>CM062289.1:325089677-326289677 GCA_031216915.1 Pictodentalium vernedei | reverse complement strand
TAATGTAGAGAGCACAAACACTGACACCCCCACCCCCTCCCCCACACCTCCACTCCGAAGCTTGAATTGACAAAGCCCATTTCTCAATATGTGAAACTGTAAAAATAAAAATATCTGAAAACAAAATAGAAGGTACACATCTTCACTGTATGTAAAAGAATGTTTGAAGGTTTCATCGAAGTCCATTCACTAGTTTAAAAGAGGTCGCGGATAGCAAATGTCAACCCCCCCCCCCTCCACCACCCCCCGCAAACTTGAATTGACAAAGCCCATTTTTAAATATGGGAAACCCTAAAAATGAAAATATCTGAAAACAAAACAGGAGGTGCACATCTTCAATATATGTAAAAGAATGTCGGAAAGTTTCAATGAAATCCGTTAATTGGTTTAAGAGGAGTTGTGGATGGCAGATCTGAACAGAATGTCAAATGAATTTGACAAAGTTCATTTTTCAATATGGGAAACTGTAGAAATGAAAATATCTGAAAACAACAAGAGGCCCCAAGGGGCCTGAGGGCGCTCACCTGACATGGTAGCCTAAATATCAACCCAGAGAATTGATTTCAACAATTTGCATCTGATCCTCGTAAGAAAAGCTTATACCAAATATCCAAAGATTCCCACAGGGAGCCCATATATGAACCCAGGGACTTGGCTTTAAGACACTTGAATCTCACCTCCCTAAGGATGCTGCACACCAAATATCAAAACATTCCGACTGCTGGATCTGAAGAAGAAGATTTTTAAAGAAAATTCCTCATTTTGAACTAAGTTACAATTCGAGCTCCCACAGTGAGTCCAAATATGGACCTAGGGACATGGCTTGAACAAACTTGAATCTCACCCCTAAGGATGCTGCATACCAAATATCAAAACATTCTGACTGCTGGATCTGAAGAAGATTTTTAAAGAAAATTCCTCATTTTGAACTAAGTTATAATTCGGGCTACCACATCGAGCCCAAATATGAACCCAGGGACTTGGTTTGAACAAACTTGAATCTCACCCCCCTAAGCATGGTGCATACTCAATATCAAAAGATTCTGCCTGCTGGATCTTGAGAAGAAGATTTTCAAAGAAATTTGCCTGAAATGCACTAAGTTCAAATTTGGGCTCCTATACTGAGCCCAAATATAAACCCAGGGGGGCCGATTTGAACAAACTTGAATCAGATCCACCCCACAATGTTGCATACCAAATATCAAAAGATTCCGCCTGCTGGATCTGGAGAAGAAGATTTTTTAACAAATTTGCCTGAAGTGCACTAAGTTCGAATTTGGGCTTCTATAGTGAGCCCAAATACGAATCCAGGGGGCCGATTTGAACAAACTTGAATCAGATCCACCCCACAATGTTGCATACCAAATATCAAAAGATTCTGCCTGCTGGATCTGGAGAAGAACATTTTTTAAGAAATTTGCCTGAAATGCACTAAGTTCGAATTCGAGCTTCTATAGTGAACCCAAATATGAATCTAGGGAGCCGATTTGAACAAATTTGAATCAGTTCCACCCCACAATGTTGCATACCAAATATGAAAAGATTCTGCCTGCTGGATCTGGAGAAGAAGATTTTTTAAGAAATTTGCCTGAAATGCATTAAGTTTGAATTCGAGCTTCTATAGTGAGCGCAAATATGAATCTAGGAAGCCGATTTGAACAAATTTGCATCAGATCCACCCCACAATATTGCATACCAAATATCAAAAGATTCTGCCTGCTGAATCTGGAGAAGACGATTTTTTAAGAAATTTGCCTGAAATGCATTAAGTTCAAATTTGGGCTCCTATACTCAGCCCAAATATAAACCCAGGGGGCCGATTTGAATAAACTTGAATTAGATCCACCCCACAATGTCGCTTACCAAATATGAAAAGATTCTGCCTGCTGGATCTGGAAAAGAAGATTTTTTAAGACATTTGCTTGAAATGCACTAAGTTTGAATTCGAGCTTCTATATTGAGCCCAAATATGAATCTAGGAAGCCGATTTGAACAAACTTCAATCAGATCCACCCCACAATGTTGCATCCCAAATATCAAAAGATTCTGCTGCTGGATCTGGAGAAGAAGATTTTTTAATAAATTTGCCTGAAATGCACTAAGTTCGAATTCGGGCTTCTATAGTAAGCCCAAATATGAATCCAGGGGGCCGATTTGAACAAACTTGAATCAGATCCACCCCGCAATGTTGCATACCAAATATCGAAAGATTCTGCCTGCTGGATCTGGAGAAGAAGATCTTTGAAGAAATTTGCCTGAAATGCACTAAGTTTGAATTCGAGCTTCTGTAGTGAGCCCAAATATGAATCTAGGGAGCCGATTTGAACAAACTTGAATCAGATCCACCCCACAATGTTGCATACCAAATATCAAAAGATTCTGCCTGCTGGATCGGGAGAAGAAGATTTTTTAAGAAATTTGCTTGAAATGCACTAAGTTCGAATTCGGGCTTCTATAGTGAGCCCAAATATGAATCCAGGGGGCCGATTTGAACAAACTTGAATCAGATCCACCCCACAATGTTGCATACCAAATATGAAAAGATTCTGCCTGCTGGATCTGGGGAAGAAGATTTTTTAAGAAATTTGCCTGAAATGCACTAAGTTCGAATTCGAGCTTCTATAGTGAGCCCAAATATGAATCTAAGGAGCTGATTTGAACAAACTTGAATCAGATCCACCTCACAATGTTGCATATCAAATATCAAAAGATTCTGCCTGCTGAATCTGGAGAAGAAGATTTTTTAAGAAATTTGCCTAAATGCACTAAGTTCAATTTCGGGCTTCTATAGTGAGCCCAAATACGAATCCAGGGGGCCGATTTGAACAAACTTGAATCAGATCCACCCCAAAATGTTGTATACCAAATATGAAAAGATTCTGCCGGCTGGATCTGGAGAAGAAGATTTTTGAAGAAATTTGCCTGAAATGCACTAAGTTCGAATTCGAGCTTCTATAGTGAGCCCAAATATGAATCTAAGGAGCTGATTTGAACAAACTTGAATCAGATCCACCCCACAATGTTGCATACCAAACATCAAAAAATTCTGCCTGCTGGATCTGGAGAAGAAGATTTTTTAAGAAATTTGCCTGAAATGCACTAAGTTCGAAATCGGGCTCCTATACTGAGCCCAAATATGAACCCAGGGGGCCGATTTGAACAAACTTGAATCAGATCCACCCTACAATGTTGCATACCAAATATCAAAAGATTCTGCCTGCTGAATCTGAAGAAGAAGATTTTTTAATGTTTTTCCCATTGCCTACAGTGTTAAAAAGTGCTGACTCAGCACTTTTTCAAAGTCCTGAAAAAAAGTACCTTGTCATCAAACCGATAGGGATTTTTTTTAACCATTCTATTCTACTGGATAAAAGTAAAATAAGAATTCTCTGCGCCCTGTAGTTTTGGAGATATGGCAGTTTTAAGGTTTTTCCTATTTTTAGCTCCCGAGGTTCCCACGGGGCAATGAGAAAATTTTTTTGGCATCAATCAACTACTTATGTCCCATTTATCATCTCATATCAAATTTGGTTCAAATCGACCTCACGGTACAGAAAATAGAAATTTTAGGCGTGGCCAAAACTTTTGCCCCTCCCATAACGAAGGCAAATAATGCCCGGCAAACTTCTCTTGAACAAACTTGATTCTACACCTCAAAAGGAAGCTGCATACCAAATATCAAGTCTCTGCTACAGCTGGTTCATGAGAAGAAGATTTTCAAAGATTTTGGTGCCCCTTGGGGGCGTGGCCCCACCCAGGAGGAGGGGCAACTTCATTTGAACACATCAGAATTGACATTAGGTATTAAACATTTACCCAACATTTGAAAAATATTGAGCCAGTGGTTTCTCCGGAGAAGATGGTTTTGTAAAGTTTACGCCGGACGACGGATGGACGACGGACAGAAAGCGATCAGTAAAGCTCACCTTGAGTTTTGCTCCGGTGAGCTAAAAATAGGAGGTGCACATTTTCAATGTATGTAAAAGAATGTCTGAGAGTTTCAATGGAACGGGTTCACTGGTTTAAGAGGAGTTGCGGATAGCAGATGTGTACATCCCTAAAGCGTAACGGATGGACGGACAGACAGACAGGTGGATGGACGGACATCGAAATATGAAAATATCTGAAAGAAAAATAGGAAGTGCACATCTTCAATGTATGTAAAAGAAGGTCTGAGAGTTCCAATGGAGTTTGTTCAATGGTTTAAGAGGAGTAGCGGATAGCAGATCTATACCCCTCCCTACTAAAACCTGAAGACCATTTTTGAATATGGGGAACTGTAAATATGAAAATATCTGAAAAGAAAATAGAAGGTGCACATCTGCAATGCATGTAAAAGAATGTCTGAAAGTTTCAATGAAATCTGTTCAATGGTTTAAGAGGAGTTGCGGATAGCAGATCTGTACAGAATGTCAATTGAATTTGACAACGTTCATTTTTCAATATGGGAAACTGTAGAAATAAAAATATATGAAAAGAAAATAGGAGGTGCACATCTTCAATGTCTGTAAAAGAATGTCTAAGAGTTTCAATGGAATCCGTTCACTGGTTTAAGAGGAGTTGCGGATAGCAGATGTGTACATCCCTAAAGCGTAACGGATGGATGGACAGACAGACAGATGGATGGACGGACATCGAAATATAAAAATATCTGAAAGAAAAATAGGAAGTGCACATCTTCAATGTATGTAAAAGAAGGTCTGAGAGTTCCAATGGAGTTTGTTCAATGGTTTAAGAGGAGTATCAGATAGCAGATCTATACCCCTCCCTACTAAAACCTGAATTGACAAAGACCATTTTTGAATATGGGGAACTGTAAATATGAAAATATCTGAAAAGAAAATAGGAGGTGCACATCTGCAATGCATGTAAAAGAATGTCTGAAAGTTTCAATGAAATCTGTTCAATGGTTTAAGAGGAGTTGCGGATAGCAGATCTGTACAGAATGTCAATTGAATTTGACAAAGTTCATTTTTCAATATGGGAAATTGTAAAAATAAAAATATCTGAAAAGAAAATAGGAGGTGCACATCTTCAATGTATGTAAAAGAATGTCTGAGAGTTTCAATGAAATCCGTTCAATGGTTTAGGAGGAGTTGCGGATAGCAGATGTGTACACCCCCCCCCCCCCCCTCTCAAAGTGAAATGGACGGATGGATGGATGGACATAGGAACGGACATAGTGAACACTACATACCACCCACTTTTCAAGTGGGTGGTATTTTCAGGTGGGTGGTATAACAAGAGGCCCCATGGGGCCTTAAATCACTCACCTGACAAAGTAGTTCAAAGGAGCATTTTAGGTCACATTCAGCGAGACATGGCTTATCAACACTATTGAGAAATAAAGTCATGAAATTATTCATAGGTCCTGCTGACTGGGTCCAATTCCACCAGCTGTGCTGTACACAAAATATCCAAGGATTTTGACTGCTCAAACTGGAAAAGAAGCTTTTCAAAAGCTTTTTCTCATATTTCACCAAGATAAAATTTGGGCTATCATAAGCAGCCTAAACCTGGCCCAAAGAGATGTTGTATACCAAATATCAAAGGATTTTGACTGGTGGATCTGAAGAAGATTTTTAAAGAAATTTCCTCACATTGCACAAAATTAAACTATCGGTTCCAATAGAGAACCTAAATATTAACCTCGGGACCGGACTTGAACAAACTTGAATCTGTCCCCCGAGAGATGGTGTATCTGAAATGATTGTTTACTGATGGGTCTGAAGAAGAAGATTTTTAAAGAGCATTCACCATATTGCACTAAGATAAAATTTAGGCTCCAAAAGAATACCCCCCCCCCTGATTATGTTGTATACCACATACGAGAAGATTCTGACTGGTGGATCTGAAGAAGATTTTTAAAGAACATCCTTCATATTGATCTAAGTTAAACTTTGGGCTCCAATAGGGAACCTCAGTATTAAGCCAGGGACCCAACTTGAACAAACTTGAACCTGACTGCCCTAGAGATGTTGTATATCAAAAACCAAAAGATTTCAACTGGTGGATCTGCAGAAGCTTTTTACAGAATATTTCACATATTGCGCTAAGTTAAAATTCAGGCTCCAATAGAGAGCACAAATATTAACCCAGGGACTGGATTTGAACAAACTAGAATCTGACTATCCCCCCAAGAGATGTTGTATACCAAATATGAAAGGATTCCGACTAGTGGATCTGAAGATGAAGATATTCAAAGAAATTTCCTCATATTGCACTAACCCGATTTGAACAAACTAGAGAAGTTGTATATCAAATATGAAACGATTCTGACTAGTGGTTCTGAAGATTTTTAAATTTAAAAAAAAAACTTTAGGGGTGCTATCAGGGTTATGCCCCTTGTGGTGCCCCATGTGGGTGCGGCAAGTTTATTTGAACAAACTTGAATTGACATATAAGGAACATGCACACCAAATTTGGTTCAATTTGGTCCAGTAGTTTATGAGAAGTCGATAACGTGAAGTTCACGACGGACAACGTTGGATGGCAAGTGATAAGTTAAGCTTCCTTCGGTGAGCTAAAAATCATATAATAGGTCGAGAAATTAACCTGTCAGTCACCGATTTCCCATTGTTTATCTGGCCTTAGTACATCAAATACATGTATTTTAGTCAAATTACTGTGGAAGCAGATTATAGTCAATCTTGGGTAGGGCTAGGAAGTTTGGATTTTTCAGATTCGGTTTTGATTCAGTTTCAGGAAAACCCTCGGTTTCAGTTTAGATTATTCATGTGTTAAGAACTGTTAGTAAATAATACTTCAGGCTCCTCAACTTGGAAAAAAACATGCAATAGTTTTAAGACATGGCCCTGTCCTAAAAACCCTGTCTGTAAGTATCTCTGTTGGGCTCAGCCTACCTTCCCTTTGATCATTTGTAGGGATTCTATGGAATCAGTTGCTAAGCCTAATCAGTCAGAAAAAAACCTTTTAATCAGGGTAACAAATGAATAAAGTTCATGTAATCTATATTGTGTTCTGATTGTCACATTTACTCCCTTATTGACTCGTACAGTGGACGAGTCAATAACGGTGAAAATGTAACAATCAGGACACAGCGTATTTGCCCATTTGCCGAATTGACTAAATGACAAGAGCACTCCATGGTGATAACTAGTCCAGTTCCATCCCCGTAAGATGGTTTGATCAGTTTATGCACAAACACAGTAAAACCGTTGAAGCTGGTTTTTACTGGGTTGTGCAGTTTTGTTTTCCACTTTGCTGCAAAACCAAACCAGAAAACTGAAAAATTGCACAACCCTAGTCTTGGCTGCCTTTAGAGACAGTCAAGACTTGACCAGAAGTCACTGCTAAGCCATTAGATTCACAAGCCTAGGCATAGTGTGTAGAAACAAGAGGCCCCACGGGGCCTGAAGCGCTCATCTTGTACAGAACACAATTTAAACAGAGTCCAAGAATGAGTCTACATTAAGCAAGCCATCTCCATAGGCTACACTGTCAATCCTGGAGTCCCTCAGGAGTGACAAAAATAATCTGGGCATCATGCCTTTTCTTCAGTTGATCATAAGTAAAATGTAGAGCTCCCCGATGAAGCCCCTTGATACAACCTATGTGGATTAATCTTAGTACCTCTAGAAGGTACTGAATACAAAATTATTAATTCTTCAGCAAAATGGCCAATTCCGGCTCCCATAGAGAGCCCAAATATTAACCCAGGCTCTTGATTTGAACACAGTTAAATTTGACTTCCCTAGAGATGTTGTGTACCGAATATGAAAGCATTCTGACTGTTGGATCTGAAGAAGAGAAATTGTAAAGAAATTTCTCTGAATTGCACTAAGTTCAAATTTGGGCTACCATAGCGAGCCCAAATATTGACCTATGGATCCGATTTGAACAAACTTGAATCTGACCCCCCTAGAGATGTTGTATACCAAATGTGAAAGCATTCTGACAAGTGAATCTGAAGAAGAAGATTTTTGAAGAAATTCCCTCATATTGTACTAAGTTAAATTTCATGTTCCCATATGGAGCCCAAATATTAACCTAGGCACTTGAATTGAACAACCTGGAATCTGACCCCCCTAGAGATGTTGTATACCAAATATAAAAGTATTCCGACTGGTGGATCTGAAGAAGAAGATTTTTAAAGAAATTTTCTCATATTGCACTAAGTAAAAATTTGGGCTACCATAGTGAGCCCAAATATACACCTAGGGATCTGATTTGAACAAACTTGAATCTAACCCCCATAGAGATGTTGCATACCAAATATCAAAGCATTCTGACTGATGGATCTGAAGAAGAAGATTTTTTTAAATTACCCACCATATTGAACAAAGATAAAATTTGGGCTTCCGTAGGAAGCCCAAATATTAACCTAGGGACTTGGTTTGAACAATCTAGAATCTGACCCTCATAACAATGATGTATACCAAATATTAAAAGATTCTGACTGGTGGTTCTGAGGAAGAAGATTTTTAAAGAATATTCCCCATATTACCCTATGTTAAAACTTCGGGCTCCTGTAGAGAGCCCAAATATGAACCAATGAGCTTTATTTCAACAAACTTTTATCTGACCCCCCTCCCCCTATGAATGCTGTATACCAAATATCAAAAGATTCTGATGATTGGTTCTGGAGAAAAGATTTTTAAAATTTTTTGCAAATATGCTGACTCAGCATTTTTTCGATGCCCATTACAGAACACCCTAACATAACCGATGGCAATTTTTTTTTACCATTCAATTCTACTGGTCATAAGGATACTTCATACCAAATAAAAGCTCTCTGTTCCGTGGGGTTTGGGAAATATGGGCGTTTGAAAATATTTCTACTTTTAGCTCCCAGGGTTCCCATGGGGATGCGGGAATATTTTTTTTTTGCATGGGTCATGTACTTATGACCCAATAATACCACAAACCAAATTTGGTTCATACCGGACCATCGGTTCAGAAAGTTAAAAAATTTATAGTAATTTATATATTTTTTATACTTACCAATGACCCAGACTTAGCTGGTGCTAACTCTAACAAAACCAGGGCCAAACACAAATTTTGCCCCCCAATCCCCAAAATTTGCATCCAAAACAAAAAGAAATCATGTCCTATAGGACCTCCATACTACGCCCCCACTGCGCATGCGCAGTGTCAAGGACGTCCCGAAATTGGCGCCAATTATCATTCTTACTGGCAGTGCCTGGTCAGCGCTATGTACTCAGTGGGGAGGCAAGAGTTCCCAACTCCTGGGAGGGCCATCCCCGTCTGGGTCATTGGTAAGTATAAAAAATATATAAATTACTATAAATTTTTTAACATTTTTATACTGTACCAATGACCCAGACTTAGCTGAATAGTAAACAGGCTGGAGGGCCTAGGACATAGAGGAAAATCCAATAAGCTCAACTATATAATAAAGAGGTAACCCCTTAAGGAGAAAAGGAGTATTAGGCTTTACATGTATCTTTCTTATTTAATATTAAATTAGAAAGATACAATACCCTTAATAATTGAGCACAATAATATTCATGTTCTCTATTAACATCCAGTATAACCCTTATACTAATTATTTTTAAAGTAAGCCAATAAATAAAGTAGTCCAGAGAATTGAGACTCTTTATAGTCATTTAAAAGTGTCCGAGTATTGTATATTAAAGCCCGTTTGACACTTGACATATACAAATGCTTCACACCGAGCTACACTTTAAAAATAAGACATGAATGAATTTTAACATTAATATTACACTTTAAAACCATCCCGGAAGCGACTCAGAAATACTGACTTGGAGGAGGCATTCCCTTGCTTTTCACTATAAAGCAGGTTACCTAAGGGAACACCCGCCCCCCCCCCCCCCCATTCCCCTTGCCCTGGGTCAAATAGCCCAGAGCGAAGAGGGCAGCCGGACGGAGTCACTGCCGGAACAGAAAGCCTGCATAACTATAGTTGCAACTGTTTAGTGGACGACATTCTGAGCAACAGATAACGGACCTAAACAATGCAGGTCTCCAGAAATGGACTCAATATTTCTGAGATAAAAATTCGTGAATGTGGATGGCTGAGACCAATAAGCAGCCTTCATTAAATCTGTAATAGCAACACTATTAGCATAAGCCCAAGAAGTAGCAAGAGCTCTTACTTCATGAGCGGAAATCTTAAGCACAGACTGCTGAGAAGAAGATAAACTCTCATAAGCAGTAAGGATAGTTAATTGAATCCATCTAGCAATAGAATGGACCGAAATGTCTCTTCTATTAGGCATCAAAGACAGAAAGAAACGTTTCCGTCCCTTTCTGATAAACTGAGATCTCTGTTTATAGATACGTAATGCTCTAACAGGACAGAGTAAAGGCCTACGCCCATCTGAAGACGGAAGAGCCTTAATAACAATAGGTTCCGGATATTTATTAGGAGCCTGATTCTTAGCTAAAAAACCCACATTAGTAGTGAAGGTGATAGTGTTCCCGACACTACGATAGTGAGGATCATCCACCGACAGTGCATGAAGCTCACTGACTCTTCTAGCAGAAGAGAAAGCTAAGAGAAAAGCTGTCTTAAAAGATAAGAATTTGAAATCTACTGTCCCAAGAGGTTCAAATGGCTTTTCCTTCAATTTAAGAAGAACCCAAGCTAAATTCCATTTAGGAATTAATCTAAGAGTTCTGGGTCTATTTATCGAGAAGTTTCTAACCAACTTAGATAAAGAGACATTAGATCCAATTTGTAAACTATCATGATGTGCATAGGTATCAGATAACATAGACCTCTAACCCTTAATAGTAACAGGCTGCAGTTTGATTACGTCAAACAAGTATACTAGAAAGTTTGCAATGTCTGGTATAGAGGGATCAAAAATATCTACAGAATGATCCCTACACCAACGACGAAAAACCTTCCACTTAGCCGCATAGTTTAGTGAAGAGGAGGTCCTCCTACAGTTAGAAATCGCGTCCACTGCTCGTCCTGTAAAGTGCTTGCCATGCAAGAAGGACCGCACAACGGAAAAACGTGAAGGTTGAGACCTTGCGGGTTGTGATGGAGTTGACGTGATTTCCCCTGCGAAAGAAGATCCTCCCGTGGAGGAAGCTTTTGCGGTAGGTCCCACAACAGACACCTGAGTAGATTTATCCACGGTCTCTGTGCCGACAGAGATGCTACCAACAGAATCTTGCATTGAGATTGTTTTATCTTTAGCAATACTTGTTGAATTAACGGCGCTGGAGGATATGCATATCCTATCATTCCGTCCCAAGGGATCGACAGAGCGTCTACTGCAAATGCTCTCGGATCCGGACACGCAGACACATACGCCTGCAACTGATTGTTGAGATGTGTCGCAAATAAGTCTATCATTGGCCGTTCCCATTGGTAGCAAATCTGATTGAATACTTGTTTGTTGAGAGTCCACTCCGACGGCAACAAGCGACCCTTTCGTGAAAGGGAGTCTGCTAGC
The DNA here is from genome assembly GCA_031216915.1 of Pictodentalium vernedei. Taxonomy (NCBI): domain Eukaryota; kingdom Metazoa; phylum Mollusca; class Scaphopoda; order Dentaliida; family Dentaliidae; genus Pictodentalium; species Pictodentalium vernedei. The sequence continues at coordinate 326,278,263 of CM062289.1, read as the reverse complement.
ACATTCAGACGACCCGGTATATGACGGACCGAAAGAAGAACCTGATGTTCCAGCACAAACAGAAGGATTCTTTCCGTTAGATTGAACAACGGAACTGAATGAGTGCCTCCCTGATTCCGTATATACGCCACTACTGTCGTATTGTCGGATAGGATTTGGACATGAGCATTGTGAATAATGTCCATCCAATGACGTAACGCAAGCCAAATTTACATCATTTCTTTGATGTTTATGTGCTTGCACAGGAATTGCGGATCCCAAAGACCCTGGCATCTTGAATCCGTTGGGATCAATGATGCACCCCAACCTGTTTGACTGGCATCCGTCATAATGGTAAAACTCGGATCCGGCAACTGCAGCGGAACTCCCTGAGTTAACCACTGAATGTTTGCCCAAGTCTGAATCTCTTGTTTCACTTGATCTGACAAGAGAACGTCTACGTCGAGCGAATGAATTTTCACACTCCAATTCTGAGTCAAGAAAATTTGGAGAGGACGCGTGCGTAACCGCCCCATCGGAATGAGATCCGCAGCGGCTCCGCACAGACCTATCAGTCTCATAAATTCTCTCGCTGTGACTTTGTCTGCGTGCAGACAATAGCGAGCGTAACAACTGACTAATTTCACTCTGGTTAACGGCAGACGAACGAGATTGTTGTGCGTCTCGAAGCTCATTCCCAGATGAGTGAATGACTTGGACGGCACCAGATCCGACTTCTCCTCGTTTACTATAAAACCGAGACGTCGGAGCAATAGAAGTAGATTCTGAACATCGTTCTGAAGCGTTAACTCGTTGCCGTACCTCTGAAGAATGTCGTCCAGGTAGGCCGACGTTACCGCAGACGAATGAGCTCGGAAATAGATCATTACAGAGTTCATTACCCGAGTGAAAGCCCAGGGTGCTAGATTCAGTCCGAAGCACATCGCCCGGAATTGATACACCACTCCTAGGACTGCGAAGCGTAGATACTTTCTGAATGTCGGATGTACCATGACGTGAAAGTACGCATCTTTGAGATCTATGCTTGTTGCATAATCGTTCACCCGAATACTCGCTCTGACTGACCGAATCGTCTCCATATAAAATTTTGGAGCGATGATCAGCTTGTTTATCCAGCTCAAATCTATGACTGGACAGAACGAGCCGTCTGGTTTCGGAACCAGAAACAGATGGCTGTAGAATCCCGGAGTCTCCTGGTTTTCTACGACCTCTACCGCGTTCTTCATTAAAAGAGACTGCACCTCTGATAACAGAGCGTCTCTTTTCTGCGGATTTGACGGAAGTTGAGTCCACTTTGGACTTCGAGTTAATGGAGGCTTTCGTTTGAAGGATATCTTTAGGCCTTCTGAAGTCACTCCTCTCACCCAAGGGTCGTCCGTAATCGACGCCCATTCTTGTGAAAAGCTCGACAACCTTCCGCCAACCGGTTCGCGATAGAGGTTTAAGCCATCACCTCCTGGACCTGCGAGGCCTGCGGTAGGAGAAACCACGTCCTCCACGACCCGCACCTCGTCCCGTCGACCTTGGGGCGTCCGACCGGTTGTCCCGGCCCGAAGGACGTCCCGAACGAGAGTCGCTACCCTGACGGTCTCTCGAATAAGACCAAGAGGATGCACCGGAACCTCTATAGGAACCTCTCTTGGGCGCATTAGACCCAGAAGTGCCTGTCTTATTCTTGTCTGCTGTATCCGACTTCTTAGAAGCAGATTTGAACAACAGAGAATCCGAAGCTTTCTTTGTAATTTTATCATAGATAGCAGAAAGCTTGCCATCAAAGAGAAGTTCTCCGGAGACCGAAGCGACTCTAAGAGAGTTCTTCACCTTAGTATCCACGAGTGTGGATGTAGCTAGGGCTGCGTCACGTCTAACCAACTCCAGGTTTGCCACAGAAAGGGCGGAGTTACACGTGGAATAAGCTACTGCCCTTGAAAGAAGTCTTAAAGAGGATTGTATATCCTGAAATTCTTTCCCTTGAAGGTGCAGTGATAACGCCTTAGTAAGGTGATCTGCATAAGATAAGGCATCTAAATTGGCTCTGTTAGACGAAATGGCTGTTTCCAACACCGCGGTTGGAATAGAAGCCGACGACGGTAATGATAGCTCTAAGTCTTCCGCCTCGTCGTCCATACGCAGAGGAACTCTCGGGATACCCTGTCCTGCCGTGTCGAATTTATTCCTTGCATTAATGAAAGGCAGGTTGAGAGTATTGGCGGACAAGAAACCTGCTTTCCCCGTCTTGGAAGCAAGTTTAAATATAGCGTCGTTCAATAATTCAAATGTTCTTGCAACATTATTGGACTGCGACGGAAACTCGGGAGTGATGTCCCTGAACCGCTCAAAAATTTCAGAGTCCAATAACGCTATAATCCTCTTGTCCGGAACCGCAGCAGTCTGGCCCGACGGAACAACTAGAGGGAGAAAGTGCCGGATGAAGTCCATGGCAGCTTTATGTTGTTCCGAAAGGGATAGCTCCAAATCATCCGTATCTCTTTCACCATCCGGTCGGACCTCATGATGCTCCCGGTCGTCCGCCCCCGATGCTTCGGCAGAGCGTACCGACCCAGCGCCGTCGGATAATTCTCGATCCGACACCGTTTCTGTCGGCTGCTGGGATGCTGCGATAAGCTGTGCTATCTGCACAAGAATGTCCGGCGTCGAGACCTGCGGAGGCGCAGTCTTTCGCTGCTTCGCCGAGGGCAGCTCCGCATCGGATGGCTCCCGCATACTTTTTCTATGCGAACGTCCGGAGTCCATCGGCCTCGTGTCCCTGGCTGCCGGATGGTGTGACCTGGTCGCCGAAGTATCCTTGATCGGCGAAGCTGGTAATATATCGGCGGTCACGCAGCCAAGGTGCGGTCGTGTGCCCTGACGAGAAGAAGAAGCCTGAGCAGTCTCCGTGGACTGCCTATACAACGGGGCGTCCCAAGCGACGGACGTATGCTCCGCTTGCGACACATTTTGTACCACAACATCTGGTCCCAGATGTTGTTGTACGAGAGAGGGGCCTCTCTTGCTCGCGGCCCGGCTGGACCTGGACGAGCTAGGAACCGGACTCAAAGGCTTCCTCCGATCTCGCTTACTATCCGCCGTCACTGGGTGTGCACATTGAATGTTTATAGTGCTCGCATCACCCAACATTTCCTCCTGGACCGCATCGGACGAACCCGGCTGCCGAACCATTCGGTGAATGGACGCTACACCGGGCGAGCTAGCGGACGACATTTGTCTAATCTCCATGAGCACTTTTGCCGCTAGCTCTGAATTCATTTGTGACGACGGAAGCGCACTTGCTGAAGATAACATGGAAACATCACCCTGTTCTTGTTCCTCTGAAATAGAAACTGAGATAGTAGAGTGACCTTGCGGAGAAAGAGCCGGCATAGCCCTTTCTCCAGTAACAACATACCGTGACACACGTTTCCAATGTTTGTCATCCCAATATTGACATATAGAACAGGGATTAGTGCGAGAACACTGACTACAATTAATACAATGATCATGAAAGTCAGAGGAAGAATTTCTTCCCATTACAATTTGAACAATATCCTTTCATTGTGAAAAGTCAACAACAAGTCCTAGTTACTCACACAAACCCCTGACACAAAGATACATAATAACATGATCCATTAATAAATGAAAAAACAATTGCAAATCAAAATAATTTTGAAAAAATATTTTTTCAGCGAAGCCCAAGTTTCTGAAAAGTAACGTTGAGCCCTGATGGATCCGATGGCAAAGTGTGGTCAAAAATTTTAAATTTATATAAAATAATTAATGAGACACTAACAGATAATATAAATGTATCTTATAGTGAGATAAACTACACCAAAGGCCAACAGCCCCCCTCAAAAAAGGCTGTTGCCAATGTAAACAAACAGTGTAAAATACCAGAAAACATGACTCTAGGCACTGAAAAAACTGGCCCGAAATCAGTCATCAAAATTACACTCTATCTGATGCAAGACAGAGACTCCCAGGGGAGAATCTGCAGAACATCAGATGGAAGATGCAGAACACAACGTTTATACACCCATGGGTGAAAACGTAACTATGGGGAAAATAACAGAAAACATTCTGTAACCAAGCAACTCTCCCAAGAGAATTTTAGAAATGAACTTTCTCAAAAATATGCCAAAAGCATGGGAGAATTGCAAGGGGGGACTTAGAAGGCTAGGGGAGAGGAAACACTGAATAAGCAGTGCAACATTTTAGCAAGAATGACAACAAGAGGCCCATGCCTCGAAAATAGGCAACTTAACATAATTTCATAAAAATTTTTAAGTACAGCCCTGATTATTTTTTGTCACTTCTTTTTCCTCTCCTCCTTCTATATCCTCCTTAGAATCACCATTTCTCCAAAAATTACGTGTCTGGCATCCTTTAAACTGAGATTTACAAGCACAAAGATCAGTGAGATGTTGACTGATGAAGGGCCAAACAGAGAATGATAATTGGCGCCAATTTCGGGACGTCCTTGACACTGCGCATGCGCAGTGGGGGGCGTAGTATGGAGGTCCTATAGGACATGATTTTTTTTTGTTTTGGATGCAAATTTTGGGGATTGGGGGGCAAAATTTGTGTTTGGCCCTGGTTTTGTTAGAGTTAGCACCAGCTAAGTCTGGGTCATTGGTACAGTATAAAAATATAGAAATTTTGGGCGGGGCCAAAAATCTTACCCCTCCTATTACAAAGCCAAATATTACTTCACAAACTTCGTTTGAACAAACTTGATTCTACACCTCATATGGAAGCTCCATAGCAAATATCAAGTCATTGTACACACTGGTTCTTGAGAAGAAGATTTTAAAAATATTTGGGTGCATTTTCCCCCACTCCCTCCCTATGGGGCTGGGCATGCTGAGTTGAACAAAAATGAAATGCCCCTTTGGGACCATCACTCACACAAACTTTCACTTGAATTGGCCCAGTGGCTTTGAAGGAGAAGACCAAAACTTGACTTTGTCAAGATGAGCTAAAAATTCTGTAAATTGACCTAGATCCTTAACTGGTAGAGTCATGGAAGCCCATATTTGGGCTTTAATCTGAAGTGGAGGTAACCCATCTTAAAGACTTCATATTCAGTGGATGTACTTCATATGATCCTTGAAGTGAAATAATTTATTCGTTAAGGATTTGCCTTGTTACAATTTATGGGAGAGTGCCTATGGGCACTCTCCCATAAATTTTAACAAAGCAAAGATATGTCAGCAAATTTTATGACTAAAAATAATTTAGCACTCTACCAGTTAAGGCGAAGTGAGACTAGATATATTTTCATGAGATTTCAAAATGAACACATCTTTTGGAATCCCTTAATTTATCAAGATTTTTTCGAGGTGGATATTTGTTTCAATCAGTCCAGTCATAGAAGGTAGGGATGATTGCTCGTCTCAATAAAACAGGCCTGAAGTACTGATGAAAAAATGCTGTCTTCCAAAGTAATGTAGCATGCTTCCACTCAAATTGTTGTTATACCTCATGGAAATTCCTTTTTAATGTACAAATGCAATTGCACATTGGCACCGGGCAATTCTTAATAACACCACACATTGTACCCAACTATAATGACATGTGGCTGATAAAATTTCTATATCACACTTCAAGAGAACATACTTTCCATCTTTTACCACCTGCAACTATCCATTCCCACCCATTCAGTAAGAGAAGGAAGGTAGAGGGAAGAAACATTTTTCAACCAAAGAAAGTAAAGGAAAAGAAAAAAACTAATTTACTTGACAAATGAATTAATTATCATCCTGATACAGATAAAAACCCAAATGTTCAAATCATGTCTTTTGAGATGCATAGAATATAAACCTTTTCTGTGACCTGGAGTAGTCAGTGAAAAACATCCTTTTATGTACTAACATGAAGTAGAAGAACCTCAATCAGTCATTCAGCAGTTACTTGCACCGCCTAAATTTTAAGGCCATGAAATATTTCTCAAATTGTCAATCCTGCACTTATGAAGCACAAATTAATAATACCCACCAGTTGTACCAGGCTGTGCACGAAACACCCAGAGTTTGATCACACTGTCTTGTCCTGTTGTTGCCAACATCAAACATATATCTGACACACTTCCTGAAAGATTTATGAAATGATTAGCTTGTGATTGATAGGTAGAATGAGTAGCGTTTTTAGTACATTGGCCATTAACCCTTTACCTAGACAACAAAGAAATAATTTCTTAAATTACTAAAACTCCAGACTTATATTTCAACGAGAATCCAAGAATCATTTCACGCAAAGATTTGCACAACAAAACCAGTGAGAATCCATTAGTTTTTCACTGCACCTCTCCTAGGATTCACATGAAAATTGTAAAAATATGACTATCATTGGAACCGGCTCATTGAACCAGTTCAATGAGCCAGTTCCAATGACAACCATATTTGTAAGGTTTTATTGGAAAATATTGTTTATTTTTTTTAAAAATTCAAATTTAGTTTAAAAAAAAGCTGTGTTCGGTAAAGGGTTAACATGTTATCAGTATACAATGGAGGTTTAACCATGGTGGGTTCATGGGATCCCTGGACACTCATTCCAGGTATGGATTCTAGCTACCATTTTCGCAAGAAACAGATTCTCCCAAATTTAGATGAAATATAAGCCCTGAAACCTATACTCACACTATAACCAGTTCTTCATGGGAGATGGGCAAGAGTGTAGTTGCACATGACAGTGCTCATAAACTTCAACTGCCAAGCAAGAAATATTCTGTTTGCAAAAAATCCAGCATGTATGCATGTACATGTAGCTTTCAACTGTACACCTATCACAGATGAACAACAGAACACACTGGACACAGACTAGTGTGTCCTATTGCTATAGTGTGGTAGGTCTACATGAGTCATCCAAAGAATGTATTCAGAGTAGTGTTGAAATGATTAATGCCATTTGGATTTATACTAACCGACTAATCGCTGGGTAGTAGTTGACGATTAATCGACTAGTCGGGTATGCAATGTCACATGCTAAACTAAGCAATAAATTCTACAAAACTGTGGTTTTTAACTAAATTCATTGGCTGGAGTGGCTTCCAAATTACGATACAATTAATGGGTCTAACTGAGCGACATTACGGAAGCGGATGTCTCCATGTCCTTACAACCAAACAACCAGTGCCGCAAAAAATAAATTGGTCTAATAATAAATCTTTGGTGTTCAAATATTCGGTTCTGTCAAATATTTTTAAGCGAAATTGAACTTTTCCCCCAAAATTGCCTTGTATATTGTGGACTAATAAGAAATGTCTGCACTTTGTTATTGTGCTAAAAAACTTTGAAAGCAGAAAACAGGTCACTGAAGAAGTGTACTCCGATGATGTGATTGCTCCATGACCGGCATAACTTAATCAACCCCCAATGAAAAGCTAGACAAACTATAAACAATAGCCTCATTGAATATTAAATACATCACGTGACCAAACAGTGTGATTTTTTTGGTCAGTATGAGCACTACGTAATGAGAGTTGTAAAACTTCATTCAATAGTAAATATCATTATGTGACATTTTGTTTTCTGACCAATCTAATTACAGCAACATTTACCCAAAATAAGAACATGTTGAAAAAGCTGAGCATTTGTAGATGTACTTCCGCTGTCACAGCCTGTCAGCGTTAATTGAAATGACACAATTTGCAGGCATACTGCTCACACCTCATTTGTGTGTTTTAATCAGTGTAATGGAATCACGAATCTGTAACCAGTAATTTAATATATTTTCTTGAAAATTAGAGATGCACGAAAAAGAGAGCTTCTTGTTTCCAATGTAGAAGCGTGAGTGCGATAGCACACCACAAATCGAAAGCACTGAGTTAATTTAAATTAAATTAAATTAAATTTTTTAAAGGAACACAATGTGGAAACTTCAAGGCATTCGAGAATACACTCAGGCAACTAATCAATGAGTGATTCTCTAATCGGTTAATAGATTAGTTTAGTACTAATTGCGTCGGGGTCGACTAGTTGAAAAATCATTTCAACACTAATTCAGAGAGGTGTTGGCCTTTGCTCTAGGTATATTAAATACATTGCCATGTATTTGTACAGCTAAAGAGGTATACAAGAGGTAAAAATAGCTTTGATTGGGTGGCAATGTCTGGATGAAATATGTTTACAAACTTTTTCCAGGCTTGTCTTTTTGAAAAATCCAGGGTGGCGGGCAAAAAATTGCTCTTGTGGGCCCTACTTAGGGGAGAAAATTGATTTCCTGAACTATTTTCATTGTTTTGCTTCACCAACATCATTTAAATGACTAGTAAATGGAGGGTTTTCTCCACAGAATGCATTCCAGCCAATCAATATACAATAAACTATTGTTGAACCTGTATTCATTTATCACAAACCTTTCATCTTCATTATGGACTGAATGAAGAAATCCAGCCTGTAAGGAGATAATATAGTATCACTTGATTCTATTCTGCATGCTCCCAAATTGAAAATAAGCATACTCAATGTCGACACATCACTCTGTCGTTTGACCTGATTAAATGTCAACATGAGGACAGAATTTGCAGGTGAATCATATGCTGTTGTAATTCCCATTTTGAACAAGTGTGGTTATAGCTGAAAATTATGGCCAAGGATTTCTGGAAGCAAATACGAAAGTGACATCATATGCAGATCAACTGTTACCATTTCCTCTGTTGATACTGAATATCAAAACCAAGTTAATTACCAATGAAAGTGTCAATGACACTGTAGCTCAACTAGACAAACTTGAACTTGGTAAGTTATAAATGAAATGGCAAAATTGAAGATCATTGGTACCAATGTCATTTTTTTTGCCAGTGGCAACATTTGTTGACAGAAACCGAAGAAAATCGATAGCTCCCATCTAGAGGTCTCCCCAAACAAGCACACCAGGTTTCAAAGCAATCCGATCATAAATGTACCCTGTAGGGTGTGCCAAAGGGAAATATTGAGTCTTCTGACTAAACTAAGTTCTAAGAACGTTGGCCGCGGCAACATTTTTTGACAGAAATTGAAAAAAATTGATAGCTCCCATCTAGAGGTCTCCCCAAACAAGCATACCAGGTTTCGAAGCAATCTGATAATAAATGGGCCATGTAGGGTGTGCCAAAGGGAAATATGGAGGTCTGACTAAACTAAGTTCTATGAACGTTGGCCGTGGCAACATTTTTTGCCGGAAATTGAAGAAAATCGATAGCTCCCATCTAGAGGTCACCCTAAATAAGCATACCAGGTTTCAAAGCAATCAAATCATAAATGTGCCCTGTAGGGTGTGCCAAAGGGAAATATTGTGGTTTGACTAAACTAAGTTCTAAGAATGTTGGCCGCGGCAACATTTTTTGACGGAAGTTGAAGAAAATCCATAGCTCCCATCTAGAGGTCACCCCAAACAAGCATGCCAGGTCTCAAAGCAATTCGATCATAAATGTACCCTGCAGGGCGTGCCAAAGGGAAATATTGAGTCTTCTGACTAAACTAAGTTCGAAGAACGTTGGCCGCGGCAACATTTTTTGACAGAAATTGAAGAAAATCGATAGCTCCCATCTAGAGGTCTCCCCAAACAAGCATACCAGGTTTCAAAGCAACCTGATCATAAATGTGCCCTGTAGGGTGTGCCAAAGGGAAATATTGAGGTCTCACTAAACTAAGTTCTACGAACGTTGGCCGTGGCAACATTTTTTGCCGGAAATTGAAGAAAATCGATAGCTCCCATCTAGAGGTCACCCTAAACAAGCATACCAGGTTTCAAAGCAATCAAAGCATAAATGTGCCCTGTACAGTGTGCCAAAGGGAAATATTGTGGTTTGACTAAACTAAGTTCTAAGAACGTTGGCCGCAGCAACATTTTTTGACGGAAATTGAAGAAAATCGATAGCTCCCATCTAGAGGTCACCCCAAACAAGCATACCAAGTTTCAAAGTAATCTGATCATAAATGCGACCTGTGAGGTGTGCCAATGTACGTACGTACGCCGACGGACGAGAAGTGATGGCAATAGCTCAGCTTGACTTTGTCAAGTTGAGCTAAAAATGGGTGTGGGGAACAAACCAATACAGGTAGGATCCCAAAAAAGTCAACAAATAATAAATGAAAATGAATGAAAAATGTTATACTATTTTTAAAGATTTTTGATGTGGTGAATACACATATTTGCCCATGATTTATAATGTAAATAATGTCAGAAACACTCGTCATCATTGGGCCCATATCAAACCAATAAATGCTGCTTTGAAATTGTAGCTATACAGTGGAAAAAAATCAATTTGTGAACTTCACTTCAGTGGTTACACAAGGTCAAAAGAAATTAACTCGTCAGAGATTAAGTGGTGCATTTCTGGACAGTGTCTTTGATCTATATGCCAGTCTTATCAAAGTGCATTTTCAGTTTAAATGGAAAAAAAAAATTTGTCAAGTGCTCATAAAAAGATTAGGGTCTGTCACAAAAATCAGAGTCAATTAAAAAACCTGAAGCATGGACTGATCAGACATGGTAAATTTTCTTTTCTAATGGTTCAAGATCAAAGGCAGGCTTAAAGCTGCTTCTGTCTTACTATTTGCGAAGGGAGCTGTGATACTGGTGATAGGCACAAAATTTAATACGTTTATCCAATCCCAGCTGCATGAAAGGTTTTTTGTTGGATCTGATGATGAACAAAATAAATGTTTAATCAATAAACTAAACTCAAACACCACACCCTCCCCATGCTCCCCACTGGACAAATGGGATAAATACAGAATATACCCATAGTAGCTTGGTGTACCAAATGTTCACCATGAGTGGTGAAGTGGTGTTAATTGTGAGCCATTGGCACACGGTTAACACCACTTCACCACAAGTGGTGAACATTTCGTACACCAAGCCACTTTGGGTATATTTTATTTATACCATGATCGTCAGATTATTAAGAGTCGCTATTATTTTTTCTCGATTTTACTGAACACCAGAAGTACATATGTGCAAATTTGTTTTTGTTTACATGAGCATCGGTGGGCGGTACTTCTGCTGTCAATTTTATCGCCAAAACAAAATGGAAAATAAAACAGGACCATTTCATTTTAATAGCATAATAACATACTATTTTGAGTTATGGATGCTTTATTAACAGGAAACAATGCATGTTTGTTAAGTTTTGGTGTCTTATGGGGTAAACTTATTTAAAAAAGTAATAAATAATTGTCACTTTCATTTCATTCATCGTGAGGCGATGTGAGATAAATTTAGATAAGTTGCATTCAGGTCGATGTCACCAAAGGACAGCTTGGATGTAGTTCCAGTATAGGTGTAAATTTTAACTACTGAAATCCCACTGCTGGCGTGTTCACCACAGTTGGTGAGTAAAGCTAAAATTTATGTCACAGGCTTTTCATATATTGTAGGATAGGTAATCATGGTAGAAAGTGACCTTTCTAACTGAAGTCAGTGCATGAACTGATGAGCCAAATTTCTAACCACAGTGAAGATAACTACTAAATACCTTTGAAATCAATTACAGTACCAGCAATAACCTCTGACTTCTGCAAAGAAACATCAAAGGTACAAGTAATGTTCCAGTCACCTGACCTCAGGGCTTAGCCCTGCAGTCACTTGGCTTAAACCGTACTTGTAGGCATATTTAATCAAATTCTTGTTTCCCTGGCAATTTATTTTTAATTCACAAAATAGTTCTGTCAAACTGAAGATACTTGGTTAAATGTTTAGTTCTACAAATGCTATACAGTAGAACCTGTCTTGAGAGACCACCCTTTGGGCCACACAAAAGTGGTCTCTCAAGACAGGTGGTCTCTCATAACAGGTTTCAGATTTTCTCAAGTCAGTGAATAACCAACCACAAAATTCAGAAATGGAGAAGAATGGATTTTTGTAATTACTTTGTAGTTGTTCTTTTTTATGAAATTTTGTAACAAATTGAAATGGACTGTTATAAAAATTATAAAAATAAATTAGTGTTGAAAATCTTCATTGAAGATTTTCAACACTAATTTATTTTTATAATTTTTATAACAGTCCATTTCAATTTGTTACAAAAAGATTTTCAACACAAATTTATTTTTATTCCTATCTGTCACATTTCAGGTATGTATGAAATTGTTTATTCAGCAATAATCCTAATCTTTTCACAGGGGTCTTATAAAAACATCGCAATCTGTAATGAGTTAGCAATTGAAACCCAATTAAGAGCTTTTAATACTTTTAATTATATGATAACCACAATGGATTTTCCAACTCCAGAACAGATAAAAAGTTTTTGTCATGGTTTCAGTCTTCAAAGGGGCGGTCTCTCAAGACAGGTCCATTATGGCATAAAAATACAAGTTGGTACCAGGTCACAGTGGTCTTTCAAGACAGGTGGTCTCTCAAGACAGGTGGTCTCCCATAGCAGGTCCATTATAGAGTAAAACCAATCGGTGCCTGGTAGATGTGGTCTCTCAAGACAGGTGGTCTCTCAAGACAGTGGTCTCTCAAGACAGGTTTTACTGTACATAATGTCATCAAAGAAAAATCTGAGATAAAAAAAATGGTGATGCTGCAGATTTTCAATGATGAGTGAGGATCCTGAAGAATAAGGAATTTTTCTTAACAAGCAGGGCTTTAGATTGGCCTAATTTGGGGACACCAGATTCAAGTAAAAAATGTCCAAAAAATATGAGAAACTACATGATAAATCAATTTACATTCAAATAGAATATTATACAGGGCTTTCTAAGACCTAATTTGCATGGTGCAAAAGTATTTCTTAACAAATATCTTCATTTTAGAATGTTACAACAATGTTACAACAAGCTGTGAGAAGCCATCTCCTAATTTGGGGACACCTTTACCAGCTTGAATCTGGCATAATATAAGGACTGTAACAAGCCATACTTTTCATAAAGTTTTCCAGAATATGAATAATTGCACGGTTTAAAATTCCATTACATTGGGTATTTTTTGTGTAAATACCTCTCCATGCACTGTCTTTGTTTGATTCTACAAGCAACACCAGAGAGGATCAATTTTATTTGATCATCTTGTTTGAGCAACCACATGTACTAGTGTTGAAATTATTTGTTGATTAACCCTTTACCCAACGCAGACGATATCAAAATTTATTTTAATATTTTTTTTTTTAAATTTTTCAAAAAATTTCAACAAAACCATATCATGTGACCCCTCATTGGAACGAGCTCGTTCCAATGAGGGGGTCACATGATATGGTTTCAATGAAATTGTTTTTAATATATATTTTTTTAAACTACTTAATTTGTAAATTACGTGAGCGGATGTGGTGGATTCATTAGGTAAAGTGTTAATCAATGTGATTAGAAATATTAGTCAAGCAGAAAATTCCTCATCGACAAGTAGTAAACATATATATCTCTTTCTCAATACAATTTACAGTAGAGTACCTGGCTGGTACATTTCATCTTTTCTGCTCACTCTGAGTTACAGCATTTGACCAGTACATTTCATCTTTTGTCATCACAGTCATTTTATTTGGCAAGAAGCTTGTTACCCAATTAATCTTTAATCACCATCAAAACAATACCTCTACCAAAATAAAAATTACCATGAAATACATGGTTTAGTCCCGATTGTCACACTTTCAGATTTTAGTTGGTGTCCCGACTCTCCCACTCTTGGGTTTGAAAATAGTTATAGTCGTTATCATAATTTGAACACAACTCATCGCTGTTTATCGATCATGATTAAATCAACTATCAGTATTTTTAAGAGTGTTTACTTTTCGTGATTAGCAATTGTGGTAGTGTATCTGGAAGGCTGACAAAACAAAAATAAAAAAATACGAACCGCACATCCAAACATTTTCCATTTAATTGGCCACCTCAAAGAAATCCAGACCTATGATGAAGTCACGCAAATGCAGCTAAGTGCAGGTGGACCCCCTCCAGCAAAGAGGAGGAGATAAAGAAACATTCATGGTAGACTACAGGTCCTGAAACAGAGCTTCCCCTGAGTTCCAATGTGTTCTATGTGCCTACTGGCACATAGAACACATTGGAACTCAGGGGACGAGAGGTTGTTGAATGGCAAAACAAACAATACAGGATATGCATCTGCTTTCAACATGTATTTAACTTTAATAATAAGTCACTGTTTTGATGTACAAAATTTTCTTGTAAATTGATCAGTGTTTTGATGAACAAAAATATCAAGCTTAGTTTATCGATGCTATATAAGAAATACCAACTTCTTGTTCTATTCACCAATGAAACAGCAAAATACATGAAACAAACTTTAAGAGAAAATGTTTGATCTAGCCGTTAGAAAACTAATTAACAAAATCCCGACCGTCCCATTCTCTTTACCTCCTAAAATTAGAAAGTGGGACAATCGGGATGACACCAAATACACTAACCACTGACCAGATGATTCCTTTGTGACAGATGGAGAATGAAGAATCAATGTTGTGCATGTAATTTATTTATCTAAACAATCTACAAATAGTGTTCTGTAATTTTGTGGGTAAATTTCTGAGATTGGTCATCATTTGTGAAGCAATAGAATTTTTTAAATTCCTGTTCCAATTCCACTCTCATAATAGGCACCCAACAGAGTGAAATGCATTTTTACCAGCTGCTCAAAAATATTTCAGTCATAGATTTTTGTCCCCTAAGGAAGCATGTGAATTAATGTGTACAAAATTTGAAATAGTTTTGACCTGCATTTTTCTGCAATATCAATGTGTGTTAGGTATCGATTTGATAATAAAAAAAAAAACCCACAAGTCTATAATTAACCAAACTAAATAAATATGTATTAACTACCCTTTCATATATTTTACTCAACAGAAAACTTAATTTAAATGGAGGTGAAATTTAAAATATTATGAACATAAGTCACCTATTTTTTGTTCCAACACTTGCAAATCAACAAAAAACATCATCAAACTAAAAAAACCTTAGATTTCCATGAGATTTTTGGCTTAAACTGATCTTATTCCAAGAGGGATTGAGGTATTATCTTGACCATTCTGCAATTGTTAACATGTCTGATCATAGCACAAATGGGTGCACTGTAACTTGATGAGAGGAGCTTCATTCTGATTGCAATGGGAGACAAATATTCAATCAGAAATTTACTAACAGGTTACGACAAGTTGACTTGAAAATTTCGTAGTCGAATCAACACACATGTAGTACAGTGAAACCCAGTTAATTGAATAGCCACTGTACCAGAGAAGAATATTCAAATATAAAATTAAGAATTAGGCCTTTTCCTATACTCTAGTTATAAACTGACTGAGCATTTATTATATCATATCTTGTTTGAGGGGTAATAAACTGTTTCTTAGACAAAAAAGAAAACTGAATGGTGATTTTTGTGAATAGCACAGGCCAGCTTTTTACGGTTTCATTAGGTAAAGGGTTACCAGGTCAACTTTATACTGGAGGTATGGTAAATGCTTTGGTGTTTGTAAGTTATATGCAATTAACAAGGTTATTCATTTACAAGATACACAATTAAGGGGGTTCCACTGTATAAAATAACCAATCACTTACCAGCAGAGCCAAACGTTGGAGAGAAACAGCAGCTTGTCACACCAAGATCATGACCATCTGCATCATATTTCAAACACTGACTGTGTCTGTACATTCCATCCCATACATGAAGACCGCCAGCGGTACTTCCAGAAATGATGTAATGATTCTCAGGCGAGAATGTCAGGGCAACAACTGAGCCTCCATGATCCTCAAATGTTCTGAAAAAAGGAATAAAAACAAATGACTTCATATTAACTTAAACATTAAGCATTTTAACCATTGACCCTGCACTACATGTACATGTAAGCAGACAAAACTTCCAACATACATGTATCTCCATGAATAACTAAAATGTTTCCTTTTATACTACCAAAACATAGCTGATCATTCCAAATCCACAGAGAACTGTCTGCATAGGAGGAGATGTAATGGCAAGTTTATAAATCTTGGAAAAAGATGTCAAGACTACAAACTTGTTGCTTCATGCACATCCTAGATGTACCCATCATACTTTTAACCTCCTACTTTAGCATTGCAGATGGCACTTTGTTCCACTTAATGGGTTATTCAGATGTTTTTTTTTAATTACATTAAAACATTTAATTATTAATTAATTTTTCAATTATGCCCAGTATTTTTTCAAAAGTTACATATAACAATTTCCTGTCATGGAGAACCTGATAATTAAATATAAAATGAAAGTGTCAATGACTTGTTTAAGACATGTACATGTATAGTATGTGACACAGCAATGACAAACATCTAGGTAATGACCTGATAACAAAGGTACATGTAAAGTATTGTAATGGTCTGTACATAAATACTGACCGTAGCCTGTAACAAATATATAGGTAAAGTATTGTAAAGGTGGGGGTGACAGTTAGATGCTAAACTAGAAATGAAATCTTTGAGTCGCAGAGTGGGTCTGACTGAACCCAAAAATATTTGTTCTCATAGCACAGTGATAACAAAGGCACCCAAAAACACTTGTTCATGTCACAAGGTGATAACAAAGGTACCCCAAGAAGTTTCGTGAAGATCAGTTCATAAATACAGACTCTAGCCCGAGCCGTATTCACATGGGCACTTACTGTGCATAAGTAGAACTGAACAAATCAAAGTTCATCTAATTTGCATAATTACTGCATGAGAAAACAAGAGCACCGCCTAGCGGGACATTATACGCCCATTTTGTATTTTTGAAGGGTTGGGGTAAGGATGGGGGTGAGGGTGAAAATTGTTCAGACCAACCCCCATATTCGAACTTGACCTGTATTTTGTTGTGATTAAACAACATACCAAGTTTGGAACCAATCGGAAAACAAATATTAAAAGTTATCATCCGGAAACCAAATATTTGATGCATTCTATGTCCAACAAGGGCCATAATTCAGGGGAACTTCAAAGTTCGAACAGACCCCATATTTGAACTTGACCTGTCTTTTGTTTTGATTAAACCACATACCAAGTTTAGGAGTCAATCGAAAAAAAAATACTAAAGTTATCATCTGGCAACCAAATGTTGACGAATGGACAGACCGACGGATGGACAAATTTTCTACTTTTTTGACAGTTTACATCCTGTGGCTTTGCCATTGTTTCTAGGCAAGTTTTGGCTGCTTATACAGGCAGCCAAGACTTGCCTAGAAAAAACTACCAGGGTACGTAGAATGTAACTTGATAGTTCCTCCAGAGACATCACGTTGGGCCGCCTGTCTTGTTGCAGTAGAAAGTGTACAAAGTAGTAACTAGGCCCTTAAGGATTAAATTGGCAGTGGTTCTGTTGGAGTGTGACTATAATATTATCCAATAAAGTGGGCCCCACTGTGCAGCTACAGTACTAAAATCACAAATGCCTACAGAGAATTTTAACCAGATCGAAACTGCAGCACATCAGGTAGAAAATATCTGTATACTTAACCCTTAAAGGGCTACAGTACGTGGAGAGTGGATTGCAACTAAGTCACCAATGGAGTGGAGTTATCACACAAAGTATCACTTTCAAATTCTGTACACATGTACAAAAAACTCAAGCAATGTATCAGCCAATGGACATCTAGGTTTAAACCAGTGGTCCATTAGCTCGAACCTTGTTTGCTTGTGCTTGTTATGCTTTGCAACAAATTTGTAATTATTGCTTGGGTGGAATCTCCACTCTACAGGTGATTTAGTGATAATATACTCTTCACATACTGTATTTCCAACTTTTCTGATTTCAGAACAGGTGCCCTTAACATGCCATCATGAGGAAGTCCTACTGATGAGAGACAAATTATCTATGAAGTGGTTTCTAGTCAAGTCTTGGCTGCCATAACAGGCAGCCTGGACTTGACTAAAAATCACTGCTAAGCCGCTGTATGTATAAAAGCTGTGGCTATTGGTGATTCAGACCCCATGTCCAGGTCCTTAAGGGTTCAATTTTCCTCCTATCAACCCAAGCTCTCAGGCCACAAGTCCAATTCTGTAAGTGATTTGATGCTCTTGTATACTGTTTCCTTACCAACATTCTGTGTAGTATGTGCACACACTATCGTTGATAAAAAGCAATGTTCTTTTACTCATAAAGATGTACAAATATTCTTTTGTGCTTCAGTTATAGATATTCCCATCAAAGAGTATTCATTTCACTTTGAACACATCAAGATATTAACACAATCAGTGGAACTACAAAGTATAATCATAACACTATGACTGTGGTGAGACTTCATTCTCAATTATTTAGTTAACAAGCATGTATATATGTAATGGAATTAAAAATGTCATCAAATTAATCAAGTTAAGGTACTGAACTTCAAACCGAAAGGTCTAGAGTTTGATCCCTACCACTTCATCCCGATTGCCCACATGGATGAAATGTGGCACTGTATATTAAGGCATACTGCACATTGGTGGTACACTTGTCTTCAACAAATGCTAACCCTGCTTGCATGTAGTTAATATGTTCGGGAGTCTGAGAGTTACTCTCTATTGCTCAGTGGTAATCTATCCGGGTACTCTGGCTTCCTCCTGTAAAACTGTCAGACATGTGGTGATCCTGGCTATCAAGTGCCAATAAACCCCAAAATAAATAAATAAATAAATAAATGAATAAATAAATAAATAAATAAATAATAAATAAAAATAAATAAATAAATAAATCATGTGTAATCAGTAATCAAGGTATTTTCTGATTACAGGTAATCAAAAGTAATCAATTACATTCATAAATTAATAGTTCTGTGGAGCCCACTTAATTGGATATCTCTTAATTGTATATCCCTGTTAACTGAATATAATTTCCCAACACAAAACCATTTACCATACCTTTAATACAAATTTGACATGATAACTGAATATAGAATATAGAGTAAACTCCTGTTAATTGAATAAAAAATCTTGTACGCTGTCAAGAAATCACCTTGACTCGCCCCAGTTTTCCTTTGTTTACAGACCTATTTGACCTCAGCACATACAAAATAGGCAATTAATCTATTATATCTTGTTTGACAGAGCTCATGGAGCTCTGTCAAACAAGATATAATAGAATAAATACTAAGTTTATCTCTAGAATACAGTAAAGTTACACAATCCCTGTTAATTAAATACTCCTGTTAATTGAATAATTTTCATTGGCAAAGTGGCTATTCAATTAACAGGGTTCCACTGTAATCATGATTACTTTTATGATTACTTCATAATTACTTTTCCTTAGTTACTGTTTGAATGTTTTAAAAAAATAATCAACAGAAATATTCCAAACGAGTGAATCTAAACATACATGAACATGTAGGCGATGAACTATTAAAGGGATAGACCATAACAGCACTGTATTCTTTACAAAATTAGATTTGAAGCCAGAGTGCTTGCTACCAACCCTGTAGAATCTCACAAAAAAGAAGTGAGAATGTTGGAGGCGCAGTGGCTCAGTTGGTAGAGGTGCAGACTGCAAGCCGAGAGGTCCTCGGTTCGAATCCCACCTGCGGCAACCGCGTTGTGTCCTTGGGCAAGACACTTCACCCCCATTGCCCACGTGGGGGCACGGTGACGCTGTGTACTAAGGCGTACTGCTGGTCGATGGTGCACCTGTCTTCAACCAATGCTAACCCTGCTTGTGTGGAGTTGGTATTTTGGGGAGCTGACAGTTGCTCGCTGTTGCTTGGTGGTTCTCTCTGGGTACTCCGGCTTCCTCCACCCGTAAAACTGTCACGTTCATGATTAGCCATTGTGCAGAAATATGTGACCTTAAACACCAATAAATAAATAAGTGAGAATGTTGAATCATGGATGCTATTTTCACTTAATTTTTAACAATTCAGTCTAAATTCGCAATATTTTATTTATAAAATCTAGACCCATTTGGTGTGACTGTGTCGCAACGAGATTGTGATCTGAGAGACTATTTTCACAATTACAGTACATGTACTACAATATTTTGAGCACTGGACATTAATGCATCAGGTTTTGATTAAAAACACAGTGGGACTCTAACTGTACATGTTCTTAATTGAATACTGAAAAATCCAAGCATGGAAACAAATAATTGATTTTAGTTTTTCCAAACACAAGTACATCTTTTATGATGACAGGACAGATAATACAGTATCTAGATCAATTATGCAGTTATATGAATCCTAGCACAATGAAATTCCATTCCTTAATCACAGTCAACACAAATACAGACAAGTTATTTTGGGACTTGTTGGAAGATTTTGATTGACAGACCACGTCAAGTTCTTTTGATGAGACTGGCAACGTTAGGCAACTTTTGCTGCCTCACAGATTCAAGTCCCGAGATATCATCAGAAAGTATAAAATTATTTAACATAACAGTCTGTAATCAACATCCAGGGCTTATATTTCATCTAAATTTGGGAGAATCCACTTGGATTCTACCAAAAATGGCTGTGAGAACCCCATACCTGCTATGAGTGTCCTAGGATCCCTTGAGGCCACCACGGTTGAACCTCTGTTGTATACTTATAACACATGTTAAACTTTACCCTAGGGATGGACAGTATTAAAATTTCAATATCGGTATTGAAAAAAATACTGCGATATACTGGTATATAGTAGACTAGTTCAGAGGGTGAAAAACTCGGACGATGTTCTGGGGAACTGAGTTTGTAAACAATTGACAACACAGTTTTATACCTTATGTTCAGCTGAACCCAACAACTTTAAGAAAGCATTTTTTTTTAACAAATGTGTACAGCGTTATTTTATTTTGATTTAAAATCAGATCACAGAGACAGCTCAGACATGTGGGAAAACAAAAAAGTGCCATGACTTTTCTATTCGAAAAGAATATCCCACAATCCATCACTGTAGCTGACTGTAGTGTTTATTTTTCCTTTCTTCATGAATATTAATTAATACAGCTGTTTTATGGAGTGTGTGCATTTGGCACCCTGCATTTTCCTCTCCATTGTTTGATTCTTCTTATGACCTATTGTATTTTAAGTGTTGATAGATATGGTCAGTGGTGTGTTTGTGTTAGTAATTAATGTTCATGTGAGTGGCAATTATTAATGTCTGAATGAGTTATTTTTGCGCAGGCTTCCCTTTCCCTTTCAGTTTCAAATTGTTGGTACGTGTATACTAACTTGTAACTAACGCAGCTCAAGTGCGCTGCAAACTGTTTTCATTGGTCGAATGAAGATTGAATGACGTGTAATTTATCACAGGCGTTGACAGACATAATAGAAAACATTGACTGTTTTTCCCTAATAATATATCGACTTCAGCTTCGATAATTTGATCCAATACCATTTCTCACAATATACCGGTACTTTTAAAACAATACCAGTATCATTCTCAGTACTGGTAATTACCCGTTTACCGGTATACCATGCAGCCCTACTTTACTGAACACGGCTTTTTAATTTTTAAAAGATAAACTGAATTTGGTAATTTTAAAAAAAAAACTATATTTATCAATAAAACCTTACAAACATGGAAGTCGGTAGAACTGACTGATTGAGCCCATTCCAATGACAGCCATACTTGTACAATTTTATTGGCTAAGTGTCAAGATATTTCAGGTCAGGTTAACCTTGTATTGGGTAATTTACTACTTCGATTCACATGCCCATCTTTGGCTGCTTCGACTCCTCAAGACCAGGAATATCATTGAATAGCAAAACTTACTGCCATTATAGTTTCTGAAATCTGCATTTTGTGATCTGTGGGTATAGTTTGCTTGGTAAAGCAGCTCCAGTAAATGCAACTTAGGTTTGTTAACCGAGTAACCTTGGACATATATACACTACTAACACTAGCTCAAATTCTGATGAATTGGGTCTTGAGACCCAGGATATCCTAAAAACTTGACCTTTTTGTGTCATTGTTCTGGAAGTGACCATTCAGTCTGAGACTTGAAAAGGTACATGTAGCTGTTGATGAGTAAGAGCCATCTGAGTGACTTCCCGTAGAGAGAATAGGGCTCTAAGACACTACTTAAGTCTCAATGAATCGGCTGCATCCATCCATGTAATATACAAATTCAACAGTCGAAAAAAATTTCAACAAAACCATATGATGTAACCCCCTCAGTGGAACGAGCTCGACAAGCATGATATGGTTTTGTTGGAATTTTTTGAAACTTAAAAAAAAATAATCTTTAAAATAATGAATTTTGATATTGTCTGAGTGAGGTATAAAGGGTTACGAGTCATGAGCAAGCATAGTGTAAGGTATGAAAGAACAACATTATTTATTTATTTATTTATTTATGTTTAAGGTCAAGTATTTATGCACAATGGCTAATCATGACCGTGACAGTTTTACAGGTGGAGGAAGCCGGAGTGCCCGGAGAGAACCACCGAGCAACGACGAGCAGCTGCCAGCTCCCCAACATCGTAACTCCGTACTGCAGCACAGGCAGGGTTAGATTGGTTGAAGACATGCGTACCATTGACGTGCAGTACACCTTAGTACACGGCGTCATCGTGCCCCCACGCGGGCAATGGAGATGAAGTGTCTTGCCCAAGAACACAACGCAGTTGCCGCAGGTGGGATTCAAACAGAGGACCTCTCGGCTTGCAGCCTGCACCTCTACCTACTGAACCACTGCGCTCCCAAAGAACAAGATCTGCATACTAAATCACTGAATGGGACAAAGCTACATGTAGATGGATGAATGGTCGATGACCTTGCCCTGTTTACAGCAGTGGTATGGAACTCTGTCAGAGTCACAGTGGTTTGTACTGAAGTATCACCCGTGTAGTTTGGTAAATCCGAACCAGCAGTGTTGCATTTTGCTTTTCCTCTCTACCTCCTCTCACTCTTCTGTTCTGACTCTTTTAAAGTTCAAAGTTGATCAGCCATCAGCTTTGTTCCGAGCCGTGTATATAGTAACAACATTGTTTCAAAATATATATACGTTTGCTTCGCCATTAAACGCACATTCATGGACTTGTTTTCAAACATGTTCGCATGCTTTGTAATTTTCAAATGTATTTCAAGGAAAGGATATAATCTAAGTGCTGGGCACATTGTCATCAAATCCTTTTTGTTAATTATAACAAATAAAATAAGTTAAATCTAATCTAATCTACCTTGCCCTACAGGTTGCGACCATCGGTCAAGGTCATGACACACCCTTCAGTCATGAAAAAAAATCAATTCAATCATGTTTATTGGACCAGACATTGTTAGAAAGGATGAATAGTTGGCAACTTTGGACTTCGGTGAAGGCCATGACATACCCAAAAGTCATGAGCAATAATTGTGGAAAGTATGAATAAGATCTGCCCACTGAATCATTTTTATGAGCCGAATGAGGTTAGATGGACGACTCATTTGTGACCTTGACCTGAGAGGTGTGACCTTGGGTCAAAATCATGACACACCTTCAGTCATGAATTTTACATTAACATTTTTTTCTACTGCGGAGAAATCAAGTTAACTAGTACAGTGTAAAGCCACTATGGCGGCTTACAATAGAGCCATGATTGTGGGTTCTAGCACTCAACCAATTGACAAAGTTACCTGAGACCTCAGGGGTTAAATAAAAACATTATACATGTAGAAAGGATTCAAGTCACATGAATTGGTAGAAGTCATTTAAAACTTCTGTTGTTATCACACAAGTTAATTTGTAGGGTAATCTATTTTAAAAGTTAGAAAGGCTCTTAATATTTAACACTAACAGGCACCAAAACATCTTATCAACAAAACACATGAATATCACATGCTCATACAGATCACGAGTCATAAACAGATGTACCTGTACAATTTTATCAGTTCTTTTCTATTAAACATCAAACATTACTACTCAAAATATGTTTACCTGATAATGTCAAAACCTTAATTAATTTCTGAGTCCTCAGAAATACTTTTCAGAATAATCAATACACTGTCAGAGCTTTACAAGCACCAATACTGTGTAATAATTAACCCTTCAATACATGTCCCCATTTTGTACAATATTTCAGCTAATATATATGTGACCTCTCACTGGAATGAACTTGGTGAGCTCGTTCAAATGATGGGGTCACATACATGTATGGTTTCTTCAGAAAAAAATTTTATGAAGAATTTTTTTTTTTCAACTGCCAGATCTGTATATCACTTAGGCAGATGCAACCATTTCATTAGGTAATGGGGTTAACCCTTTACCCAACGTAATGGTCAAAACTGGCCAGTGCTATATTCACAAAAATCACCATACAATTTTCATTATTTTTTTACACTTTTTGTCTCAAAAACATAGCTTAGAGCTCGTTCCAATGAGGGGTCATTACCTATGTTTTTGAGACAAAAATGAAAAAAATTCGTTATTTGAGAATATTGTTTGCAAGTGTCATCTGCTTTTCATGTTAGGTAATGGGGTTAAAAGATTATTTTTGTATGACACATGCATGTTTTAAATGAAACGTAAAGAAATTACATAAATATATGACCTTTTCAGATGATCCATATGTATAATTTCTTCTACAACAGAGACCACTTATAGCCCAAGAACATTAGGTTTCACTAGGGAAAAAAATCGGAGAAAGCTGATTTTTTTAGGGAATGTCGAGTACATGTCACTGAACGATTAGACAAAAGTCCCCTAAAATCTCAGCTGAGCTTTTTTTTCTACAGCCTTTTTTCGAAAACGCGTTTGAAAAAAATAAAAAAAAATCGCACGAACTTTGTAACCTCGAATTGATCCAACTGTATTTTTTGTTTACGCGTATTTCGAGCTACATAATGTCTAATATACATTTACCTAGAGGAAAATGTGCATTCTGTGACAATTTCTGCGAAAAATTATTGAAAATTCACAAAAAAGTATCGGATTTACGCAAAAAATGACGATTTTCCTAACGGATTTGCCCAAAGGGTCGTAGTACAGAACGGGATGTTAGTTGGACAGACGATAAAAAATCCACCACCATTTGAAGACTTTTATCATTGCTTACAAAATAGACATTATGGAAGACCCCCTCTGCTTCTGGCCGAGTTCCCCTTTTGGCATAAAATTCGTCAGCATGAGAACTCAACTATTTTCGGGCTTGGGACCGAACAGACACGTCTGTGTCTGGCAGCATTAGATCAATAAATAATATTTACAGAATGTACAAAAATCAATAAATAATATTTACAGAATGTACAAATCAATCAACATGGATTAAGTTACATTGACTATTATCAACGCTATATACAGAAATGACATGACCTATATACATATTATTCATCGAACTCAGAAATTTCCGACAGGACAGTGTTTCTGTGGTTGTTACAAGAATCCGAACTGCAATTACACAAACCTGAGCAAGAGAGTCCTGCCTTCTTACACCCACACCTTTTTGTACAAGCACTCTTGCAACCACAACTGATCAGATTCAGTAGGTTATCGGGGGCACATGGCTTTGTGGCTGCAGTCGGTACAAGAAGTCCATTGTCTAGCGACCACCCCCAATCCGTCGGAGGAAGCAAAGTGCCCAGCCATTGTTGGACCTGGAGATAACATCTGTAGACATGTTGTTGTGCAGCATCGCTGCTTAGTGGGAGTGAGGCTAGGTCGATGGGTTTATTCAGTTTAGATTTTGCTACATAACGCTTGTAAGTGACATATCTATATTGGTCGAGAGAGGAAACAGTTTTACTCCCGTATAAGATCAGGAGAAGTTGTTCCCCGGCAGCGGCTACTGCACTTGGTGTACTGTCATCCGCCAAAATTGTGTTGACATACTGTTGTGAGTCGCTAGTAACATCGGAGACAATTGTACTGAATACTTTCTTCTTACCAACTCGAAAGAGTGCAGAAGTAGTGTCACAACCACTTATAGAATGTGCTACAAGGAGGTTGCTTCTATGGTCACCCATTTTGGTTGCTATTTCACTAACTGAAACTAGTAAGTTTGGGGTAATGGAATACATCATGTGAATATTACATCCCGGTTGAACTCGAGAGGTAAGAATGACTAACAAGTCTGTGTCTGTTCCCACAACGACAACATTGTTGTCATCTTGAGCGATGTCAAGTGCAGTTTCGGCTATCAGTACATCAGCATCAGCCTCGGCCTGCTTGGACTGAATATTGATAGCAGATAGCTCCTGCATTAGAAGATCGATCAGTTGGGTTTTGTTCTTGGCATTTGCAAGGAAATCAGATTAGGGTGTGGTGGCTGGTAACTCGGGTGAGATATTGATATCAATGGAATACCTGTCTTTAGATCTACGGGCTTGTTCCATGCCCTTTGTCGACATTGTACAAGCATAACCATCAAAAACAACCACGACGTTCGCCCCAAAATGTCTCACTAGATAATTGGAATATGATGTACATATGTCCTTATATGACGACTGTTTAGGCCATACAACTGCCCTCAATAAAAATCCACCATCTACAACAAACAGAGAATGTTCTGGGATTTTAGTTTGCTCGGAACCGTATGTTTTGAGGATCTTACCGAGCGTGCTTTTCTGTGTCTTCCTCATTCCAGCAGAATCAAACAATGCTGGTGGTTTCGGGGCGAGTTCATATTTGAGATACTCTTCCATCTCTGCTTGTGACTGAATAACACATGTGATGCGGTTGAACAGAATTGTGGGGTCAATCACTACCTTACTTCCACGGACTTTGATGCTATTTGACATCGATGCGAAAGACTTCAGTGTCAACACGTCGTAGTTTGATGCTGTTGAACGTTTTGCTTACAACATTCGATACGCAACATTCACCAATTTTGCGAACTTGGTCACAGTTCACAGTTTCGTCGGCCACAAGCCCGGTCGCTATAGAGACTAATTGTAGTGGATCTCTATTCTGAAAGGGGGAATGCACTCTGAGCCAGTTCAATAATTTGGTGATATCATTGGCATCAGTCAATTGTGAACTTTGACGGAGATCCCGATGTTGTTCGCCATGACCAGTGTGAACATGAACAAAATTTTCGAGAGCATTACATATCGGAAGGCAAAGAGGTAGTCCATGTACCCATTTCGCAACAGTGCTATCGGTTATTCCCCTGCCATGTGTGAGACCACCAGGGAGCTTGAACATTCTCATTAAACACTGCTCTATGGTCTGATCAGAATATATCCCGTCCCAGAATTTATCTGAGCGCCTTATGGTAAAGTAACCTTTCTCAGTGAACAACTTCAAATCATCCTGTTGCATTATTTCTGTTAGCTCATTCATCTGCTGCAAATAGAGATGAGAACTTTTTGCGTATGCAAAATGACCACCTGCGTGAAATACTGGAATCATATTGCGAACACAATATGTGTGGAGTTCCCAGTCGCCTGTGCGCTCTGCTCTCAAGAACAACTGGAGAAGACCTATTTGCTCGTAGTATTGTACCCAAAGCTTTCCTGTGCGTCCTACGGACGCATTCTGGAGCAGTTCGTGTAATTTTGACAGTAGATGGTTGACACTTTCTTGATTGACAGCGTCAGCTGTTGTACAGTCACCTCTGGCAAGTCCACAGAATATTTCATTGACTTCTGTGCAGTCTATGTTATCTAGTGTTCGGCTTTCTTCAAACACAAGTTTTGTAATGGCAATTTGTGTTAGCAAATGGGCACGAACTGCTCTTGAATATGCATGACCACTGATCAAATGATGGATTGACCCACCAGCATAAACAGTCCCCCAAAGTTCATCCAAGCCGCTACCAGCCATGATCGAACCAATTGCCCCTAAATATGACATAATCATATGAAAGCCGCCGAGTCTAACGAAAACTTTTGTCAACTTATCTGACGAAGACACAATCTCCACTGCTTTGATATAAAGTGGTTGGTCAAACGTCACTGGACAAACGTTCAGTCCCTGTTTCTCACATTCAGTTTGTGCAAACATGAGAGCAGTGTAAATTGTGCTCGGGTTGGATGGATCAAAATTAATAAAGGGAAGTATCTCGACATCACTTGTTTCATAATCATCTGATGATGTGACAATGTGCATATATCCAGCCCAAGATGGGCAAGGTACTCTCAGTACATGCGTCAAAGACCAAAGACTGTCAACTGTTTTTGCGAGTTTCAAATTTTTCGGATCAGATTCACCCAAAGTTGATAAATCCTTCATCACAATTTCGTCAAGACCCGATTTGCTTGGTTTACTGTAACCTTTCAAAGGGATGTACCCGAATTCACCAGAGAAAAGTTGATGCCGTTTGAATTTGAGTTTAGGGGGTATGGTTAATATTTCACACGTTTCACCAGTTCGTTATGGAATAAATGACTATTGTTATATATCATTATAAAGCCACTGCTTTTCTGCAATTTTTGATATATAATTTAACTCCCAAAGTAGTCGTAGATTTGATTTAATGGACGTTGTGTACAGTTGTGTGTATGAAAACAATAAATTTTTTTTCGTAATTTTGTACATTTTCGTGAATATTTCACCATTGAGTGTGAGGATTGGTACAAAGTTGGCATTTTCTGTTGGGGATATGTATTCTCAATATAATTCAGCACGATATTTATGATTCTCACCCTACTAAGGTGAATAAGAATGAGAAATATGGAGCTGGGTCGAATTTTTTTTTAAATTTTTTTTTTCATCAAAAAAACGCTATAACTAGAAAAGCTCAACTCGGATTCGTGGGGACTTTTCACACTTTATCTGCAATGTGTGTCCCGGAAACATATAAAAAAATCAGCTTTCTCCGATTTTTTTCCTTACTTTCTCATTTTTATGTCTAGTGTGCCTGGACTATTAACTGAATATCTCTTATTTGAATAACCATGTTAATTGCATATAACTTCCAAAAACCAAACCATTTACAATACTTTCAACATATATTTGACTTATAAATTTTGATTTCACAGCTTGTGTCGAGTACCTGTGGTGTAGCCTCAAGGCTGCACGTTGAAAATATTAATTGGTCTACTCCCAAACAAGACCTATTGCTGAAGGCAATTATACCCTCACTGCAGTGCTGGATTGATGAAGCAAAAATGAATTAAAAACAAAGGACAGACCACAAAATCATGAAAGGGACTGGAACTGGAAAAATAGGCAGGCAACTTCTTTATAGCATGTGCAAGAGCAGCTTGTCACAAGGATCCCTCATACCAAATTCCATTAAAATCCATCCACTCACTGTTGAGACACAGCTGCGGATGGACGAAGGGCCAATTAGAGACCCACAGATCGACGACGGACACATGTAATCCAGTATACAATGTACCCCCATTGTCTTCGACATTGGGGGGTATAATAATGAACTTGGACTCTTCCAATTGCTTCCATGGAATTGACATGGAAGATAACAACAGGGTTTAAAGGGTTCAGAGAGTGAAGGTGTAACATTATGCAGTGTGATTCCACTCCTTGCCATTTCAGCCCTTTCAATCAAAAGCAATTTTCCGTCTTACAGATTTTTATTTCAGCTATTCATATTCCAATATATATGGTAACCTTCTAAAATCATAATTTAGAAAGTTACATATGTGTGTGCATGTACGTGTAAGTGTGCTGGTTACTATTCCTTTTAAGACAATAAAGCAGAACTTTTCAACCATGGCAAACAATCACTGCTAATCATCCTGGTGGTCTCTCAAGGAAATGTACATACATGCACATATACTACTCAAAGTTTGCTAAGCACCAAGTATATCCAACTACCTGTTTTACGTTTTAGTTGAAATATTGTAATGAAAAGTGTATATATTTTTTATTGAATTATATCTTTAATGATTTAAGTACAGAAATTAAGATTTTATTTGTGTTTGACATTATTGTTTAGCTTTTGAATACGATAACCATGGAAAATGGATATTATTGGTAAAAGACGAAATTTTTCAATTTGCCAAAAAGTTGATGGAGCGAACTGGTATGGGTTCAGTATTGAGTATGAGACCCATTACTGTTAATTACAGCTTGACAATGCCTTCTCATGCTCCCAATCAGGTTCCTGGTGGTCCTTTGTGTTCCATTCATGGACCAGTATGGCACCAAGCTCCTGGACACTTCTTGGCTGGACTGGACAGGCTGAAATTGCAAGCTGCAACTCAATTAAGACATGTTCGATTGGATTGAGGTCAGGGGATCTTGCTGGCCAGTCCATACGCTCAATCCCCTCCCTCTGTTGGTACTCCCCGACAGCATGGGCAACATGAGGACAGGCATTATCGACAGTCATAATGCATCTATCACCCACTGCACCTGCGTACAATCCGATGTGGACATCCAGGATCTCATCAATATACCGCTGTGCAGTCAATGTACCATGTTCAAGGACACAAAGCTCTGTATGTCCATCCCTGCTGATGCCGTCCCAGACCATGATTGACCCTCCACCATAGCGGTCATGCTCAGCAATGTTGGCTGTATAGAATCGCTCTCCTGGTCTTCTCCATACTCTAGAACGCCTATCTGTGTGGTTTAGGCAGTACAAAGGACAGGTCACCAATCTTCTCTGGTCCATCCAACGTGGTCCATGGCCCATTCATATAGTGCCTGGCGGTGGTTCTGGGACAGCGGAATGCGAATACATGGTCTTCTCGATCAGAGACCACATTCATGCAACCTTGGCCAGATAGTCTGTGTCAAAACATTTACCCCGGATGCATTCTGAAGGTCACTGAGAAGCCGGGTTGCTATGGCAAAGCGGTTCCTATGGGCCTGAATGATCAAAAACCGGTCTTCAGCTTCAGATGTTGCCCTGTCTCTGCCACCACCATGCCAACTTAACTGGTGTGCCATACTGCTGAAATCTTGTCCAGGCTCTGGTGATCGCCATATGGTGCACATCAAGGGCTTCACCAACCTGACAATTGATAGCCTCTTGCTCCACCATCCCTACAGCCCGCCACATTTCTGCTTCAGACAAATGTCTTCTTACATTTGCATTTGCCATATTCAATCATTAAATCACAAGGGTTTGTGTTGAAATGAAGATTGAATACCCTACACATGTCATGTACATGTAGATAGTACACGAAAACATCATGAAAATCAAGGGGTACATGCTTTCCATGACTGTCACGAAAAGTCTGCCTGTCAAGAGAGCTAAAGAAAACACTGGGGACCATCTCAATACAGTCTATTCTACAATACAGATAACATAACTCAAACTCTTTTGCGAATAGCCAGAGTACTACTTACGGGTTTAATATGCAGCCTGTACAATGAACACAAAAAGAAAACAACAACCTTACATCCCCAGTGGCATCGACAACGCCGGTCAGGAAAACCATAGATAAAAACTTATATAAGTGAAAAACTATGGAAACCTGTGTTCCACCCCAGGTGCGTATGCCGACTGCAGGGTAAACTGTGGAACGTAGCTTATCTGATCACATGCTCAAAACATAATTATTCATTATAGCATTATACAAAATAAATGGAAATTTGATGTTGACCCGCTGAGCAAGCTGGCTAAAGTGAATACACTGAACTGAATTCTATTCAAAATCCCTAGCATAACCCTCAATTCATTGGCTCTCTTAATTACTGTCTGACCAATTAATTAACACTTTGTTAATCTTCCCTGTCACCTAGACAAAAGTTTCACGCTATACTATCGAACCACGTGAAACTACGATTCCTCAATCATATCCACCAAAAATATCACAAATATGTCACAAGCAAATTTCACAATGATGTGTCAAATATTTGGTGCTTAGCAAACTTTGAGTAGTATATAAATGTACACCTCTTTGGGTCAAGGTGATAGCTAAAAAAATTGCGATTTTTTTTTTATAAGTGTAAAATGTTTTTGATAATATTTCTGCCTGGGTCATATGTAAAGCGTAAAGATAGGTTTATGACCAACCCCGAAAACTGATTTGTCTCTCAAACTTTGGAAATTAAGCATGAAGTTTAATGTCCATTATGGCGAACTTGTTGAATGCCACATGGGCTATCTGATAACAGATCAATAGTAAGAGAGACAATATTCTCCCGCAAATCGTTATCTATGTAATTATGGCCAGTTAATAGCTAATTATTGGGAAACAGTGCATCACACAAGTTCTGGACACACACCCATATTACGCATCTATCCTGTCACTGAATGTCATGGAGATACCAGAATTTGAGTCTTTCAAAGGAACTTTAAAGTGAAAATTAAATTAAGATAGATCTGAGCGGCCAAGTTCAAGAGAAGCGATTAAACTGAGAATGTTCTGGCTATCTAAATAAAAATCGGGGGATTTCTCGAAAAATTTATTCCAGCCAATTCCAGTCTGAAGGTGTGTAAGGCTGTGGGTTGTTGAGGGTAGATGGGGATGCCCCATGCTACAGGTTAGAGGAGGTGCTGCATCGGTGTGAAAGTATAGGCACGTTGTGACGTAGGGGAGCCACAGAGCCCATATTTAAAATAGGAGCAGTCGTGGGCCAAGTCGGTGGCCACATAGGAGAATAATGAGAATAGGATCAGAAACATGAAGTACGAGCTCAGGGAGCTATATGCATTTAGATAAACAGCATTACCTGTTTTGGAAGGCAAGCCACACATAGGCAGAGTAGGCTTTGCCTGTATGAACACTGTTCTGAGACAAACATAAGGGAGAATTTAACTCCATTGGTGGTGACTGCTTGTGTGAAAAGCGTCAAGTAAAGTGACAATAAGCTAGTGGCCGTGCGACAGCGGTGGCAGTGTGACATTCCATCACATGTTAGAGCAAAGGTTCCGATAAAGTGACAATACGTTAGTGACCGTGCGACGGCAGTGAAAGGGTGAAGTGAAAAAGCGACCACGGAACAAATACCAGCGAAAAGGAGGAAAAACCAGTGACAACAGAGAATGCGGACCCGCAAGTGACTCAAAAACTGTGTGGGTAGGGGGTGATTGACGTTTTGTTTTCTTATTCTTTTGGATTCCATGTAAGTCACAAATTATCATATTTATTTTTTTATGTATGTATTAATGAAAGTGTCAATGACACTGTAGCTCAACTTGTCAAGAAAAAGACATGTACATGTAAAGTATGTGACACAGCAATGACAAACATCTAGGTAATGACCTGATAACAAAGGTACATATAAGGTATTGTAACAGTCTGTACATAAATACTGACCGTTGCCTGTAACAAATGTATAGGTAAAGTATTGTAAAGGTGGGTGACAGTCAGATGCTAAACTAGAAAAGAAATCTTTGAGTCCCAGAGTGGGTCTGACTGAACCCCAAAATATTTGTTCTCATAGCACAGTGATAACAAAGGCACCCCAAAACACACTCATTCCTGTCCCAAGGTGAAAACAAAGGTACCCAAGAAGTTTCGTGAAGATCAGTTCACTGTAAATATGAGCTGTGTAGAAGTTGTGACAAAAAACTGATTGGACCTAATTTCGGTACAAAATGGCCACTGGCAGCCATCTTGAATTTTGGACCACACCCAGGAACACCCCTTCTCGTCCCAAGGTGATAACAAAGGTACCCAAGAAGTTTTGTGAAGATCGGTTCATAAATACAGCCTCTAGCCCGAGCCGTATTGACATGTGAACTTACAGTGTATAAGTAGCACTGTATAAATCAAAGTTCATCTAATTTGCATAATTTCTGCACGAGAAAAAAACCCGTACTATATGTGATGTATTCCATGTTACTAAACATTCATACAAAAATTTATTCAAATCAGAACTTTCATACAGAAGTTCTGTACAAAAAACTGATTGCACTAATTTTGGTACAAAATGGCTGCTGGTGGCCATCTTGAATTTTGGACCACACCCAAAAACACTCGTTCTCATCCCACGGTAATAACAAAGGTACCCAAGAAGTTTTGTAAAGATCGGTTCATAAATACGGCCTCTAGCCTGAGCCGTATAGAAGTTGTGTACAAAAAACTGATTAGACCTAATTTCGGTACAAAATGGCCACTGGCAGCCATCTTGAATTTTGGACCTCATCCAGAAACACTCGTTCTCGTCCCAAGGTGATAACAAAGGTACCCAAGACGTTTCGTGAAGATCGGTTCATAAATACAGACTCTAGCCCGAGCCGTATTGACATGCGTACTTACTGTGTGTAAGTAGCACTGAAAAAATCAAAGTTCATCTAATTTGCATAATTTCTGCACGAGAAAAAAACCGTATTATATGTGATGTATCCCATGGTACTAAACATTCACACAAAAAATTATTCAAATCAGCGCATTCATATGGAAGTTCTGTGCAAAAATCTGATTGCACCAAATTTTGTACAAAATGGCTGCCATCGGCCATCTTGAATTTTGGACCAGACCCAAAAACACTCGTTCTCGTCCCATGGTGATAACAAAGGTACCCAAGGAGTTTCGTAAAGATCGGTTCATAAATACGGCCTCTAGCCCGAGCCGTATTGTTATTTGCACTTACAGTGCTGAAAGTAACACCAAAAAACATCAAAGTTAGTCTAATTTGCATAATTTACGAACAAGAAAAAAACCCGTATTATATGTGATATATCCAATGGTACTAAACATTCATACAAAAAATAATTATTCAAATCAGAGCTTTCATATGTAAGTTCTGTACAAAAAACAGATTTCTGCATCGTCGGTACAAAATGGTGGCTGGCAGCAATGTTGAATTTCGGAGCGCACCCAAAAACACTCGTTCTCGTCCCACGGTCATAACAAAGGTACCCAAGAAGTTTCGTAAAGATCGGTTCATAAATACGGCCTCTAGCCCGAGCCATAGCAGCTTGGCACTTACAGCTCTGAAAGTAACACTAAATAAATCAAAGTCAGTCTAATTTGCATAATTTATGCACGAGAAAAAAACCCGTATTATATGTGATGTATCCCATGGTACTAAACATTTATACAAAACTTTATTCAAATCAGAACTTTCATACAGAAGTTCTGTACAAAAAACTGATTTTTGCATCATCGGTACAAAATGGCCGCTGGCAGCCATCTTGAATTTCGGACCACACCTAAAAACACTCGTTCCCGTCCCAGGGTCATAACAAAGGTACACAAGAAGTTTCGTAAAGATCGGTTCATAAATACGACCTCTAGCCTGAGCCATAGCCAATTGTTGACGTACGGACAGATGGACGGATGGACGGACGGACGGACAGACGGACGACGGGCCATGACAATAGCTCAAATTTTACTTCGTCAAAGTTGAGCTAAAAATTGTTGTTTTCAGTGAACCCCTGTTGATTTATGCTTTTCGAGGGAAAATTTATTAACCCCTTCAGGATAAGAACCATCCCAACAAAAGTGAAACGGGCAGGTTCGTTACAGTGAGACATACGTTCACGCACAGATTCAGGCAACACTCCTTGAGTTTTGGCTGAATATGCGGCGTGAATCTATTTCTTCCAGCAGCGACAAAGCTCCGGTTTCCGACACTTTGATTGCAAAAGCAATCTACTTTGCTATCTGGATGCAGTACACAGGTTGGTCGAGATTTTATAAATATAATGTATTTACATTTCGTTTTTGACATATCAGATTCCAGTGTTTTATGGGGAGGAAAGCTGACAGACAATTTTGACCAGATCATTACCCAGTCCATGATTGGGTTGAAAGTCTCTGTCTTCTTTCATGATCTAAGTGCATGTACTATATATGAAATTGAGATAACCACTGTGTTGAACATTAGAAAAAATACAGAACTGTTGGTACCCTCCCATAAGTTATACATGCTGCTAGTCAATACAGTCTAAATCACTATAAAAACATTACCCTTGCACACCTATTAATGGTATGTTCTGATTACTGACTGGTCAATTTCAGTTGTCTTATGGGCTTATGCATAGAAAATAACAAGAACTGGTGGTGTATAACTAATAGCATGTGCATGTACATGAAAAACTCACTACAAATGCGCAAACATGTACATGTAGAGAATTTTGGACTGGTTCATAACTAGTTTGTGATTTGGTCAAAATTCCATGTCTATCTTTCCAGGCCTGTACAAAATGGACACACCACCATTTTGTTTGCTTATATATCCTTCGCCTTTAACTGGTTGAGTGTTAGAAGCCACTGTCATGACCCTATTGAAATGTGCTGAAAGCCACTTTAGTGGCTTTACACTGTTTGTTTTGTTTGTTGTTTTCATAACAGTGAAAATAAATGTTTATACAAGAGCACAATACAACACAGACAAAAATTAAAATTTTTTAGTAAATTTTGTTTCTTAACATACCTACCACAATTGTTTACAATTGGCTGTAACGTAACTGCTAGCCCGCCCTACTTCGGAACTAACTCAAGCTTAAGAAACTTTTCCAAACAAGTTGGAAAGGTAATAGAGTGCAAAAGCACGAAAAAGCACGAAAAAAAGGTCAAGTGAGACCGGCGCTCGACATTACAGGTACTCTCTCTATACACATCTTGCGTTTACCGAGCGCATGTGCAACAACCGTGATGTCAATTCCGTATTTCCGCCAATGAGAAGTTTGTGATTTAGTGGGGAGGCATCGATATCAAAGATATCCCCAACGAGGGTGGTCCTCCAATAAACAATTGTGGTAGGTATGTTAAGAAACAAAATTTACTAAAAAATTTTAATTTCTTTTCAACCTACTCACAATTGTTTACAATTGGCTGAATAAACAATAGGAGGAGGTGAATCACATAACCAATACCAACAACAGCCGCAGAAAGAAAAGCAAGGAGGGCAGAGAATAATAGCGAAACCTGTAATGAAGATACAGAGAAGGCACCTGAAAAGAACATGGCCGAGCAAACCACAAACCCGATAAAAACAAATTTAACAAGGGTGCACAACAGCCTGAGCAGCAACGAGAGGGCCTAAAGAATAAAGGTTCTCAGATTGCTGCTGTAGGTGGCGGAGATAAAAGGAGAAGGTAGAAGCATTCCTCCAGTAAGCCGCATTCAAAACATCCCGGAGTGAAACAGAATTGGTGAACAGAAGCCCAGGATGTAGAAATGGCACAAACCTCATGAGCATTAAACCGGTTCGAAACAAGATCCAAAGCAGACACACTGGAATAAGCCAGCTTGATTGCAAGACAGATCCACCTGGAAATAGAATGGGAAGAGATAGACTGCCTCCTGGGAATGAGAAACAGAAAGAATCTCTTCCGCCCCTCCGAATGAACTGAGTGCGATTAATGTAAGTCTTCGTAAGCCTCTGGCCATCGACAGCAGGGAGAGCCCAAATGCAGATGGGAGGAGGTACCGAATCAGGAAGGTGATTATTGGCCAGAAAAGAGCAATCAGTAGTGAAGGTGACACTGTTAGTCTCATTTCTGAAGAAAGCAGAATCAACAGAAAGCACATGAAGCACACTGACACGTCGGGCAGAAGCAAACACTAGAAGGAAAGCAGTCTTATAGGTGAGAAAATGCATATCAGTCTCAGATAAAGGCTCGAATGGCGCCCGCTCCAAACAGTGCAACACCCATGCCAAGTTCCACTTGGGTGTAATTAAGACGCAAAACTCAAGGCCTCTTCAAAAAAAAGTGCCGAATGAGTCTGGAGAGAAAAAGATTACGACCGATGCACTGCTTTCCCACATAAGAGAAAGTATCAGACAGCATAGACCGATAGCCCTGAATCGTAATAGGCTGGAGGCCCTTGGAGTCAAAAAGGTATACCAGAAAATCCGCAATTTGAGCGATTGACGGGTCACGGTAATCCACATTTTGATCTGTACACCAGCGGCAGAAAACCTTCCAGTTCGCAGCACAAGTCATGCCAGTGGAATGTCGCCGTGATGCAGAAATGCACTCCACTGTTCGTCTCGAAAAACCTCTGCGTCAAAGACAGGACCTGATAAAAGACAGGCATGAAGGGACAGGCTCGCCAGGTTGTTGTGATACATCCTGGGCCGACCCTGGGAAAGAAGATCGCGATGTAGAGGTAGACGAATTGGCCAATCTGCCAACAGAGGCCGCAGCAGATTGATCCACACCCTCTGTGGAGACAGAGGTGTGATCAGAATGATCCTGCAACTGCAAGCACAAATCTTCGCCAATACTTGAGGAAGAATCGGTGTAGGAGGTAAGGCATAGTTGATCCAACCTGTCCAGTCCAGAGACAGAGCGTCTACTGCAAATGCCAGAGGATCTGGACAAGGAGAGACAAAAGTCTCTACCTGATGATTCCAGCGAGTGGCGAAAAGGTCGACCAGAGGATGCCCCTACTGCTCGCAAATCACCTGAAACGATGACCGATGCAGCATCCATTCAGTTGGAAGGACACTGTCACGTCGGGACAGGGAGTCTGCTAGGATGTTGAGATGCCCGGGAATGTGCCGAATAGTCACCCGAGCGTTTAATTCCCGCGCCAACAGTAGAAGATCCCGAGATAGCCGATACATGGGAATTGAATGTGTGCCTCCTTGATTCCGTATGGAGGCCACTACTGTCAAATTGTCCGAAAGAAGTAGGATAATGTGGTCCGACAGGTGAGAGATCCAAAGCCGAAAACTCAACAGAAGAGCAAGGAGCTCCTTCTGGTTGATATGAAGGCCCACCTGCTTGCTGTCCCACTCGCTGTGAGTGGACAGACCGAGAGGATCCAACGTCGCACCCCAGCCCTGATCGCTGGCATCCGCAGTAAGGATGCGATCGGCCAAAGGAAGATCCAACGGAACACCCTGTGTCAACCAGGGAATATCGGCCCTGGGTGGAGGTGACAAAGCAGGGACTGAGGAATAGGAAGTTCCAGGTCCAGAAGATCTACATTCGGACGCCAATGATCCAACAGGAAGTGTTGGAGAGGTCGGACAAACAAGCGACCGAGTGGAATGAGATCTGTCACCGAACCACAAAGGCCCAGCATCTGAAGGAAAGTCCTGGCCGAGACCCAGGAAGATTGGAGCAGGTTCCGAGTAAAGGCGGAAAGAATCGTCGCCCGGGCATTGGGAACCGACACCACATTGTGAAGAGTGTCGAAAACCATTCCCAAATGACGAAATTGATGAGAAGGAAGGCGATCCGACTTCTCGCGATTGACTCTGAAACCCAGTGACGCTATTAGGCAAAGTAATTGCCTGATATCGGACTCCAGAACAGCAGCATAGTGGTGCCATTGGACGATGTCGTCCTGGTAGGCTGATGAAGTCACAGCCGACTGAGTACGGTGAAAAGCAAGCACATGTGACATCAGTCGGGTGAAGGACCAAGGAGGCAGGTTCAATCCGAACGGGAGAGCTCTGAATTGATCGACTCGATCCCGAAACGAGAACCGAAGGTATATCCGTGACGCCAGATGAATGTAGGCATCCTTCAAGTCCATACTGGCAGCAAATTCGCCCTGATGAACTGAACGTCGAACCGACCGGAAAGTCTCCATACTGAAACGAGGTGCTATAATGTACTCGTTCAGGATACTCAGATCGTTGGCAGAATGAAACTGGCCGTTTTTCTTCGGCACCAAGAAAAGTCTCGAGTAAAACCCCGGAGAAAGGGTGTTCCTGACCACCTCGATCGCCCCTTTGGAGAGGAGATTGTCGATCTCCTGCACCAGTAGGTCCCAACGCAGAGAATCGGAAGGGACCTGTGTCGGGAGGGGCACCCGAGATAAACAGGGGTGCCAAAGGAAGGACAGTCGCAGACCGGATTGGATGACATTGAGGACCCAAGTGTCCGACGTTATCTCTGTCCAACGGTCGTAAAACAACAACAGCCTTCCCCTGACTGGAGCCGAATTGAGGTGAGGACCTTCATTTGCAGCCTCAACGAGGCCCCCGAGAGGAGAAACCACCCCCCCTTGGTAGGCCTGGAACGCCCACCACCTGCTGCAGCAGGTTGGTCCAGCTGTCGTAGCAAAAGCTGGTCCTTCGAATGATGGAAGAACCTCACCACGGACAGCTTCCACGGAACCATGGAACAACTGAGGTCCAACCAAAGAAGCAGACCTCCTCAGAACAGCATGCTGCTCAGAAGGAAGGGATGGAGAAGAATCCATCCCGGCGTGTCAGCTCCAAATTAGCCATGTTACAGGCGTGAGCATGTGTCAAGTTCATAAAGGCCTGTGACAAAATGTGAAAAGGCGCCTGAGTATCATCAAACTCCCCTGGTGGAAAATATTCAGCCAGGGCAGTGACGACATGGTCCGCGAGAGATAATATACCCAGCATCTCTCAGGACAGGCCCACCATAGACTCAACTACCGACATCGGGAGAACTGCCGACTTAGGCTTAGTCAACCCGAGGGAAGAAGAATCCTCATCCACAGTAATCATCCCTTGGAAGACTGGTGGACAGACGGAATCGTAAACACGAAACCGCGATGGAGGCAGAAAGGCATCAGCTCGTGAAAAGAAAGAACCCTTGAGGGCCTTGGAATGCATTTTGGTGTCCAAGTCCTGGAAGGACTCTACAACCTGAGCCGATTGCAGAGGACGCAAAGCCCCAGAGCTAGAAGGCTCAACAGGGTTACAGCACTCCACAGAGGACCGTGGCCAGACGGTCACTGATGGCTGGTCTGAAGGTTGAATGTCCGGCAATGAGGCAAAGACAAAATCCAAAGCCTGCCCCAAGACTGACAAGGGGGGCCCCATCGCCTTCAAGAAAATCGCCATCCTCTGTAGCAGAAGAGACGTAGCCCAACTCAGACTGACCAGCAAAAACCTCCTGTGAATACTGTGCAATATCCAAAGGGCCAGGCGAGGCATCTCGGCGACCGACCAAAGGAGGTTGTGCCTCAGGAGGCACATGGAAGCCAACTTGAGGGTTGCTAGAAAGCAACCAGGTGAGTGCCAAAATGGCCTGACGCAGGTCACCCTGAGAATCCGTCATAGCAGCATCGCCCGACGGAATGTCTTCCCAATGGACCCTTCTGGCAGAACCCAAATTCTCAGAAGGGACCGATGACGAACGTCGATCGGCAGACAGCATAGGGAAACGGTGAGAATACACCAGAGGATAGTCCCGATTGCGATGCCCAGGGGCAATCACTGACCTCTGCGGAACAGAAGGCTCTGCCTGCAAATCCTATAAAGAGACTGACGGCGGACGTCGATCGGTAGCTGGACCTGGGACATGATGAGAAGACACCGGAGGATTGTCCCAAGAATGACAGGAACCTGCCATTGGCCTCTGTGCGGCAGAAGGCCCCAACTGCTCATCCTCTGAGACCGATGACAAGCATCGATCGACAGCCAGACTCGGAACACAGTGAGGAATCACTGGAGGAAGGTTCCAAGAGTGAAAGCTAACTGGTGCTGTCACTGACCTCTGCCGAACAGCAGGCCCTGGATGCCAATGTCCCAGGCCCATCCTGCTAGTCGCCACACCAGCAGGGGAATGAGGAACAACAAACGATTCGCTCAAGGGGTGAGGAATTGCTGCCGAAGCAGCCGAACGGCTCAACCGACCGGGAGCAAACCTAGCCAGATGGTACAGAGCAGACAGCAAACCCGCACAGCTTCGCCGCGAAGCCAGGGAAGGCTGAGAGCTCAGAGACACACCAGCAGATACAGTCTCGGACCCCCGAGACTGTACACCATCCCCAGAAGAGATGGAAGAGCCACCATCATACAGAACAGGATCTGTAGTAACAACTTCCTCAGTAACTGTCGACGGCGCAGGAGGCAAATCGGAGAGTGTCACCAAGCTGACCTCGGAGAAGCTCTCGATGAAAACAGACGCCTCAAGAGTGACATCAGAAGACAAAGAGACCACAGTCTCCACTTCAGGTATCACCACACTAGCACCGCCAAAAGTTGCAGAGGAACTCACCACAGAAAGAGACAGATCAGCATCCTGTGTGACAGAGTCACCACATGCACTCACAGAAATGTCTGATAAGGCACGGCTTCCCTTACCCCGAGAACGAGGGGTTCTAGCTCTAGAATGAACCAACCCCCACAAATACCACATGATTGGGCCTGCGTACAATTGTTGCAAGTGACACATGTGGAATGAAAGTTGTCCACATGTTTCACCTGCAAGCAAGGGGTACAAGGAATAGTCTTAGGCATAATATGAATATGATAAATGAAATCAAGCTTCCTGCCGACGGAAAACAGAACAACAATGGTTGTGTTAACATGCGGGGGAAAAACAAGACTGTGTGTGAGAAAACAAGCAAAAATGATCAAAAATATCATCAAATAGTAAATAATTTAGAAGCTTGAAAAGGATACAGTCCACTTACACATAAACAGACAAGATAGCACCATACAAATAAGTTGTTCACGAAGATAACAGCTAAATAATAGCACGAGTCACAAAATTTTCGACCAGCACAATGACGGAAATAAAAGAAATTGACGTCACGGTTGTTGCGCATGCGATCGGTAAACGCAAGAGGTGTGCAGAGAGAGCACCTGTAATGTTGAGCGCAGGTCTCACTCGACCCTTTTTCGATCTTTTTCGTGCTTTTGCACTCTATTACTTTTCCAACTTGTTTGGAAAAGTTTCTTAAGCTTGAGTTAGTTCCGAAGTAGGGCTTGCACTTACGTTACAGCCAATTGTAAACAATTGTGAGTAGGTTGAAAAGAAATATGCAATAGATATTGGTGCAAATTTCCAAATCGAATTCAAATCAACTTCAGAAGTCGAATCCAATTAATTTTTGAATACCAAATATATGCAGGGCCCTAATTTGTTTCATTTTTCCCAGTGAGTTGACCAATACACAAGCGAACTGATCATTTATCCAATTTCTACAGGCCTGTGTAAAACACTGTTGGAACAGGTTTTCCAAGTTCTTTCCAACAATTTTTTACATCAGAGCACCTCATCGGCTTAATGAAAGAACAGGCCTTAAAATCTTGTGAACTCTTGCCTCAAAAAGCGGTTTCAAGTTTTTAAATAATTCAGAATATGAGAATATCCTTACACATGTACCAATGTAAGAGTAACATGTACATTTCCCATAGTTATACAATATATTTTCTTTTAAGAGGTTAAAACCCTTAAGGGCCTAGTTGCATTTTCGGTGAGTTTCTTGTCTTATATATCCATGTACATGTAGAATAAACTTCCTGCTTACATGTACAGGAGTTTGGGTGGTCTTGCTGGTGATAGATATAGTACATGTACCTTGGCAGTGGTTCCTTGTGAAGTCTTCACTGCCTATTTTGGCAGTCAAGACTTCACTAGACACCACTGCTAAGTGTTATTATTAAGGCACAGTGTTACCTTATTGTATATATAATGAATGATGAAGCAATGGATAAGAAGAATTCTCCTGGCCTTTAAAGGCAATTCCATATTCTATGACAAGAATCAAATGAACATTTTGCAAAAATCAAGATGATTCTCATTGTTTTCTTTGCAAAAATCATTTACAAAGATCGATTCTGATTTGCACAAGGATTTTACGCTCCGACGAATTTCATGTAATAATTTGCTGTATTCTATATTGTTCATCTTAACCTTTATAAAAACACTGGTAAAACAATGACAGTAAACCTCCTTCATGTTGCCCAAAGATCCAATTTGTACCGACCCGCTTTTCTACCCACAACACATGTTGAAAAATATGTGAGAACACCAGGCATGGTGAGCTGATGAACTGTAAAATAGTGAGATTTATGAGCAAAAATAATAATATTTTAAATTTTTAGATGGCTAAAAGAGTAAAAAGCATTCTAATGATGAAAGTGTCAATGACACTGTAACTCAACTTGTTAAGAC
This sequence comes from Pictodentalium vernedei, assembly GCA_031216915.1. Lineage (NCBI taxonomy): Eukaryota > Metazoa > Mollusca > Scaphopoda > Dentaliida > Dentaliidae > Pictodentalium > Pictodentalium vernedei. Next base: position 326,234,873 of record CM062289.1, on the reverse strand, counting down.
ATGTACATGTATAGTATGTGACACAGCAATGACAAACATCTAGGTAATGACCTGATAACAAAGGTACATATAAAGTATTGTCATCGTCTGTACATAAATACTGACCGTAGCCTGTAACAAATGTATAGGTAAAGTATTGTAAAGGTGGGTGACAGTCAGATGCTAAACTAGAAAAGAAATCTTTGAGTCCCAGAGTGGGTCTGACTGAACCCCAAAATATTTGTTCTCTTAGTACAGTGATAACAAAGGCACCCCAAAACACACTCGTTCCTGTCCCAAGGTGAAAACGAAGGTACCCAAGAAGTTTCATGAAGATCAGTTCATAAATACGAGCTGTATAGAAGTTGTGACAAGAAATCTAAATTTTATAGTAAATTTCCTTTCTTATTATACCTACCACAATTGTTTACTACAGGCTTGCACTACAGTGGAAGTCCCTAACTCGGATAAAATACTCTCTATTTTTGTCTTTCCCAAGCAAGTTGGGAAAGAAAAGTGGTGCAAAAGCACCAATAAAAATAAGCCAAAACTGGGTCGAGTGCAACCGGCGCAGACCCAGTACGGGACGCTCTCTCCCAAGTACAACTCCACGACTTCCGTTGCCAGTGCGCATATACCGTCTCTAAAGACTCATTCTTTTTTGAATCCGTAAACGTTAGAGTTATGTGATCAGCGGGGAGGAAAGATTCTTTACCCGTAAAGAAGACGGGAGGGCCTCCATGTAAACAATTGTGGTAGGTATAATAAGAAAGGAAATTTACTATAAAATTTAGATTTCTTATCAACCTACTCACAATTGTTTACTACAGGCTGAATAGACAAAAGGCTGGAGGGAATCGCATAACCAACCCCCACATAACCCTAGTGCACTGGAACCGTGAAGTAGATGGAAGAGGTCCCGAGGCTTATCAACCATAATGTCGCAATCATTGGTAAAGGATAATGAAAAGAGACATATGAGCCTGTGTGACACACAGACAGAAAAAGGGCAGTAACAGCACAAGGCTGAAACTGACCTTCAAGAAGCCTAATGGCTATGGCAGACAACAGCCTGAGCAGAAGAAAGAGGACCCAGGGCAAAAAGGTCCTCCGACTGCTCCTGCAACTGGCGTAAATAAAAGGTGGAGAAAGTAGAAGCATTTCTCCAGTAGGCTGCCTGCATAACATCCGACAACTTGACAGAGTTAGAATAAGCCCAAGAGGTAGACAGTGCCCGCACCTCGTGGGCAGAAATACGATTGGTAATACAATCGCCAGCTGCTAAACGACTATAAGCCGTACTAATAGCAAGACAAATCCATCGAGAAATGGATTGAGGAGAGATCTTCTGTCGACCCGGAATGAGAGACAGAAAAAAACGTTTTCTGGCTTTCCGTATGAAGCGTGTCCGATCAAGATAAATGCGAATAGCACGGACCGGACAGAGCAAAGGGCGAGTACCCTCAACAGAGGGAAGAGCCCTGATACAGATAGGAGGAGGAGTAGTATCTGGTAACTGATTCTTAGCCAAAAAGGAGCAATCAGTGGTAAAAGTAACACTGTTGGGAGAGCTCCTAAAAAAGGCCGGGTCAACCGAGAGGGCGTGAAGCTCACTAACCCGTCTGGCCGAAGCAAATGCCATCAGAAAAGCCATCTTATATGTGAGAAAATGCATATCCACCTGGGATAAAGGTTCGAACGGCGCCCCCCCCCCCCCCCCCCCCCCAAGCAAAGCAGCACCCACGAAAAATTCCATCGTGGAGTAAGCTGCAAAGTCCGAGGCCTTTTCAAAGAAAAGTGCCGAACAAGCTTGGAGAGGTAAGGATTAGTGCCGATACGACGCTTCCCCACATAAGAAAAAGTCTCTGAAAGCATAGACCTGTAACCCTTGATGGTAACAGGCTGGAGACCCCGAGAATCAAACAGATATACCAGAAACTCCGCAATCTGTGAAATCGAAGGATTGGCATAATCAACAGAGTGATCAGCACACCATCGACAGAAGACCTTCCATTTAGCTGCATAAGCTAAACCAGTGGAGTGCCTCCTTGAAGAAGAAATGCACTCCACTGCTCGTCTCGAAAAACCTCTACAGAGGAGACAGGACCTGACAAAAGATATGCGTGAAGGCACAATGAAGTCGGGTCGACGTGAAACCTCCTCGGGCGACCTTGACAAAGAAGGTCGCGACGTAGCGGGAGACGTGCCGGAACCGCCGCCATCAGCGAGCGGAGCTGATTGATCCACACCCGCTGAGGCGACAGGGGAGCGATCAGAATGATTCGACAACTGCAGGTTTGAATTTTGGCGAGAACCTGAGGAAGAATCGGAACCGGCGGGAAGGCGTAGCCGACTAGACCATTCCAATCGAGTGACAGAGCGTCCACGGCAAAAGCCAGAGGATCTGGACACGGGGACACGAAAGTGTCCACCTGATGGTTCCAACGAGTCGCAAAGAGGTCGATGTGGGGACGTCCCCAGAGATCGCAAAGCGACTGGAACACTGCCCTGTGAAGCATCCACTCGGTGGAAATAACCCTGCCCTGTCGGGACAGGGAGTCGGCTAGGACGTTCAGACGACCGGGAATGTGACGAACAACCACTCCGGCGTGAACATCCTGAGCGAGCAGTAAAAGATCCCGAGCTAACTCGTACATCGGAAGCGAGTGCGTGCCGCCCTGGTTCCGAATGTAAGCAACCACTGTCGAATTGTCGGATAGTAGAAGGACCTGGCGATTCGACAGGTGAGGGATCCACTGCCTGAAACTCAGAAGAAGAGCAAGAAGCTCCTTCTGGTTGATGTGTAGAGCTGCTTGATCCTGGTCCCACATCCCGTGTAGGGAAAGACCGAGAGGATCCAACGTCGCACCCCATCCGAGATCGCTGGCATCTGCCGTCAGAACGCGACCGGACGTGGGTAAGTCCAGCGGAACACCCTGCGTAATCCACTGAACATCTGTCCAGGGAAGAAGGTGAGGATACAGAGAGTCCGGACTGAGAAGGGACCAGGTCCGACTTCTCCTCGTTGACTCTGAATCCTAGCGACGTGAGCAAGCTCAACAGAGTGGCGACATCCGATTCCAGTAAGGCAGCATTGGAATGCCTCTGGAGGATATCGTCCAGATATGCCGAAGTAGTCACCCTGGACTGTGTGCGATGGAACGCTATCACATGCGACATCAGTCTGGTGAACGCCCAAGGAGCCAGGTTGAGGCCGAAAGGCATGGCCTTGAACTGGTAAACTCGCCCCAGAAAAGCGAACCTGAGATACTTCCGTGACGCCCGATGCATCGGAACGTGGAAGTAAGCGTCTCGCAGGTCGATGCTGGCTGCGAAATCTCCCTGGTGAATTGATTGGCGGACCGACCTGAAAGTCTCCATGCTGAACTTGGGAGCAATGATAGACTGATTCAGGATACTCAGATCGATAACCGGTCGGAGTCGGCCGTCCTTCTTCGGCACCAAGAACAGGCGGGAATAGAAACCCACTGACTGAACGTTCTTGACGACCTCGATCGCCCCCTTTGCCAGGAGATTGGCAATCTCCGTGGACAAAAGTTCCCGACGTAAAACGTCTGAAGGAACTGTGGTTGGAAGAGGCACCCTTGACAGAGTGGGGTGCCGTCGGAAGGATATGCGCAGCCCGGACCGAACAACATCTAACACCCATGGATCGGATGTGATGGTGGTCCAATGGTCTGCGAACTCTGCTATCCTTCCTCCAACCTGGGACGAGTCGAGGTGAGGACCTTCATTTCGAGCCCCGACGAGGCCCGCGAGAGGAGAAACCACCTCCTCTGCTAAATGAAGAATCCTGAGACTTCCCTCGATTCTGCCGACCCCTACCTTTACCCCGTGAGTAAGAAGTAGAGGCGGCGGCAGAAGGACCAGCCTTTTGCTTCACAGAGGAAGCAGAAGGGTACTTGTTAGGCTTGGAACGGCCCTTGCCTCCCCGAGAAGGCTGATCAAGCTGAGGAAACAGCAGCTGATCTTTGGAATGACGTAGGACCACATCCCGGACCGTCGACACGGAACCATGGAAAAGTTGCGGACCTGCCAAAGAAGCAGATTGAAGAGTAGCACGCTGCTCCTCGAGAAGGGATCGTCCTGTGTCCAGCACAGCGTCCCTTCGAACTAATTCCAAATTGGCCGTGTTACAGGCATGCGTGTGAGTAAGGTGCATAAGCGCCTTGGACAGCACACGCAAAGGAGCCTGTACCTCGTCAAACTTATCTGGAGGCAGATAAGCAGCCAAAGCTGAGACGACGTGATCTGAGAGAGAAAGCATGCCGAGCATCTCTCTAGATAAGCCCAACGTGGACTCCAGAGTCGTCATTGGAATGACGGCAGACTTGGGCTTGGAAAGCCCGAGGGAAGTGGAGTCCTGATCCAGAACCGTCAAAGTCTGGCAGACTGACGGATTGGCGGAATCGTAGGAACGATAACGCACAGGAGGCAAAAAGGTGTCAACCCTGGTGAAGAACGAAGTCTTCAAAGCCTTGGAATTCAGCTTGGCATCCAATGCTGAAAAAGCCTCAACCACCTGTACCGACTGGCACGGTCGAAGGCGCCCAGAAGCAGGTTGCTCCATAGGCTGTAGGCGCGCGACCGATGATCGCGGCCAGGCTGACACTGTCGGCTGGTTAGCAGGTTTGAGCTCAGGCAGAAACCCAAACACAAAGTCAAGAGCCGCCCCCAAGTCCGAAGACTGCTGGCCCTCGACCTCAAGCATGTCGGACTCCTCCCCAGAGTCGGAAGACACATAGCCCATCGTGGGCAAACCAGCCGACGCCTCCCATGGTGTCGGGACACCAGAGGAATCGGAAACCGGCCTGTTTCCAATCCCGGGAGGCGGCACCAAAGGAGGCGCCTGGAAACCACCCATAGCCTCGCTGGAAGCAACAGGAAGGCTCTTAGAAAGAACCTGAGTGAGTAAGGAGAGGGCCTCCCTAAGCTCACTGCCTGTACCAACCGGTTCGACAGAGGAGCGAACCGGCAAAGTGGCTTCACCTCTGACCCTCTTAACCAGCGAAGGGTCACGATCCTCCAAAACACCCGACGCGGGACGACGGGCGGCAGCCGAAACATCTGAAGGCAGACGTGTATAGGGGTACGATGCACCCCGAGGATCAATATTGCGAGAACTCATGAGAGTCACCGCGGACCTCTGTGGGGCAAAAGGTCCAGGCTGCACAAAAGGCGTTGGTCCCCCAAAACTGGTCGTGTGACCAGAGTGAGTAGACGGAAACGCCACGGAGTTCATAGTGTTTCCACTACGAACATCCGAATCCAAAGACACAACTGTGGTGCTCGACGGCGAAGAGACCACAGCGATGGGCTCGGCCGGCAGCCCCTTCCGACTTCGCCGAGTTGAAGTCAGGGAAGGCTGAGGCCGATATCCCACGTCTACAGTATCGGACAGTCCTGCAGCGAAAAGCCGAGGCCGGCTGAAACAGATAACGAAGCAGACGGGCCAGCAGCAGTAGTAGATACGTCGAGAGTCGTTGAGGCTGGTGAATAGTGGAGAGAGTACACCGGCTCGGCTCCGAAGGAGGAGTCACAACCCTAGTGACAGCCTCAGATGTCGACTGGAGGGGGACCGTAGTCCCGGAACCAGGCATCTCTACACCAGAACACTCAACGGCTCCCGCAGTATCCACCACAGGAAAAGACTGCACATCCCCCACAGAGGAGGAATAACTCTCACCAGACAAAGTCGACTCGGGAGGCCCCGAACGACCACGTTCTCCTTTCCCGCGGGAGCGGGAGGCACGGCCACGAGAACGAACGACACGGTTTACTGATGCCCAGAAGGTGGAAGACCATGTTCCACAGACACCACACGGCCGCTCGGCCGAACACCCATTACAGGAGGAACAAGACAAATGTACATCGTCCACATGCTTTGGCAGCAGACACTGCCCACAGGGAATTGTCCTGGGCATGATAGAGGTGAGAGGAGCAGAGAAGTGGAGATGAGAAAACAGAACACCCCCAAAGAAGAGAGAAAGGTGACAGAAACAAAGACCCCAGAAGGTCGACCGGGAACCACCCAACAGGAAGACTACTCTCAAAAGAAAGAAGAAACACTGCAGGAGTGGTACCCCGCTGACACCTAACTCTAACACAATTTGAAAATTTTGCAAAAAAAGCATTAACAATAATTGTGAAAAAATCTAAGTCCAAACCGCGTGGCACGCGAAATTCGCGAGCGACTCGAGAGAGAGCAAATAAAAATACATTATGGACATATAATAGAAAAGAGAATATATAAAACACTGTTCCTGAGAATACAAAGGATACACTGTGGTATAATGAATCAGGAATCATCAAACATCGAGCTGGTGGAACACTGATAAGCGTGCAAAAACATCTCGACACGAAGCGGATTTCAAAAAGAATGAGTCTTTAGAGACGGTATATGCGCACTGGCAACGGAAGTCGTGGAGTTGTACTTGGGAGAGAGCGTCCCGTACTGGGTCTGCGCCGGTTGCACTCGACCCAGTTTTGGCTTATTTTTATTGGTGCTTTTGCACCACTTTTCTTTCCCAACTTGCTTGGGAAAGACAAAAATAGAGAGTATTTTATCCGAGTTAGGGACTTCCACTGTAGTGCAAGCCTGTAGTAAACAATTGTGAGTAGGTTGATAAGAAACTGATTGGACCTAATTTCGGTACAAAATGGCTACTGGCAGCCATCTTGAATTTTGGACCGCACCCAGAAACACTTGTTCTCATCCCAAGATGATAACAAAGGTACCCAAGAAGTTATGTGAAGATCGGTTCATAAATACAGCCTCTAGCCTGAGCCGTATTGACATGTGAACTTACAGTGTATAAGTAGCAGTGAATAAATCAAAGTTCATCTAATTTGCATCATTTCTTCACGAGAAAAAAAAACGTACTATATGTGATGTATTCCATGTTACTAAACATTCATACAAAAATTTATTCAAATCAGAACTTTCATACAGAAGTTCTGTACAAAAGACTGATTGCACTAATTTTGGTACAAAATGGCTGTTGATGGCCATCTTGAATTTCGGACCACACCCGAAAACACTCGTTCTCATCCCACGGTGATAACAAAGGTACCCAAGAAGTTTCATAAAGATCGGTTCATAAATAAGGCCTCTAGCCTGAGCCGTATAGAAGTTGTGTACAAAAAACTGATAAGACCTAATTTCGGTACAAAATGGCCACTGGCAGCCATCTTGAATTTTAGACAACACCCAGAAACACTTGTTCTCGTCCCAAGGTGATAACAAAGGTACACAAGACGTTTCGTGAAGATCGGTTCATAAATACAGACTCTAGCCTGAGCCGTATTGACATGTGAACTTACTGTGTGTAAGTAGCACTGAAAAAATCAAAGTTCATCTAATTTGCATAATTTCTACACGAGAAAAAAACCCGTATTATATGTGATGTATCGTATGGTACTAAACATTCACACAAAAAATTATTCAAATCAGCGCTTTCAAATGGAAGCTCTGTGCAAAAATCTGATTGCACCTAATTTTGTACAAAATGGCTGCCATCGGCTATCTTGAATTTCGGACCAGACCCAAAAACACTCGTTCTCGTCCCACGGTGATACCAAATGTAAAGATAGGTTCATAAATACAGCCTCTAGCCCGAGCCGTATTGGCATTTGCACTTATAGTGCTGAAAGTAACACAAAAAAACATAAAAGTTAGTCTAATTTGCATAATTTAGCAACAAGAAAAAAACCTGTATTATATGTGATGTATCCCATGGTACTAAACATTCATACAAAAAATTATTCAAATCAGCGCTTTCATCATATGGAAGTTTTATGCAAAAATCTGATTGCACCTAATTTTGTACAAAATGGCTGCCAGCAGCCAACTTGAATTTCGGATCAGACCCAAAAATACTCATTCTCGTCTCACAGTCATAACAAAGGTACCCAAGAAGTTTCATAAAGATCGGTTCATAAATACGGCCTCTAGCCCGAGCCGTATTGAATTGTTGCCAGACAGACAGACGGACGACTGGCCATGGCATAAGCTCAAATTTGGCTTCGCCAAATTTGAGCTAAAAATGTATTGGCTTTCATTAATATGAGATTCTGTAAAAATCTCAATTTTCAATCTCATTTAAAAAAAATTTGTTCTGGAAAATACATATGTAGAGAGTCTCCCTCTAAAATAGTGAGACTTAATAAGTCTGGAGACACTGAATTTCAGGTGCTATTTTCAGTTGTGTTTTGGATTCAGTCCTTAATACTGCACTATTTTATTCCTTAAATCCTTCCACTGTTGGAAAAGTGTCACAACTAGATTGCGAGCTAACTGAAAAAAAGATTGCTTTTATGATCACAGTTATGGGAAAGGCGAGGAAAGAGTATGCAAAATGTGAAAATTAGAAGTAACAGAGACCCTGAAACATTTCATTTTACAATGCCCCAAATATTTGCCTATGAGAATAAGACTCCTTGGGAAAAAAAGGAAAAGTGGGATGACATCATGAAGGATAAGTCGATGAGGAATGACATGAGGGAAAGGGGCAATTTTATAGTTGGGGAGATCGGGAAAGTGCCAGTGGCGGAATTATGAAACAGTTTTTGACTGAATGCTGGGAGATTAGGGGGGGGGGGGGGAAATAACCTGGTGGTGGACTGGGTTGATGCAGGCTTCCTCGTCAGAGGATAGCGACAAATCAGCGGAAGGCCAAAGAAGCATCATTATTAATACTGTTCACGGCAAGTTTGAACTCGGTAAACTGATTTAGCATAAAACCAGTTGAAAGATGAATTGAAGAACAGAAAAAGCCAGCAAAATATTTTGATGATGGCTGTACGAAGTATAGTTTTGAAGGCTTTTGTTTGTGACAGCTACAATGTACTAAAAGTAGTTGAAGACAACAATAATTGATTTTTATTATTATATTATGAAACCTATTGAGAACAAATGGGATCAATAACTAATAGATAAGCATACATGTGAACTCAGTCAAAATGGGATCAATATATAATAGAAAGGTGTACACTACAGTCACCATGGGCTGGTCATAATCCACAGGTGGGCAGTGATGTCCACACATGCATTTACCAGGTAATAGAAATCATCATCAACAAAATTTTAATTAATGAAGCACCAGATGGCCATACTGTACATGTACACTCTGTCGATCATAGGATCGCGATCAGATCACGACACACTTACACCAGTGGGTCTGGACTTTGGGAATAATACATACAAAAAAATCAAGCCAGCATAAAGAAAAAAAGACAAAAATAGTACCACCGACGGAATGTTCATTAATTTCTTTCTCAACATGAGAGATTTTACATGTGCAGTACTATGATCACAAAACAGGACAGATAATTTCGATCAAAATTATCTCCCTGCTTAATAGAGATGGGCGGTATTGGAATTTTGAGTTTGGTACTTTTATGGGTATACCTTGGTATCGGTTCAGTATCTCACTTGATTGAAATTTGCTGATAGTAACAAAGAGGAATTCAAGTTGTCGTAGTATCATTCTACCACAATGCTATAAATGACACCGCCAATCAGCTCAACAGTGGCTTTCTTTTATGACCACAAATCATATCTATGACGATTTTGTGACTTGTTCTAAACATATCTTAATGTTTAAAGACATATTTCAGGCTTTTGCGATCTCAGAGCATGTGCCCTGACCAAGCCATCTTTAAGACGTCCTGCAGAAAATAGACAAAACACCTGACCCACTGGCGTGAAAGTGTGCCATAATGCAATCATGATCTGTCAAGAGAAATATCACTACTTCTGGGATCCCATTAATATACAATGATGTGAGGAGTGAACTGGATAGAGAATTTCAGACTGGATCGTGACCCACTCACGATCCAATCAAAAGACTGTCTGCTTACCACAGAACTATAGATACATGTACAGTACAAGTCAAAATAAGTTGTAGCATAACTGCAATAAACTAAGTATACTGCGGATCCTGCACTGATAAGATCAGAATCTGATATCATTTTCTGGAAAGCTCTCAGTGAGAGCTTTCCAGAAAATGATGTCAGATTCTGATCTTATCAGTGTAGGAAGATAAAGATACAAACATGTAGTTTAAAGCGGTCATCCTACAACTTATTTTGACTTCTACCATATGTAGTTTTGTGATTACAAACATGGACAAAGAATCATCAAAATTCTCTCTCCTGTTTGCTCTCTAGAACACTGAAGAATCTCTTTGGTCATAAAAGAAATTTGAGAACACTAAATGTCAGACAATATGATCATTGGTTCTTCCTTAAACTGCAAAACTCCTGACCAAACAAGACTGAAGGCATAACAATACTCGCAACAAAATACCCAACAATTGTTGCACCTATCCGATGATCCGACTCTCAACAATCATTATGTATACTTTGATACCTCCCATCATAACACCTATAAAATACTCCCAACATTTTAAACTTGACTCTAAAACACCAGAGATTAATGTCAGCCAAAAAATGCTCACTTGGATCAAGTTGTCTGGATCGAAGGAAATAAAAGTGTGTTAGAGGCAGAAAGCAAGAGAGAAATATTGGTATTGGTGATCATCTTGTACATGTGTGCATACTCCAAGTTACAGCTGGGCGGTTTTAATTTTTCAGATTGGGTTCAGTTTCATGAAAAAACATTGGTTTCGGTTCAGTTTTTCTATGTGTTAAGAACATGAACACTATAAGTTATTGTGATGAATTGACAGTAACATGGACTGAGGTTTGTGGCTCAGTCTTATGTTCAAACGAGATGCAAAGTGACCCTACCCACAGCCCAAAGCCTACATCGTGAAACACAAGAGGCATATTTACTGAACTTCTGATCATTAAAAGTTGCCTTGTTCAAGGCAACTTTTAATGATAACAGGTTTAGTAAATAAACCTCTCGTGTACCCCACAACAGCGTGAATAAATAATCAATAAATCAGATAAACTCATTTCATCTTAGTTCAAATCGTAAATTTGTTTGTAATTTAAACAACATTTCAATCGGAACACTGTCTGCTACACGTGTGACAAAACCAGAAAAAATGAAGTAGCTTGCTAGTCACTTTGTTGATGAAGCAATTACGAAATGGGCTATGTCTTTTCAAATATTTCTTGTTGTGACATCAGGCGTTAACATTTGATACTGGAGTCGTAAACAGAAAAGAAACTACGCCAGCTGTCATCCAATCAGTGGGCGAGGATTTTACTCTTATTGGAACATATAGAAAACAACACTTCAGACTCCTTAACTTGGAAAATTCACCGATTTTCCGGACATACTAAGTGATGAGAGTCCATAGGGGTCACTTGTCGAATTTGCTCCCAGTAAGGCAGTTTGATCAGTTTATGCACAAACACACTAAAACCATTTGATCAGTTTTTGGTGGGCCTTGCAGTTTGGTTGTCCGGTTTGCTGCAAAACCCAGAACCAAACTGGAAACCTGAATTAACGTGTCAATGACACTGCAGCTTAACTTGAATGTGTGTAGTGTTTGATGAAAAGGATAATGTTCAATGTCTATGAAAGGATTAAGAAATGAGACAAGAATTGTGATAATTGAGAATATGTTAAGTTATGTATTAAACCTACAAGCTATGTTTTCAAAAAGAATAGTTTGAGGTGTAGGCTGTACTAAAGAATTGAGGCCTGGGTTGATGTGGCCCTCACAGTTAACATATGTCAACCAAAGTTACCAAGTTACAGTAAAATCATTCCCAAAAAACTACCTGCAGAGTGTGGAAGAAGAATTAGGTCCGAGGCCTGGGGGCCACGTATGGATCTCATGGTTAATTAATCTGAATCAAAATGGGAAATTCATCTGGACAGTCATTCAGAAATCCATCTGAACATCACCACACCAAGTTGCAATGAAATCACCTCATAAATACGGCCTGTAGGCTGTGGGTTTTAAGAGCAAGGGCTTGTGAGGCCCTCGCTATTGAACAATATGACCAATTTAAAGACCAAAATACATGTATAATGTTTCATCTAGCCATCAGACCAGGTCATACTACCAAGTTACAAGGAAACTGCTTCATAAATATGACCTGTAGACTCTGGTAAATAAAGACTTTAGGATTCAAACCCGCACAGCTGTAACAGTTGACACATCATGGCCAAACTAGGATGTTCTCAAGTAGACATCACACAAAAAGAAAGGATGTTCCATGTTGATGAAAGGATTAGTAAATAAGACAGGAGTTGTGACAATTGACAATATATTAAGTTCTCTACCCTATAGTTTATGCATTCAACAAGAATAATAAGAGGTGTAGACTGTGATAAAGGAATTTCGACTCAAACTTGTCTGACCCACATAGTTGACCAATTTCAACCAAAACAGGGCTACAGGCTGAAATAACTAGATATACAGAGTTACCAAGTTACAATGAAATCCCTTCATAAATATAATGCATAGACTTTGCTGAAGGAATATAGGTCACATGCCCATCCAGTGGTCATGGTTGACCAATCATGATCAAAATAGGACAGTATCATCTAGACATCATACCTAAAGAAAATGTGAACAGACTCACAGACTTCTGCATATGTGCCGGTAATAGGTTATCTTGACTTTGTCAAGTTAAGCTAAAAACTAAGGACTAAGCTGGGGAAGGGGCCCACTCTATTTTCAAATTAAAGTGTCATTGACACTGTAGCTCAACTTGACAAAACTTGAACTTGGTAAGTTAGAAGTGAAATGGCAAAATTGAAGATCATTGGTACCAATGTTATCTGGTGAAATTTCAACATAACAGCATTGTGTGTGCACAACATCAGAGTAATCCATGCATTTTTAAATGTAAACTGTAAGACTGGCTCAAGGAAGAATGTTGGTACACAAATGCAGTTAAGTTCAGAGGTTATTGTAAATGGCAACTTTTTTCACAGAAATGAATGCAAATCAATAGCTCTTATCTAAAGGTCTCTCCTAATGAACACACCAGGTTCAAAAACAATCCTATGATAAATGGGGCCTGTAGACCATTTCAAAGAAGAAAGCTGATGCACAAATGCAAAAAATTCAAAGATTGTTGCAAACAGCAACAGTTTTTGATGGAAATGAAAAGAAATTCGATAGCTCCTATTTTTGTTACCTTGCATAAGCATACAAAGTTTCAAAACAACCTGATAATGAATGTGCCCTCTGAGACATGCCAAAGGAAAATGTTAATGCACAAATGCATAAAGTTTGAAGGTCACTGCTTGTGGCAATGCTTTTTTCTCTCTTATTTTATGGAAATTCATCAATATACTCTGCACAGAGTTCAAAAGGGATTAGTTGCTGCACAAATGCAGTAAGTTCAAAGCCTTGTGATAACGAAAATAATTTTTTAAAGGAAATGAAAAAAAATCAAAAGTTCACATCTAGAGGACACCCCAAACATACATACCAAGTTTCAAAGTTATCTGATCATAAATGTGCCCCGAAGGGTGTGTTAAAGGGAAATATTGATGCATAACTGCACTAAGTTTTTACTAAGTTTATCAAAGGTCATGCCAAAGGGAAATATTGAAGCTTGATTGAACTAAGTTCAAAGGTCATTGTCAGCAACAACATTTTTTGACAGAAATGGAAGAAAATCGGTAACTCCCAAATAGATATCACCCCACACAAGCACACCAAGTTTCCACGTGATCCAATCATAAATGTGCCCTGCAGGGTGTGTCAAAGGGAAATACTGATGCATAACTGCACTAAGTTTATACTAAGTTCATCAGAGGTTGTTGCCAATGGCAACTATTTTTGACAGAAATGGAAGAAAATCAAAGGGAAATATTGATGCATAACTACACAAAGTTCATCCAAGGTCGTTGCCACTGGCAACATTTTTTGACAGAAATTGAAGAAAATCAATAACTCCCTCTAGAGGTAAACCCAAACAAACACACCAAGTTTCAAACCCTTCTGATCATAAATGTGGTTTGTTGGCTGTGCCAAAGGAATATCCTGATGCCTGACTAAACTAAGTTCAAAGGAAGTTGCCAGCGGCAACATTTTTGGACGGAAATGGAAGAAAATCGATAGCTCCCATCCAAAGGTCACCCCAAACAAGCATGTCAGATTTCAAAGCAATCCGATCATAAATGTGCCCTGTAGGGTGTGCAAAAGCAAAATATTGAGGTCTGACTAAATTAAGTTCTAAGAATGTTGCCAGCGGCAACATTTTTGGATGGAAATGAAGAAAATCGATAACTCCCATCTAGATGTCATCCCAAACAAGCATACCAAGTTTCAAAGCAATCTGATAATAAATGTGCCCTGCAGGGTGCACCAAAGGGAAATTTTGATGCATAACTGCACTAAGTTCATCAAAGGTTGTTGCCAGCGGCAACATTTCTTGGCGGATATCGAGGAAAATCGATAGCTCCCATCTAGAGGCAACACCAAACAAGCATACAAAGTTTGAAAAGGATCTGATCATAAATGTTCCCTGTATGGCATGCCAAAGGAATATATATTGATGCCTGACTAAACTAAGTTCAAAGGTCATTGCCAGGCTGCCAGCGGCAACATTTTTTGATGGAAATAGAAGACAATCGATAGCTCCCATCTAGACCTCACCCCAAACAAGCATGCTAGGTTTCAAAGAAATCCAATCATAAATGTGCTCTGTAGCGTGTGCCAAAGGGAAATATTGAGGTCTGACTAAACTAAGTTCTAAGAACATTGTCAGCAGCAACATTTTTTGATGGAAATTGAATAAACTCGATAGCTCCCATTTAGAGGTCATCCTAAACAAGCATACCAAGTTTCAAAGTGGTCTGATCATAATTGCGACCTGTGAGGTGTGCCAAAGGAAATTGTGGATGTACATACGTGTGTACGAATGTACGTACACTGATGGATGAGAAGTGATGGCAATAGCTCAGGTGGACTTTGTCAGGTTGAGCTAAAAATGAAGGGCTGAGAAGAGTATGGGGATTGGGGTTGTATGGGTGGGTATGAATGGTTTCGTTTTGTAGTTCAACATTCATACAAATACAAAATATAGACAGCAACATACAATTATCTCAAATACATGGATGCACTACAGGGAGATGGCATAACCACTAGAGCTGACTTCCTGCCATTCCCAATAAGAAACAAAATGTAAAATGTGAAACAATATGTACAACAGCATGTGTGTTTTTTGAGAAATAAATGGAAAATTAATTTCTAAGATGGTTCTTTTCATAATCATATGAATAAAATAATTTTCCATTGTTTTTAAAAAATTAAACAATTTAGGGTCAGTCAAGAAAAAATCAAGGAATTTCAAGGAGGTTCGGGGCAAAAATATTCAACGATTTTCAAGGACATATTGATATCAAAGGTTGGCTTTCAACAGGACATTTTAGCTGTGATGTTAATAGAAAAGTAGGAACAGGAGCATCAGAAACAAACCCGACAATGAATTTTTTCCAGGATTTTTAGCATCAAACCTGAATTTCAAGGGTTTTCAAGGGCCTTGGAGTGACATTACAAGTTGAGTGGACAAAATATTCCATAGTCATCCATTCACTTAGATATAAATTTGCGTAACCACCATGCGAACGAATTGAGCATTCTGGTCAAATTTTGCACACTGTTACTCTCAAAATTAATCTATCACTCTACCAGTTAATTATGGGGTTGAAATTCTAAGATGAAATTCAAGCATCCACCTGCATTAAATATCTGAATCTTTTGCGTAACCTGGGTTTTAGAAAATAGTTTGTCATCTGCTCACAAAACAAACTTATTTACGCTTTTCCCTCTGGAAAAGACTATTGTTTTTCTACGGATTATTATTTTGTTTTTTTTTTCCCACACATTTTGTCCGTACGATTCAGAAGCCATTTTCAGACCGATTTTTACAAAATTTTGCACACTCATAGAGGGGGAACAAAATCTAAAAATGTACCAAAAGAGGAATTTTTGATTTAACACTTATTTCGTCAGAATTGGCAAAAAACTGCCAAAATTGGAGTTTATCGGCACTATCTCGAAACATGTCTTGTAGATTTTTTTTCAACATCCATGATCCATCATTGCTAGACCTGCCTGTGACATGACCATTGATACACAAGACATATTAGGCAATGCATATGGTAACCATCCACAAGCTGCCAAACATTGAAATTTTGATGAAATGAGCCGTTTTCGGGCCCACACTGCACCCAAACGATACACGAGAGATAAACGTATCTTCCTTTATTGGAAGTGCAATTTACTGAAGATCATTTTCTGTAAGTAATAAAGGTGTTCAAAAAATCAACGTTAACCCATTTTGGGCTGGTTAAATGGCAATACCCCCCTAAAGCTCAAACATTCATGTTTTCTGTTGATTTCTCTAAACGAGTCTTGTAGATTTTTAAGAAAAATTGTTCACTCCCAGGTCTTGGTGTGGCAATAGAAGTTGCATGGACAAAATACTCCGGTGAGCATTTGTTAACCCTCCACAGGCTGCGAAAAGTCAAAATTGTGATAAATGGGCTGTTTTGGGGCACCAACAGCACCCAATGGGTACGCCACAAAGAAAAGTGCCTTCTTTTATCGAGCGCACAATTTATACGAAAACATATTTGTAAGTATAGTAAGGGTATTCAAAAGCTGAAGTCTTAACCCATTTTGGGCGGGCTAAAGAGAGAGACTCCTTAAAATCTTAAAATTACCATTTTCTGTGGATTTGTCTGAAAACATCTTGTTGGTTTTCAAGAAAAATTGACTACTCGCAGGTCTCAATGTGACATTACATGTTGCATGGACAAAATATTCCGGTAATCGATTATTAAACATCTACAGGCTGCCAAGCATCGTAATTTTGTTGAAATGGACTGTTTTCGGACACGCACAGCACCCAATGTATACCAGAGAAATAAACACAATCTGCTTTGTTGGAAGTGGAATTCACTGAGGACCAGTCTTGTAAGTAATAAGGGTATTCAAAAAACCCTTATTAACCCCTTCTGTGGTGGTTAATAGCGATACCCATTAAAAGCTTAAAATGAAAGTGTCAATGACACTGTAGCTCAACTTGTTAAGACATGTACATGTATAGTAGGTGACACAGCAATGACAAACATTTAGGTAATGACCTGATAACAAAGGTACATATAAAGTATTGTAATGGTCTGTACATAAATACTGACTGTAGCCTGAAACAAATGTATAGGTAAAGGTGGGTGACAGTCAGATGCTAAACTAGAAAAGAAATCTTTGAGTCCCAGAGTGGGTTTGACTGAACACCAAAACATTTGTTCTCATAGCAGTGATAACAAAGGCACCCCAAAACACACTCATTCCTGTCCCAAGGTGAAAAAACAAAGGTACCCAAGAAGTTTAGTGAAGATCAGTTCAAAAATATGAGCTGTATAGAAGTTGTGATAAAAAACTAATTGGACCTAATTTCGGTACAAAATGGTCACTGGAAGCCATCTTGAATTTTGGACCGCGCCCAGAAACATTCGTTCTCGTCCCAAGGTGATAACAAAGGTACCCAAGAAGTTTCATGAAGATCGGTTGATAAATACAGCCTCTAGCCCGAGCCTTATTGACATGTGCACTTACAGTGTGTAAGTAGCATTAAATAAATCAAAGTTCATCTAATTTGCCTAATTTCTGCACAAGAAAAAAACCCATACTATATGTGATGTATTCCATGTTACAAAACATTCATACAAAAATTTATTCAAATCAAAACTATCATACAGAAGTTCTGTACAAAAAACTGTTTGCACTAATTTTGGTACAAAATGGCTGCTGGTGGCCATCTTGAATTTCGGACCACACCCAAAAACACTCGTTCTCATCCCACGGTGATAACAAAGGTACCCAAGAAGTATCGTAAAGATCGGTTCATAAATACAGCCTCTAGCCTGAGCCGTATGGAAGTTGTGTACAAAAAACTGATTAGACCTAATTTTCAGTACAAAATGGCCAATGGCAGCCATCTTGAATTTTGGCCTGCACCCAGAAACACTTGTTCTCATCCCAAGGTGATAACAAAGGTACCCAAGACGTTTCGTGAAGATCGGTTCATAAATACAAACTCTAGCCCGACCCGTATTGACATGTGAACTTACTGTGTGTAAGTACGGTAGCATTGAAAAAATCAAAGTTCATCTACTTTGCATAATTTCTGCATGAGAAAAAAACCCGTAGTATATGTGATGTATCCCATGGTACTAAACATTCACACAAAAAATTATTCAAATCAGAGCTTTCATATGGAAGTTCTGTGCAAAAATCTGATTGCACCTAATTTTGTACAAAATGGCTGTCATCGGCCATCTTGAATTTTGGACCGGACCCAAAAACACTCGTTCTCGTCCCACGATGATACCAAAGGTACCCAAGAAGTTTCGTAAAGATCGGTTGATGAATACGGCCTCTAGCCCGAGCCGTATTGGCATTTGCACTTACAGTACTGAAAGTAACCCTAAATACATCAAAGTTAGTCTAATTTGCATAATTTACGCACAAGAAAAAAACCTGCATTATATGTGATGTATTCCATGGTACTAAACATTCATACAAAAAATTATCCAAATCAGCGCTTTCATATGGAAGTTCTGCGCAAAAATCTGACTGCACCTAAGTTTGCACAAAATGGCTGCCAGCAGCCAACTTGAATTTCGGATCGGACCCAAAAACACTCATTCTCGTCCCACGAGCATAACAAAGGTACCCAAGAAGTTTCGTAAAGATCGGTTCATAAATACGGCCTCTAGTCCGATCCGTATTGAATTGTTGACGGCCAGACAGACGACTGGCCATGGCATAAGCTCAAATTTGGCTTTGCCAAAGTGGAGACAAAAATCATGTTTTCCTTGGATTTCTTTACAAACATCTTCGAGGGTTTTCAAGAAAAATGGCCATTGATAGGTCTTGGTGTCACATTACCAGTTGTATGGATAAATTATTCCGGTTAGCATTTGCTAACCCTCCATGGGCTACTAAATGTCAAAAATTTGAAAAAATAGTCTGTTTTTGGACACCAACAACATCAAATGGGAATGCCACAGAGAAACTTTATTTCTCTTACAAGATGCAAAACTGATAGAGAAACATTTTTGTAAGTAGTAAGGGTATTCAAAAATCGAGGTCTTAACCCATTTTTTACTGGTTAAGGAGATATACCCCTTAAAAGCTTAAAATTTCCGTTTTCTGTGGATTTCTCCAAAAACATTGTCAAAAAGAATTGACAATTCGCAGGTCTTGGAGTGACATTACAAGTTGAGTGGACAAAATATTCCGGTAAGCATTTGTTAACCCTCCAGAGGCTGCCAAGCATAGACATTTCGAGAAAATGGGCTGTTCTTGGGCACCCATAACACCCAATGTGTTACTGGGAGATAAACTTGATGTAACCTCCTTCATTGGAAGTGGAATTCACCGAGGATATAATTTTTGTAAGTAATGATGGCATTCACAAAACCAAGCATTAACCCATTTAGGGCTGGGTACAGAGTGATACTCCTCAAAAGGTTAAAAATTCATGTTATCCGAGGATTTCTCTAAAAACATCTCACAGATTTTCAAGAAAAATTGGCTGTGTTTGCGTACCCACAGCACCCAAAGTTAAGAGGAGATATCAACATAAGTGGTAGCAGAATTCACTAGAATTATTTTTGTTAGTAATAAGGTATTCAAAAAACAACCCTTAACCTGTTTCGGACTGGATAAACAATGATAACAATCAAAAGCTTAAAATTCATATTCTCCCTGGATTTCTCTGAAAACATCTTGTAGATTTTTAGAAAAAAATGGCCATTTGCAGTTCTTGGTGTGACATTACAAGTTGCGTGGAAAAATATTCCTGTTATCACATGTTAACCCCCTACAAGCTGCCAGACATCAATATTTTTAATACATTTGAGATAAAATGGACCATTTTCAAATAGCCATAGCACTCAGTGGGTATGTGTCGGTCATATACGGTATATGACATACCTGTCGGACGACAATATTGATATTAACCCTCTCCACCATTAATGATGGTTTTTACCTAAACATTTTTTTTAATCAAACTGAGTCATTTGAGACTACTGTACCCATCATCTTTCTCATAACATCAAAAAGGAAACTTCAGTGAGACAGTTAAAAACACTTCACCAGACAGTCTGATGTCATGAAAAATCATGGAATCTCCAGAATCATAAAGTCTAGTTTTTCAATGTTTTGCTTCAAACTATGGCTTGTGACCCTCACTGGAATGAGCTCAATAAGAGATCATAAGCTAAACTTTGGAAAGGAAAAATTGAAGAAATATAATGAATTGGTATGGTGGCTTATATGAATTATGCTGGCTGGTTTTGGCCATTATATTGGTTACAGGGTTAACCCTTTACCCAACGCAGACGATATCAAAATTTATTATTTTAAATATCATTTTTTTTTTTATTTTTCAAAAAATTTCAACAAAACCATATCATGTGACCCCTCGCTGGAACGAGCTCGTCGAGGTAAAGGGTTAAGAGCAAACTGTGAGGTAAGTACATGAGATTTCAGATCTCAACATGTCATTTTTGTATTGATAATTGATCAACAACTTGATGCTTTTAGTGAACTGGAACTGAACCATTTGCCATGGTCAAAAATGAGCTCACTTCAGCACTGTTCTGAACCTTCTGTTGGTCTTCTTTCACATGAACATGTATATTAAATGAAAGTGTCAATGACACTGTAGCTCAACTTGTCAAACTTGAACTTGGTAAGTTATAAATGAAATGGCAAAATTGAAGATCATTGGTACCAATGTTATTTGATGAAAATTCAACATAACAGCATTGTGTGTGCACAACGTCAGAGTAATCCATGCATTTTTAAATGTAAACTGTAAGAATGGCTAAAGACTGAATTTTGATACACAAATGCAGTATGTTCAGAGATTATTGTAAATGGCAACTTTTTTCACAGAAATGAATCCTAATCAATACATGTAGCTCTAATCTAAAGGTCTTGCCTAATGAGCACACCAAGTTCAAAAACAATCCTCTGATAAATGTGGCCTGTAGGCCATGTCAAAGAATGTTGCTGCACAAATGCAATAAATTCAAAGATTGTTGCTTACAGCAACAGTTTTTGATGGAAATGAAAAGAAAATCAATAGCTCCTATCTTTGTCACCCTGCATAAGCATATAAAGTTTCAAAACAACCTGATAATGAATGTGCCCTCTGAGACATGCCAAAGGAAGATGTTAATGCACAAATGCACTAAGTAGAAGACTGATGATAACGACAATAATTTTTTATGGAAATGAAAAAAGCAAGGTCTGACTAAACTAAGTTCTAAGAATGTTGGCTGCGGCAACATTTTTTGACAGAAATGGAAGAAAATTGATAGCTCCCTTATAGAGGTCTCCCCAAACAAGCATGCCAGGTTTCAAAACAATCCGATCATAAATGTGCCCTGTATGGTGTGCCAAAGGAAAATATTGATGTCTGACTAAACTAAGTTCTAAGAACATTGGCCGCGGCAACATTTTTTGACGGAAATGGAAGAAAATCGATAGCTCTCATCTAGATGTCTCCCCAAACAAGCATGACAGGTTTCAAAGCAATCCGATCATAAATGTGTCCTGTAGGGAGTGCCAAAGGGAAATATTGAGGTCTGAATAAACTAAGTTCTAAGAACATTGGCCGTGACAACAGTTTTTGACGGAAAATCCGAAATGGAAGAAAATCGATAGCTCCCATCTAGAGGTCACCCCGAACAAGCATGCCAGGTTTCAAAGCAATCCAATCATAAATTTGCGCTGTAGGGTGTGCCAAAGGGAAATATTGAGGTCTGACTAAACTAAGTTCTAAGAACATTGGCCGCGGCAACATTTTTGACGGAAATTGACGAAAATCGATAGCTCCCATCTAGAGGTCACCCCAAACAAGCATACCAAGTTTCAAAGTGATCTGATCATAAATGCGACCTGTGAGGTGGGCCAAAGGAAATTGTGGAAATATGTACTAACGTAGGGACATACGTACGCCGACGGACGAGAAGTGATGGCAATAGCTCAGCTTGACTTTGTCAAGTTGAGCTAAAAATGGCACGACATCTAAAAATACTGAAAAATTATCGGAATATCCCAGAATAAAAATTTATTGCACAGTAAAATGCAGTTTCATTTTTTTCATGCATTGTTATTTTTAGATTATGACTTGCCAACTACATGTACATTCCAAATGTCATTTAAAAATGAGCTTCATTGAGTTAGAAATCAATGTTTACTGCATAAAAGGGAAATACATAAGAGATTTTAATGCAACAACATTAAAATTTGTTTGAGCATTATAGATAAAATCTAGAACTGGGCCAACAACTCTATATTTTCGCCTTTATTTGGTGATTTTAGCATCAGTAGTTTACTTGCAGCCTCTTTGTCCCCACTTGCAAAAATTGAGACCATAAATCGGAAATCATGTAATACATTAACAGGTAAATTTTATGAGTTAAAATTAAAATTTGAGTAGCAATCTTCGGATATGTATTGAATTTTCACCAAATCATCGGTATCCAACATTTTTGCCAACTGGCGATTTCGTCACTTGGCAATTTCGCCACCCAAAGCTGCTGGAGCTTATAGAGTATGCCAATACAACTCACAAGGTGGTTAGAAAGCAATATTTGGAGTGTGGAGTCATGGTCAGTTATTGACAGGAGCATAAGAACAAACAATAATTGCAGAGGATATCACAATTACCCGAACAATCAAGCATCCAAAGTGAGATCATTTTCAGACATTTGGACATTTACATGTATGCAGTTAAAAACTAGAAGTCTTGTCACGAGCTGTGCGCTTATCTAGGCTTAAATGCGTGTAGGAATTGTGTGCATTTGCCATATCGAATGGCATCTAAATCACAGTAGGTTCTCCTGGTTACTCATTGCAAACACAGGCAATATTTCTGCCAATGGACCTCCGGGTTACTTGGAGGTCCACTGGCTGAAACATTGCTTGTGCAGAGGCCACATGTTCAGAATTTGATAGCCTTACTATGGTCATAATGCATAGATTAATGTGTAGATCGACATGAGGATAAACAACAAAGGGGACATTTTAATCATGAATGTTGGATTTAAGCGGTCTGCTGGGTGGGAGAGCAAGGCCAAAAACTGCTAAAGGATGAATGAAAAGTTCAGTGCACCGAAGGCGCACAGGGATGATGTGGGATTAAAATCCCTTGCGACCCAAATAATTTTCTTTTCTCTATAACTTTATTTGCTTAAGAATTCACGAGAGTCAGAAGCGAGAGCCAATGATCTTATTTGGTTTGAGTGTGCGCACTGGCAGTAGGATAGTGAATTCAGAAAACCAAGAACCTCGAACTGGAAGATGACTAAGAATTGTGCATAACCACAAGAATTCTGCTCTGTGTTTGCTATGGGACGTGGGCATGTTTGAAGAAGCATATATTGCTGAAGGTATTTCTGGGCTGACTTCTGATTGTAGGTTGTCTTCAGGCTGACATCCACGATTTTGCTGAATACCGCTTTGGATCAATGGAACACGTTTTTTTGATAGAGACAACTCTGATTAGTAATCATAAATCATCTATACTTACTTTGAGTTCACCCTTCTCACGAATTCCCTTTGAACTTCAAAGCCACGGTATTTTGACCCCTATCGTTAAAACATGTAGTAATCGCGCTTCTACACTGGAAACAAGAAGCTCTCTTTTTTGTGCTTCTCTACTTTTCAAGAAAATAGATTATATTACCGGTCAAAGATTTGTGATTCCATTACACTGATTAACACACAAATGAGGTGAGAACAGTACATGTATGCCTGCAAACTGTTGTGTCATTTTAATTTACACTTACAGGCTGTAACAGCGGAAGTACATCTACAAATGTTCAGCTTTTTCAATACGTTCTTATTCTGGGTAAATGTTGCTGTAATGAGATTGGTTAGAAAACAAAACATCACATAATATTTACTATTGAATGAAGTTTTACAACTCACATTACATAGTCACGTACTGACCAAACAAATCGCATTGTTTAGTCACATGATGTATTTAATATTCAATGAGACTATTGTTTATAGTTTGTCTAACTTTTCATTGGGGGTTGATTAAGCAAGTCATGGAGCAATCACATCGTCAGAGTACACTTCTTCAGTGGCCTGTTTTCTGCTTTCAAAGTTTTTAGCACAATAACAAAGTGCAGAAATTTCTTATTAAACCGCAATATACATGTACAAGGGAATTTGGGGGGAAAAGTTCAATTTCGCTTAAAAATATTTGACAGAACCGAATATTGGAACACCAAAGATTTATTATTAGACCAATTTATTTTTTGCGGCACTGGTTGTTTGGTCATAAGGACATGGAGACATCAGCTTCCATAATGCCGGGCAGTTAGACCCATTAATTGTATCACAATCTGGAAGCCATTCCAGCCAATGAATTTAGTTAAAAACCAGCTTTGTAGAATTTATTGCTTAGTTTAGCATCTGACATTGCATAACCGACTAGTCGATTAATCGTCGACTACTACCTGGCGATTAGTCGATTTGTAAAAATCCAAATGGCATTAATCATTTCAACACTATAAATAAGAAGTATTTAAACTGAACTGCTGAGTGTGAAAATTCGTGGAAACTCATGAATGTGAACGAATTCATAGTTAAAAATTTTGAGAGTGACAGCACATGCAGTTATGAAAGTATTCCTGTGTAATTATGAGCACAATTATCGATAGATTTATCATTCTCGTTATTCCTCTCGTTCTCTAAAATGAATTTATCTGTGGGTTTATCATTCCTGCTACTTGGTAAGTCAACCAAAATTTATTCATAGAAATATAACACAGATCAGGAAAAAATACTTTTCACAAAGGTATACTTCAGTAATTAATATCTATATTCAGAAGATTAATTAAATAGAAAGACATTTTTTAAACATAAATAACTCAGAAAAAATGATTTTATAGTGAGACGATTCGGCCTCTTATTGGCCGAAACATCCCATTTACTCTGGCCTTTAAATTCATTTATTTCGCGCACCCCTGTTCACCCTACATGTAATTTGGGCTCATTAAAACCAGAAGTATTAGCGTTTTATCCTGCTATATTTTATTGCCATGCCTTTAATTGTGTTTCTTTGATCATATTATGATGGAAGTTATTCTCAAATGATCATAAATGGAGAAGAGGCACAGAGAATTTATATATTTTTCTCAATGTCTTCATACCTTCTCTAATTTGGGCACACCTGTAATCGGTGTGAAAATGGGGTAATCTAAAGGCCCAGTTAACTTGAGCACTGTCTCCTCATCCCAACTTGTGAAAGAGTGAGACCGCAACTTGGAAATTGTTCTATACATTAAAAGTGAAATTTTAGGGGTAAAGGGCCTATATAAGTAATGAAATTTTGTTTATTTTGAAAATTCTCACCTCTGATATTCCTTCAATTCAAATTAAATATACACAAAATGTACATCAAAATGAAGGTTGGGATGTATAGAACATGAAACAAATGTGTAATCAACTCATAGAGTCGACTGCAGGCACCACTGGTTCCTGGAAGTCTGCTGCCATATTCGCACCAGAACTGATAATTTAATAATATGTTTCTCAAAAACAACTTGTGGCCAAATGTGCTTTGTATATCCAAGAACAAAGCTAGGGGATCAAAATTCTTCAAAACACAATGACAGAGCTGCATGGGGGGGAAATTCCAAAGCCTTTGTTTTTGTTTACGCATGAGTATACTTTTGATTTCCGGTCGACGTCATAGGACGGAAAAAGCATGTAAAAACAATACTGTCTAAAATCAAATAATGAAAAAGATCATCGCCTTCATACAGTATACTGTTATTAGATAGAGATTACACAGTTGCCATATTCAATGCAAGGTATCATGATACCTGTTGAAATTTCTTAGAATTACGATTTTGTTTTTCGATGAAAATTTGTGGCATCGAGTGATTTGCGCATATCTGTCAAGCATAGAAACCATCTTCAATAAAAAATGCAGACATTGTTGTCCATTTCCAAAATGCAGTCCTGTCGCTGCACTTGAAAGTGTTTTGAATGCCAGCTTTGTTATTGAATATCTGAAGCACATTCGGCCATGAGTTGTTCTTGCGAAATATTATTTTATTATCAGTTCTGGTATGAATACGATAGCAGATTTCCAGGAACCAGTGGTGCCTGCTGTCAACTCTATGAGTTGATTAGTCATTACATATGTGTTTCGCGTTCTATACATCCCAACCTTCATTTTGATGTATAATTTGTGTATATTTAATCTGAATTTAAGGAATATGAGAGGTGAGAATTTCAAAATAAACAAAATTCCATTACTTATATAGATAGCCCCTTAAAGTTATCATACAGTCATTCAGGGTATAACGGGTTACCTTTCATATTTTCGTTTATTTCTCTCAAATAAAATAAGTTATCAAAATTTTGTTTTTTGTTATTGACAGTCAGACAGGTACCTGACACTCATTAATACGGCGGAAATCTTCAGATAAAGCTTGTGTTTATTTTATAAAATTAGATTGTTTGACTGTCACAATTTAGTCAGTAATGGGTCGCAGCGCTTGTGAGTGTAAAGAATCACCCTCTTTGGCATCCACTGGCAATCTATATTCCCACTTTATATGTATTTAATGGATACAAAAAGTCTTTTGTGTCTTCTCTGAATTAGTTTCACCACACTAGTCATAACTTTTACAGCAGAAAGAAGTGAAAATGAAGTGGATCAAATACAGCAGCTTTGCTTTAATTTTCTAAAAACAGATCAACCTGAGCAGTGTTTCAATAGGTTTCACTGCGAATGCCTAACAGTGACCCAGTATTGACAACTCGACTCGCTGTTGAAACACAATAAATATATCATGATGCCTGATATTTATACCAATTATTTTATCATGAATTTGAAGCGTAGACAAACCTGTTCAAATAATAATACTTGCATTCATGCTCTTTATATTTTTCTTCCCGTAGTTGAGACAAAAACTGTTTTGCGGTTTCGCGTGTCAAAATTTTCTTCTGGCACACATTCAGTCTTTTTTAAAAAACATTGTTTTTGTCAACAAAAAACAACAATGAACTCACAAAACTTTCAAAGACAATGGGCATCATATTACTTCACAAACCCAGAGTGAAATTTTAGTTCGAAATGCTCTTCAAAGTCGAGTTTTTAAAGGCTCAACATCGCCTGACCTGTTACTGCCTGAATGACTGTACCTGTACCAAACTTCAGGTATATATATCGAGTACCAGTATACCCCATAAACCGGGTAGTACTAAAATGAGTCCGCAGGTAGAAAAAGAGACCATAAGAGTCCGTAAGAGACCGCAAGTAAACTATGGGGGTTAATGTTTTGAAATGAATGGTTTCTGGTTCTTTGGGGTATAAATAATACACATCCGAAGTTTGGTGTTGATATTTCAACGTTAACCCCTAAAATTTCACTGTTGACTGTATATCGCGTTTTCAAACTTACAGACTCATTATTCGCAAGATGGGACAAAGAGTCTGCAAATGAACTACTCGTCCTAAATTTCACTGTTGACTGTATAGCGCGAATTCAAACTTACAGACCCATTTTTCACAAGACGGGCCAAAGAGTCCGCAAATGAACTACTGGTCCTAAAAATATCAAATGAACGGTTTCTGATTGAAAACAGTATAAATAATACAGTATAAATTTCACTGTTGACTGTATAGCGCATTCCCAAACTTACGGACTCATTTTTCTAAATTAATGTAATTGCGAATAATGAGTCTGTAAGTTTGAAAACGCGCTATACATTAATAGGGAAATTTTAAGGGGTTAAACTTGGATAATCAATACCAAACTTCGGATATTTATTATTTATACTGTTTTCAACCAGAAACCGTTCATCTGATATTTTTAGGACGAGTGGTTCATTTGCGGACTCTTTGGCCCGTCTTGCGAAAAATGAGTCCGTAAGTTTGAATTCTGGCTATACAGTCAACAGTGAAATTTTAGGGGTTAACGTTGAAATATCAACACCAAACTTCAGATATGTATTATTTATACTGTTTTCAATCAGAAACCGTTCATTTGATATTTGTAGGACAAGTAGTTCATTTGCGGACTCTTTGACCCGTCTTGCAAAAAATGAGTCCGTAAGTTTGTGAACGGGCTATACAGTCAACAGTGAAATTTTAGGGGTTAAGGTTCGAATATCAACACCAAACTTTGGATATGTATTATTTGTATTGTTTTCAATCAGAAACTATTCATCAGATATTTTTAGGACGAGCAGTTCATTTGCGGACTCTTTGTCCCATCTTGCGAATAATGGGTCCGTAAGTTTGAAAATGCGGTATACATTAATAGGCAAGTTTTAGGGGTTAAAGTTGAAATATCGATACCAAACTTCGGATGTGTATTATTTATAACTCAAAGAACCAGAAACCATTCATTTCAAAACATTAACCTCCATAGTTTACTTGCGGTCTCTTACGGTCTCTTTTTCTACCTGCGGACTCATTTTAGAACTACCGCATAAACCAGATAGTGTCTATTTGGAGACTAGCACCTATATTTTGAATGGGGTGTATTGTGGTCTCATTTGCTATCCGCATGACCGGGCATTTGAGCGACCAACCGACATTTTTTCCAACAGACTATAAAAATTCTGACCGGATCATCATCGCGGGAACCCTTACTAGCGGTCGTACTAAAAGACGACCGTAGACGACCGTAGAAAAAGTAAGAGGGTTATGGAAAAAGTGAAAGCACAGAAGGGTTGACAGCGACCGTATAAACCTATGTTTAAAATATTATAACGATAGGATATGCTTATCCCATTTTATAACGAAAAATGTTAATCCATGTTAAAAAATCTACGGACGTCTTCTCGTACAATACTAAAAGACGACCGTAGATCGAGCGGTTAATTAAGTGAGTGAGTGAGAGAAGACAACATTGATCTCCTGACGCCTTGATTACCATCCGCCGACAAAGCATTGTATTAATAACGGTTTGTGGATTGCTTGTGCACACAATCATTTTCCACTGTTTGGAGGTGTTTGCAGATTATAAGGCAAACAAGCCCGAGGTATGTCTTTTACTGAAATGCTCAATATTGACACAGTTTTCAACTTGGGAAAAAAACTGTTTACCGACAAAGGTTAAAAAACAAACTTGTTTCTGAGCAATGCTATAAGAAGCTACAGAGGGTTCAAAATTATGCCAAAAAAGACGCATGGAAATAGTAGACGAAGCGTAGGAGGATTTGGTACAACCTACCTTTCTGTTAACATACACAGGAAACCACCAAACACCAGACAAGGATTGAAACAGGCTTGCCTGACTGGGACGAGTGTCATTTTATATAAATAATCTATTGAATAAAGATTTAACAGCCCTTTTAAGGGTTTTGGGGTGAGTGTCTGTGAGGGGGTGTGTGTATGTGTGTTTTTTTTATTGATTTTTTTTTTTAGGGGGGGGGGGGGGGCCTCCAATCACCCCGTCATCTATTCCCCCCTGCAGGCAGACCAGATGGCCAAGGCTCAGCATCCTCTCTTCCTTGTAGGCTGATGGATGACTCCCACCTTTCCAAAACACATATTGATGGATTTTTTCCCTTTTTATAACCGTTAAGGATAATATGCTGGGGCCGCTCCCAAACCAGCGACAGTTCGAGATTCTTTTTCTTTTTTTTCTAAGAAATTATCATAAATATGCCCACTTCTACTGGTATCTTGATTTTTGATGTATGCTAAAAATAATTTACAAAAACTTAAAGTCTTTATTTCTGAAGGACCATGAGGAACCTAAAAAAACATTGATTATCCGTGATTACAAGAAATGTTTAAATCTGTTTAAATATACAAATAGGATATACAATTATATAAATCGAGACACTGAAGGCCAAACGGACTGCTGGTTCAAAAAATCATGGACCCAGATAGGCCTGATAGCTCATCAATACACCCCCACCTGAGTACAGAGCGAATTATTGCAGCGAGTTTTTTTTAGTTCAAAACATGTACAATGTTTTTCATCTGTTTCTGAATATAAGAAATGAGTTCACGATTGTTGGACTTTGGTTGAGATTGTAAAAGTCCTGGAGAGTTATTGGGATGAAAGCGACCACCTTTATTCATAACACCATTGCGACCAAGATGGTAGTTTGGCCGTGGGGCATTCTAGTGATTGTGTTTGTATTGCACAGCTTTCAATGCTGTACTGGTTGGTTTGACGTACTCTTGCGGACATATGGACGACTTACAGGGGGTCACAAATGTAGCCGATGAGTATAGTCTGAAAATCTTGCATTGTCGGCGGGTGGAATTTTCACGGAAGTGTAATACCACATTCAGAAAAAAACCTTCGTCACAACAAGGCTACGAATTTCCAAATACTGGTATTTTTAATTTCCCATACTACCTTGATTTTTGGACAACTATTGGGGAGTGTGTGTGTGTGTGGGGGGGGGGGGGGGGTCAGTGGAATGTTCTTCATAGTTCGTTTGGAAATGAAGCACAAACACGACCCCGACGTCAATATGAGCTGTTGTCATGTTTTGAAAATCGATCATGTATGCGTAAATAATGTGTCCATTTCTTCACCTGTCCTAGCGTCCATCCAAACTGATTTTGGTTTCTACATGATAACTTGAGTAACGGAGGGATCTCTCACATTTGATATGTAAGTAATTTATAAGGAAGATTGAGTGAAATACTGGGGCCTGAGCAACTTGTGGCTGTAATTCTAAAGATTTGCATATTTATGAAACTTCAAGCAATCACCAATCATTTGCCTATGTAGGATCTGTTTGAGAATCTGTTCCTCGTGAGAACTATACAGGCATTAGCATGTCTGTCTTCAAATTCAAAATTTTGACATATAGGCCTACGTCACGCAGTTATGCTGGACGCACATGTTTGCAGTTGCGACAACAAATCTTGGGTCCATTTTTTATTAGGGTTTGACGACACATTAATGGCCGAGGTCAGATCGTGTCGGTGATAGTTTTACGAGTGGAGGAAGCCTGAGTACCCGGAGAGAACCACCGAGCAACGACGAGCAGCTGTCAGCTCCCCAACATTGTAACTCCGCAGTGCAGCACAGCCAGGGTTAGATTGGTTGAAGACGTGCAGTACGCTTTAGTACACGGCGTCACCGTGTCCCCACGTGGACAATCAGGGTGAAGTGCCTTGCCCAAGAACACACCAGGGAGTCCGAATCGATTGCTCAGACGGTCACCCATCCAAGGACTAACCGGGCTCGACATTGCTTAACTTCGGTGATCTGACGAGAACCTGTTAGTGCAATGCCACCGCGCCCCGAGGGTCCAATGCTTTATTTCTGCCGGATGTGTTTCTCGAAGATTAAATTAACATAAGAACGCAATCGCAACGGCACATTTAACGAGGTTGTGTGCGAAACTGAATTTGTCACTGCGAATCCCCATGTACCCACTCCAGACCCCTCCCAATGGGGGCACCCTCCCCTGTAGCTGGGAGTGCTGAGGGGATGCATTTACTCATTCCCTTGCTTCAAGAAAGCATCAGTTGTGTTGTTTAATCCTGATATACTTGATGAACAAATTCCCTTGATTCGCGAAAAATACATTGCAGCCCCTCCTCCCGCAACAATTAGTCAATAAATTTAACAAGCCCGACTACATGAAATTCGTTAAATAATGACAAAATGTAATTATTTGTTTTTTACCGCCTGAAATAAAAGTTCAATTTTTTGCGTTGATGTCGGCGGATGGTAATCAAGATGTGAGGAGATAAATCTTCAATGTTGTCTTCTCTCACTCACTCACTTAATTAACAGCTCGATCTACGGTCGTCTTTTAGTATGGTACGAGAAGACGACCGTAGATTTTTGATCATGGATTAACATTTTTCGTTATTAAATGAGATAAGCATATCCTATCGTTATAATATTTTAAACATAGGGTTATAAGGTCGCTGTCAACCCTTCTGTGCTTTCACTTTCCCCATAACCCTCTTACTTTTTCTACGGTCGTCTTTTAGTACGACCCCCCTTACTAGCCTACAGGCCTGTTATAATGCCCAGGCCTGATTCCCGGTCTTTATAAATAATTCATCTCTGTCCGAATGTAAAGCTAAAATCATAATTCATACTTGACTAGCTGGCCCAATTCCAAATTCCAAAGACAAACTGTGAAGTCATCGCTTCCTGTTGCAAACTGTTTAGAATCTGGAGAAAACCTGCAAACACGAATACAAGAGCCCGATCTGTGTTCAAATATTCCAACTTTCTGACCCGTTTTACAATCCCATACGATTGCCTTGCCGTCAGTGGAACAGGTTCCCAGACGATCTCCATCTTTGTTGAATGCACAGCAGTGAACACCATACGGTGTGGGGCAATGAATGGGGACACTGCTAGTTCAGTGAAACCGTCAGTTTCAAAAAGTCGAATTGTCTTGTCACTTGAACATGTTGCGAATGTTGACTCTGAAAACGCAACGCTATTGATGTCCGACGAATGACACTGTAAAGTTTGGAAGAGTTCAGTGGAGATGAATCTTGATGCCATTAAAATTTTATGACTGTCAATATTGATATGAATCCGTCCCCGTGTTGTAAAAAAGAAAAACAATCGTAATAAATAACAAAGGGGCGATTATTCAACATGGATCTGGATAAAAGATCGATTCTTGAATAAAATTAGAATGAAATAGGACAAAAGGTTCCAGGACGTAGAACCTGGGACGTTTCGACCGGGATATTTCGGCCCCTAAGAGGTCGAATCGTCTCACAGTGATAGGACAGTAAAAGCTTAAGAAAGAACTTGTCACACAAATGATAAAATAGGTTAAAAACACAGTTCGCAGTTATGATACTGTTGGTAGTTGGTTCCTTCTCTGTATGAATAGATCAGTGCCCGGGAGCTTGACCAATGCAGACGGGATCTTGTTCCAAAGAATGGCAGTGCTAGGGAAGAATGAATTGCCAGAATAATCTACGGCAGTCTGAAGCAAGTGGGTTTCACTTTTGCTATTTCTTGTATCACGGGTGGTTATTTATGGTTGGCCGGAATATAAACAGAAACATTGTTTTGGCTAATTTAGTGGAACCGATATCATTTTGCTACATTTTCTGTGCTCCAGGGTTCTAATGACGAGTATTTTCTCCTTTTTTGCATTTTAGGGATACTTGAGTATCAGGGATAGTCATTTGTTTGTTTACAAGTTTGTTTTATTTGGGTTTAACGACCTCATCAACAGTTGGGGTAGCATCGTGTAGGGTAGTTTTCCAGGTGGAGGAAAAGCCTGAGTACCCGAAGAGAATCACTGCGCCGCGACAAGCAACTGTCAAACTTACCAACTTACCCCCTCTTCACGAGCAGAGATAGCAGCGAAACATTGAGGGAAACGCACCACCGGAGTTCAGAATGCCTTAGAATCGATCTCCACCATGTATACACATTGGCAATCGGGATGACGTGTCTTGCCCAAGGACCCAACGCAGTTACCACTGGTCAGTTTAAAGTCCAATGCTCTAACCAGAGAGCCACCGTGCACACCAGGGAGTGAATAGTCGTTTGATACAAATTCCATCTGAGTGCCCTGTCCCGAATCATTTCTATCTTGTTTATATTTGCTGATTCTTCGTATTCCAATTTTGACCTTATGTGTATCATAGCCAAGTTTGCAGTTTTCAGAATTTTTGACGTTTCTTGTTTTAATGTTATGCGTTGGGAAGCTGGATGTTTTGTTACATTCGATTAGCTGCGATCGATGTGATTGTTGAAGGAGAGATTATCTGTTATACCCACTGTTGACATGTTCTAATATGTGGCTGCAGAGTGCAATCAAAGATAGTTTTATTTTATTTTCAATAGACGCCAGTGATCACTTGTCCAGAGTTAAATTACACGTCACAACATCTTTCCCATTTTTGGAGTTTGTCCAAATCTTCGTGTAGAGAATTGCAATCCGTAAGGTTATTAATGGTGGGGTTAACTAGTGTTCCATCAGTAAATAATCTTGTCTGTAATGTTATATGGTGTAGTCAATCATTCATGTAGAGAAGGAACATCGGGGGATCCAAACAAGATCCCTTATGCACCCAGGTATTACTACTACCACCCTTGGTGTTTCCCCCCTCAGGTATAACGTTTTGAGACCTATTGAGAAGAAATCCATTGATCCAGCCAAGTGTAGTTCCCCGATGTTGTATTCATGGATTCCACAAAGAAGCTTCGGGTAAATGATTTTATAAAATAAAGCTTTGCAACTTCACCAATATACTGGATCTGACAGAATTTACGGAAAATGTCCTCAAGCAAGAAAATATAGCCAAGATATTCAAAATAAGCAATGATAGAAAACGATGATTTGGGGCATTGATTTCTGTGTAACCTCACTTGTATCTAGGGCAATCTACAGCAATACAAACTGGCCAGCACTCCAACTTTAAGGAATTCGCAAGTTTCAAAGACAAAGAAGGAGAGACAAAAGTCCCAGGATTATTTTTTTTTACGACATGGTGTCATTAGTTGAGAATGAAGAAGGAATGCAAAACTGTTATCGATTAAAATAACTAAAACACCTGGAACTTAATTAAGCACACCCTGAAATGTTTTATGACAGTGAAGTTGCTGTTGCTGATTATTAAGTTTTAATAATTGCTGCTATGTCTTGCAGTAAATTTCATCTCGTGAAACATGATGTTTCTGGTTGATAGCGTACCTCAAACACATCCCCTCGTCCACATGAAGCATGCTACCCACGAATATCACAAAAAACACTATCGTCCACATGCAATATCTGGGTGTGAAACAAGAAAATTTGTCACTTCTTTTATCAGTAAATGTTGGCATGGCAAGGAGGAGACTGTGAGAGGCACTAAGATGGCAAATCATTGGCATTCATGCAACAGGCATTTCATTCAAAGCTATTAGAAGGCAACTTGGCTAGAGTCCCAAAAAACTCAACAAACCAACGATGTTAAGGTCCGACCAAGGAATGGACAACCCCGAAAAACCTTTCCTCGGGAAGATCGGAGTCCGTCACGACACGTAAGGCATGAACCCTTTGCTTCCAGTGGGGTTTTGAAATGCCCTTGGCTCTCCAACAGGCGTTTGTGCAAAAGAACTGTCCGACTGAACCGTCTCAAAGCACTGGGTATGAGGTTCAGAAGGATCATAAAGCATCCATCACTGTCCGATCAGCATCAAAGACGAAGTTTGGAGTGGTGTATGGTACGACAACATTGGAACTCAGGACATGGATGAGAGTCCATTGGTCAGACGAGAGTAGGTTCCTGCCTCACGTCACAGATGGTCGTACCAGAGTGTGGAGGCATAGAAATTCTGCTTACGTGCCCAGGAACATCAGACCTACTATTCCTCTTATTGTGGAAGATCGGGGATGATCTTGGGATGCCTCTCTCCTGATTGTAAACCTGATATGGTGTCTGTACGTGGGAATCTCAATAGTCATCATTACATTCGGGACATTCTCAATTCGGTTGCCGTGCCTCATTTTGACAACCACCCGTTGGCTACTCGACCTGTATTCATGGACGGCAATGTAAGGCCACATCGTTCCCAAGTTGTGGCAGCATTCCTTCAGAACAACGCTATTACAACAAAACCTTGGTCTGCAATGGGTCCCGATTTGAACTGACGTCAGACACTGCTATTGTGTTTAGGAGATCACAAGTTACATTTTTTTGTCAGTACTTACCGGCATTGTTTCATCATGGACCGTTCCAACACCATACTTGTCGAGAGAACATTTTTCCATCAAAAACATTAGTGGCAGAAATGTGTAATTAGCGTCATTAAAATACTGCATATTTTAATCAATCATTGTGTTGTCTTTCATTTTCCAAGAGACCATTCTTTCCGCTAACAATCACTTTTGGCCATCTTAAAGATAGTATGAAAGTAACGACAGTTTCTATTAACACCCCTGCGAAAAACAAGGGGTGCTTAATTAAGTTCCAAGTGTATATTTGGCCACCTGCTAATTTGTCGGAGTTCTCATACGAGAAGGCCTTGATTACCCCTGAACTCACAAATGTTGCTGCCTTCCCCGTCACCCCCCCCCCCCCCTCCCTCCCCTCCCCCCACACACAGAAACGAACTGTTTAATGCTATGCCGTATTTCCCGTCACCATCCTCCACGATTCTCGCCTTGAGGAGTCTTTTACCTTAGACTGTACCCCCTTCTAGATCACAAATATACATTGAATAGTTTTCCAGTAACTCTTTTACTTGCCCAATCGACCCCGTTTAAATATTAGAATCCCACACATTCTGAAATGTTATGTTACACCACCGGCTGTCAACAAGATTAACCAAGTTGTCCAAGAAACGCAGTTTCATAACTCGGCCGTGTTATCCATCTACCTGCATCATTCTGCAGTGTTCGCAAACTCTTTACAACCTTTTGGTTTAGAGGTATCACTTTCAGCAAAACCCTATTGAAACTACTTCATTCGAGAGACGATATCGCATCCAAGGAATGTTGGATTTCTGGTCAAAGTTATTATTATTTTTGACGGTGTTACTGCCAGTACCAGGTAAGGTAACGAACCTCTGTTTGAAAGTGAAAGTGGATATGTCTGACTCGGCGAACTCACATTATTCACAACCACCACCGAAAGAGCTATGATAGATTACCGGCCAATTGTCCAGTCAAATGTTTTGGCCAATTTGGGAGAGTTCTGTTACATTCCACGTGCTATAGCGACCTTTAATCGTTTGACTGATGATTCTGCTCCACTCCACCATCAGTTTAGAATCAAATAGGTCGTGAGAAGTGAATTACGAATGGCCGTCACTGAGAGAAGTGTATAACTGTGCTTGGGTCAAAATGGTGGTTCCGCTTTTTGCTTGTGTTCTCTTTTCTGAATTACGAATGGCTGTCACTGAGAGAAGTGTACGGTCCTACTATTTAACGAACACAAACGAACATAAACGAACATAAACGAACAGAAGAGAAAATAATAGGAAATACAAGTTTGAAATGATTGAGGGTGCATATGCAGGTATATGTGGGTATATATTATTCGTCTGTAAAATTTTATTCACTTCTGATGAGTATTTTGATGATTAATAAGGTTTATAAAATGTACGACGGCGCGAAATTCTTGTGTTCGTTAAGTAGTAGCCTGCTTGAAGCTGCCGACAAGATGCGACAAAGGTGTGAAATCAATTAGCTGTCTATCTGTGGAAGAATGTCGCTGAGGAAAACAGCGAAATTTAGGTTTGAGAGGATGGCAAGCGCCTATTTTAATCGTGTGTATAATTGTATCCACGTCTGATGAGTATTTTAGTGATAAATAAAGATTATAGCCATTATTTGGATTGACAAACATGCATCAAACTCTCGCTTTGGATTCCGAGGACGCATCACGGCGAGTCGGGGACAAACCGTGATCTACCCTTAGAAAGCGGAGCAAGACTCGGATACATGTAGCATACTGTACACCCACATAATGATAATAATCTAAAGATCTTAAAATATCTTGGGGATAAGTCATTAAATTCCAGTTTAAGCTTTCCTGAACACTTACCCCGAACAAGCTCACCCTCCACCAACGCGGGCTGCCACTAACGAGAGAGGACAACCAGGCGCGTAGCCAGGAAACAGTAGTTTCCGGGGGGGGGGGGGGGGGCGATAACAGGGGGGGGGGGGGTATAGCCATCAGATGCGCGAATGGCGGGGGTGCTGGGGGTCCTTCTCCAGGAATTTTTTTTTCGGGGGGGGGGGGGGGGAGGGGGGTTCTCCCCCAGGAAAATTTTAAAATCTAAGTCTACTGGCGGAAAACATTTGGAAGGGGACACAGCGCTAGATTTTGGGGAGGGGGGTAAGTGCCCCCCCCCCCAGCCCCATGTGGCTACGACATTGGGGACAACCTTACCCATACTCTCCTAGAAACGCGACCCGAGAAAAAAATCCCGGGCACCCCACCCCGCCCCACACTGACTCTCTCCAGCGAGGGGGGACACCCCGGGCTCTTTCCAGGAAGCGGGTTCCATGATACAGTAACCGCTTCGCGGTGATGTCTTCTACATACACCCCATCCCGTTTTTTTATTTTATTTAAATTAAAAAAAAAAATTAGCAATAAATTTTAAACTCTCCTCATCCTTTGCCCGGGCTTGGCACCGGTGGACTTAACAAAGTCAAATCAGGCGGATTTTGAGTTTTTATGTTTTCCAAACAATTATTATATTTACTTCTTTGGTAGATATATTCTGATTTTCTTTTCAATTCACTGCCTTACAATAATTATATTTGATGTGAAAGAATGAGTTTTCCAAAATAAATTTAGGAATTCTGTCTATAAGATGCGACACAGGTGTGAAATTAATCAGTTGTCAATCCGAGTTGGATTATCGCTAAGATACAAAAAAAGGGGGGGGGGGGGATATAAGTTTAAAATGTTGGAGAGCGTAAATTTTAACCGTGTTATTTTTCTTATCTTTCTGGATTTCTGTTTCCGGATTCCGGGCGAAGCGATGAGGTAATTGGTGTTTCGGAGAGCATATTGGAGGACAGTATGCATATCGAAGGAGATATTAAGTCACACCAGCAAGCTAACGTCACATCTGGCCCGGGGGTAGAAGTGAGTGGTGTTTCTGAGTTTACAGCGGAGGCACGTGAACGTGATGTTGAAATCGAGATGCCGGAGGGTCAAACGAATGATGACAACGAGATTGATTCGGAAGGGAGGGGTGACATGTCTGGTACTAGAGGAGATTCATCTGGTGATACAGATGACTCTTTTGGTCCTGATGTCACTTGTCTCTCTTCTACATTTACACATCCAAATCGGAATCCGACAGTTAACGGTTTGAATGGTAAATTCATCCCAGCTGTTGATCAACTATATGAACTGGCTTTGGTGGCCATTCACTGTTGGGTACACAGATCTTACGGGCCGTCCAATAACTGACGTAACAGCATGCATGGTCCACGCTGAAGACCAGCCTTTTTGACGCGCACACGCATTGACGTCATCATCTAGGGACGGGCTGACCAAAGGAATTTCGGTGTTTTTGTGAAACGAATCATAAAATGACTTATTTAGCAGCAGCTCCATGCATGTTCTGACCCGGAGTTCGGTGCTCATTAACTCATCCCCAATTAAGCACACTGACACTGAATTGAATAGACAATTGCCATTTGATCTCACAGCAATGGGAACAGACTCGATCCAGTGTGATCCAAGAAGGCCGGACGCCTGCGTATCCCTGTTGTAGGACTTCATGGGGTGGTATCGATGGACGTCTGATAACTGAACAAGCGGGAAGAGGCGTAAAAAAATTGCTTCACGTGAAACCACCGACTGCATAAGTCACACCCTATACTTTTGATCTCATGACACTCGTCACCACATAAACCACAAGGATACTTTAGAGAAGACATTGCATTGTAGTAATCAGATCGAAGATCAGACTGAAAAGTTAGGAAATCAGACTATGTTATATACTTTTGAGTACCCACATTAGCTTGAAATTTATTATTGCCAGAACAACCAAGCTGTACTTCAAACAGGCTGATATGTTTTTGTTCTCAAGACCAAAGTTATTGTTATAAAAACAATCAAGTTGCACTTATTACAAAAACAACTTAACCCCGTTAAAGATCAGAAGACTTGACTGTCAACGATAAAACAGAAATCCAGAAAGATAGGAAAAATAACACGGTTAAAATTTACGCTCTCCAACATTTTAAACTTATATCTC
Source organism: Pictodentalium vernedei (assembly GCA_031216915.1). Lineage (NCBI taxonomy): Eukaryota > Metazoa > Mollusca > Scaphopoda > Dentaliida > Dentaliidae > Pictodentalium > Pictodentalium vernedei. The sequence continues at coordinate 326,195,249 of CM062289.1, read as the reverse complement.
CCCCCCCCCCCTTTTTTTATTTTAGCGATAATCCAACTCGGAATGACAACTGATTAATTTCACACCTGTGTCGCATCTTATAGACAGAATTCCTAAATTTATTTTGGAAAACTCATTCTTTCACATCAAATATAATTATTGTAAGGCAGTGAATTGAAAAGAAAATCAGAATATATCTACCAAAGAAGTAAATATAATAATTGTTTGGAAAACATAAAAACTCAAAATCCGCCTGATTTGACTTTGTTAAGTCCACCGGTGCCAAGCCCGGGCAAAGGATGAGGGGAGTTTAAAATTTATTGCTAATTTTTTTTTTTAATTTAAATAAAAAAAAAACGGGATGGGGTGTATGTAGAGGACATCACCGCGAAGCGGTTACTGTATCATGGAACCCGCTTCCTGGAAAGAGCCCGGGGTGTCCCCCTCGTTGGAGAGAGTCAGTTTGGAGCGGGGGCGGGGGGGGGGGGGGGGTGCCCGGGATTTTTTTCTCGGGTCGCGTTTCTAGGAGAGTATGGGTAGGGTTGTCAACAATGTCGTAACCACATGGGGCTGGGGACACTTATCCCCTCCCCAAAATCTAGCTGTGTCCCCTTCCAAATGTTTTCCGCCAGTAGACTTAAATTTTAAAATTTTCCTTGGGGAGAACCCCCCCCCCCCCCCCCCCGAAAAAAATTCCTGGAGAAGGACCCCCAGCACCCCCGCATTTCGCGCATCTGATGGCTATACCCCCGCCCCCCTGTTATCGCCCCCCCCCCCTGGAAACTTTTTCCTTTCTACGCGCCTGGTTGTCCTCTCTCGTTAGTGGGAGCCCGCGTTGGTGGAGGGTGAGCTTGTTCGGGGAAAGTGTTCAGGAAAGCTTAAACTGGACTTTAATGACTTATCCCCAAGATATTTTAAGATATTTAGATTATTATCATTATGTGGGTGTACAATATGCTACATGTATCCGAGTCTTGCTCCGCTTTCTAAGGGTAGATCACGGTTTGTCCCCGACTCGCCGTGATGCGTCCTCGGAATCCAAAGCGAGAGTTTGATGCATGTTTGTCAATCCAAATAATGGCTATAATCTTTATTTATCACTAAAATACTCATCAGACGTGGATACAATTTTACACACGATTAAAATAGGCGCTTGCCATCCTCTCAAACCTAAATTTCGCTGTTTTCCTCAGCGACATTCTTCCTCAGATAGACAGCTAATTGATTTCACACCTTTGTCGCATCTTGTCGACAGCTTCAAGCAGGCTACTACTTAACGAACACAAGAATTTCGCGCCGTCGTACATTTTATAAACCTTATTAATCATCAAAACACTCATCAGAAGTGAATAAAATTTTACAAACGAATAATATATACCCACATATACCTGCATATGCACCCTCAATCATTTCAAACTTGTATTTCCTATTATTTTCTCTTCTGTTCGTTTATGTTCGTTTGTGTTCGTTAAATAGTAGGACCCGAAGTGTATAACGGTGCTTAGTTCGAAATGGTGGTCTCGTTTTTTGCTTGTGTTCCCTTTTTAAACAATATTTTTTATTTCATTCTACTGAAATCGGGTTTGGTCAACAGACTGGGCCTATCTTAACGCCGTAACCTTACAGAATGACAAATTACATTATTTGGTGCTTCTGCAGCCGGGCAAGAATGAACATATTTCAATGCAAACAAACCTATTTTGTGTTTCTGATGTAGTATATCGCTAAACACAAGAAGAAGGACGCCAACGCCCTATAGCTCACCAACATTCCTCTTTGTTAGTAACTTTGGCAAACACAATAACTGTATCAAACAGGCTCATAACATGCGACAAAGCTGACCTAAACACAAACTCTTAAAAGTAAAACACAAAAACTGACACAAACACTAAGTTAAACATGAAATTCTGAGCTAAACAAAAAACTAAAAGCAATTAAAAATGTCAAGAAAAATGTTTAAAATGTAGAGTATGAGGGGTTAATCATGGAACAATGATACTGAGGAACGTGTATGATGAATATAAGTGCCATGGGAAGAGAAGGAGCACAGCAGCTGACCTAAACACTAAGTTAAACATGAAATTCTGAGCTAAACAGAAAACTAAACACAACTAAAAATGTCAAGAAAAATGTTTAAAATGCAGAGTATGAGGAGTTAATCATGGAACAATTATACTGAGGAACATGTATGATAAATATAAGTGCCATGGGAAGAGAAGGAGCACAGCAGCTGACATAAACACTTAGTTAAACATGAAATTCTGAGCTAAACAGAAAACTAAACACAACTAAATATGTCAAGAAAAATGTTTAAAATGCAGGGTATGAGGGGCTAATCATGGAACAATGATACTGAGGAACATGTGTGATGAATATAAGTGCCATGGGAAGAGAAGGAGCACAGCAGCTGACCTAAACACTAAGTTAAACATGAAATTCCGAGCTAAACAGAAAACTAAACGCAACTAGAAATGTCAAGGAAAATGTTTAAAATGAAGGGTTAATCATGGAACAATGATACTGAGGAACATGTATGATAAATATAAGTGCCATGGGAAGAGAAGGAGCACAGCAGCTGACATAAACACTTAGTTAAACATGAAATTCTGAGCTAAACAGAAAACTAAACACAACTAAATATGTCAAGAAAAATGTTTAAAATGCAGGGTATGAGGGGTTAAACATGGAACAATGATACCGAGGAACATGTATGATGAATATAAGTGCCACGGGAAGAGAAGGAGCACAGCAGCTGACCTAAACACTAAGTTAAACATGAAATTCCGAGCTAAACAGAAAACTGAACGCAACTAAAAATGTCAAGAAAAATGTTTAACTGGTTGAGCGCTAGATTATTTTTAGAAGACAGAATTTGTTCATTAAAACTTGCTTTATTATAAATTATTGGAGAGTGCCTATAGGCACTCTCCAATAATTTATAATAAAGCAAATTTTAATGAACAAAACTGTATTAGCAGGTGACAGAATATGAAACTGGAGAAAAGAATATAAAGACTTTAGTATGGTACCCTCACTTTTCTTTAAAGCCATGATAGTGGCTTCCAGCACTCAACCAGTTAACATGCAGGGTATGAGGGTTAATCATGGAACAATGATACTGAGGAACATGCATGATGAATATAATTGCCATGGGAAGAGAAGGAGCACAGCAGCTGACCTAAACACTCAGTTAAACATGAAATTCTGAGTTAAACAGAAAACTAAATGCAACTAAAAATGTCAAGAAAATTTTTTAAAATGCAGGGTTGAGGGGTTAATCATGGAGCAATGATACCGAGGAACATGTATGATGAATATAAGTGCCATGGGAAGAGAAGGAGCACAGCAGCTGACCTAAACACTTAGTTAAACATGAAATTCTGAGCTAAACAGAAAACTAAACGCAAATAAAAATGTCAAGAAAAATATCTAAAATGTAGGGTAGGAGGGGTTAAATCATGGTAAAATGATAATAATCATCATATAGCAGCATTTTTAAGGCCATGATATGGAAATAGAGCGAGTAAGTGACCTAAACAGAAGCTTTAACATTATTGGACACGTACGCTGACGCCGACTCTGACGTCGACCGATCGAGCCATGCCATAAGCTCACACAACTAAAGTTGGTGAGCTAAAAAATGCATCGCAAAATGCAAAGCAACACCGCTTAAATTACTCCCCGAGGCCCGAATGGATTGGTTTGAAATCATATGTTAAACATGAATCATATGGACCATTAGTTTGTGAAAATATTTTTGTAACATCCCCCAAGACATACCTGGATATAATACCAGGGAAACATGGCATGCACATATACGACCACGGGACTTTGATTTAAACCATCAAGTACATCTCATGTATAGGGATCTTATGCATCAAACATGAAATAATTTGGAACGGTGGTTTGTGAGATTTCTTAGTGTTCCCTCCAATGCCTGTACTGTTTAAATTTGGGAGCCTGTCACCCCTGAATATGAACCAAGGACCTTGATTTAAACAGAAGGGTAAATTTATTTATTGGTGTTTAAGGTCACATCTTTTTGCACAATGGCTAATCATGACCACAGCATGAGTATCAACTCAAGACCAGGGGGTGAACGTTAAATAAGCCATGTTGTCGATTTTAGAAAGGGTTTGCACCTCCCAAGCATTGGTGACTGGGTCCTATATTACCAGTAAAACAGAGCCTGTTTACCGCAGTGAACAGGCACGGCTTCGCTTCCCAGGTTTCCTGCGGGGGGACTGGTAAATAAACAGTCCTTACAACAATGTTATGTACCAAACACAAAATCCTTTACTCAACGCACAGGACTTCAATAGTCATTTGAATTATTTTGTTTTTTTTAATTTTCTTTCAAAAAACGTCAACAAAACTATATCAAGTGATACCTCAATTGGAACAAGCTCGACGAGTTCGTTCCAGTGAGGGGGTCACCTGTTGAATTTTTTTTTAAAAAATATATTTTTTATCAACAGTTAAAAATTTCAACATGTGACCCCTCACTGGAACGAGTCTGTTCCAATGAGGGGGTCGCATGTTGAATTTTTAAAAAAAAAAATATATATATTTTATCAATTGATTAATTTGAAAATTATGCGCGGATGAATATGGTCGATGTTTTACCTTAAGGGCTGACAAGTGATTTTTGATAAGAAAAAATGCTCTTAACTGCTTCCATTGTTGAACAGTTTTAAGTGGAGTCTCACATATGGGCATGCTTTGAACATATTTGTGAAAAAGTAATTTTAAATATATCACATGCCAAGCATGAATACATTTGGATCAGTGGTCCACAAGAAATTGTTTTGTCCGTTTATCCAACTTGAACAATATCAATAATTTGTTATTTTAATTATTGTGTTTTTCAAACTTAAAAAACATTCAATAAAACTCAAAACGAGCTCATTCCAATGAGGGATCACATTATATGTTTTTAGTTTAAAAATATTTATTTCTAAACGTCAGAATATAATGTAAACATAGTACAATAGCTTGAGGATTCAGCAGTAAGCTTTCTTGATATGGTTTTGTTGGAATTTTTTTAAAATACTTTTTTCAACTTTTTTTTCAATTTCAAACTCCACTGGCGGATATTACTGATTTATTTGGTAAAGGATTAAGGTGTCCCATTTTACTCAATATGCTAGAATAGTGGACCCAAACCCAACTGGAATGATTCAGTGGCTTAATTTGTGCAACATAACATATTTTATTATAAATATGTTTCATAGAAACATGAAATTATTTAGATCAGTGGATGGTGCAAAAATATATGACCATAAACACCAATAAGTAAATAAGATCAGTGAATGGTGAAATTTTTATCTACATTTTCTCTATTCCCTACAGTGTTAAAATGTCTTCACCCTGGATACAACACCATGGGATTTATTTGAACAAAGTTGTAAATAGTCAAACATGAAAGAATTTGATGAAGTGGTTTGAGAGAAGGATCTTTTAAAATGCTTCTCACATCATCCACAGTATTATAAAACCATGATACCACAAAACATGACTTCCTTTCATTCCAATTTGTGCTATGTGCCAGTAGACACACAGAACGCATTGGAACTCAAGGGACGATTTATGTGATTTGAACATTTTACTCCTCCAAACATGAAAGCTTTTGAACTCTTGGTTTGCTATAGATTTATTTTCTGTGTTTTTTTTTTCATTATTTTCATAGTTAAAAAGTGGACCAACCCACAAAGTATCAATTTTACATGTACAGTGAAGTTCAAAAAGAAAAGATGTTTTGAAACTTTTTCTATTTTTATCATGCGTAATACTCGATTTTGAAAAGTGCCGACAGTTATTTTTTTAAATAGATGACAAGTACAAGCTGCTTGCTTATATTATGTTACAAATTTCATTCAAACCGACCTGGAGTCCTGAAAATTGAAAATTTGTGTTGACCAGGGTTCTAAAAACAGAAAATATATAGCGAGCCAAAAATATTACACTTGTAATGGAATCTGAACACCAAATATCCAGTCATTACAACAATTGATTCATGAGAAGATTTCTAAAATAGATGGGAAAATTTCAGCCCAACCTCTTGCCCATGGCACCAGAGACTTGATTTTAACAAACCTTACCCACATATCACTAATATGAAATTTAGTGAAATCAGGTCAGTGATTTTGGATAGATCCAAATACCATCTTCATGACACATATCAGGTGAGGTAACAAATACAAACAAATCTGAGAATGAGCTTATGTAAAATCAGTTCTGTAAAGCTAATTATTTTCTCATTCCAATGCAGATAATTCAGGTGGAATAATCATGCTTTGAGTGTAAGGCACCACAGAGCCAGGTGACCCGAGGGGACAGTAGCCTCTGCACTTTTGTCAAAAGGTATCATGTTTTACAAATAATGCAAACTGGTATTGAACTTTCATAACAATGCCAGTTTACAGCAGTAACACATGGATGCCAAGACAAATGTCCTGTTCGAACTTCCAACCATAACTTAAATTGTGGTGTTCTATTTACCTGCAGCTATCCATGACTTCGCTTTGTACCTCATCTCACACCCAGTAAAATCGTCAACTGGAGTTAACATGTAAATGGAATTGTTTATTTACTTGTATTTAAGGTTACATATTTCTGCACAATAGGTAATCATGACTGCTAAATGAAGATAAAATCAAGTTTAGTCAATCAATCATTTATCTCCACAGACATGGAAATAAAAAGCTAACATCGTAACCTGTTAGCAGGTTACGATGTATAATATGATGGTAAAAGGTGTTGTAATACTTTCCCGCTTTCTCTGTTTTTACTACCTGAGCTGCGTTGTTTATGTCTTGACAGAATTTCTGCCAAAATAAATAGCTAAAACTAATGTGCGCTCTCGATTTGGCAAGGTCACGCGTTAGTTGTTGCTATTTATTTTGACGGAAATCCGGTTAAGATGCAAACGACATGCCACTCTAGTCATATATGGAAGCAAGGCGCAACCTATGAGTCGAGTTTGACCCGAAAGATCATCATATCTGACTGGCAAAATGTGCAGGATTAGGAAGTTTAATTATCCTGTGTTGTTTTGTTGTAACCTGTACTAAACGATCGCCAGTGTGCTATTTCCAGGCCTGTTCCCATGGTGCCAATTAATTTTAGGAGACTCCCACCGCAAACATTGCTGACTGGATCTATTTTTCAAATAATGCAGAGGTTGTTTACCAGTAAACAAGTGCAAGAGGAACGTTTAAAACAAACGTGTACTTCCTTTGCTACAGCACATTAATTCAAGGGAACGATTTTAAAAACAAAAATTACCCTGAAGCATACCCACCCATTCCGGACCATAACTCCCTTTCTCTCCAACTTAAAAAAGGTCGAACACTAGATTCAGCCCAGAATTACTGCAGGCAAGGACTGATGAAATTGAAGGCTATCCAAGGCCGTTTCTCGCTATATTCCAGCATTTTTCAAGGCCCTACAACAGCCAAATTCATGGACTTACAAGGCCCTGCCTTCACTTGTACTAACTAGGATGTCAGGTCATTACCCTGTCTCCCACTTTCCTACAAGGGAAATGGGAGGAGGGGGTAATGACTAGATGGTCTTAGTGAGCACTATGTCTACACGAACTCGGACAAAAACTGAAAAGTTCTGATTAGATCAGCATTTGTATTACATGAAATTCAAGACCGTCTGACACATTTTCCAGGATTTCAAGGCCTTGAATGATCATTAGTTAAATTCAAGGCCATTCCCTGAATCCAAGGCCCCTTGAACCATACAGCCTCTCCTCTTTCAAAATCCTTCCACGGTCCTTGCATGTAGAATCAATATCATAACTTAAGAATGTAAATTTACAAAAGCAGAATTTGAATTTTAACTCTGCAATTGTAAATCAACTAAGACTTATGTGGTGTCAAATTCAAGGTGAGCCGATCAATAAAATTTCAGCCTTGCACCAGGAAGCGGATCTGTGAAAAGAAGGAGAACAGAGATCATTTGCTGCAACCTTGGGGGTATGAGTTATTACATGTCGGCCACTCAAACCCAGTGGCCATGCCAGAAAATAAATTTACTTGGGCGTGGCATGGTGCAATGATGGACTGGTTCCTAATGAAGGGTGGCAAGTCTTCAAGTGACCTTATAAGATCATAGTATCAGAGTATTGTATACAGATACCGTAGAATCTGTGCAAGTTCCCAAGGAACAAACAATCCTTGGTTTGAGAGCTTTTTTTTTCAATGGAGGGGGTTCTCATCCCAGATATAAAAATGAATTGTGCTTTCAAATTAAGCTGGTGACTTTTAGGGTAAATCTCCACTTTTTCTTTTGAATGTTGAAAATGAAGAAGTTAAGAAGTTGATCTCCCAAAAAAATAAAAGTAGGAGTGACAGTGTGAGGCTGGGTGAGTGTGGATGTGTGTGTGTTTGTGTGTGTGCGGATGGATGGGGTGTGGGGGGTGGGGGTGGGATTTCAACGCCTAAATTTGGGGGTCCAATCCTCCAGCTCAAACCTATCTCTCCACTACTCTACAAAAGCAGACCTGCAGTTCCAATTTTTAAAAGCTGTTGAGTCTGAATTGCCAAGAAAAAAATGTGTGTAGGTTTGTTTTGATTATTGGAGTTTGTGGTTGCTTTCCACAACTATTGCTATGGAAACTGCAATACAAGTACAAACTGAAGTTTATTCAAATGTTTACATTATCCACTTTTGAGGCCTTGCACTCAGACACTAATCACAGAGTTATATTATTCCAAAAAACACAACTTGTTTGTTAACTACAGTAAAAATCACTACTCTAGTTTCTGTGTTTCCCCATGGGAAGAAAAACAAACAACTCAAAAGTAGAATAAAAAATAAATATTTTTAATGAGAAAATGAATGAACTTGCAAACATTTAACCTTTCACCAAACAAAACCACTAAATAAACAACACTATTTCAAAAGGGTGATATTACTGTTATAATTTAGTTTCAGCCCAGGCACTATGGAGCTGCAAGTCTAAGGGGGTTCATAAGCCCCCTAGACTGTTTTTCAAAATACCTTGTGTCAAGTTTGTTTTTTTAATATGTAAAATAAAATTAATATAACCTCTCAGAATAAAGTAAATGCATGGAGGACTGAAAGTAACAAGCAATACGTCCTGTTGTAACTTCTAATCATACATAAACTGTGGTATTCAGTTTACCAGCTGCGACTCATGTCTTGATGTAGACTACACTTTGCTTGGTCCCACACTTCAGCAGAAATCATCAATTTGAATTAACATATCAGTAGAATGTTGGAATCTTATCGCGTTGAAAATATTCTTGAATTTTTCATAAAATAAAGTCATGGCTGTTGTCAAGCAGCCATGACTTAATTTCATGAGAAATTTGATTATGCCTGACAAAGTAAAGCAGTGGTAAGTGGGCTGTTCCAACATATGGGCATTTTTTCTCACCAACCAGTAACATACCTCTACTGGGTAACAGAGTATTTATGTTATGGGAAGGAAAATATGCCGACAGCAGGCAAAGATTTCACACCGCTGTGTACTACCATTGCTGCCTATTAAGCCTAGTTTCAATTTTGGTGATTTTCTTGTCTTGCATGTACACTTAATGCACCTATTTCAAAATACAGGCATTTGGTGGTCTTGCTGATGAAAACTGCAGCGGTTTCTAGTGAAGTCTTGGCTGCCTCTGCTAGCTTGGAAGGATAAAACAATAAGCCGCAGACCTCGAGTTTTATCCTTCCACGATGGCACAAGTGCCATATTGATTAACCCATTCACACGCGCGTCATTCTGTGTTTAGTACACAGCTTCACATCTATAAAAACAATTATTAGAAGGGCACTCAGCAATTCATTTGACAACTATCAACAAGTTATTTCACAATCGGTTGAGTTTCGGGTGATCAATCATCTGCTAATGTTTACAAACACATGTGCAATTTTGGGTAGATTTATAAAAAGGCCAAATATGTGGTGTACGTATGTTTGTACTATCATAGTACATGCATATTTGAGCTAGTCCTATTCAATTTGTTATCATTATACAGCTAATAATGATTAGTTTGAATTCTCCCTTCTTAACTTTAGAAGTAATTCTATACACAAAGATGTTTTAATTTAGTTTATTGTCTTTGTAATAGTTATTTAGAACCCAACCGCTTCGTTTAAACTGCACATCTTCCATAATTGTTGGTCAAATCGAAATTCCAAGTAGGCTGGGTTATGTTTAGTTTTGACAGATGATGTGATCATCCAAAAATAGTCTGTCAACAATTTTCTGTTCGGCGCATGTGAGCAGAACGGATGTTGATTTTCTGCTTGGTTTAGTGTTGCTGTGGATGGGGATTTCATAGAACAGGCATGTAATAAAAGGGAGCAAAAATTAAGTAGGCCTTTAAAAACATTTTCAGAATATGGGACAAGAATCAAATGAACATCTTGTGAGAATCATCTTGTGAGAATCATCTTGTGAGAATCAAAGTTAATTCTCATTGTACATGTATTCCTTTTGAGAATCATTTGTGAGAATTGATTTTGATTCTCACATCAACTTTAAGCCCAAATCTGTTCTGTGCCAATGTCAATTATTTATAGTGTATTTATTCACTGGTGTTTAAGGTCACTTTCAGCATATTTGGCTATATCATAACCACAGGTATGAAGTTGGTGATGGTTCCAGGTCCTACTTCACTAGCAACGCAGAACTTGTTTACTACAGTAAACATGCACTGCTTCCCTTCCCAGGGTTCCCATTGGGTTAAACTGTGTGAAAGGAAAAAGAAAAGCATGTTTGAATTGTCCTCTTGAGTAGTATGAAAAAAATAGCTTTTGGGAACTGTACACCTACAATTCGAAGGTGACCAAACTGATACAAATACCTTTCTCTAAAAATAACTCTAAATCTTGTTTTCTCTTTCCTAATCATAAACTTAACCCTTTGAACTCTAGTGGTATCTTCCATGCCAGTTCAATGGCAGCAATTAGAAGAGTCCATATTTATTATTTGGGGCAGACCAATCAATATTTTCAACGTGCAGCCTCTGGGGCTGCACCTTGAAAATATTGATTGGTCTACCCCACACATTTACTGAACAGCCATCCTATTTAATGACGTTATGGTGTATCATGTTGCTGGCCGGAAAAATGGCCGCAAGGGTTCAAAGGGTTAAAACCCTTTATTAGAAAATAAAAAATCTCTAAAGTGTCTCCCAAAAACCCCCACAAGTTCTAAGCTCTGAATCCATAAAAAATGAACAATAATAATTATGTATAGTGGTTGACAGATTGGCAATGATGTTTGCTGAACATACATTTTTTTCACTGGCATGTCATGAAAATTGTGAATGACTTATTCTCAGGATTGTTTTAAAATGATGATAGTTCATGACATAAAAACATTAATGGCAATTTAATGCTAACAATTAAATAACTACATATAAAGTTCTTTATAAATGCCCTATTAAACAATATTAACTGGTAGAGTGCTAAGTTATTTTTGGTCGTTGAAATCTGTTCACATGTCTTTGCCTTGCTACAATTTGCATTCTCCCATATATTTTAACAAGGCAAATCCACACAGGTGAAATAATTTCTCTGCAAAGATAATATGAGGCATATCCACAGAAAATGAAACCTCTAAGTTCCATTACCTACACTTCAGAAAAGAGCCCAAAATATGGGCTTCCAGCACTCTACCAGTTGAATGCAGTATAAATCATGTTATTCTTCTATGCATTTTTACTGATGAATATGCACAATACACACCTATCCAGGAAAAAGGAGAGGTACCTCCTGCATGCCTCATTCTCTCCTGAACCCAAAGTGTGCTAAGTACCCATTTACTGGCTTTCAAATTAGAGCATATAATATATTTCTGCTATGTATCACAAGTGGCAGATATAGAATACTGGGCTTGAGATGAGTGGGTCCTCCTACATTTCAATCATCTTACACTTGTAGTGGGAATTTGGGAGCAAGCACAAGAGGGCAAATTCCTCTCTCATCGGTAGGGTCTGAAGGCCTTGTTGGGGAAAATTTTGGAAAATGCAAGATCAGTGTAGCACTCCAGTGTCGTCTTTGCACATGACAACAATGTTATCCAGCCAAACATTCCTGCAAGTTTGTTAAGGCTCTTTTTCTGTAAGCTAGTTTACAAGAGCTCCCAGAAGACCTGTACAGGAGCTACAGCCACATGGAGTAAGGTATTGTCTGTAAAAATCTATGGACACCCACTACCTCTGGTTCATGTTACTGCAGATAATATCATTTATTGCATGCCTATGCTTTTATTTTCATAAAATACAGGCTTTTTCTGCAAAAACCGAAGTGAACAATAAATTTTTGTGTATTGTCCTTGAACAATATGGATCACGTGACTATTTCTTTTTTAGGTTTTGGTCATTTTTGGCAATAATTTGTGTTTTTAAGAATTTTTTCGTTAACTGCAGGCATGCAATAAATACAGAACAGCATACGCATTCTAAGTGTCATTTTTTTAATGCACAAGATCCATTTCGGCGGAGGGATAACACTGAACAAGAAGCCGAAGGCTTCGAGTTCAATATTATCCCTCTGCCAAAACTGATAAATAATTTTTTAGTAAACTGTAGGCATGCAATAAATACAGAACAGCATACACATTCAAACTGTCATTGAATGCGTATGTTGTTCTTTTTTAAAAAATCGTTGACTCAAGTGAGCCCAATATGCTCACTTGGATCATGTTGTATACAGGGAATAAGGGTATTAGTGTTGAGGGATTGGAAAGACAGAGGCAATAATTTACTGGTGTTTAAGGTCACATATTTCTGCATAATGGCTAAATGTGACCACAACATGGATATGATGTCAAGTCCAGAAAATCATTTATATCCATGCTGCTCATTTTAGAGCACTTCCACCCCAGGTATTGGTTAACAGGTCCTATTTTGCTAGTAAAACAGAGCTTGTTTACCACAGTAAACAAGCATTGCATTACTTTCTGGGGGTCCCATGGAGAATGGAGGCAATAAAGAACTGTCACTTTGTACATGTATGCAAACTGCAATGACTGTCACCAAAAATGCTTTGAAAAATGATGTCTATTTGTCAATCCCCACTCCCAAGTCACAGTCTACGATAGGTTTGAGATTATGTTGAAAAATGACAATGGGATTCCCTCTGAAATGACCACCTAGGTTGGCTAAAATTTTGGGTTGCTATTCAGAGAAATATTCCTGGAAGCCTTCACGCTTCTCAACATTTATGGATTACAACTATGGTTCCAAATTGAAAAGAAAAAAAAAATAACCAAAAGTTTTGTTAGTAGCACTGGACAGATATGCCTTATTTTTTATTTATAGTTTATGGAAAGAAAATAATCACCCATATACCCACAGAGTAGAGTTTCAACCCAGCTTTTACTCTCACATTGCAGCAAATGGCATTGCCAATGGGCCTCTGACCTCAAACCAAATCAGGGTTCATACAACCTTGAAAGAAAGAAAAAAGCAGGACTTTCATCGGGTATTGTCAAGCTTTTTCCAGGAATGTGGACTAAAATTATTTTCATTATCTATGGTGCTTAGGCTCAGTGGTTGGGGCATTGGACATCAAACCAAAAAGTCCATGGTTCAATCCCAACCTGCAGTAATTGCATTGTGTTCTTGGGCAAGGCATTTAATCCTGACTGCCCATGTGGGGGCACAGCGGCATTCTGTATGAAAGTTTACTGCATGTCATTGATGCACTTGTCTTCAACCAATGCTAACCATACTTTTGTGGAGTTAGTATGTTAGGGTGTCTGACAGCTGCTTGGTGGATCTCTACAGGTACTCTTCCTCCACCAGGAAAACTGTCTGACACAAGCTGACCCTGGCTATGAAATGTATCATTAAACCCCAATAATTAAATAAATAACATAATTCAAGGTCTTATAGGAAGCGTTGTTGGTTTCTAGATCCATTTAGGCATCCATTATCAGGTTTTGGATCAAGTGATGAATAGAATCTTCTACTTGTCCCCCATTTAAAGTGAAATTTTTGAAACTCATCGTAATTTACTTAACTTATTTCTAATATACTGAACTTATTTCATAAATTTCTCATCAAACTTGGGGCACATTGGAGATTCTTTATTTATTTTAATCATTAGTATTATATGGTACAGAAGTTATAAATTAAGTGACAAGTACTTGCTATTTTCTATTCTAATGCACTTAACTGGTAGAGTGCTAAATTATTTTTCTAAAGTGATTTGTAACATGAGTATTTTCCTCAAAGTTACCATGCTACCAGCAATGGGAGCCTTAGTTTAGCAAAATGTTATTCATTTATATTAATTGTTTTATTGCCATTTATTGGAGAGTGCCTGTTGGCGCTCTCCCAATAAATAGTAATGAAACAGTTTTACATAAAAAACATTTTTTCTTCTGCTGAGTAAACAATGAGCTAATGCTTACAGTGTAAAGCCACTATTTATTTATTTATTGATGTTTAAGGTCACATATTTATGCACAATGGCTAATCATGACTGTGACAGTTTTACGGGTGGAGGAAGCCGGAGTACCCGGAGAGAACCACCGAGCAACGACGAGCAGCTGCCAGCTCCCCAACATCGTAACTCCGCACTGCAGCACAGGCAGGGTTAGATTGGTTGAAGACATGCGTACCATCGACGTGCAGTACGCCTTAGTACACAGCATCATCGTGCCCCCACGCGGGCAATGGAGATGAAGTGTCTTGCCCAAGGACACAACGCGGTTGCCGCAGGTGGGATTCGAACCGAGGACCTCTCGGCTTGCAGCCTGCACCTCTACCTACTGAGTCACCGTGCTCCCTGTAAAGCCACTAAAGTGGCTTTCAGCACTGTTCAGTTGAGCTATGATAGGTGCTCCTAGCACTCAAAAAGTTAAATATTCAACAGATCATTCGACAGCCTGGCAAAATCTGAAGTTCTGTTGATCGAGGAAGGGATTCCAGTTTCTTCTGACAGAAATGGACATTTAAGCAGTGACCTCAATCTTGGGTCAAGATCATGACACAGCCTTGAGCAAGCTTTGTGTGAAGTATGAACAAAATCTGTGCACTGAATTAATTTTTACTGACCAGATAAAGTTAGAACAGATGCAGGGTCTGTGTCCTTGACTTAGGAGTAATGACCTTGGACCATGAGCCATGAATAATCATTGTGTAAAGTATGAACAAGGTTTATCCATTGAATCATTTTTTAGGAAATGGACAATGGTAGAACAGATGAATGAATTGACAAAACAGTAACTCAATGCTTCACAAAACATTTCCAGGAAGTATAAAAAACATACATACTTCTAATAAATTAAAGAAATGTCACCATCATAAAAATTCTTCAAAACAATATTAATAGTAAACGGTTTCCAGAAAAATATGTCACCGAAAAAAATCACAGTAAAAATTAAGTATAAAAAGAATAACACTTCAGTAAACAGAAACCAGAGACTTCACAATGGACGTGTACAATGTACAATGGTTAAATGCATGTTAATACTTTCATTTACAAGTTTGCTGGAAGGAATCAAACAGATAATAACATTACAAAAGGTCCCTCTATATACATCTTTTGTTTCTCAGGCCATTTTTTGTAAAATTGCATGTGGGCCGGTGTTTTTTATTTTATTTTTGCAATTATTTCTTTGCCATCAAAAGTTCATGTTCTTGGTTTGTTTTATGCTTTAGGCCTCATAATCTTCAGAATAGCATGCATGGGTGGTGGTGTATTTTGTCCCCTGTCAAGGGACAAATTTATCAATGTTATTAACTTGGGTAAAATATCAGACATAACCCATTTAATTTTGATTTTTTAAAGTTTGCTCTGGTTATAAATAGAGAGCAGACCATGCAGGAGGGTCTGAGAAAGAGATTTTTAACTTTTTTAGGCCAAATCATTACTTTCTTCCACTTTTAAGCTTTATTCAATAACTCTGCTTACTTAGTTTTTTAAATATGTGGTAACAACAAATTAAAAA
Organism: Pictodentalium vernedei; assembly: GCA_031216915.1. Classification (NCBI taxonomy): domain Eukaryota; kingdom Metazoa; phylum Mollusca; class Scaphopoda; order Dentaliida; family Dentaliidae; genus Pictodentalium; species Pictodentalium vernedei. The sequence continues at coordinate 326,179,321 of CM062289.1, read as the reverse complement.
AAAAAGATCAACATTTAGTTGGAATGAGGCTGCTTGAATGGGATTTTTGTTTATATTTCTATAAATATTTAGTGACAAATATATTTATTATATGACAGTAAAAATCTAGTAATTTAACTCGCAAGAACACACATCAGAGGTGTTGATATACACCTATCTTGCCGATCCATTCTATTTTTATCAAAATCGAGTTGATATTTCACTGCTCTGTCATTGTTGTCTATAAATCTATAAATAGTGTACAGTTAAAACTAGAAGTCCTGCCATGAAATGCGCACAAACAGCACGTCGATCTGCGCGTTACTCTACGCGTTATGATCATAGTAAGGCTATCAAATTCTGTACATGTGGCCTGCACACAAGCAATATTTCAGCCAATGGACCTCCGGGTAACCCGGAGGTCCATTGGCAGAAACATTGCCTGTGTTTGCTATGAGTAATCAGGAGAAGCTGTTGTGCTTTGGATGCCATTCGATATGGCAATTGCGTGCAATTCCTACGCACAATTAAGCCTAGATAAGCGCACAATTCGTGACATGACTTCTAGTTTTAACTGTAGGTAGGTTGAAAAAATGATTCCAAATACCTGTTTGCGATAAAAATAGCAATGGTATTTCCAACTAGCTCTTTCTTTTAATTACTGTTCCAATGTTTAGGAACTGTTTAAATACAACAATTAACTACAACATGAACAAGTAAGTTAAAACACAGTACTTCTTTTATATATATATATCTTGAAATTATATTTATTTTGTTGCATATGAATATTCTGTTGTTCCTTGAAAAATATGAAATAATGCAAGGAATTTGCAAACCATTTTTTCTGTCATAATAATAAAAGAATAATTGACTTTCCTTGAGGTTGATAAAGGAATTATCAACCCTTGAAAAGTAATATTACTTTTCTTGGGTTAATAATTCCTTTTATTGTATGACTATGTAATTTAACCGCAAAATATCATTACTGTTTGACAATCTTTTCCTGGTCCCCGGAAAATCAACAGAGTGGAATCCGATTCCGTATCACTATAGTATGACAGATTATTTACGGGTGTGTTTGAATTCACATAATTAGCTGTTCCTGTCACAGAGAGTACTTTACACCAAGCTGGAATGGGTGTGCTTGAACAGTGGTCTGGGTTTTTTAACGTATTCATATTTTTTATCATATTCATGCACTTCGGGGAATTCCCCAGAAGTGTACACCTGTCACAAAAATAAGTGTAAACAAAATCTACCAAAAAAGGTTGGGGGAATTGTTAATGCTAGCGTTGGCATACGATATAGAACTATAAGTCATATAATAAACCTTTTAAACCTTTTATTGCTACAGCAGAGTGATCTGGGTCTCATTGACTATGTCAGATCGCTGGATCAAACTTGCTCCCTGTGGCAGCTCATTTTATCTGGCGATCTGACCTCCTCAACTCGACGTGATACTATGACCCAGATCACTTCACTGCAGCGATATGTATGTATCAACCCAAAGGAAAGTCAATAATTGTATAATATCATCTGGTCTGAGTTCACCTCTCATCTGTTGTCCTTGTTAACATGGATGGATTATCAAACAATTTGCTAAACAATAACAAATGTCACCCTAAACATAAATAAAATCTAACAGAATGTTGAGACCAATAAATATTCAATTTATTCTTATTTATTAAGACCTCCTAATTTGTTAGTATTACTGTATTTATTGTACAAGCAGAAAACTTCCCTCCTATTATTTTCTCTTTACAAATGCCTGTAAAACCAGGCCAATAGAAAAGCAGTGATGTTCTCTTTATCCTTTTAATGGCTTCTGGATAACTGGACTTTAGAGAAAACAACAAGAAAGGTGATCAACATTATGATGGTATTAAAACTGATATGAAGGGGGATGTCTTACATAAACTGCAAGCTTTTTTTACTCAGAAATTTGTCTATTTCTACATATAAATTATATTGTGTACAGCCACATTGTTTCTTAATCTGCTGTTCTATTCTACAATGTATACGTAAAACATATTCATTGCATACTTATCTATTTATTGGTGTTTAAGGTCACATATTTCTGCACAATGGTTAATCGTGACTGCAACCTGGAGATAAAGTCAAGTTTTGTCAATCATTTATTCCCATGTTGCCCATTTTAGAGGACAAAGCTACAGTAACAAGCACTGCATCACATCTCATGGGCATTCACTGAATAAAATAAACTAAAACTGAGTGTTCTTTGACTAGTAGTGCAATGGTGTGCAATAACACACACATGATTAGAAAGTTCCCAGTGAGATCTTTCCAACAGTGTATTACATTACAGCATACCGTCATTTTAATTCAAGATAATCATTATTCAGTAATCTACATGGCCCATCTAAGCCTAACACTGATAAACACACCAGTAGTATTTTATCCATTCCTTACTTACCTCTCTGCATACTGATGTCAAAACACCAAATTCCTAGCAGAAATATTTCCCATAATGCAACTATAAATTTAACCAATTCAATCTTGTTTGACAGAGCTCAAAGAGCTCTGTCAAAAAAGATTCGACTGATTAGATTTCTGGTTGCATTATAGGAAAAGTCTGCAGCTACAAATTTTTATATTGCAGCATCAGTTAGCAGAGGGTTAAACAACTCTGGAACAGAGTTACCTGAAAAATGGGACTGCCTGAAAAAACATAGGCAACCTTTTTCTAGGTTTGCTTTAATTTCTAGTTTGGACAGGCTAGAAAACCAGCTTGGAGATTTCTAAAGTTCAATGTCAGAGACCAGCATTATCAGAGGAAAAAATGTGCAAACTTTTCTAGCAAATACCCTGCAATTAATTTCCACTGATATTGAACTCTGTACAAATCTTAACTTTTATTAACAAAACACACTGCCAAACTGACATGCAACCTGTTAAATAACTGTTCTAATTTATTTATTCATTTATTGCGGTTTGACGATACTTTCAACAGTGAGGGTCACGTCATGGCAGACAGTTTTATGGGTAAAGGAAGCCAGAGTACCCAGAGAGAACCACTGAGCAATGTTGAACAACTGTCATATTCCCCAAAGTACTAACTCCACACAAGCAGGGTTAGCATTGGTTGAATTCAAGTGCACCATCGACATGCAGTATCTGGAGTACACAGTGCCACCATGCCCCCCACATGGGCAATTGGGATTAAGTGCCTTGCCCAAGGACACAACGCAGTTACCCCTGGTGGGGATCGAATGGTGACCCTTTCCAATGCTATAAACAATGACCACTATACACCTTAACACTGTAATTGTTTGTTTGTTGGTGGTTAACGTCACATATTTATGCACCATGGCTAATCGTGACACAACATGGAGATGAAGTCAAGTTTAGTCAATCGTTGATCAACATGTTGCCCATTTTAGACGACTTTCACCCCAAGCATTGGTGACTGGGTCCTATTTTACTAATAAAGTGGAACTGGTTTACCACAGTAAACAAGTGCTGCTTACTTCCCGGGGTTCCCACGGGGATAACACTGTAATTAACATAGTATTATTTTGTTCATGATCTTGAACAAAATCTGCATCTCGAGATAAGGAGGTACACTTTCAGGAAGATAATAGGATGGGATGTTGCTGTCGGCTTATATTGTTTTTGAGGCATTGTCCCAACAGTATACCAACTTTGCATACAATGCTTTAGCAATAATATACTGGAGATGAAGTTTGGAGATGAAATATAAATCAAAACAAAAGTGAAAAATAAATGAATATATAAGAATAAATATTCTTGTTTCAACAAGAATAATTTACCATCCTTAAATGTTTTTCCAGAAGCCCTTATGAGGTTCATTGTAATATTTACCTGCAAGTTGTTCATAGCAATAACTATTAGTGAAAAAATAGTCTTTTCTCTCAAAGTTGGTCAAGTTATTCCAAGACTTCTGATGAATAAAAACATGTAACAATTTGCATTTTGTGTATTCTCTCCCCAAAATATATAGAGGATATCTACAATATTTTAGTGAATATAGGGAATTATCTCATGAGTGTAGACCTGAAAAGTTAAAAAATTTATAGTAATTTATATATTTTTTATACTTACCAATGACCCAGACATAGCTGGTGCTAACTCTTAAAATATAGGGCCAAACACAAATTTTGCCCCCCAATCCCCAAAATTTGCATCTAAAACTAAAGAAAACATGTCCTGAAAGGCCCTCCACACTTCGCCCCTACTGCGCATGCGCAGTGTCAAGGACGTTCCGAAATTGGCGCCATTAATCATTCTAATAACCAGTGCCTGGTAAGCGCTATGTACTCAGCGGGGAGGCAAGAGTTCCCAACTCCTGGGAGGGCCATCCCCGTCTGGGTCATTGGTAAGTATAAAAAATATATAAATTACTATAAATTTTTTAACATTTTTATACTGTACCAATGACCCAGACATAGCTGAATAGTAAAAAGGCTGGAGGGCCAAGGACATAGAGCAATATGGAATACGCTCAATAAAATAAAATAGAGTCATCCCCTGTAGGGAAAAGAAGTAATAGGCCTTACATGTATCTTTCTTATTTATGATAAATTAGAAAGATACAACACCTTCCAAAATTGAGCTTCATACATCCATGTACTCTATTAATATCCAATATAATCCTTATACTAATAATTTTTAAAGTAAGCCAATAAATAAAGTAAGTCTAGAGAATAGAGACTCTTATACTCCTAAAAGTGTCTGAGGATTGCATAATCATGTCCGTTGACATATGCAATATTCAAAGGCTATACTTTAAAAACTAAGACTTGAATGAATTTTAAAAACCTAAACTTCTCACTAAACAACCATCCCAATAACAGCTCAGAATTACTAACTCCGGAGGAGGTATCCCCTTGTTTTCATAGTAAAACAGGTGACCCAAGGGAACACCCACCCCCCCCCCCCCCCCTTTTTCTTGCCCTGGGTCAAATAGCCCAGAGCGAAGAGGGCAGCCGAACGGAGACACTGCCGAAACAGACAGCCTACCTAGCTATAGTAGCAACTGTTAAGTGAATGACATTCTGAGCAGTAGATAATAGACCTAACAATAGAGGCCTCCAGAAATGGACTCGATATTTCTGAGATAAAATTCATGAATGTGGATGGCTGAGCGCAATGAGCGGCCTTCAAAAATCTATAATAGCGACACTATTAATGTAAGCCCAAGAAGTAGAAGAACTCTTACTTCATGAGCCGAAATCTTAAGCACAACTGCTAAGTCAATGATATACTATAAGCAGTACCGATAGTTAATAGAATCCATTAACAATAAAATGGAGCGTAACGTCCTTCTACTAGACATCAAAGACAGAAGAAGCTTACGCCCATAGTAATAAACAGAAGTTAAAAAATTTATAGTAATTTATATATTTTTTATACTTACCAATGACCCAGACTTAGCTGGTGCTAACTCCACAAAAACCAGGGCCAAACACAAATTTTGCCCCCCAATCCCCAAAATTTGCATCCAAAACAAAAAGAAATCATGTCCTAAAGGACCTCCATAGTACGACTCTACTGCGCATGCGCAGTGACGCAGTCGTCCCGAAATTGGCGCCAAATATCATTCTTACTGGCAGTGCCTGGTCAGCGCTATGTACTCAGCGGGGAGGCAAGAGTTCCCAACTCAGGGAGGGCCATCCCCGTCTGGGTCATTGGTAAGTATAAAAAATATATAAATTACTATAAATTTTTTAACATTTTTATACTGTACCAATGACCCAGACTTAGCTGAATAGTAAACAGGCTGGAGGGCCTAGGACATAGAGGAAAATCCAATAAGCTCAATTATAAAATAAAGAGGTAACCCCTTAAGGAGAAAAGGAGTATTAGGCTTTACATGTATCTTTCTTATTTAATATTTAAATTAGAAAGATACACTACCCTTAATAATTGAGCACAATAACATTCATGTTCTCTATTAACATCCAGTATAACCTTTATACTAATTATTTTTAAAGCAAGCCAATAAATAAAGTAGTCCAGAGAATTGAGACTCTTTATAATCATTTAAAAGTGTCCGAGTATTGTATATTAAAGCCCGTTTAACACTTGACATATACAAATGCTTCACACCGAGCTACACTTTAAAAATAAGACATGAATGAAATTAAACATTAATATTACACTTTAAAACCATCCCGGAAGCGACTCAGAAATACTGTCTTGGAGGAGGCATTCCCTTGCTTTTCACTATAAAGCAGGTGACCTAAGGGAACACCCGCCCCCCCCCTTCCCCTTGCCCTGGGTCAAATAGCCCAGAGCGAAGAGGGCAGCCGGACGGAGTCACTGCCGGAACAGAAAGCCTGCATAACTATAGTTGCAACTGTTTAGTGGACGACATTCTGAGCAACAGATAACGGACCTAAACAATGCAGGTCTCCAGAAATGGACTCAATATTTCTGAGATAAAAATTAGTAAATGTGGATGGCTGAGACCAATAAGCAGCCTTCATTAAATCTGTAATAGCAACACTATTAGCATAAGCCCAGGAAGTAGAAAGAGCTCTTACTTCATGAGCAGAAATCTTAAGCACAGACTGCTGAGAAGAAGATAAATCTTCATACGCAATACGGATAGTTAACTGAATCCATCTAGCAATAGAATGGACTGAAATGTCCTTTCTATTAGGCATCAAAGACAGAAAGAAACGTTTCCGTCCCTTTCTGATGAACTGAGATCTCTGTTTATAGATACGTAGTGCTCTAACAGGACAGAGTAAAGGCCTACGCCCGTCTGAAGACGGAAGAGCCTTAATAACAATAGGTTCCGGATATTTATTAGGAGCCTGATTCTTAGCTAAAAAACCGACATTAGTAGTGAAGGTGATAGTGTTCCCAACACTACGATAATGAGAATCATCCACCGATAGTGCATGAAGCTCACTGACTCTTCTGGCAGAAGAGAAAGCTAAGAGAAAAGCTGTCTTATAAGATAAGAATTTGAAATCTACTGTCCCAAGAGGTTCAAATGGCTTTTCCTTCAATTTAAGGAGAACCCAAGCTAAATTCCACTTAGGAATTAATCTAAGAGTTCTGGGTCTATTTATCGAAAAGTTTCTAACCAATTTCGATAAAGAGACATTAGATCCAATTTGTAAACTATCATGATGTGCATAGGTATCAGATAACATAGATCTATAACCCTTTATAGTAACAGGTTGCAGTTTGATTTCGTCAAACAAGTATACTAGAAAGTTAGCAATGTCTGGTATAGAGGGATCAAATATATCAACAGAATGATCCCTACACCAACGACGGAAAACCTTCCACTTAGCCGCATAGTTTAGCGAAGAGGAGGTCCTCCTACAGTTAGAAATCGCGTCCACTGCTCGTCCTGTAAAGTGCTTGCCATGCAAGAAGGACCGCACAACGGAAAAACGTGAAGGTTGAGACCTTGCGGGTTGTGATGTAGTTGGCGCGATTTCCCCTGCCAAAGAAGATCCTCTCGTGGAGGGAGCTTCCGCGGTAGGTCCCACAACAGACACCTGAGTAGATTTATCCACGGTCTCTGTGGCGACAGAGATGCTACCAACAGAATCTTGCATTGAGATTGTTTTATCTTTAGCAATACTTGTTGAATTAACGGCGCTGGAGGATACGCATATCCTATCATTCCGTCCCAAGGGATCGATAGAGCGTCTACTGCAAATGCTCTTGGATCCGGACACGGGGACACATACGTCTGCAACTGATTGTTGAGATGTGTCGCAAATAAGTCTATCATTGGCCGTTCCCATTGGTAGCAAATCTGATTGAATACTTGTTTGTTGAGAGTCCACTCCGACGGCAACAAGCGACCCTTTCGTGAAAGGGAGTCTGCTAGCACATTCAGACGACCCGGTATGTGACGGACCGAAAGAAGAACGTGATGTTCCAACGCAAACAGAAGGATTCTTTCCGTTAGATTGAACAACGGAACTGAATGAGTGCCTCCCTGATTCCGTATATACGCCACTACTGTCGTATTGTCGGATAGGATTTGGACATGAGCATCGTGAATAATGTCCATCCAGTGACGTAACGCAAGCCAAATTGACATCATTTCCTTGATGTTTATGTGCTTGCACAGGAATTGCGGATCCCAAAGACCCTGGCATCTCGAATCCGTTGGGATTAATGATGCACCCCAACCTGTTTGACTGGCATCCGTCATAATGGTAAAACTCGGATCCGGCAACTGCAGCGGAACTCCTTGAGTTAACCACTGAATGTTTGCCCAAGTCTGAATCTCTTGTTTCACTTGATCTGACAAGAGAACGTCTACATCGAGCGAATGAATTTTCACACTCCAATTCTGAGTCAGGAAAATTTGAAGAGGCCGTGTGCGTAGCCGTCCCATCGGGTCCCATCGGAATGAGATCCGCGGCGGCTCCGCACAGACCTATCAGTCTCATAAATTCTCTCGCTGTGACTTTGTCTGTATTTAGACAATAGCGAGCGTAACAACTGACTAATTTCGCTCTGGTTAACGGCAGACGAACGAGATTGTTGTGCGTCTCGAAGCTCATTCCCAGATGAGTGAATGACTTGGACGGCACCAGATCCGACTTCTCCTCGTTTACTATGAAACCGAGACGTCGGAGCAATAGAAGAAGATTCTGAACATCGTTCTGAAGCGTTAACTCGTTGCCGTACCTCTGAAGAATGTCGTCCAGGTAGGCCGACGTTACCGCAGACGAATGAGCTCGGAAGTAGATCATTACCGAGTTCATTACCCGAGTGAAAGCCCAGGGTGCTAGATTCAATCCGAAGCACATGGCCCGGAACTGATACACCACCCCTAGGACTGCGAAGCGTAGATACTTTCGGAATGTCGGATGTACCATGACGTGAAAGTACGCATCTTTGAGATCTATGCTCGTTGCATAATCGTTCACCCGAATACTCGCTCTGACTGATCGAATCGTCTCCATATAAAACTTCGGAGCGACGATCAGCTTGTTTATCCAGCTCAAATCTATGACTGGACGGAACGAGCCGTCTGGTTTCGGAACCAGAAACAGATGGCTGTAGAATCCCAGCGATTCCTGGTTTTCTACGACCTCTACCGCGTTCTTCATTAAAAGAGACTGCACCTCTGATAGCAGAGCGTCTCTTTTCTGAGGGTTTGACGGAAGATGAGTCCACTTTGGACTTCGAGTTAATGGAGGCTTTCGTTTGAAGGATATCTTTAGACCTTCCGAAGTCACTCCTCTCACCCACGGGTCGTCCGTAATCGACGCCCACTCTTGAGAAAAACTCGACAACCTTCCGCCAACCGGAACGCGATAGAGGTTTGAGCCATCACCTCCTGGATCTGCGAGGCCTGCGGTAGGAGAAACCACGTCTTCCACGACCCGCACCTCGCCTCGTCGACCTCGGGGCGTCCGACCGATTGTCCCGGCTTGAAGGACGTCCCGAACGAGAGTCGCTATCCTGACGGTCTCTCGAATAAGAGCTAGAGGACGCACCGGAACCTCTATAGGAACCTCTCTTGGGCGGATAAGACCCAGAAGTGCCCGCCTTATTCGTGTCTGCTGTATCCGACCTTTTAGGAGCGGATCTAAACAACAGAGAATCACTAGCTTTCTTTTTAATATTATCATAAATAGCGGAAAGCTTGCCGTCAAAGAGAAGATCTCCTGAGACCGAAGCGACTCTAAGAGAGTTCTTCACCTTAGAATCCACTAGTGTGGATGTAGACAGGGCTGCGTCACGTCTAACCAACTCCAGATTTGCCACTGAAAGGGCGGAGTTACACGTGGAATAAGCTACTGCCCTTGAAAGAAGTCTTAAGGAGGATTGTATATCCTGAAACTCTTCCCCTTGAAGACGCAGTGATAACGCCTTCGTAAGGTGATCTGCGTAAGATAAGGCATCTAAATTGGCTCTGTTAGACGCAATAGCTGTTTCCAACACTGAGGTTGGAATAGAAGCTGACGACGGTAATGATAGCTCTAAGTCTTCCGCCTCGTCGTCCATACGCAGAGGAACTCTCGGTATACCCTGACCTGCCGTGTCGAATTTATTCCTTGCATTAATGAAAGGCAGGTTGAGAGTATTTGCGGACAAGAAGCCTGCTTTCCCCGTCCTGGAAGCAAGTTTAAAAATAGCGTCGTTCAATAATTCAAATGTTCTTGCAACATTATTGGACTGCGACGGAAACTCGGGAGCGATGTCCCTGAACCGCTCGAAAAAATCAGAGTCCAATGACGCTATAATTCTCCTGTCCGGAAGCGCAGCAGTCTGGCCCGACGGAACAACTTGAGGAAGAAAGTGCCGGATGAAGTCCACGGCAGCTTTGTGTTGTTCCGAAAGGGATAGCTCCAATTCATCCGTATCCCTTTCACCATCCGGTCGGACCTCCCGATGTTCCCGGTCGTCCGCCCCCGATGCTTCGGCGGAGCGTACCGACCCAGCGCCGTCGGATAATTCTCGATCCGACACTGTCTCTGTCGGCTGCTGGGATGCTGCGATAAGCTGTGCTATCTGCACTAGAATGTCCGACGTCGAGACCTGCGGAGGAGCGGTCTTTCGCTGCTTTGCCGAGGGCAGCTCCGCATCAGATGGCTCCCGCATACTTTTCCTATGCGAACGTCCGGAGTCCATCGGTCTCGAATCCCTGGCTGCCGGATGGTGTGACCTGGTCGCCGAAGAATCCTTCATCGGCGAAGCTGGCAAAATATCGGAGGTCACGCAGCCAAGGTGCGGTCGTGTGCGCCGGCGAGAAGAGGAAGCCTTAACAGTCTCTGCGGACTGCTTATACAACGGAGCGTCCCGAGCGACGGACGTATGCTCCGCTAAAGACACATTTTGTACCACAACATCTGGTCCCAGATGTTGTTGTACGAGAGAGGGGCCTCTCTCGCTCGCGGCCCGGCTGGACCTGGACGAGCTAGGAACCGGACTAAAAGGCTTCCTCCGTTCTCGTTCACTATCCGCCGTCACTGGGTGTGCATCTATTATTTTTATAGTGCTCGCATCACCCAAAATTTCCTCTTGGACCGCATCGGACGAACCCGGCTGCCGAACCATTCGGTGAATGGACGCTACACCGGGCGAGCTAGCGGACGACATTTGTCTTATCTCCATGAGCACTTTTGCCGCTAGCTCTGTATTTAATTGTGACGACGGACGCACACTTGAAGAAGATAACATGGAAACATCACCCTGTTCTGGTTCCTCTGAAATAGAAACTGAGAGAGTAGAGTGACCTTGTGGAGAAAGAGCCGGCATCGCTCTTTCTCCAGAAACAACATATCGTGACACACGTTTCCAATGTTTCTCATCCCAATGTTCACATACAGGACAGGGATTAATGCGAGAACACTGACTACAATTAATGCAATAATCATGAAAGTCAGAGGAAGATTTCTTCCTATTACAATTTGAACAAGTTCCCTTCATTGTGAAAGAACAACAATAAGTCCTAGTTACTCGCAAAAACCCCTGACACAAAGATACATAATAACATGATCCATTAATAAATGAAAAAACAATTGCAAAACAAAATAATTTTGAAAAAATATTTTTTCAGAGAAGCCCAAGTTGCTGAAAAGTAACGTTGAGCCCCGATGGATCCGATGGCAAAGTGTGGTCAAAAATTTTAAAATTATATAAAATAATTAATGAGACACTTTCGGATAATATAATTGTATCTTATAATGAGATAAACTACCTCAAAGGCAAACAGCCCCCCTCAAAAAAGGCTGTTGCCAATGAAAACAAACAGTGTAAACACAGAAGAAAACATGACTCCAGGCACTGAAAAAACTGGCCCGGAATCAGTCATCAATTACACTCCATCTGATGCAAAACAGAGACTCCCAGGGGAGAATCTGCAGAACATCAGATGGAAGATGCAGAACACAAACGTTATACACCCATGGGTGAAAACGTAACTATGGGGAAAATAACAGAAAACATTCTGTAACCAAGCAACTCTCCCAGGGAATTTTTAGAAATGAAACTTCTCAAAAATATGCCAAAAGCATGGGAGAATTGCAAGGGGGGACTTTAGAAGGTTAGGGGAGAGGAAACACTGAATAAGCAGTGCAACAATTAGCAAGAATGACAACAAGAGGCGTTTGCCTCGAAAATAGGCAACTTAACATAATTTCAACAAAAAATTTTAAGTACAGCCCTGATTATTTTTTGCCACTTCTTTTTTCCTCTCCTCCTTCTATCCTCCTTAGAATCACATTTTCTCCAAGAATTACGTGTCTGGCATCCTTTAAACTGAGATTTACAAGCACAAAGATCAGTGAGATGTTGACTGATGAAGGGCCAAACAGAGAATGATATTTGGCGCCAATTTCGGGACGACTGCGTCACTGCGCATGCGCAGTAGAGTCGTACTATGGAGGTCCTTTAGGACATGATTTCTTTTTGTTTTGGATGCAAATTTTGGGGATTGGGGGGCAAAATTTGTGTTTGGCCCTGGTTTTTGTGGAGTTAGCACCAGCTAAGTCTGGGTCATTGGTACAGTATAAAAATATCTGTTTATAAATACATAAACTGTACCCGGAAAGAGTAAAGGCCTATGCCCATACGAAGACGGAAGGACCTTAAAATAATAGGTTCCGGATAATAGGAGCCTAACTCTTATGCAACAATCCAACCTAAATAGTAACGGAAGTATTGATTCCGAAACTATGAAAGTGAAAATCATCCATCGATAGTGCATGAAACTCACTGACTCTACAGTAAAAGAGAAACCAACAGAATTACTGTCTAAAAGGTCAGAATTTGAAAACTACTGTTTCCAGAGGCTCAAATGATTACTTAGCTAAATAAGAACCGAAGTTAAAATCCGTATAGGAATTTAATCTAAAGATTCTAAGTCTATTTATCAAAAAGTTACTAACTGACTTAGATAAAGAGACAAAAGACTCAATTGTAAACTATCGTAGAGTGCATAGGTATGAGGAAACATAAACCTATAACCTAAATAATAACAGGCTGCAGTAGATCTTGTGAAACAAGTATACTAAAAAATAGCAATGAGTAGCATGGAGGGATCAACAATATGAACATAATGATCCCTACACCACGACGGAAGAGCCTCCACTTTAGCCGCATAGAATAGCGAAGAAGAGGATCTCCTATAGTAAGAAATCGCGTCCAAAGCTCGTCCACTACAGTGCTTACAATGCAATACGGACCACACAACGGAATACATGAAGGTTGCGACCTTGCAGGTTGTGATAAAGATGACACGATTTACCCAGTGAAAAAGATCCTCACATAGAGGAAGATTTCACGTTAAAACCCACAGTAGACAAGAGAGAAAATTACTCATGATCTCTGTGAAGATAGAGATGCTATCAACAGAAATGTATTGTGGTTGTTTATCTTAGCAATACCTGCTAAAACAACAGCGCCGGAGGATACGCGTATCCTATCATTCCGTCCTATAGAACAATAGAGCGTTAAGAATATTAGCTCAGAGATCTGGACAAGCCAACACATACGTCTGCAATTGATTAGCAAGCTGTGTCATAAATAAATCATCATTGGGCGCTCCCATAGATAGCAAATCTGATTGAATACTTGTTTGTTGAGAGTCCATTCTGACAGCAACAAGCGACCCGTAAGAGAACGGGAGTCCGATAAAACAATCAGACGACCCGGAATATGACGGACCAAAACTGAACTTGGTGTACTATAACCAACAGACGGATTCTTTCCATTAAATTGAATAACGGAAACGAAAGAGTGCCTCCCTGGTTCCGGAGATACGCCACTACTGTCGAATTAAAGGACAGGAATTTGGGCATGCGTTTCTGAATAATGTTCATGCAATGACATAAAGCAAGCCTAAAAAACATTATTCCGCGGAAGAAAACTGATTGCTAAAAGACTGCGGAACCCAAAGACCCTGGCACTTCGAATCCGTAGGGATCAGTATTATATCCCAATCTGTATGACTGGCAACCGTCATAACAGCCACACTCGGGTCCAGCAACTGCGGCGACACTCTCTGAGTCAACCACCGAATGTTTGCCCCAGTCTGAATCTCTTGTAACACTAGATAGACAAGAGAACGTGTAAATCGAGCAATTCATGGATTGCCGAAAAGTTGCCGTCGAAGAGAAGCTCCTCCGAGAACGAAGCGACTCTGAGAGAGTTCTTAACCTTACTATCCACGCGAGTGGATGTAGCTAGGGCTGCGTCACGTCTAACTAACTCCAATCAGCCACTGAAGGGCGGAGTTATACGTGAACAAACTACTGCCCTCAAAAGAAATTACATTGAGAATAATATCCCGTAAATCTTTTCTTGAAGACGTAATGATAACGCCTCAGTAAGGCGGATTACGTATAATAAAGCGTCTAAGTTAAGTCTACTATACATAATGTCGTTCCCAACATTGAAATTGGAAAAGACATAAACGGCGAAAAAGAATATATGCAGTTTTTAATCACACCGTCTAGACGCATATGAACTCTCGATATGCCCTGTTCTGCCAAAATAAACTATTTGTATAAATGATAAAATGGCAGAAATGAGCAACGCGGACAAGAAACTAAACTATCATGCTTAGTAGCAGGCTTGTATATATATATATATAGCGTCGAAAAATAAAACACATGTTGTAATGACAATATTGGACTACGTCGGTAAGTCAGGGACAATGTCCCCGAACCGATCGAAAAATCCGAGTCCAATGACGCTATAAGTCTCTTATCCAAGATCGCAGCAAAGAAGTCCGAAATAATAATCACTGGAAGATAATGCCAGAAGATATGAAAGGCATCTTCCGATACTACTAAAGGGAAAACTCGAAATCTTTCGAATCCCTTTCGCCATCCTGTCGGACCCTATAAAGCGTTCGGTCGTCCGTACCTGATGCAACCGCGGACCGCACCGACCCAGCGCCGTCGGATAATTCCTGATTCGACCGAGAAACTGTCAATTGCTGGGATGCTGCGAAACAACTGTGCTAACTCGGATAGCACGTCCGTCACTGAGGCCTGAGGAGAAGCGGTCTTACGATGCATTGCCGCTGGAAGCTCCGTGATCGTTACCCCGTGCATACTACCAATATGCGAGCGAACGGAGTGTATAGGCCTCGTGTCCCTTGGCTACCGGATGGCGCGACCTAATCGCCGTGGAATCACTGAATGCCGAAACTGATCGGATACTCGAGGTCACGTAGCCAATGTGCGGTCGTGTGCCCTGCAGTGAGGATGAGGAAGCATTAAAGACAGTCTCTCGGACTGTCAATATAACGGAGCGTCCCGACCAACGGACATATGCTCCGAATGTAAAATATCTGAACCACAACATGCGGTCCCCTATGTTGTTGGGCGAGAGAGGGACCTCTCTCGCTCACAGCCCGGACGGACCTGGACCAGCCAGGAACCGGACTAACAGGCTTCCTCCGATCTGTCCTCAATCTGCCGTCACTGGGTGAGTACTAAAGTAATTAAAGTGCTCGCATCACCCAAATCTCCTTCCTAGACCGCAACGGACGAACCCGGCAGCCGAAGCATTCAATGAATGTACGCTACACCGGGTGAGCTAGCGAATGTCACTCCGTCGATCCTACAAGGGACCTCAATAGACATATTCCATGAGCACTTATTGCCGCTAGCTCTTCATTAACTATGACGACAGAGGCACACTTTTGAAAGACATCTCCGTAACTTTGCGAACAAGAAACCCGAAATGCTTGGTAATAGCAAGCATATAATAATAATATATATATAGCGTCGATCAATAATTCGAAAGTTTGTGTGACATTTTGGACTATGTCGGAACTGAGGGACGATGTCCCTGAACCGAACCAAAAATTTCTAAGTCCACCGATGCTATCAGTTTCTTATCCGGCATCGCAGCATTCTGGTCCGACGAAAGAAGCTGTAGAAGATCAAGTCAGATGACATACACAACAGCATATGTTGTTCCGAAAGGGAAAGCTCGAAATCCTCCGAATCCCTTTCGGTATCCCATCGGACCGGATGAAATTTTCAGACGTCCGTACCCGCTTCCGCGGAGCGTCCCGACCCAGCATCATCGGAAAAAAAAATATGCGACAGATTCAGTTGATGCTGGGATGCTGCGATAAGCTGTGCTATTTAGGAAAGCACGTCCGTTCCCGAGGCCTGTGCAGTAGCGGTCTTACGATGCATTGCCGCCGGAAGCTCCGTGTACGTTGACTCCCGCACACTTTCCTATGCGAACGACCGGAGTCTGCAGGCCTCCTGTCCCTGGCTACCGGATGGTGTGACCTGGTCGCCGATGATTCTCAGACTGGCGAAGCTGACTGGATATCCGAGGTCACGAGGCCAACAGCGGTCGTGTGCGCTACCATGAGAATGAGGAAGCCTTATTGACAGTCTACTCCGGACTGCCTATATGTCGGAGCGTCCCGAGCGACGGACGTATGCTCCGAATGCGAAACATTTTGTACAACATCTGGGGCCTCCGATCTGTCCTCAATCTGCCGTCACTGGGTGAGTACTAAAGTAATTAAAGTGCTCGCATCACCCAAATCTCCTTCCTAGACCGCAACGGACGAACCCGGCAGCCGAACCATTCGATGAATGTACGCTACACCGGGTGAGCTAGCGAATGTCACTCCGTAGGCGATAGACATATTCCATGAGCACTTATTGCCGCTAACTCTTCATTAACTATGACGACAGAGGCACACTTTTGAAAGACATCTCCATAACTCTTCGAACAAGAAACCAGAAATGCTTGGTTAGCAAGCATAAAATAATAATATATATAGCGTCGTTCAATAATTCAAAAGTTTGTGTGACATTATTGGACTATGTCGGAACTGAGGGACGATGTCCCTGAACCGAACCAAAAATTTCTAAGTCCACCGACGCTATCAGTTTCTTATCCGGCATCGCAGCATTCTGGTCCGACGAAAGAAGTTGTAGAAGACCAAGTCAGATGACATACACAACAGCATATGTTGTTCCGAAAGGGAAAGCTCGAAATCCTCCGAATCCCTTTCGGTATCCCGTCGGACCGGATGAAACTTTCAGACGTCGGTACGCGCTTCCGCGGAGCGTCCCGACCCAGCATCGTCGGATAAAATATATGCGACAGATTCAGTTGATGCTGGGATGCTGCAATAAACTGTGCTATTAAGGAAAGCACGTCCGTTCCCGAGGCCTGTGCAGTAGCGGTCTTACGATGCATTGCCGCCGGAAGCTCCGTGTACGTTGACTCCCGCACACTTCCTATGCGAACGTCCGGAGTCTGCAGGCCTCGTGTCCCTGGCTACCGGATGGTGTGACCTGGTCGCCGAAGAATCCTTGATCGGCGAAGCTGGTAATATATCGGCGGTCACGCAGCCAAGGTGCGGTCGTGTGCGCTGACGAGAAGAGGAAGCCTTAGCAGTCTCAGCGGACTGCCTATACAACGGAGCGTCCCGAGCGACGGACGTATGCTCCGCTTACGACACATTTTGTACCACAACATCTGGGGCCAGATGTTGTTGAACGAGAGAGGGGCCTCTCTCGCTTGCCGTCCGGATGGACCGGAACGAGCTATGAACCGGACTAAAAGGCTTCCTGCGTTCTCCCTCCGATCCGCCGTCACTGGGTGTGCATTAGGTTAGTTTATAGTGCTCGCATCACCCCAAAATTCCTTCTAGACCGCAACGGACGAACCCGGCTGCCGAACCATTCGGTGAATGGACGCTACACCGGGCGAGCTAGCGGACGTCAAAGGCCGTCGAACCTACTAGGCAATTGGCGTATTTACATGAGCACTTTTCCGCTAGCCCTTCATTAATTGTGACGACGGAGGCACACTGTTGGAAGACATCACAGATACATCACCCTAATCTTGATCGTCTGAAATAGAAATTGATAAAGTAGAGTGACCCTGCGGAGAAAGGACCGGAGTGTCCAAATCCCCAACAACATACCGTGACATACGCTTCCCATATTGTCATCGGAATCATACGATACAGAACAGGAGTTAATGCGAGTACACTGACCACATATAGAATGATAATAAAGTCAGAGGAAGACTTCCTCTTAAAACAATTGATCAATATCCTTTCAATGTGAAAAGAAAACAAGTCCTGGTACTCGCACTAACCCCTGGCAATCAAAATACATAATAATAATATGATCCATTGATATAGAAAAAATAATTGAAATCAAAATATTTTGAAAAAATATTTTTCAGAACAGCCCAAGTTTCTGAAAAGTAACGTTGAGCCCCAATGGATCCCAAGCCTAAGTGTGGACAAAAATTTTAAAAATATTTTAAACAATTTATTCAACACTTACGAACAATAATAATGTATCTAGTTATGATAAAAATAACATCAAGATATTATTTTATAGAAATCCCCCCCTCACACAGAGGGCTGTTGTAAATGTAAACAATGAGTGTAAAAACACTAAAATAAGACTCCAGGCACCCAGGCCCGAAATCAGTTACCAAAAATACACTATCTGATGCAAAACAGAGACTTCCAGGGAAGAAACTGCAGAACATCAGATGGTAGATGCAGAACACAACGCCTAACCACCCCTAGGTGAAGACGTAAACATGGGGAAAGAACAGAATTCATTCTGTTATTCAGCTAAAACTCCCAAGAAAATTTTGTAATAATAATTACAAAAACTATGCCAAAAGCATGGGAGAATAACAAGGGGGAACTTAAAGGACAGGGAGAGAGGAAAACACTTAAAAAAACAGTGTAACTAAATAATCAGAATGACAACAAAATGGCTGCTGCCTTGAAAATAGGTAACTTAACATAATTTCATTAAAAAATTTTAAGTTACAGCCCTGATAATATTCTGTCACACATTCTTTTCCTCTCCTCCTTCTCTATCCTCCTTAGAATCACCATTTCATTAATATTTATGTGTCTGGCATCATTTAAACTGAGATTTATAAGCACAAAGATCAGTCAGATGTTAACTGATAAAGGGCCAAACTTAGAATGATTAATGGCGCCAATTTCGGAACGTCCTTGACACTGCGCATGCGCAGTAGGGGCGAAGTGTGGAGGGCCTTTCAGGACATGTTTTCTTTAGTTTTAGATGCAAATTTTGGGGATTGGGGGGCAAAATTTGTGTTTGGCCCTATATTTTAAGAGTTAGCACCAGCTATGTCTGGGTCATTGGTACAGTATAAAAATATACTATTTTTAGGTGCAAACGAATGAGATAATTCCCGATATTCACTAAAATAGCATAGATTTTCCTTTTATCAAGTGTTACATGACATTTACTGCGCAATATTCAACTCAATTTGACTGCAAACATGTACATTTGAAAACAATAAAAAAGATCATTCAGTTGATTATTATTTCAAGTCTGTACTAGCCAAATCACTCAAACATAAATAATAGTCCCACTTTTCCACGATAATATAACCAACTAAGTGTTCAACTCACAGATGAAATTTAATAATTATGATACTATAAATGAGAATATTCTCAAATTTTTCAGTAATGTTACTTTTTAGAACATTTTAAATGTCAATTCACAACAAGGAATTTGGAATTGAGTGTGCCGACTCATCCAAAGAAAAAATTTCCTGGGCGATCGAGATTATTACCATTATGTGAATGTACAAAATATGTATCCGAGTCGAGCTCCGGGTTCTAAGGGCAGATCACGAGTCGTGATCTACCCTTAGAACCTGGAGTGAGACTCAGATACATATTTTGTTCATCCACATAATGGTAATAATCATTTTATCTTACAATACATTGGGGATAAGTCAAGAATGTAGATGAATATATAATGAACTATTTATTCGTACGGATGAACAAAAAGAAAAAAAATGGAACTCACACGAAGAGAAGGTGCTTGTATCTGCCCCATGATACAAACATCTGTATCAAGGGGTAGGACACACGACAGTTTCGGAGTTAATACAGACAAAATACATGTTGATTGTAAGATAACATTGAGTAATAAGGTTTTTTCGGAAAAGTTACCCATTTCAAGGGTCAATATCACACTGAGAGTCCCTTTCTATACATCTAATTATTTTACTTTATTATTTTTTATTATTATACATCTAATATTTCAGTCACAGAACCACCAGAACGGCTTGGAATAGCATGAACTTCTGGTAAAGCCTGCACTGAACCACTTGTAACAGTATCAAAGTCGAAGTGGTGTGCCGATGCATGATGTCATTTGGGAAGCTACTGAGGGATTTTCCTTGTTATCCTTCAAGTCGATGGATATCAAGAGATATCTTTTAGATAATTTTCGATAATTCACAGGCCAGCATATAATAAAATTAATTAGGACCAACACTACAGTAAATGGATAAATTTTTGGCATGTATCACTCACATTCCATCCAGAAATTATTACATAAAACACAAGCATTCCACGAAGCATTCTTGCCAAACACTCCTCCAATCATTGTTCCCTATATACTGTATTGTGAACTCAAAATTGGATTCTTTCTCAATCAGATTGTGAACTGGTTGCAACACACTTACACTGGTGGGGCAGACATGTTAACCCTTTACCTAACATGAAAGGAAGGTAAATTCTTGAATAACTAACTTTTTCCATTTTCTGCATAAAAAACATAGCTTATGATCCATCATTGGAACAAACTCAATGAGTTTATTCCAGTGAGGGGTTATAAGGCATGTTTTTGAGACAAAAAAATGAAAATTGAATGGTGTTTTTGATAAATAGTGCTGGCCGGTTTTGGTCATTACATTGGGTAAACTAATGAATTTAAAACAGTGAGATTTCTCTGCAAAAGTAGTAGTAATGTTTATATGCTCAATGAGAGAAATTTTTCATGTTTATAGTGAGATTTTGTCTCATTTAACAAAAATTTATTCCACAAAATGGGGGAGTCACACTCCAAATTAGTGAGATTTAACATGTTGGTGGTGGGATCAGATTTCATAAATAAAATATCGTTAAATTGAGGCGGAATGAAGAAAAATTGAAAATAGCACCTGACATTCAATGTTCTGGAATAGTTCATTTTCTACAGGTAATATTCTAGAGTGCAGAAGGGAGGAAAGTAGACAAAGACTTTTGACCAGATCCTATCCCAAGTTCTCTGGCCACCAGTCTGATTCTCTTAAAAATTTTGCCGCTGTTATGGGCGCTGTTTGTTTACCCAGTTTTCATCAAAATTTGCAAACATACTTCCATTGATGTATTGTGATGTCATATGATATTCTTTCATATCCCAGTTATAGATATTCCAATCAATAAGTAGTTCATTCGCCTTGAAAACATTAAGATATCAACATAAACAGCAAAATCTATGCTGCGTAATTACAAAACTATGGCTGTGGTGTGGCTTCATTTTTAACAGTAATGACATCAAACATTCAGTCAAATATTTCTCTCGTTGATTAAAAAAAATGAATCTTTATGGTATATTTTAGATTTGATTATCTGCAATATATCAGTTGGTCAGAAAAGCAAACTATATGTTCGCTTTCCCAACCAACTGAAATATTCCAGACAAGTGATTCTAAACATGGGAGGCTATCTAAGGGCTAGAGGGGTTCAAAGCCATAACAACATCAAATTACTTACTAATTAGACTGGTGGTATGAGAGCTTGATCATGACTCAGTGGCAATCAGGACAAAAGTTTTTGTCTGCTTTTGTAATCACAGCACAGTAATGAAAGGTCATAAGGTCCTTGCTTTACAATGACATGCATAAAAGGCTACTCCACCCAATTCTGTAATACCACTCCTACATGCTAAATTCAAGCTTGATAACACATTATTTTCTGTCTATATAACAATTTTTAAATTCAAGAACATCTTTCACCTTACACATGTAACATAAAACAAAGTTGTACTGAAATTTGTAACAAACGTGTAAACAAACAATAAAATTATTAATCACCTTTGCCCATCACTCTACTACAAAACTGAGCCCATACAATAAACTATAGAAGCATTGACAATATAAAGCATAACAAAACTCATTTTAAAAATATAGAATAAATATTGATCGATGTGCCTCTGTTCCAAAATATGGAGGTTACTTGACTTGATATTGGAAGCCACTGTTAGGACTGTGAACAAAATACTGGAAGACACAATAATAACAAAATGATATTAACCCTTTACCTCCGGCGATGAAATATACAAATTGAGCAGTTGAAAAAATATTATTTTTCAAAAAATTTCAACAAAACCATATCATGTGACCTCTAATTGGAATGAGCTCGTTCAGCTTGTTCCAATGATGGGAATTTGAACAAAACCATGTCATGCGACCTGTAATTGGATGAGCTTGTTCAGCTTGTTCCAATGATGGGTCACGTGACATCGTTTTGTTCAAATGTTTTGAAAAATTTGAAAAACGTAATATTTAAAATAATAAATTTTGATACTGTCTGTGTTGGGTAAAGGGTTAAACTCATGTAACATTTTTTAATTCAAATTTTGAAACGGAAATGATCAAGAGAATTCGGCATTTAGAAAGAATGAAAGTGTCAATGACACTGTAGCTCAACTTGTCAAGACAAAGACATGTACATGTATAGTATGTGACACAGCAATGACAAACATCTAGGTAATGACCTGATAACAAAGGTACATATAAAGTATTGTAACGGTCTGTACATAAATACTGACCGTTGCCTGTAACAAATGTATAGGTAAAGTATTGTAAAGGTGGGTGACAGTCAGATGCTGAACTAGAAAAAATCTTTGAGTCCCAGAGTGGGTCTGACTGAACCCCAAAATATTTGTTCTCATAGCACAATGATAACAAAGGCACCCCAAAACACACTCGTTCCTGTCCCAAGATGAAAACAAAAGTACTCAAGAAGTTTTGTGAAGATCAGTTCATAAATACGAGCTGTATAGAACTTGTGACAAAAAACTGATTGGACCTAATTTCGGTACAAAATGGCCACTGGCAGCCATCTTGAATTTTGGACCGTACCCAGAAACACTCATTCTCATCCCAAGGAGATAACAAAGGTACCCAAGAAGTTTTGTGAAGATCGGTTCATAAATACAGCCTCTACCCTGAGCCGTATTGACATGTGTGCTTACATTGTGTAAGTAGCACTGAATAAATCAAAGCTCATCTAATTTGCATAATTTCTGCACGAAAAAAAAACCCTTACAATATGTGATGTATTCCATGTTACTAAACATTCATACAAAAATTTATTAAAATCAGAACTTTCATACAGAAGTTCTATACAAAAGACTGATTGCACTAATTTTGGTACAAAATGGCTGCTGGTGGCCATCTTGAATTTCGGACCACACCCAAAAACACTCGCTCTCATCCCACGGTGATAACAAAGGTACCCAAGAAGTTTCGTAAAGATTGGTTCATAAATATCGCCTCTAGTCTGAGCTGTATAGAAGTTGTGTACAAAAAACTGATTAGACCTAATTTTGGTACAAAATGGCCACTAGCAGCCATCTTGAATTTTAGACCGCACCCAGAAACACTCGTTCTCGTCCCAAGGTGATAACAAAGGTACCCAAGACATTTCGTGAAGATCAGTTCATAAATACAGACTCTAGTCTGAGCCGTATTGACATGTGTACTTACTGTGTGTAAGTCGCACTGAAAAAATCAAAGTTCATCTAATTTGCATAATTTCTGCACAAGAAAAAAACCTGTATTATATGTGATGCATCCCATGGTACTAAACATTCACACAAAAAAAATATTCAAATCAGGGCTTTCATATGGAAGTTCTGTGCAAAAATCTGATTGCACCTAATTTTGTACAAAATGGCTGCCATCGGCCATCTTGAATTTCGGACCGGACCTCAAAACACTCGTTCTCGTCCCACGGTGATACCAAAGGTACCCAAGAAGTTTCGTAAAGATCGGTTCATAAATACGGCCTCTAGCCCGAGCCGTATTGGCATTTGCACTTACAGTGCTGAAAGTAACCCCAAAAAACATCAAAATTAGTCTAATTTGCACAATTTACGTACGAGAAAAAAACCCGTATTATATGTGATGTATCCCATGGTACTAAACATTCATACAAAAAATTATTCAAATCAGAGCTTTCATATGGAAGTTCTGTACAAAAAACAGATTTCTGCATCGTCGGTTTTGTACAAAATGGCAGCTGGCAGCCATCTTGAATTTCGGACCGCACCCAAAAACACTCGTTCTCGTCCCACGGTCATAACAAAGGTACCCAAGAAGTTTCGTAAAGATCGGTTCATAAATACGGCCTCTAGCCCGAGCCATAGCAGCTTGGCACTTACAGCTCTGAAAGTAACACTAAATAAATCAAAGTCAGTCTAATTTGCATAATTTACGCACGAGAAAAAACCCCATATTATATGTGATGTATCCCATGGTACTAAACATTTATACAAAACTTTATTCAAATCAGAACTTTCATACAGAAGTTCTGTACAAAAAACTGATTTTTGCATCATCGGTACAAAATGGCCACTGGCAGCCATCTTGAATTTCGGACCACACCTAAAAACACTCGTTCCCGTCCCAGGGTCATAACAAAGGTACACAAGAAGTTTCGTAAAGATCGGTTCATAAATACGACCTCTAGCCCGAGCCATAGCCAATTGTTGACGTACGGACAGACAGACAGACGGACGACGGGCCATGACAATAGCTCAAATTTGACTTCGTCAAAGTTGAGCTAAAAATCGATCAGGGCCATAACCATGGATGGGGTGGGGGGAGGGTGTAGGGCAGTGTTCACACTGTCGATAGCCATTGGTGCCAATTGCATTAAAACAGTTCATTTGGCACCCAAAATACAAAATTTGGCACTCAAAATATACTTCTGTAGGTCTCAAAGGCTTTGTAGTTTATCATGGTTTATTCCCGTTTCGCCGATGAGGTTAAATAAACAAACCAAAACTAATCGCCGGTGGAGGTGTGAACAAGTTGTTAATCCCACTGATTGATATTAACTCTTCTTCACCGGCTGAGTTCATGGTCCCAAAGTGATTAACAATCAGTTAACATTGATCAACTGTAAACAACTAAACAACTTCAAACATCTCAATAGTATATAATATGACCCTTCATGCTGTACATCAACAACATTTCCTTCAATTCATCATGGCAAGTGAACAAGTAAATGTTTCTTTCATCCCTAATAAGAGAGGTGGTAGACACTTAGTTTATGGTGGTTATAAATTTCGTGTGAAGTCTCAGAATCAACCAAATATACATTGGAACTGCGTTAAAAAAGATTCTTTAGGATGTCGGTCAACTATCAACACGAAAAACGATTTTATCAGTTCGCCGATGGGGCAGCATAATCATCCACCAGATATGGAGCAGATTGTAGCCGATGCTTTCCTAGCAGATTTAAAGAAAACCGTTCGACACGACAGCAAATCAGTGAGCGCACTTTACCAAGAGGAGCTTGGTTCTCTCAGATCGGATACCGACCCACTCATCATTGCTAAAGTTCCTACATTCTATAGCATCAAATCAGCATTATACAGGTCTCGTGCGAAAACCATACCGGCTCTTCCGAAAACTCGCTCAGCAATCAGCTTACCTGATAGTTACATGGAAACAACTGCAGGAGATCAGTTTTTACTGTCAGATCCAAGCGACGTCAACTGCCTCATTTTCAGCACAGCGTCAAACTTACACCTCCTCGACGAAGCGACTTCGTTTTTCTGTGATGGGACATTTGAGAAATCACCGAAACTCTTTTATCAGCTGTATACCATCCATGCTTTCGTCGACAATAAGATGTTGCCATTAGTCTATGGCTTGCTGCCTAATAAAACCAAGTCAACTTATATAAAATTCTTCAGCACCATACGCCAGAAGGCTTCATCTTTAGACATTCACCTACAACCAGCAACAATCTTTACTGATTTCGAAACTGCTGCACAAAATGCTTTACGACAAGTTTTCTCTTCTGCGACCATCAAAGGCTGTCACTTCCACTACGCCCAAGCAGTGTACAAGTATGCAACAGAAAAGTGCAGCCTCAGAGACGATTACAAGCAAGATGACAACATTCATGCGGTCGTTCGACGTGCTATCGGCCTTCCATTTGTACCACCACATATGGTCAGCGACGTATGGCTTCTTGTATTAGAGGCATGGGAAGAAGCGTTGGAGGAGAGAGACGTCGACCCAAGAGTTACCAAGTTCACAGACTATGTCACGACGAACTGGGTTGAGAGTAGCAACCTCAATGTGTGGAACCATCACGAGACTGTCGGCCCTCGCACCACAAATCATGTAGAAGGATGGCACAGCAAGTTGAAGAAGGCAATTGCCGGAACCCATCCTAACTTGTTCTTCTTAGTTGATTTCATTAAGAAAGAACAAGCATTCACAGAATCAACAATTCTGCAGTTGAGACATGGTGGGAAGGTGGCCCCACGAAGAAAAAAGTATCGTGCCATCGACAATGCTTTATCTTATTATAAAAGACTCTTTAGGGAAGGTCAGATTGACGCACTGTCATTTTTAGACAGAGTCAGTCGAAATTCGGGTTTTTAAAAAATGTGCTTTATGCCTTTAAATGTTCATATTATTATATTATACTTGCTCGTTTATTGTTATTTTTAGACAGAGTCAGTCGAAATTCGGGTTTTTAAAAAATGTGCTTTATGCCTTTAAATGTTCATATTATTATATTATACTTGCTCGTTTATTGTTATTTTTAGACAGAGTCAGTCGAAATTCGGGTTTTTAAAAAATATGCTTTATGCCTTTAAATGTTCATATTATTATATTATACTTGCTCGTTTATTGCGTTGATAAATCAATAAAAAAATTACATTACATTCAGTCGAAATTCGGGTTTTTAAAAAATGTGCTTTATGTCTTTAAATGTTCATATTATTATATTATACTTGCTCGTTTATTGCGTTGATAAATCAATAAAAAAATTACATTACATTCAGTCGAAATTCGGGTTTTTAAAAAATGTGCTTTATGTCTTTAAATGTTCATATTATTATATTATACTTGCTCGTTTATTGCGTTGATAAATCAATAAAAAAATTACATTACATTCAATCAATTCGTCGTTACTTGTGAGTTTCCCTGTGGTACATGGGTTAAATTGATAAAAATTATCTCCCAACATCCAAATTAACAAATTATCGCGGCACTTCTTTGATCTGCGGATTACTGACACCTACCCCATTAGAATCACATCGGCGAAACGGGAAGACCCCTTTATCATTTCAGTGCATCATTTTCTATGAAATCACCGTCTGAAGACATAGTTGAGACAGATTTCACACCTGTCAACTGATCTATAGGGAACAGGTATAACTGAATTAAAAGTTTATCTATTTGATTCTTATCAAAGCATTTCTTTGTTACTTAATCTTTTTTATGATGCTTAATTTTTCTATAATTATTCTGAAAGATAATGAATTATTTTCTATTTGTTTAATTCGAGTAAATAAACAGTGAGTAAATAATAATCATGAAATAATTTTGTAAACTTCAATAATAGCTTTTTAATTTTTAATATCTATATTTTTGTCATTTTGGGGATTTTTTGCAAATATAATACTTAAAAGAGACACGTAATACTAAATTAAACAATTGTACTTTAAGTGCAACAAGACACCATCTGCAAAGCTTTTGCATTGCAGATGGTGCCTTGTTGCTCTCAAAGGTTGATACATTGTTAATTTGTTTTCATTTACAATTAGATTTCATTTGGCACTAAAATCTTTCATTTGACACCAAAAAGCTTCATTTTACTGAACAAAAATTCCAGTTGGCACCCAAAAATTTGAGGCCAGTGTGAACACTAGTGTTGGGGGCTTGAAACCCCCCAACAATTTTCCGGTTGGGACATTTTCATCTGGATTGGATTCTTTGATATCGATTCTCTTTTGCTGGTAATCATATACTTTCTCACTGGACTAGATTTGCTCCCTGGACTTATGTCACAAGGCAATCGGTCTCACACAAATGGAGGTCTATGGCAGATTGGGGATGATCAATTTTGAGTCTGGTATATGCTACTTGAATAAGATGGAAAGTCTATGCATCACAACTACTACATACATTTTTCCACAAACAAATTTCCTGAGTTTTTGAAGTATAATCCACAATGACAAATATTTCAACTTCATCATTTAAGGCATGCCTTCAAAGAAGGCATGCCTTGTTTATGCAGTTTGAATATTTCTTAAGTTGAGACATGAGTCATGACAGTCTATGGAGTTTACAGCTCTCAAAATGCAAGACACTTCACCCCCATTGCCAATCTGGGGGCATGGTGACGTCGTGGACTAAGACGTACTGCACGTCGATGGTGCTCTTGTCTTCAACCAATGCTAACCCTGCTGGTGTGGAGTTAGTATGTTGGGGAGCTGACAGTTGCTCGCCGTTGCTCAGTGGTTCTCTCTGGGTACTCCGGCTTCCTCCACCCGTAAAACTGTCATGGTCATGATTAGCCACAGTGCAGAAATATATGACCTTAACCCCAATAAATAAATAAATAAATAAATAAATAAATAAATAAATAAATAAATAATACAGCTCTGAATCAGTCATCTTCATGACATCCTTTCTGGGCACAAACAAGAACAAGATAAACTGTTTTATACTGATTAGGCCCCATAAAATAGATCTTCTGTTTCTCAGGCCATATTTTGTAAAAACTAAACGTGGGTGGGCAGTTTTTTATTTTATTTTTGTAATTATTTCTTTGCCATCAAAAGTTCATGTTCTTCATTTGTTTTATGTTTTAGGCCTCATAATCTTCAGAACAGCATGGGTGGTGGTGTATTTCGTCCCTTGAGTGCAAGAAGGCTTTGAAATGCTGATGCATTGCAAGCCTTGTGGCACTCAAGGGACAAATTTATGAATTTTGTTAACGTGGGTTTTTTAAAATATTAGAAATAAACCATATGCCACACCACTAGAGGTCTTGCAACAAAGTAATGGATGGAATCTATACACAATTGCCAATG
Source organism: Pictodentalium vernedei (assembly GCA_031216915.1). Taxonomy (NCBI): domain Eukaryota; kingdom Metazoa; phylum Mollusca; class Scaphopoda; order Dentaliida; family Dentaliidae; genus Pictodentalium; species Pictodentalium vernedei. The sequence continues at coordinate 326,150,459 of CM062289.1, read as the reverse complement.
ACAGCTTGATGCTACATCAACAGATCTCTAATTTTCTTGAGTCATTTTATCATACTCAGGAAGTTTGCAATGAACTGATCATCTATTGTCATTTGTTCCTCAAAAATTGATGTATACTTTGCTGCGACAATACAGTTGCTCACGACACTGGGGTAGATCACGACAACACCATACCTGGAAAGAGTTCTGTGAGTAACAAGGACCAGTCAGTTTTGGATATATCTGAAAAGTGATGAACGCCACTTTTGTGGATTTACACTACATGCATTAACTTGTTCTCTGTTTAGCAGTGGAGAAACAAACAAGCCAGAAAATAAGCAGACTGTCATCTGCAGAATGAGGTCCCCAGAGGGTGAATTTAGTGATTCTACCCTGCCATGCAGGGTAGCATCACTAAATTTACCCTCTGAGAACCTAAATCTGAATTAGGGTCTCAAAACTAAACAGAAAGAGGTACCCAGAGGATAAATTGGCCCACTGTATGGGATAGCACCATCAAATTCACCCTCTGGGGACCTCATTGTGCAAATGTCAGACTGCTTATTTTCCAGCTTGGAAACAAATGTTTGTTTAAAATTGTTTTGCTACAATTTATTGAAGAATGTCAAGAGGCATTATCCAATAAATTGTAAGAAAACAATTATTTATGGTCAAAATCTTGCAAAACAATCTTCCCTTGCTGGCAGTATGGCATCTTGAAAAGAAATGCTCAGATTACCAAGCACCTTTGAAAAATAATTTAGTCCCCAACAAGTTAAAATATGTGCAGAATGATTTTTGTGAAATTCTTAAAAATCAAACATGGTTGTCTGGGATAGGGACAATATCTTGATGTGTATTTGTATTGTGAACTACACATACAGAAAAGTATTGTAGCACAGCACAAGCAACATTTCCCATCCCAAAGTAAATGGTTTGGAAGTTAAGTGAAATTAACACAGTTAAGTATGTAAGTCATATCCAACAGGAGCTATTTCTGTAGCCAAATTATACCCCCACTGCAGTGCTGGACCGATAGAGCATAAATGAATTTGAAAAAAAGTAAGGACCATAACTCTGTTGAGAGAGCACTGTGGTGGATTCTCGACATTAACGTTGCATTACATTGCATTATGGAAAATATGTGGACAACTTTTTTATAACCTGTGCAGGTGCAGCTTGTCATAAGGATCCATCATACCAAATTTCATTAAAATCCATCCACTCACTGGAAAGATATCACTGTGGATTGACAGATGCATGGATGGATGCACAGATGCATGTAATCTAGTATACACCCATTCTCTTCAAGAGTAGGGGTATAATTAAGTGGGCCCCAGTGTACTGCATCTCATTTTTATTTATTTTTTATTAAAAATTACCAGCACAAATTATCTCTATTTATTAATATTCCTAAACTTAACAAATTATTGTGTTACAAGCAAAATAAAAATGAATACATTTGGATTTCTTCGGCAATAAATCTATGAAGGTTAAGTAATTATGGCTAATTCTAATGAAACTTGGAATGTGAGATAGAATGTGTTAATTATACCACCCCTCTTTGTAAGTTATTTTCCACTTGGATTCCTCCTCACACTTTGTTTCTAGTTCCTTTTTTGTACACAATCTATTAAATGTTGTTTCTGGTTTGAAACCTAAAATTTCTCGGTCTTCATGGATTCTAAAGGAGAATGTTGAAGAATGAGTACCAACAAAATGCCTGAAAAAAATATTAAAAAACAGAGATTAGGTTAATAATGGATTTTATCCCATGACCTGATAATTATACTGTGAAAGATGTCAAACTTGATCATTTAATAACACAAGGATTCTTCTGTCCTCTTTGGGAGCGGGTCAGGGCTCCATGCCATTGGGAAAAACTGTGTCACGAGGACTCCAACTAGGAATATGGTTGGGGGGTGGGGTGGGTGGGGTGTAGAAACATACAAAGACTAAGAAATTTTGCGTTTGAATTGAACAGAGAACATTATGACCTATTTATGTTCTCCCCATTGGTAAATTATCCGGTGCCATGGTCTTGATTTTCATATTTACGCTGATGACATACAGTTGTATATTAAACCATGATAAGACAGATGTAATAGACATTGGTCTACCACATCTGCTAATGAAAATGTTAAAAAATTTATAGTAATTTATATATTTTTTATACTTACCAATGACCCAGACATAGCTGGTGCTAACTCTTAAAATATAGGGCCAAACACAAATTTTGCCCCCCAATCCCCAAAATTTGCATCTAAAACTAAAGAAAACATGTCCTGAAAGGCCCTCCACACCTCGCCCCCACTGCGCATGCGCAGTGTCAAGGACGTTCCGAAATTGGCGCCATTTATCATTCTAATAACCAGTGCCTGGTAAGCGCTATGTACTCAGCGGGGAGGCAAGAGTTCCCAACTCCTGGGAGGGCCATCCCCGTCTGGGTCATTGGTAAGTATAAAAAATATATAAATTACTATAAATTTTTTAACATTTTTATACTGTACCAATGACCCAGACATAGCTGAATAGTAAATAGGCTGGAGGGCCAAGGACATAGAGCAAAATGGAATACGCTCAATAAAATAAAATAGAGTCATCCCCTGTAGGGAAAAGAAGTAATAGGCCTTACATGTATCTTTCCTATTTATGATAAATTAGAAAGATACAACACCTTCCAAAAATTGAGCTTCATACATCCATGTACTCTATTAATATCCAATAATCCTTATACTAATAATTTTTAAAGTAAGCCAATAATAAAGTAAGTCTAGAGAATAGAGACTCTTATACTCCTAAAAGTGTGTGAGAATTGCATAATCATGTCCGTTGACATATGCAATATTTAAAAGCTATACTTTAAAAACTAAGACTTGAATGAATTTTATAAACTTAAACTTCTCACTAAACAACCATCCCAATAACAGCTCAGAATTACTAACCCCGGAGGAGGTATCCCCTTGTTTTCATAGTAAAAACAGGTGACCCAAGGGAACACCCTCCCCCCCCCCCTTTTTCTTGCCCTGGGTCAAATAGCCCAGAGCGAAGAGGGCAGCCGAACGGAGACACTGCCGAAACAGACAGCCTACCTAGCTATAGTAGCAACTGTTAAGAGAATGATATTCTGAGCAGTAGATAATAGACCTAACAATAGAGGCCTCCAGAAATGGACTCGATATTTCTGAGATAAAATTCATGAATGGATGGCTGAGCGCAATGAGCAGCCTTCAAAAATCTATAATAGCAACACTATTAATGTAAGCCCAAGAAATAGAAGAACTCTTACTTCATGAGCCGAAATCTTAAGCACAACTGCTAAGCCAATGATATACCATAAGCAGTACGCTAGTTAATAGAATCCATTAAAAATAAAATGGAGCGAAACGTCCTTCTACTAGACATCAAAGACAGAAGAAGCTTACGCCCTTGTAATAAACAGATATCTGTTTATAAATACATAAACTGTACCCGGAAAGAGTAAAGGCCTATGCCCATACGAAGACGGAAGGACCTTAAAATAATAGGTTCCGGAAATAGGAGCCTAACTCTTATGCAACAATCCAACCTAAATAGTAACGGAAGTATTGATTCCGAAACTATGAAAGTGAAAAACATCCATCGATAGTGCATGAAACTCACTGACTCTACAGTAAAAGAGAAACCAACAGAATTACTGTCTAAAAGGTCAGAATTTGAAAACTACTGTTTCCAGAGGCTCAAATGATTACATAGCTAAATAAGAACCGAAGTTAAAATCCGTATAGGAATTTAATCTAAAGATTCTAAGTCTATTTATCAAAAAGTTACTAACTGACTTAGATAAAGAGACAAAAGACTCAATTGTAAACTATCGTAGAGTGCATAGGTATGAGGTAACATAAACCTATAACCTAAATAACAACAGGCTGCAGTAGATCTTGTGAAACAAGTATACTAAAAACTAGCAATGCGTAGTATGGAGGGATCAACCATATGAACATAATGATCCCTACACCACGACGGAAGAGCCTCCACTTTAGTCGCATAGAATAGCGAAGAAGAGGATCTCCTATAGTAAGAAATCGCGTCCAAAGCTCGTCCAGTACAGTGCTTACAATGCAATACGGACCACACAACGGAATACATGAAGGTTGCGACCTTGCTGGTTGTGATAAAGATGACACGATTTACCCAGTGAAAAAAGATCCTCACATAGAGGAAGATTTCACGTTAAGATCCACAGTAGACAAGAGAGTAAATTACTCATGATCTCCGTGAAGATAGAGATGCTATCAACAGAAATGTATTGTGGTTGTTTATCTTAGCAATACCTGCTAAAACAACAGCGCCGGAGGATACGCGTATCCTATCATTCCGTCCTATAGATCAATAGAGCGTTAACAGTATTAGCTCAGAGATCTGGACAAGCCAACACATACGTCTGCAATTGATTAGCAAGCTGTGTCATAAATAAAACATCATTGGGCGCTCCCATAGATAGCAAATCTGATTAAATACTTGTTTGTTGAGAGTCCATTCTGACAGCAACAAGCGACCCGTAAGAGAACGGGAGTGCGATAAAACAATCAGACGACCCAGAATATGACGGACCAAAACTGAACTTGGTGTACTATAACCAACAGACGGATTCTTTCCATTAAATTGAATAACGGAAACGAAAGAGTGCCTCCCTGGTTCCGGAGATACGCCACTACTGTCGAATTAAAGGACAGGAATTTGGGCATGCGTTTCTGAATAATGTTCATGCAATGACATAAAGCAAGCCTAAAAAACATTATTCCGCGGAAGTTAAACTGATAGCTAAAAGACTGCGGAACCCAAAGACCCTGGCACTTCGAATCCGTAGGGATCAGAATATCCCAATCTGTTTGACTGGCAACCGTCATAACAGCCACACTAGGGTCCGGCAACTGCGGCGGCACTCTCTGAGTCAACCACCGAACGTTTGCCCCAGTCTGAATCTCTTGTAACACTAGATAGACAAGAGAATGTATAAATCAAGCAATTCATGGATTGCCGGAAAGTTGCCGTCGAAGAGAAGCTCCTCCGAGAACGAAGCGACTCTGAGAGAGTTCTTAACCTACTATCCAAGCGTGGATGTAGCTAGGGCTGCATCACGTCTAACCAACTCCAATCAGCCACTGAAGGGCGGAGTTATACGTGAACAAACTACTGCCCTCAAAAGAAATTACATTGAGAATAATATCCCGTAAATCTTTTCTTGAAGACGTAATGATAACGCCTCAGTAAGGCGGATTACGTATAATAAAGCGTCTAAGTTAAGTCTACTATACATAATGTCGTTCCCAACATTGAAATTGGAAAAGACATAAACGGCGAAAAAGAATATATGCAGTCTTTAATCACACCGTCTAGACGCATATGAACTCTCGGTATGCCCTGCTCTGCCAAAATAAACTATATGTAAAAAAGATAAAATGGCAGAAATGAGCCACGCGGACAAGAAACTAAACTATCATGCTTAGTAGCAGGCTTGTATATATATATATATATAGCGTCGAAAAATAAAACACATGTTGTAATGACAATATTGGACTGCGTCGGTAAGTCAGGGACAAAGTCCCTGTACCGATCGAAAAATCCGAGTCCAATGACGCTATAAGTCTCTTATCCAAGATCGCAGCAATGAAGTCCGAACAATAATCACTGGAAGAAATGCCAGAAGATATGAAAGGCATCTTCCGATACTACTAAAGGGAAAACTCGAAATCTTTCGAATCCCTTTCGCCATCCTGTCGGACCCTATAAAGCGTTCGGTCGTCCGTAGCTTGATGCAACCGTGGACCGCACCGACCCAGCGCCGTCGGATAATTCCTGATTCGACCGAGAAACCGTCAATTGCTGGGATGCTGCGAAACAACTGTGCTAACTCGGATAGCACGTCCGTCACTGAGGCCTGAGGAGCAGCGGTGTTACGATGCATTGCCGCAGGAAGCTCCGAGATCGTTACCCCGTGCATACTTCCAATATGCGAGCGAACGGAGTGTATAGGCCTCGTGTCCTTTGGCTACCGGATGGCGCGACCTATTCGCTGTGGAATCACTGAATGCCGAAACTGATCGGATACTCGAGGTCACGTAGCCAATGTGCGGTCGTGTGCCCTGCTGTGAGGATGAGGAAGCATTAAAGACAGTCTCTCGGACTGTCAATATAACGGAGCGTCCCGAGCAACGGACATATGCTCCGAATGTAAAATATCTGAACCACAACATGCGGTCCCCTATGTTGTTGGCTTCCTCCGATCTGTCCTCAATCTGCCGTCACTGGGTGAGTACTAAAGTAATTAAAGTGCTCGCATCACCCAAATCTCCTTCCTAGACCGCAACGGACGAACCCGGCAGCCGAACCATTCGGTGAATGTACGCTACACCGGGTGAGCTAGCGAATGTCACTCCGTAAGCGATAGACATATTCCATGAGCACTTATTGCCGCTAACTCTTCATTAACTATGACGACAGAGGCACACTTTTGAAGACATCTCCATAACTCTTCGAACAAGAAACCAGAAATGCTTGGATAGCAAGCATAAAATAATAATATATATAGCGTCGTTCAATAATTCGAAAGTTTGTGTGACATTATTGGACTATGTCGGAACTGAGGGACGATGTCCCTGAACCGAACCAAAAATTTCTAAGTCCACCGACGCTATCAGTTTCTTATCCGGCATCGCAGCATATGTTGTTCCGAAAGGGAAAGCTTGAAATCCACCGAATCCCTTTCGGTATCCGGTCGGACCGGATGAAACTTTCGGACGTCCGTACCCGCTTCCGCGGAGCGTCCCGACCCAGCATCGTCGGATAAAATATATGCGACAGATTCAGTTGATGCTGGGATGCTGCGATAAACTGTGCTATTAAGGAAAGCACGTCCGTTCCCGAGGCCTGTGCAGTAGCGGACTTACGATGCATTGCCGCTGGAAGCTCCGTGTACGTTGACTCCCGCACACTTCCTATGCGAACGTCCGGAGTCTGCAGGCCTCGAGTCCCCGGCTACCGACCCAGCGCTGTCGGATAATTCTCGATCCGACACCGTTTCTGTCGGCTGCTGGGATGCTGCGATAAGCTGTGCTATGTGCACAAGAATGTCCGGCGTCGAGACCTGCGGAGGCGCAGTCTATCGGTGCTTCGCCGAGGGCAGCTCCGCATCAGATGGCTCCCGCATACTTCCTATGCGAACGTCCGGAGTCCATCGGTCTCGAATCCCTGGCTGCCGGATGGTGTGACCTGGTCGCCGAAGAATCCTTGATCGGCGAAGCTGGTAATATATCGGCGGTCACGCAGCCAAGGTGCGGTCGTGTGCGCTGACGAGAAGAGGAAGCCTTAGCAGTCTCAGCGGACTGCCTATACAACGGAGCGTCCCGAGCGACGGACGTATGCTCCGCTAACGACACATTTGTACCACAACATCTGGGGCCAGATGTTGTTGAACGAGAGAGGGGCCTCTCTCGCTTGCCGTCCGGATGGACCGGAACGAGCTATGAACCGGACTAAAAGGCTTCCTCCGTTCTCCCTCCGATCCACCGTCACTGGGTGTGCATTAAGTTAATTTTATAGTGCTCGCATCACCCCAAAATTCCTTCTAGACCGCAACGGACGAACCCGGCTGCCGAACCATTCGGTGAATGGACGCTACACCGGGCGAGCTAGCGGACGTCAAAGGCCGTCGAACCTACTAGGGTCCTCTTAGGCAATTGGCGTATTACATGAGCACTTTTCCGCTAGCCCTTCATTAATTGTGACGACGGAGGCACACTGTTGGAAGACATCACAGATACATCACCCTAATCTTGATCGTCTGAAATAGAAATTGATAAAGTAGAGTGACCCTGCGGGGAAAGGACCGGAGTGTCCAAATCCCCAACAACATACCGTGACATACGCTTCCCATATTGTCATCGAAATCATACGATACAGAACAGGAGTTAATGCGAGTACACTGACCACATATAGAATGATAAAAAGGTCAGAGGAAGACTTCCTCTTAAAACAATTGATCAATATCCTTTCAATGTGAAAAGAAAACAAGTCCTGGTACTCGCACTAACCCCTGGCAATCAAAATACATAATAATAATATGATCCATTAATATAGAAAAAATAATTGAAATCAAAATATTTTGAAAAAATATTTTTTCAGAACAGCCCAAGTTTCTGAAAAGTAACGTTGAGCCCCAATGGATCCCAAGCCTAAGTGTGGACAAAAATTTTAAAAATATTTTAAACAATTTATTCAACACTTACGAACAATAATAATGTATCTAGTTATGATTAAAATAACATAAAGATATTATTATTTAGAAATCCCCCCCCTCACACAGAGGGCTGTTGTAAATGTAAACAATGAGTGTAAAAACACTAAAATAAGACTCCAGGCACCCAGGCCCGAAATCAGTTACCAAAAATACCCCATCTGATGCAAAACAGAGACTTCCAGGGAAGAAACTGCAGAACATCAGATGGTAGATGCAGAACACAACGCCTAACCACCCGTAGGTGAAGACGTAAACATGGGGAAAGAACAGAATTCATTCTGTTATTAAGCTAAAACTCCCAAGAAATTTTAGTAATAATAATTACAGAAACTATGCCAAAAGCATGGGAGAATAGCAAGGGGGAATTAAAGGACAGGGAGAGAGGAAAAACACTTGAAAAAACAGTGTAACTAAATAATCAGAATGACAACAAAATGGCTGCTGCCTTGAAAATAGGTAACTTAACATAATTTCATTAAAAAATTTTAAGTTACAGCCCTGATAATATTCTGTCACACATTCTTTTCCTCTCCTCCTTTTCTATCCTCCTTAGAATCACCATTTCACTAATATTTATGTGTCTGGCATCATTTAAACTGAGATTTAAAAGCACAAAGATCAGTCAGATGTTAACTGATGAAGGGCCAAACTTAGAATGATAAATGGCGCCAATTTCGGAACGTCCTTGACACTGCGCATGCGCAGTGGGGGCGAGGTGTGGAGGGCCTTTCAGGACATGTTTTCTTTAGTTTTAGATGCAAATTTTGGGGATTGGGGGGCAAAATTTGTGTTTGGCCCTATATTTTAAGAGTTAGCACCAGCTATGTCTGGGTCATTGGTACAGTATAAAAATATCCAAATTGTCATTAAATATTCCCCAAATTCATTGACTGTCTTCAGAAGCTGCATCCATACTCATAGTTATTTCATGGACGAAAATCTGACAGTTGATGAACATGTTAAGCAAGTTTGTCGGGAGATCATTTATACATCAGTAAAATTCAACCTTTCACTGACACAAATCCAGAGCAGCTTGTCCATGGATTTGTTACTAGTTGCCTTGACTATCATAACTCTCTTTTGATATGTACTAAAAACTCCACTCTTGAAAAGTTATAGCACATCCAAAATTGCACGGCATGTGACATCACCTGGTTTAGAAAGTACTGTCACATTGCATCAGGCCTTTAGATCTCCTCTGGCTACTGAGTTAGCAAACAATTCAATTCAATTTTTTCTTATCTTTAATCGCATCAAAGGATCTGCACCACCCCACCTGTCTAATTTGCTTATCAATTACAAAGGTCTCTTTGGTCATCATATAAAGTTAACCTGGTTCAACCCTCTTCTGAGGGTGTGGTGGCGTCGCAGTAACCGGTTCTCGTCAGATCACCGAAGTTAAGCAACGTCGAGCGCAGTTAGTAGTAGGATGGCTGACCATTTCAGCGACTGATTCACGCTCCCCGCGTTGTGTCCTTGGGCGAGGCACTTAACCCCGATTGCCTACATGGGGGCACGATGATGCTGTGTACTAAGACGTGTACTAACACATTGATGGCGCGCATGTCTTCAACCAATCTAACCCTGCCTGTGCTGCGGTACAGAGTTCAGAGTTACGATGTTGGAGAGCTGACAGCTGCTTGTCGTTGCTCAGTGGTTCTCTCCAGGTACTCCGGCTTCCTCCACTCATAAAACTGTCACGGTCACGATTAGCCATTGTGCATAAGTATGTGACCATAAACATCAATAATAATAATAATAAAAAAAAACCCTCATCTAAATTTCTGCCAGTGATAGGGAATTCTCTTCCAAACCGTCTAAAAGACATTTTTTTTTATTGCTGGTTTAATGACCTGTTCAATAGCCGAGGTCAAGCACAAGCAGGGATAGCATTGGTTGAAGACAAGTGCACCACTGACATGCAGTATGGCTACATGGGCAATCTAGATTATGTGTCTTGCCCAAGGACACAACACAGTTACCCCTGGTGGATACTGAACTGCAGACCTTTCAGTTTGAAGTCCAATGCCATGACTACTGAGACACTGCACACCCGTCTAAAAGAAGTTAAAAAATTTATAGTAATTTAAATATTTTTTATACTTACCAATGACCCAGACATAGCTGGTGCTAATTCTCAAAATCTAGGGCCAAACACAAATTCTGCCCCCCAATCCCCAAAATTTGCATCTAAAACCAAAAAATTCATGTCCTAAATGGTCCTCCATACTTTTCCTCCACTGCGCATGCGCAGTGTCAAGGAGGTCTCGAAATTGGCGCCAATTATCATTTTTACAAGCAGTGCCTGGTCAGCGCTATGTACTCAGCTGGGAGGTATGAGTTCCCAACTCCTGGGAGGGCCATCCCCGTCTGGGTCATTGGTAAGTATAAAAAATATACAAATTACTATAAATTTTTTAACATTTTTATACTGTACCAATGACCCAGACATAGCTGAATAGAAAAAAGGCTGGAGGGCCTAGGACATAGAGGAAAATCCAATAAGCTTAACTATATATAATAGAGTCATCCCCTCGAGAAGAAAAGGAGTATTAAGCTTTACATGTATCTTTCTTATTTATGATAAATTAGAAAGAGACAACACCCTTCATAATTGAGCATAATAACATTCATGTTCTCTATTAACATCCAGTATAACCCCTTATACTAATTATTTTTAAAGTACGCCAATAAATAAAGTAAGTCCAGAGAATTGAGACTCTTTATGCTCTTTAAAAGTGTTCGAGGATTGTATATTAACGCCCGTTTGACACGTGACATATACAAATGCTTCACACCGAGCTACACTTTAAAAATATGACATGAATGAATTTAAACATTAGCTTTACGCTTTAAAACCATCCCGGTACCGACTCAGAATTACTGACTCCGGAGACGGTATCCCCTTGCTTTTCACTATAAAGCAGGTGACCTAAGGGAACACCCTCCCCCCACCCTTCCCCTTGCCCTGGGTCAAATAGCCCAGAGCGAAGAGGGCAGCAGGACAGAGTCACTGCCAGAACAGAAAGCCTGCATAACTATAGTTGCAACTGTTCAGTGGACGACATTCTGAGCAACAGATAACAAACCTAAACAATGCAGGTCTCCAGAAATGGACTCAATATTTCTGAGATAAAAATTCGTGAATGTGGATGGCTGAGACCAATATGCAGCCTTCATTAAATCTGTAATAGCAACACTATTTGCGTAAGCCCAAGACGTAGAAAGAGCTCTTATTTCATGAGCCAAAATCTTAAGTACAGACTGCTGAGTTGAAGATAGATTATCATAAGCAGTAGGATAGTTAATTGAATCCATCTAGCAATAGAATAGACCGTAATGTCCTTTCTATTAGGCATCAGAGACAGAAAGAAGCGTTTTCATCCCTTTCTGATAAACTGAGATCTCGTTTATAAATACGTAAAGCTCTAACCGGACAGAGTAAAGGCCTATGCCCGTCTGAAGTCTGAAGAGCCTTAATAACAATAGGTTCCGGACATTTATTAGGAGCCTGATTCTTAGCCAAAAATCCAACATTAGTAGTAAAGGTAATAGTGTTCCCGACACTACGATAGTGAGAATCGTCCACAGATAGTGCATGAAGCTCACTGACTCTTCTAGCGGAAGAGAAAGCTAAGAGAAATGCTGTCTTATAAGATAAGAATTTGAAGTCCACTGTCTCAAGAGGCTCAAATGGCTTTTCTTTTAGTTTAAGAAGAACCCAAGCTAAATTCCATTTAGGAATTAATCTAAGGGTTCCAGGTCTATTTATCGAAAAGTTTCTAACTAATTTAGATAAAGAGACATTAGATCCAATTTGCAAACTATCATGGTGTGCATAGGTATCCGATAACATAGACCTATAACCTTTAATAGTACCAGGCTGCAGTTTGATCTCATCAAACAAGTATACTAGAAAGTTTGCAATGTCTGGAATGGAGGGATAAAAAATGTCAACAGAATGATCCCTACACCAATGACAAAGAACCTTCCACTTAGCCACATAGTTTAGCGAAGAGGAGGTCCTCCTACAGTTAGACATTGCATCCACTGCTCGTCCTGTAAAATGCTTGCCGTGCAAGAAGGACCGCACAACGGAAATACGTGAAGGTTGAGACCTTGCGGGTTGTGATGTAGTCGACGCGATTTCCCCTGCGAAAGAAGATCCTCTCGTGGAGGAAGCTTCCGCGGTATGTCCCACAGCAGACACCTGAGTAGATTTATCTTTAGCAATATCTGCTGAATCAACGGCGCTGGAGGATACGCATATCCTATCATTCCGTCCCACGAGATCGATAGAGCATCTACTGCATATGCTCGGGGATCCGGACATGGTGACACATACGTCTGCAACTGATTGTTGAGCTGTGTCACAAATAAGTCTATCATTGGCCGCTCCCATTGGTAGCAAATCTGATTGAATACCTGTTTGTTGAGAGTCCATTCTGACGGCAACAAGCGACCCTTCCGTGAAAGGGAGTCTGCTAATACATTCAGATGACCCGGAATATGATGGACCGAAAGTAGAACCTGGTGTTCTACAACAAACAGAAGGATTCTTTCCGTTAAACTGAATAACGGAACGGAATGAGTGCCTCCCTGGTTCCGAATATACGCTACTACTGTCGTATTGTCGGACAGGATTTGGACATGTACTTTCTGAATAATGTTCATCCAATGACGTAGTGCAAGCCAAATTGACATCATTTCCTTGATGTTTATGTGCTTGCCTAGAAACTGCAGATCCCAAAGACCCTGGCACTTCGAATCTGTTGGGATCAATGTTGCACCCCAATCTGTTTGACTGGCATCCGTCATAATAGTAAAACTCGAATCCGGCAACTGCAGTGGAACTCCCTGAGTCAACCACTGAATGTTTGCCCAAGTCTGAATCTCTTGTTCCACTTGATTTGACAAGAGAACATCTATATCGAGCGAATGAATCTTTACACTCCAATTCTGAGTCAAGAAAATTTGGAGAGGACGAGTGCGTAACCGCCCCATCGGAATGAGATCCGCAGCGGCTCCGCACAGACCTATCAGTCTCATGAACTCTCTCGCTGTGACTTTGTCTGAGTGAAGACAATAGCGAGCGTAACAACTGATTAATTTCGCTCTGATTAACGGCAGACGAACAAGATTTTTGAGCATCTCGAAGCTCATTTCCAAATGGGTGAATGACTTGGACGGCACCAGATCCGACTTCTCCTCGTTTATTATAAAACCGAGACGTCGGAGTAATAGAAGCAGATTCTGCACATCGTTCTGAAGCGTTAACTCGTTGCTGTACCTCTGAAGAATGTCGTCCAGGTCGGCCGACGTTACCGCAGACGAATGAGCTCAGAAATATATCATTACCGAGTTCATTATTCGAATGAAAGCCCAGGGCGCTAGGTTCAAACCGAAGCACATCGCTCGGAACTGATATACAACTCCTAGGACTGCGAAGCGTAGATACTTTCTGAATGTCGGATGTACCATGACGTGAAAGTACACATCCTTGAGATCTATGCTTGTAGCATAGTCGTTCACCCGAATACTCGCTCTGACTGATCGAATTGTCTCCATATAGAACTTCGGAACGACGATCAGCTTGTTTATTCAGCTCAGATCTATGACTGGACGGAATGAGCCATCTGGTTTCGGAACCAGAAACAGATGGCTGTAGAAACCCGGTGATTCCTGGTCTTCTACGACCTCTACCGCGTTCTTCTTCAGAAGAGACTGTACTTCTGATAAAAGAGCGTCTCTTTCAGCTGAGTCCATTTTGGACTTCGAGTTAATGGAGGCTTTCATTTGAAGGATATTCTTAGTCCTTCCGAAATTACCCCTCGAACCCAGGGGTCGTCCGTATTTGACGCCCAATCGTTTATAAAACTCGACAATCTTCCGCCTACCGGAACACGATAGAGGTTCAAACCATCACCTCCTGGACCTGCGAGGCTTGTGGAAGGAGAAACTACGTCCTCCACGACCCGCACCTCACCCCGTCGACTTAGGGACGTCTGACCGGTTATCTCGGCCAGAATAACGTCCCCCACGTGAGTCGCTGCCTTGATGGTCTCTAGAATAAGACCTAGAGGACGCATAGGAACCTCTATAGGAACTTCTCTTGGGCGTACTTGTCCCAGAAGTGCCTGTCTTACTCTTTTCTGCTGTATCCAACTTTTTAGAAGCGGATTTGAATAGCAGAGAATCCGAAGCTTTCTTAGTTATCTTATCATAGATTGCTGAAAGCTTGCCGTCGAAGAGAAGCTCTCTGGAGACCGAAGCAACTCTGAGAGAGTTTTTCACCTTACCATCCACGCGTGTGGATGTAGATAGGGCTGCGTCACGTCTAACCAACTCCAGGTTTGCCACTGAAAGGGCAGAGTTATACGTGGAACAAGCTATTGCCCTTGAAAGAACTCTTAATGAGGATTGTATATCCTGGAATTCTTTCCCTTGAAGACGTAATGATAACGCTTTAGTAAGGTGATCTGCGTATGATAAAGCGTCTAAGTTAACTCTGTTAGACATAATTGTCGTTTCCAACGTCGTGGTTGGAATTGACATAGACAACGGTATAGACAATTCTAGGTCTTCAGCCTGGTCGTCTAGACGCAGAGGAACTCTCGGTATGCCCTGTCCTGCTGTTTCGAATTTATTCCTTGAATTGATGAAAGGCAGATTTAGAGCATTTGCGGAAACCATACTTGCTCGTTTTGGTAGCAAGCTTATATATAGCGTCATTCAATAATTCAAATGTTCTTGTGACATTATTGGACTGTGTCGGAAACTCAGGGATGATGTCCCTAAACCGATCAAAAAATTCTGTGTCCAATGACGCTATCAGTCTCTTATCCGGCATCGCAGCATTCTGGTCCGACGGAACAACCTCTGGAAGATAATGCCGGATAAAATCTACAGCAGCTTTATGTTGTTCCAAAAGGGAAAGGTCCAAATCCTCTGAATCCCTTTCGCCATCCTGTCAGACCCTATGAAGTTCTCGGTCGTTCGTACCTGATGCTTCAGCGGAGCGTACCGACCCAGCGCCATCAGATAATTCCTGATCCGACAGAGATTCTGTCATCTGCTGGGATGCTGCGATAAGTTGTGCTATTTGGGATAGCACATCCGTCACTGAGGCCTGTGGATTAGCGGTCTTACATTGCTTTGCCGCTGGAAGCTCCCTGTACGTTGACTCCTGCATAATTCTTTTGTGCGAACGTCCGGAGTCTACAGGCCTCGTGTCCCTAGCTACTGGATGGCGTGACCTAGTCACCGTGGAATCCCTGATCGGCAAAGCTGGCTAGATATCCGTGGTCACGTAGCCAAGGTGCGGTCGTGTGTGCTGCCGTGAGGATGAGGAAGCCATATCGACAGTCTCTCCGGAGTGTCTATATAACGGAGCGTCCTGAGCGGCGGACGTATGCTCCGAATGCGAAATGTTTTGTACCACAACATCTGGTCCCAGATGTTGTTGTACGAGAGAGGGACCTCTCTCGCTCGCAGCCCGGATGGACCTGGACGAGCTAGGAACTGGACTAATAGGCTTCCTCCGTTCTCTCCTCTGATCCGTCGTCACTGGGTGTGCACTTTGTCTTATTATAGTGCTCGCATCACCCAAATCTCCTTCCTGGACCACAACGGACGAACCCGGCTGCCGAGCCATTCGATGAATGGTCGTTACACCAGGCGAGCTAGCGGATGCCAATGCCGTCGATCCTACTAGGGACCTCTTAGGCAATTGACGTATTTCCATGAGCACTGTTGCCGCTAGCTCTTCATTTAACTGTGACGACGGAGGCACACTTTTGGAAGACATCACGGAAACATCACCCTGTTCTTGTTCCTCTGAAAAAAGAGATTGATAAACTAGAGTGACCCTGCGGAGAAAGGACCGGCATGGCCTTTTCCCCGCTAATAACATACCGTGACACACGTTTCCAATGTTTGTCATCCCAAATGACACATACAGAACAGGAGTTAGTGTGAGTACACTGACTACAATTAATACAATGATTATGAAAGTCAGAGGAAGATTTCCTCTTATTACAATTTGAACAATATCCTTTCATTGTGAAAAGAACACAAACAGTCCTAGTAATCACACCAACCCCTGAAAACAAAGATACATAATAACATGATCCATTAACATAGAAAAAATAATTGAAATCAAAAAAATTTTTTGAAAAAATATTTTTTCAGAAAAGCCCAAATTTCTGAAAGTAACGTTGAGCCCCAATAGATCCCAAAAAGCCTAAGTGTGGACAAAATTTTTAAAAATATTTCAAAAAAATTAATGCAACACTTACGTATAATAATAATGTATCTTGTTATGATTAAGCTAATACAAAGACAAGAAATCACTCTCAACAGAAACCGTTGTCAATGTAAACAAGAAGTGTATAAACACTGGAAACATGACTCCAGGCACTGATAAACATGGCCCGAAATCAGTTACCAATTAAAACACTATCTGATGCAAAACAGAGACTTCCAGGGAAGAAACTGCAGAACATCAGATGGTAGATGCAGAACACAACGCCTAAACACCCATGGGTGAGGACGTAAACATGGGGAAAAAACAGAATTCATTCTGTTACCAAGCTAAAACTCCCAAAAAATTTTTGTAATAATATTACAGAAAATATGCCAAAAGCATGGGAGAATAGCAAGGGGGGACTAAAGGAAAGGGAGAGAGGAAACACTGAACAAGCAGTGTAACTTTATAGCAAGAATGACAACAACAGGCCCATGCCTTGAAATTAGGCAACATAACATAATTTCATAAAAAAATTTTAAGTTACAGCCCTGATTATTTCCTGCCACTCATTTTTCCTCTCCTCCTTCTATTTCCTCTTTAGATCCACCATTTCTCTAATATTTATGTGTCTGGCATCATTTAAACTGAGATTTACAAGCACAAATATCAGTCAGATGTGAACTGATGAAGGGCCAAACAAAGAATGATAATTGGCGCCAATTTCGAGACCTCCTTGACACTGCGCATGTGCAGTGGAGGAAAAGTATGGAGGACCATTTAGGACATGAATTTTTCGGTTTTAGATGCAAATTTTGGGGATTGGGGGGGCAAAATTTGTGTTTGGCCCTAGATTTTGAGAATTAGCACCAGCTATGTCTGGGTCATTGGTACAGTATAAAAATATGGATTTCTTTGAATCATTCAAGTTGAGTATTACGACGTACCTTTTCCATAAGACATTTTGCAATTTTGTACAGCCATAGATCATCATGTGTGAATTTAATGCTGTTAAAATAGTAATATTACAGGGCTTGATATTTTAACTGGATTCAAGTAGCATTTTGCAACTCCATTTCGGAATTTTGCAATTCAATAAATATCAGTACAAAGTTAATTTTCATCAACAGCTAATCAATGTTCCCAAAATGAATAGTAAATTGCTATTCAAAATTTGCAGATTAAATTGAACCCTGTACAGTGGAGCCCACTTAATTGGATATCTCTTAATTGAATAACCCAGTTAATTGAATATAATTTCCAAACACAAAACCATTTTCCATACCACAAGTACAAATTTGACCTGTTAATACGAATATAGGTTATAGAGTAAACTCCTATTGATTGAATGAAAAATCTTGTAACCTGTCAAGAAATTACCCTGACCCTCCCCAGTTTTCCTTTATTTATAGACCTATTTGGCCTCAGTACATCCAATGCAGACATTTAATCCATTATATCTTGTTTGACAGAGCTCATGGAGCGCTGTCAAACAAGATGTAATAGAATAAATGCTTAGTTTGTGTTTAGAATACAGGAAAGTGACACAATCCCTGTTAATTGAATACTTCTTTTAATTTAATAATTTTCATTGGCAAAGTGGCTATTTAATTAACAGGGTTTTCACGGTATTATTATTATGAGAATTACACTGCAAAATAACACACATCCACATAATCTGGACCAACACTGCCATCGGAACAGCTACACCACAAACATGCAGCCAGAGAGTGAATACAGATAGACAACTCTGACAAGCTGCAAAAACTCTGTTCACTGCCAATTACCCTCCCCCCCCCCCCCCATCCCCACATCAAATGCAGAGCAGCTACAAACACACACACACATGCTCACACACAAGAGTGGATAAAAATAGACAACAGCGACAACTCTGCTCAACCTCCACACACACCCACACACCTTCTGTTCCCCCTCCTTCCAAGAATAGATGCCATCATTGGTTGCTGAGGTGCTGCTTGTGGCTTGTCCATGATTATACCATGCATTTGTATGAGTTAATTTACCTTGCATGGGCACAAATCCACTGATCAATTATGGAAATCCCACCATCTTGATATTTTTGTTTTACTTCTTGGCTGGGTATATAATGATGTACTTCATAATCTTTTATGTATTTCTTAAATTTTTCAATCTCTGGAATGAAAAAAATGATAAATCAGAAGCTATTATCATTGGATATTTTTTCAGTAAACATATGATAACAATAATAAAGTAAAATAGCTTTAACAGTTTGAGTACTGAAAGCCCATATTTGGGCTCCATTATGAAGACCAGGTACCACAACTTAAAGGCTTCATATGCTGTGGATGGTCTTCATTTTATCTTTGAGGTGAAGTTACTTTGTCACTGTGGACTTCCCTTGCTATGTGCCTGTAGGCACTCTCCCATAAATTATAACAAGGCAAAGATGTGTGAACAAGTTTGGATGACTAAAAATAATTTCGTGCTCTACCAGCTGATAATAAATTATTCAATGAATAATAACTTATTTAACCTTTTACCTAATGTAACAACAAATATTTTATTGAGTGGATGATTTAACCCTTTACCCAACGTAATGGCAAAAAATGGCCAGCGCTATTCTCAAAAATCGCCAATTAATTTTCATTATATTTTCATTTTTTGTCTCAAAAACATAGGTTATGCCCCCTCTTTGGAACGAGCTCATCGAGCTTGTTCCAATGAGGGGTCATAACCTATGTTTTTGAGACAAAAAATGAAAAAAAAATAGTTATTGAAGAATTTTGTTTTCAGGTGTTGTCTGCTTTTCATGTTAGGTAAAGGGTTAAAAAAACCAAAAACATTGAGTTGGTCTAGCACAACAGATAGTGTTTACAAAGCACCTTCAAGAAAAAACATTTCCTGGATCAAACATTACAAGTCTAATTTTCTATTTATTTTATATATGCTCTTGCAATGACTTTCTATTGTATTCTATTTTGTATGAATTAAAAACCAACTTCCAAGGAGAGTGACCAGTATGGGGTGTACATTGAACGGAGAAGTCCCTTCTTTCCGTGCAGGCTTTAGGGAAATGTCAAATAAAAACAGAGAGAAGTGCTCCAATACATGTACATATTTTTCTCACATGTAAATAACTCATTAAAGCTTAGAAAAAAAAAAGTTTAGTCCATACAAAGTTGATTGTCTGTTTCTCAGGCCATTTTTTCAAAAAAAGCATGCGGGTGGGCGGTCTTTTTTTTTTTTCTTTTTTTTTTCTCCCCGAGAGGTTGTTTGTGGTAATTCGACCTGCACCCAAACGCCTGGTGGACCACGCAAAATTTCGCAAATATATTGGTTATTCACCGTAGGGGTGTAGGGTCATAAATGAAGTGGGGTTTTAATGTTTGTTTTTTCAGTGAAACGTGAAAATTATGACACAGGACGAAATGCTTTGTGGGTGAAACGTCTCGGGATGAAACGTCTCTGGGTCAAGTTAAATGTCGAAGTGCCAACTTTCACAAATTTATTTTACCAAAGAAAAAATCCTTTCACAAGCTGCCTAATAAAATTGTGAATCGCAATTTTTCCCCATTATATTCAAAATTATCACAACCCATTTGAACGGGCAGTTCATCCATAAATCATATTTTTCGGAAATCTGAAAATGAAATACAAAACAAATGTTTGCGTATTTTTATTAACCAATTCGACCGCACATACCTGCCAATATGTGATTTATTTTCAACTATGACTGTTACTTTTATATCAAGCAATGGTTACTTTTAGTTATCCAATTATCCTGCATCTCAAATGCATTTATTTAAATTAACTGGGAAACTCATAACGGTTTCAAATAACAGTACACAAATTCCCAATGACGGCCATTTACAATACAAATGTTTACTAAAAATAATGCCAGGAGACTGTGTTCCATTCAACATAGCAGCGGACTTTGCAGACTTTCTGAGGGTTGGTGTGAATCAAACATGGTGTGACTCGACCATTCCCCTTTGTGACTGTTTGTTTTCAGGCTGAAAGACACCTTCCTTCTTGCTGTCATTATGACTTACCTTTTACAGAATAAAACACTTTCTGTCGTGAATATTGCTAAAACCCACCCACTTTATTAAAGTATGATGTAGAAAAAGATTGAAGTGTGTTAATTCAAAATTCGCATATGCATCGATATCGATTTACCGAAATGAGCACAATATCTCAAATATTTTTTGGTGTCATAAAAAGATTGCATGCGCAGCAAAAATGACCATGCACGCGGGCCTGAGAAACAGGGGTTCTTTTTTATGGCCTTATATATGTAATTTATTTATAAAGAAAAAGGTCTACAAAAAAGTCCCAGTGGGTATTTTATTTTTGCCAAGAGCAGATTACCCTTCAAGGTGAAGCATTCAAGTTTTATTTACTTTCTTACAACCAGCATTATTCTGGAGCAAGTAGTCTTGGAAACTAATGGAATGCACCCTATACTGTTAGCAACAAAGATGTGATGAATGCATCTTTGTTGTTGCCATTATAGGGGTGCATTCGATTAGTTTGCAAGTTTACTGTCTCCAGAATATTGCTGGTTGTAAGAAAGTAAATAAAACTTTTCATTCAGGTAAGAATTAATGGTAAAGTTTCACCCAAAAGTGTTGTTTACCAGAAAAGTTTTGAAAGAATATTCAAATACAAAATAACATTCTTACCTTTTATAAGTTGTCACCTATTTTCTCTGTAAGCATCAAGGTACTGGTTTTGAATTATTTACTCGACATTTTTTATCTACTAACTTTGTATTAGTTATCAAGAAAACAAGTTCTAAAATCATTTAATACTTCCACAAAAAACTCTTTTAGAAAAAAACTATTTTGTAAAAATTGCATGAAATTTATCTAATTTTTTAAGGAAGATTGATAAGTTCAGAAAGCAATTTCAGAGTCACTTTTTATTAAAGGCAGAGCGAAGTTTGTGGCCCAAAGGCAACTGCTTTTCCCTAGTTGTCTGTCTAATGTTTAACCAGGAAATCCACAGTGTGCTTAGAAAATGGTTTTGTTGATTTGCTTATGTTAAATCAATCAACTGTTCATTTCTGAACTGTGTTCATCACTCAGTCCAGTCTGTTAATTCATGTGACAAAAGTTACATCTTGAATTTTGTCATTCATTCAAGAGAAAAACAGTCCTCTGTGAAAAATGGCATCTTGAATTAGTTCTTCAATTGCCAATTCATATTTACTTTCGTAAATTTAGACAAAAATTGAAAGAAAAATGAAATCAGAGCAATCCCATTCAACGATTTCTTCACCATTCATTGAGTCTTATTAAGAGATGAAAAGACAAAACATGTCAAACATTTTAAACACAGTTCAATCTATCAAGTGAATGATTTAACAGAAAAAAGCTCTTTTTAACAAAGTTCTATTTATACTAACAGTCCAGTGACCTTCAGCTTTGTAGCTACTAACTCAAAAATCAACAGCATTCTTCTATTCCCATATGTGATTGTGCAAAAAACAAATATTTTATTATGCCTAATACAGGGAAATTGTCAGCTGGCAATAAAGGCAGAACAATAACCGATTTTCACAAAACACCCAAATGCAGAGATATTGTCGGAAAGATGTTAGAAACAGTGTTTGTACAAATTTTCAACATTAATTGTCAGTGCACAGTAATGGTGCATTGTTTTTTCTTAGATAAAACATTTTAGGTTATCAAAGTTACAAAAGGGAGCATTTAATTAGATAAATACTTCTTACCATCCCAAGTCTCTTGTGATGGTATTAAGTATTTACCTAATTAAATGATGCCTTTTGTAAAAACTGGCGACCTGCTAAACCCAGTGGATTAACTGTAATTAGTTGATTGATCTGTTATTATATAACTTAGGTAACCGCCCTTTTCACCAACCAAAGTTTTTGTCAGAACTATCAGATTTTTTCTATGACCAATTGTACGTTCACTTTTGAAATAATTGCCAGTTCATTTTTCAAAACTTTTTTATTTGGATCACACAGTGAAGAAACTCCCCCTTGCCTCCCATTAGCATTTTGGCACCAAAACACTTTATTTGGTACTAAACTATCCAGAATGACTAAAAATTTAGCACCAGACAATTTCTGGCCAGTGTGAACACTGGTAACAAGATAGCAATCCTATTTCAATCCAATCGAGATCAAAGATATCACTTTTGCAATCATGTTGCTGTAACAGGTATTTTTCATTATAATTTCATAATTTTAATGGAAATTAAAAGGACTATAACCCTTTACCCAACGAATCGCCCGTACCCCCTCGCGTAATATGCAAATTCAACAGCTGAAAAAATATTATTTTTCGAAAAATTTCAACAAAACCATATCATCTGACCCCTCTTTGGAACGAGCTCATCGAGCTCGTTCCAAAGAGGGGTCACATGATACGGTTTTGTTGAAATTTTTCGAAAAAATTCAAAAAATGATATTTAAAATAATAAATTTTGAAATCGTCGGCGTTGGGTAAAGGGATAAGCCATGAATTTGAAAAAAATAAGTTGACCATTTGACAAAACCCCAATTTTCATTATGTAAAAGTACCCTTATGTCTCATATATTATTTGTAAGAGAGCATTTGTGTCTACTAACTGGGTGAGGGCTAGATTATTTTTGGTGGCTTGAAATTGTTACTGAAAGTTTGTTTTATTACAATTTATTGGAGAGTGCCCATAGAACAAATTTATAAAAACAAAGTGAATATGAAAGATGAGCTAGGAAAACATTGGCTTTTGCTCTGGTATCCTCATTTTTTTTGAAAGCCCAGACAGTGGCTTCTAGCACTCAACCAGTTAAATAAAGCAACTTGAAACTGAGAATTTACTGTCTTTCTCATTTTTTCATCCCAATCTAGTCAGCTGATCACGCAAGAATTCTGTGTAATGTCATTTTCCATATTTAGTCAAAATTAGCTTTCAAAGAAGGACAAAGATGAGGTTTGTGCACACATTGTTCTATTTATAGCATACACATCAGTGCAATCTATTTCAGATTGCCATTGTTGATACCCATGTTGTAGGTTTTATTGGAAGCACAAATGCAGTTTATTTATTGTTTCTGATGGTCATTCATTCGGGCCGAAGCAATATTAATGAAAGTGTCAATGACACTGTAGCTCAACTTGACAAACTTGAAATTGGTAAGTTATAAATGAAATGGCAAAATTGAAGATCATTGGTACCAATGTTATTTTTGGAAATTTCAACATAACAGCATTGTGTGTGCACAACATCAAGAGTAATCCATGCATTTTTAAATGTAAACTGTAAGACTGGCTAAAGGAAGAATGTTGATACACAAATGCAGTATGTCCAGAGGTTATTGTAAATGGCAACTTTTTTCACAGAAATGAATGTTTATCAATAGCTCTTATCTAAAGTTCTTGCCTAATGAGCACACCAAGTTCAAAAACAATCCTATGATAAATGTGGCCTGTAGGCCATGTCAAAGAATGTTGATGCACAAATGCAATAAATTCAAAGATTGTTGCTAACAGCAACAGTTTTTGATTGAAATGAAAAGAAAATCAATAGCTCTTATCTTTGTCACCCTGCATAAGCATACAAAGTTTCAAAACAACCTGATAATGAATGTGTCCTCTGAGACATGCCAAAGGAAGATGTTAATGCACTAAGAAGAAGGTCATTGCTTGTGGCAATGGGTTTTTTTATGGAAATTCATAAATATACTCTGCAGAGATAGCTTTTAAAAGGGATAAGTTGATGCACAAATGCAGTAAGTTCAAAGGTTGGTGATAACGGCAATAAATTTTTATGGTAATGACAAAAGGCAATAGCTCACATCTAGAGGTGACATGGAACACACATACCAAGTTTCAAAGTGATCCGATCATAAACGTGCCCTGAAGGCCGTGTTAAAGGGAAATATTGAGGTCTAACTAAACTAAGTTCAAAGGTCAACATTTTTTGACAGAAATGGAAGAAAGTTAAAAAATTTATAGTAATTTATATATTTTTTATACTTACCAATGACCCAGACTTAGCTGGTGCTAACTCTAACAAAACCAGGGCCAAACACAAATTTTGCCCCCCAATCCCCAAAATTTGCATCCAAAACAAAAAGAAATCATGTCCTAAAGGACCTCCATACTACGCCTCTACTGCGCATGCGCAGTGACGCAGTCGTCCCGAAATTGGCGCCAATTATCATTCTTACTGGCAGTGCCTGGTCAGCGCTATGTACTCAGCGGGGAGGCAAGAGTTCCCAACTCCAGGGAGGGCCATCCCCGTCTGGGTCATTGGTAAGTATAAAAAATATATAAATTACTATAAATTTTTTAACATTTTTATACTGTACCAATGACCCAGACTTAGCTGAATAGTAAACAGGCTGGAGGGCCTAGGACATAGAGGAAAATCCAATAAGCTCAACTATATAGTAAAGAGCTAACCCCTTAAGGAGAAAAGGAGTATTAGGCTTTACATGTATCTTTCTTATTTAATATTAAATTAGAAAGATACACTACCCTTAATAATTGAGCACAATAACATTCATGTTCTCTATTAACATCCAGTATAACCCTTATACTAATTATTTTTAAAGCAAGCCAATAAATAAAGTAGTCCAGAGAATTGAGACTCTTTATAGTCATTTAAAAGTGTCCGAGTATTATATATTAAAGCCCGTTTGACACTTGACATATACAAATGCTTCACACCGAGCTACACTTTAAAAATAAGACATGAATGAATTTAAACATTAATATTACACTTTAAAACCATCCCGGAAGCGACTCAGAAATACTGACTTGGAGGAGGCATTCCCTTGCTTTTCACTATAAAGCAGGTGACCTAAGGGAACACCCCCCCCCCCCCCCCCACCCCCCCCCCCCCCACCCCCCCCTTCCCCTTGCCCTGGGTCAAATAGCCCAGAGGGAAGAGGGCAGCCGGACGGAGTCACTGCCGGAACAGAAAGCCTGCATAACTATAGTTGCAACTGTTTAGTGGACGACATTCTGAGCAACAGATAACAGACCTAAACAATGCAGGTCTCCAGAAATGGACTCAATATTTCTGAGATAAAAATTCGTAAATGTGGATGGCTGAGACCAATAAGCAGCCTTCATTAAATCTGTAATAGCAACACTATTAGCATAAGCCCAGGAAGTAGAAAGAGCTCTTACTTCATGAGCAGAAATCTTAAGCACAGACTGCTGAGAAGAAGATAAATCTTCATAAGCAGTACGGATAGTTAACTGAATCCATCTAGCAATAGAATGAACTGAAATGTCCTTTCTATTAGGCATCAAAGACAGAAAGAAACGTCCCTTTCTGATAAACTGAGATCTCTGTTTATAGATACGTAGTGCTCTAACAGGACAGAGTAAAGGCCTACGCCCGTCTGAAGACGGAAGAGCCTTAATAACAATAAGTTCCGGATATTTATTAGGAGCCTGATTCTTAGCTAAAAAACCCACATTAGTAGTGAAGGTGATAGTGTTCCCAACACTACGATAATGAGAATCATCCACCGATAGTGCATGAAGCTCACTGACTAGAGGGATCGAATATATCTACAGAATGATCCCTACACCAACGACAAAAAACCTTCCACTTAGCCGCATAGTTTAGCGAAGAGGAGGTCCTCCTACAGTTAGAAATCGCGTCCACTGCTCGTCCTGTAAAGTGCTTGCCATGCAAGAAGGACCGCACAACGGAAAAACGTGAAGGTTGAGACCTTGCGGGTTGTGATGGAGTTGGCGCGATTTCCCCTGCGAAAGAAGATCCTCCCGTGGAGGAAGCTTCCGCGGTAGGTCCCACAACAGACACCTGAGTAGATTTATCCACGGTCTCTGTGGCGACAGAGATGCTACCAACAGAATCTTGCATTGAGATTGTTTTATCTTTAGCAATACTTGTTGAATTAACGGCGCTGGGGGATATGCATATCCTATCATTCCGTCCCAAGGGATCGACAGAGCGTCTACTGCAAAAGCTCTTGGATCCGGACACGGAGACACATACGTCTGCAACTGATTGTTGAGATGTGTCGCAAATAAGTCTATCATTGGCCGTACCCATTGGTAGCAAATCTGATTGAATACTTGTTTGTTGAGAGTCCACTCCGACGGCAACAAGCGACCCTTTCGTGAAAGGGAGTCTGCTAGCACATTCAGACGACCCGGTATGTGACGGACCGAAAGAAGAACGTGATGTTCTAACGCAAACAGAAGGATTCTTTCCGTTAGATTGAACAACGGAACTGAATGAGTGCCTCCCTGATTCCGTATATACACCACTACTGTCGTATTGTCGGATAGGATTTGGACATGAGCATCGTGAATAATGTCCATCCAGTGACGTAACGCAAGCCAAATTGACATCATTTCCTTGATGTTTATGTGCTTGCACAGGAATTGCGGATCCCAAAGACCCTGGCATCTCGAATCCGTTGGGATTAATGATGCACCCCAACCTGTTTGACTGGCATCCGTCATAACGGTAAAACTCGGATCCGGCAACTGCAGCGGAACTCCTTGAGTTAACCACTGAATGTTTGCCCAAGTCTGTATCTCTTGTTTCACTTGATCTGACAAGAGAACGTCTACATCGAGCGAATGAATTTTCACACTCCAATTCTGAGTCAGGAAAATTTGAAGAGGACGTGTGCGTAACTGCCCCATCGGAATGAGATCCGCGGCGGCTCCGCACAGACCTATCAGTCTCATGAATTCTCTCGCCGTGACTTTGCGTGCAGACAATAGCGAGCGTAACAACTGACTAATTTCGCTCTGGTTAACGGCAGACGAACGAGATTGTTGTGCGTCTCGAAGCTCATTCCCAGATGAGTGAATGACTTGGACGGCACCAGATCCGACTTCTCCTCGTTTACTATAAAACCGAGACGTCGGAGCAATAGAAGAAGATTCTGAACATCGTTCTGAAGCGTTAACTCGTTGCCGTACCTCTGAAGAATGTCGTCCAGGTAGGCCGACGTTACCGCAGACGAATGAGCTCGGAAGTAGATCATTACCGAGTTCATTACCCGAGTGAAAGCCCAGGGTGCTAGATTCAATCCGAAGCACATCGCCCGGAATTGATACACCACACCTAGGACTGCGAAGCGTAGATACTTTCGGAATGTCGGATGTACCATGACGTGAAAGTACGCATCTTTGAGATCTATGCTCGTTGCATAATCGTTCACCCGAATACTCGCTCTGACCGATCGAATCGTCTCCATATAAAACTTCGGAGCGACGATCAGCTTGTTTATCCAGCTCAAATCTATGACTGGACGGAACGAGCCGTCTGGTTTCGGAACCAGAAACAGATGGCTGTAGAATCCCGGAGATTCCTGGTTTTCTACGACCTCTACCGCGTTCTTCATTAAAAGAGACTGCACCTCTGATAACAGAGCGTCTCTTTTCTGCGGATTTGACGGAAGATGAGTCCACTTTGGACTTCGAGTTAATGGAGGCTTTCGTTTGAAGGATATCTTTAGACCTTCCGAAGTCACTCCTCTCACCCAAGGGTCGTCCGTAATCGACGCCCATTCTTGTGAAAAGCTCGACAACCTTCCGCCAACCGGAACGCGATAGAGGTTTAAGCCATCACCTCCTGGACCTGCGAGGCCTGCGGTAGGAGAAACCACGTCTTCCACGACCCGCACCTCGCCCCGTCGACCTCGGGGCGTCCGACCGATTGTCCCGGCCTGAAGGACGTCCCGAATGAGAGTCGCTATCCTGATGGTCTCTCGAATAAGACCAAGAGGACGCACCGGAACCTCTATAGGAACCTCTCTTGGGCACATTAGACCCAGAAGTGCCTGTCTTATTCGTGTCTGCTGTATCCGACTTCTTAGGAGCAGATTTGAACAACAGAGAATCCCTAGCTTTCTTTGTAATTTTATCATAAATAGCGAAAAGCTTGCCGTCAAAGAGAAGTTCTCCTGAGACCGAAGCGACTCTAAGAGAGTTCTTCACCTTAGAATCCACTAGTGTGGATGTAGCTAGGGCTGCGTCACGTCTAACCAACTCCAGATTTGCCACTGAAAGGGCGGAGTTACACGTGGAATAAGCTACTGCCCTTGAAAGAAGTCTTAAAGAGGATTGTATATCCTGAAACTCTTTCCCCTGAAGGCGCAGTGATAACGCCTTAGTAAGGTGATCTGCGTAAGATAAGGCATCTAAATTGGCTCTGTTAGACGCAATAGCTGTTTCCAACACCGCGGTTGGAATAGAAGCTGACGACGGTAATGATAGCTCTAAGTCTTCCGCCTCGTCGTCCATACGCAGAGGAACTCTCGGTATACCCTGTCCTGCCGTATCGAATTTATTCCTTGCATTA
This sequence comes from Pictodentalium vernedei, assembly GCA_031216915.1. Taxonomy (NCBI): domain Eukaryota; kingdom Metazoa; phylum Mollusca; class Scaphopoda; order Dentaliida; family Dentaliidae; genus Pictodentalium; species Pictodentalium vernedei. The sequence continues at coordinate 326,121,657 of CM062289.1, read as the reverse complement.
ATGAAAGGCAGGTTGAGAGTATTAGCGGACAAGAAACCTGCTTTCCCCGTCCTGGAAGCAAGTTTAAATATAGCGTCGTTCAATAATTCAAATGTTCTTGCAACATTATTGGACTGCGACGGAAACTCGGGAGCGATGTCCCTGAACCGCTCAAAAAATTCAGAGTCCAATGACGCTATAATTCTCTTGTCCGGAAGCGCAGCAGTCTGGCCCGACGGAACAACTTGAGGGAGCCGGATGAAGTCCACGGCAGCTTTATGTTGTTCCGAAAGGGATAGCTCCAAGTCATCCGTATCCCTTTCACCCTCCGGTCAGACCTCATGATGTTCCCGGTCGTCCGCCCCCGATGCTTCGGCGGAGCGTACCGACCCAGTGCCGTCGGATAATTCTCGATCCGACACCGTTTCTGTCGGCTACTGGGATGCTGCGATAAGCTGTGCTATCTGCACAAGAATGTCCGGCGTCGAGACCTGCGGAGGCGCAGTCTTTCGCTGCTTCGCCGAGGGCAGCTCCGCATCAGATGGCTCCCGCATACTTTTCCTATGCGAACGTCCGGAGTCCATCGGTCTCGAATCCCTGGCTGCCGGATGGTGTGACCTGGTCGCCGAAGAATCCTTGATCGGCGAAGCTGGTAATATATCGGCGGTCATGCAGCCAAGGTGCGGTCGTGTGCGCTGACAAGAAGAGGAAGCCTTAACAGCCTCTGCGGACTGCTTATACAACGGAGCGTCCCGAGCGACGGACGTATGCTCTGCTAAAGACACATTTTGTACCACAACATCTGGTCCCAGATGTTGTTGTACGAGAGAGGGGCCTCTCTCTCTCGTGGCCCGGCTGGACCTGGACGAGCTAGGAACCGGACTCAAAGGCTTCCTCCGTTCTCGCTTACTATCCGCCGTCACTGGGTGTGCATCTATTATGTTTATAGTGCTCGCATCACCCAAAATTTCCTCTTGGACCGCATCGGACGAACCCGGCTGCCGAACCATTCGGTGAATGGACGCTACACCAGGCGAGCTAGCGGACGACATTTGTCTAATCTCCATGAGCACTTTTGCCGCTAGCTCTGAATTCATTTGTGACGACGGACGCACACTTGAAGAAGATAACATGGAAACATCACCCTGTTCTGGTTCCTCTGAAACAGAAACAGAGAGTAGAGTGACCTTGCGGAGAAAGAGCCGGAATCGCTCTTTCTCCAGAAACAACATATCGTGACACACGTTTCCAATGTTTCTCATCCCAATATTCACATATAGGACAGGGATTAATGCGAGAACACTGACTACAATTAATACAATGATCATGAAAGTCAGAGGAAGATTTCTTCCTATTACAATTTGAACAATGTCCCTTCATTGTGAAAGAACAACAATAAGTCCTAGTTACTCGCAAAAACCCCTGACACAACGATACATAATAACATGATCCATTAATAAATGAAAAAACAATTGCAAAACAAAATAATTTTGAAAAAATATTTTTTCAGCGAAGCCCAAGTTGCTGAAAAGTAACGTTGAGCCCCGATGGATCCGATGGCAAAGTGTGGTCAAAAATTTTAAATTTATATTAAATAATTAATGAGACACTTTCGGATAATATAAATGTATCTTATAGTGAGATAAACTACAGCAAAGGCAAACAGCCCCCCCTCAAAAAAGGCTGTTGCCAATGAAAACAAACAGTGTAAAAACACCAGAAAACATGACTCCAGGCACTGAAAAAACTGGCCCGGAATCAGTCATCAATTACACTCTATCTGATGCAAAACAGAGACTCCCAGGGGAGAATCTGTAGAACATCAGATGGAAGATGCAGAACACAAACGTTATACACCCATGGGTGAAAACGTAACTATGGGGAAAATAACAGAAAACATTCTGTAACCAAGCAACTCTCCAAGGAAATTTTAGAAATGAAATTTCTCAAAAATATGCCAAAAGCATGGGAGAATTGCAAGGGGGGACTTTAGAAGGTTAGGGAAGAGGAAACACTGAATAAGCAGTGCAACAATTAGCAAGAATGACAACAAGAGGCCCCATGCCTCGAAAATAGGCAACTTAACATAATTTCATCAAAAAAATTTTAAGTACAGCCCTGATTATTTTTTGTCACTTCTGTTTCCTCTCCTCCTTCTATCCTCCTTAGAATCACATTTTCTCCAAAAATTACGTGTCTGGCATCCTTTAAACTGAGATTTACAAGCACAAAGATCAGTGAGATGTTGACTGATGAAGGGCCAAACAGAGAATGATAATTGGCGCCAATTTCGGGACGTCTGCGTCACTGCGCATGCGCAGTAGAGACGTAGTATGGAGGTCCTTTAGGACATGATTTCTTTTTGTTTTGGATGCAAATTTTGGGGATTGGGGGGGCAAAATTTGTGTTTGGCCCTGGTTTTGTTAGAGTTAGCACCAGCTAAGTCTGGGTCATTGGTACAGTATAAAAATATCGACAGCTCCCATATAGATGTAACCCCACACAAGCTCACCAAGTTTGCAAACGATCCAATCATAAATGTGCCCTGAAGGGTGTGTCAAAGGGAAATATTGATGCTTAACTGCACTAAGTTTTTACTAAGTTAATTGAAGGTCATTCCCAGTGGCAACATTTTTTGACAGAAACAGAAGAAAATCGATAGCTCCCATCTAGAGGCCTCCCCAAACAAGCATGCCAGGTTTCAAAGCAATCCGATCATAAATGTGCCCTGTAGGGTGTACAAAAGGGAAATATTGTGGTCTGACTAGACTAAGTTCTTAGAACGTTGGCTGTGGCAACATTTTTTGACGGAAATTAAAAAAAATCGATAGCTCCCATTTAGAGGTCACCATAAATAAGCATACCAGGTTTCAAAACAATCTAATCATAAATGTGCCCTGTAGGGTGAGCCAAAGGGAAATATTGTGGTCTGACTAAACTAAGTTCTAAGAATGTTGGCTGCGGCAACATTTTTTGATGGAAACTGAAGAAAATCGATAGCTCCCATCTAGAGGTCACCCCAAACAAGCATGCCAGGTTTCAAAGCAATCTGATCATAAATGTGCCCTGTAGGGTGTGCCAAAAGGAAATGTTGAGTCTTCTGACTAAATTAAGTTCTAAGAATGTTGGCCACGGCAGTTGCGGACCCGTTGCCCCTCAGGAAGAGAATGGCGTGTGTGCAACACAGCATCCCTGTGAACTAATTCCAAGTTAGCTGCGTTACAGGCATGCGTGTGTATGAGCACCTTGGAAAGCACACGCAAAGGAGCCAGTATGTCGTCAAACTTATCTGGAGGCAGATAAGCAGCTAAAGCAGAGACGATGTGAGCTGATAGAGAAAACATGCCCAGCATCTATCTCGATAAGCTCAACAGGGACTCCAGAGTCACCATCGGAATAACGGCCGACTTGAGCTTGGAAAGCCCTAGGAAGGTGTGGTCCTCATCCAAGACCGTCAAAGTCTGGCAGACTGACGGATTGGCGGAATCGTATGAACGATAACGCACTGGAGGCAGTCTTCATAGCCTTGGAACTCAGAGTCCAAAGCTGAAAATGCTTCAGCCACCTGTACTGACTGGCACGGTCTAAGGCGCCCAGAAGCAGGTTGCTCCAAAGGCTGTAGGCGCGAGACCGATGATCGCGGCCTGGCTGACACTGTCGGCTGGTTTGACGGTTTGAGATCTGGCAGGAACCCAAACACAAAGTCAAGAGCTGCCACCAAGTCAGAAAACTGCTGGCTCTCGACGTCAGATATGTCGGACTCAATCCTCTGAGTTGGAAGACATATAGCCCATCATGGACAAACCAGCCGATGCCTCCCATGGTGTAGGCACAACTGAGGGATCAGAAAGCGGCCTGCTTCCAATCCCGGAAGGCAGCGCCGCAGGGGGCACCTGGAAACCACCCGTAGCCTCGCTGCGAGTAACAGGAAGGCTCTTGGAAAGAACCTGAGTGAGCATGGAAAGGGCCTCCCTTAGCTCACAGCCTGTGTCGGCCGGTTCGACGTGGGAACGAACCAACAAAGTGGCTTCATTCCTGACCCTTTTAACCAGTGCAGGATCACGATCCTCAAATACACCCAACGCAGGGCGACGGGTGGCAGCTGAAACATCTGAAGGCAGATGGGTATAGGGGTATGACATACCCTGAGGATCTACAGACCGGGAACTCAGGAGAGTCGCCGCGGACCTCTGAGGGACGGAAGGTCCAGGCTGCACAAAAGGCGATGATCCTGCAAAACTGGCCATGGGACCAGAGTGCGTGGACGGAAATGCCACAGGGCTCATGGTGGCCACACCATGAACATCCAAATCCAATGAGAAAACTGTGGTGCTCGATGGCTGAGAGACCAGAGCAGAGGGTTAGGCCGGCAGCCCCTTCCGACTTCGCCGAGTTGAAGTCAGGGAAGGCTGAGGCCGATACCCCACGTCCACACTACCAAACATCTCTGCAGACCCCTGCAGGGATAAAACTGCTGTGCTCAACGGCTGAGAGGCCACAGCAGAGTGTTCTGTCGGCAGCCCCTTCCGACTTCGCCGAGTTGAAGTCAGGGAAGGCTGACGCCGATACCCCACATCCACACTACCAGACATCGCTGCAGATCCCTGCAGGCATAAGCCGAGGCCGGCTGAAACAGTGACAGGTGACGTTGCAAACGGAGCAGCAGTAGCAGCAGATAGGACGGGAGCTGTCGAAACTGGTGGAAAAGAGGAGAGAGCAACCAAGCTCGGTTCCAAAGGAGGAGTCACAACCCTAGTGACAGCTTCAGATGTTGACTGGAGAGGGACCATAGCCCAGAACCAGGCATCTCTTCACCAGACAACTCAACAGCTCCAGTAGTATCCACCACAGAAAAGACTGCACATCCCCCATGGAGGGGGTATAACTCTCACCAGACATGGTCATGTTGGGAGGTCCCGACACGAAAAACTGTGGTGCTCGACGGCTGAGAGGCCACAGCAGAGTGTTCTGTCGGCAGCCCCTTCCGACTTCGCCGAGTTGAAGTCAGGGAAGGCTGGCGCCGATACCCCACATCCACACTACCAGACATCGCTGCAGACCCCTGCAGGCATAAGCCGAGGCCGGCTGAAACAGTGACAGGTGACGTTGCAGATGGAGCAGCAGTAGCAGCAGATACGACGGGAGCTGTCGAAACTGGTGGAAAAGAGGAGAGAGCAACCAAGCTCGGTTCCAAAGGAGGAGTCACAACCCTAGTGACAGCTTCAGATGTTGACTGGAGAGGGACCATAGCCCGGAACCAGGCATCTCTTCACCAGACAACTCAACAGCTCCAGTAGTATCCACCACAGACAAGACTGCACATCCCCCATGGAGGGGGTATAACTCTCACCAGACATGGTCATGTTGGGAGGCCCCGACACGACAGCGTTCCCCCCCCTGTGGGTGCGGGAGGAATGGCCACGAGAATGCACCACAAGCATGGGCAAAAGGCATTGCCCTCAAGGAACAGTCCTGGGCATAACAGAGGTGAGAACAGTAAAAGAAAATAGGCCGATGAAATCGTCAGATGTGTACCCATACGCGCAACTAGTAGAAAGTTGTATGACGGAGGGCCACCATGGATGCCGACATTATGTACACCATACAAGGTATGGGTACATATAGAAATGGATTGGAGGAGTGTCTAATTTGATGGATAAAGGGTTAATATCTCCGGATCAAATTATCAGATTTACATAAAAAACTATACAGCTCAGCACACCAGTAACCTGAATAAATATATAAAGTAACATGACAATCGGATTGATATTTTTTGAGTTATCTCATGCCAAAGGGATTGGAGGAATTTTTAATTTGAAGGATAAAGGGTTAATATCTTGGGATCAAATTATCAGATTAACACCAGAAACTATACAGCTCAGCACATCAGTAACCTGAACACAATTATAAAGTAACTTGACAATCCAAGCAATATTTTTCAAGTTATCAAATGCCAAAGGGATTGGAGGAATTTTCAATTTGAAGGATAAAGAGTTAATATCTCAGGATTAAAATAACAGATTTCCACCAAAAACTATACAGCTCGGTACATCAGTAACCTGAACACAAATATAAAGTAACTTGACAATCCAAGCAATATTTTTCAAGTTATCGAATGCCAAAGGGATTGGAGAAATTTTCAATTTGAAGGATAAAGGGTTAATATCTCAGGATCAAATTATCCGATTTACACCAAAAACTATACAGCTTGGCACATCGGTAACCTGAACACAAATATAAAGTAACTTGACAATCCAAGCAATATTTTTCAAGTTATTGAATGCCAAAGGGATTGGAGGAATTTTCAATTTGAAGGATAAAGGGTTAATATCTCCGGATTAAATTATCAGATTTACACCAAAAACTATACAGCTCGGCACATCAGTAAAGTGAACATAAATATAAAGTAACTTGACAATCCAAGCAATATTTTTCAAGTTATCGAATGCAAAATTGGAGAAATTTTCAATTTGAAGGATAAAGGGTTAATATCTCGGGATAAAATCATCAGATTTACACTAAAAACTATACAGCTCGGCACATCAGTAACCTGAACACAAATATAAAGTAACTTGACAATGCAAGCAATATTTTTCAAGTTATCGAATGCCAAAGGGATTGGAGGAATTTTCAATTTGAAGGATAAAGGGTTAATATCACAGGATCAAATTATCCGATTTACACCAAAAACTATACAGCTCGGCACATTAGTAACCTGAACACAAATATAAAGTAACTTGACAATCCAAGTAATATTTTTCAAGTTATCGAATGCCAAAGGGATTGGAGAAATTTTCAATTTGAAGGATAAAGGGTTAATATCTCAGGATCAAATTATCAGATTTACACCAAAAACTATACAGCTCGGCAAATCAGTAACCTGAACACAAATATAAAGTAACTAGACAATCCAAGCAATAATTTTCAAGTTATCGAATGCCAAAGGGATTGGAGGAATTTTCAATTTGAAGGATAAAGGGTTAATATCTCAGGATCAAATTATCCGATTTACACCAAAAACTATACAGCTCGGCACATCAGTAACCTGAACACAAATATAAAGTAACTTGACAATCCAAGCAATATTTTTCAAGTTATCGAATGCCAAAGAAATGGATACGGACGCCGGACGGACAGACGGACAGACAGATAGACAGACAGACGGACGGACGAAGGATGGACGAACGACAGATGGTCACCCTGGATGCCGGCATTATGTGTACCATACATAGTATGGGTACACATAAAAAAGGTGAACTCAACAGATGTAGAAAGTAGAAGAACACCCCCAACTACGAGAGTAAGGTGGCAGAAAATAAAGGACTGGCTGGAACACAACTGAACCCAGATGGCTGATAGGGACCAAAAAAACAGAAATTCTGCTCCCAACAGAGAGGAGAAATCTTGTCCATACAGCCCCTCACTGACACCTAACTCTGATAATAATAATGATATCCAAAAGGATAATACAAATTTATCAACCGAAAAAGTTTATGTCCGAACCGCACGGTACGCGAAAATCATGCACGAACACAGAGAATATATAAAATACAATGAAAATGTGGTTGAAAATAATAACGAGAATATATAAAACACAGTCCTGTTATTACACGATCCTCAGATCCATAATTCCAGTCACAGGTACCCATTATCAACGAGTTATATTATTACTGTTTCTTAAAGCAAATATGGACGTCTCACCACATGGGCAGACGAAAATAGAATGATTTTTTAGTTACTGCCTGTGCACTGGATGCCGGAAGCCATGGATTTGTACTAAGAGAAGAGCGTCCCCTACTGGGTGTGCGCCGGTGGGAAAGATCAAAATGGAGAGTATATTTTCCGAGTTAGGGTCTTCCACTGTAGTGCAAGCCTGTAGTAAACAATAGTAAGGTAGGTTGATAAGAAACGACAATTTGCCAATTGGCAAATTGCCATATCTTTGAAAATTCTAATGGTTCATTTCAACCCATTTGAAGTTGTAACTAGAAAATACAACTCTAGAAAATACAATTGTAAAAGTTTTATAGTACTGACCACTGGTGCTTCATTAATTAAAAATTTGCTGCTGATGATTTTTATTATCTGGTAAATGCATGCGTAGACATCACTGCCCACGCATGGATTACGACCAGTCCATGGAGACTGTACTCAAGCATAATCTGAGTATCGTTATCAGTGGTTTATAATCCCTTTAAACACACAATTCATTTTAGTGTCTTCAGCATCAACCGAATCATATTTCAGAAAGGACACTATTGGCTAAAATCTTGCATGGATTTTGAGTTTTAGTCTCATTGCCTCGAGGGTCAAAAGCCATGTTTTTGAGGCAAAAATTGAGAAAAACAATTAAATGCCTGCTCTCCATACTTTCATTTTAGTTCCACAACCAAAAATCTGAACATAACTGGAATGAATTTGTGAAATAATAGTAACCTGATCCATACCTTCTGATGGTGCATCTGTTGCCAGATAAACTTTTTTCAGTTTGTATTTTTTAAGTAATTTTCTCACTTCACTAGCAGCAGTTTTTAATGATGGAACATAATCCTTATGTGAACTTTTGAAGTCTTTTCTTCTCAAATGAACAGCTATAAATGGGCCTCCAATAGCATCACCATGTTGCTTCTGTAACAAAGTAAATAAGAAATAACAGATAGAGGATACATTCTTCTTTTTGTAACCAGATGTAAACATTGATATTAACATTTTTACCCTTTACCTAACATGAAAGGCCAATGACACATGTAAACAAAATTCTTGAATAACTAATTTTTTTCATTTTTTGTGTCAAAAACATAGCTTCTGACGATGAAGGACCATTTTCATGTAAATTTAAAGAAATAAAAATATGTTGTTGGGTAAAAAACAAACTGAAATTGGATAAAAAAAAAATGAAAAATCACAGTCCTGACACACTGATGTCAAAATACTCAAATTTCAAGCAACAAATTACTCCCATAATGCAACTAGGAATTTAACCAATTCAGTCTTGTATAACCCTCTGGACTTTAATGTCAAAAGTTTTCAGCAGCAAATATTTCCCAAAATGCAGTTCGATATTTGACCAAATATACCTTGTATGACAGAGCTCGTTGAGCTAATACAGCAAGATATAATTGGTTAAATTCATAGTTAAACAAAACAAAAACATTGATTGGAGAAAATTCTGTTGCACTACCAGTATACTAGGAGTTAACAGATCTCAATAAGCTCGTCAAAAAAGAAGGTCTGGGTTAAATTCATAGTTGCATTATGGGAAAAAATTGCATGTTGAAAGTTTGATATTTCAACATCAGTGTGCACTGCTCTAAAATGTTTGCACTTTTAAGTCCTTTCAAGGACCTGTAGAAATGCTATCAAGTAATCAACAGTTGCCAAGTCAGCCAACTACAGTTCTGTTGGAAAATAAAACTTACTTCTTCTTTTGTCCAGTCATCACCAAACTGTGTTTTATCATCAACATCATTAGAGTCTAAAAATTCTTTTCTGAACTCATCAGCAATTTCCTTCAAGTGTTTTGCATACATCATACTTCGTCTGGCCTACAATTATATAATGTTTGAGTTATTAATCATCAGGGTTCAAATAAATCTGAAAACAAGCCAATCAAATTAACCCTTTTTGAGAACTGAAAGTGACAACTTGTATTACTTGTCCCCTGAGTACAGAATTCCAAATAAAGCCACATATATTTTTCATTTCTGTGGTGCACAGTCATACTTGTGACCTGTGATATGCCTTACTTGCAAGTGAGAACTTTTTCTCATACACCTAAATTATTTGCATAAGGATTTATCAAAAAAATTATAGCTCAGACCTCAGTTTGCAAGCTATGCATACCTCAGGTCAGAATGCATGTACGCTAGGGCTGCAATGATTAATCACGATGTGCTTGAATCACGATACATTGGTCACAATTCAATATGTATCATTGTGCACTATATATTGCAATACAATGAATATAAATAATAATCGTAAAGACAAATTCTTGGATTTTTAAGTTTGGTGTGATGAAAGTTGTTATTTGAATATGAATTCTCATAGTGATAAATATGCGATTAAAAGGATTATTCAGTTGACCAAAATTTGTTAAATTCCCTCTTTTTTTGCAAAATATTTAATTTGATTAATCCTTTATATCTTGTTTCACAGAGCTCTGTCAAACAAGATATATAGAGAGTAATCGCTTGACTGGACTGGTTATGTGAAATAATTCATGACAGGTGACTTTGTACAAACACGAGTGCGCGAATGTGCACAAGTGTTTTACAATATTGTCCCTTGCCTCGAATGAATTATTTCACGTAACCAGTGCAGTCAAGCGATTACTCTGTTTATTACTTTTCATTATTAACAATAATTATATTATTTAACCCTTTACCTAATGCAACGGCCAAAACTGGCCAGCGCTGTTCTCAAAAATCGCCAATAATTTTCAGTATTTTTTTCATTTTTTGTCTCTAAAACATAGGTTATGACCCCTCATTGGAACGAGCTCATTGAGCTCGTTCCAATGACGGGTCATAACCTATGTTTTTGAGACAAAAAATGAAAATAATAGTTATTCAAGAGTTTTTTTTGCAATGTCATCTGCTTTTCATGTTAGGTAAAGGGTTAAAAAAGCAAAAAACACAATGAAGTCCCCATTACACCCACGACAAAGCATCTTCTTTTGCGCGCACGGATGCATGACACAATTGTTGATTGCATAATTTACTTGTGAAGTTATCGTTTATAATCAAACCAGGAAATCCCAGTAAATCACACTTTAGAAAGTAATAACAGGGATTAAATGGTCAGAACATATTTTCTGAGGGAGAAAAACACAGAAAATGGGTAATAAAATCAAGTAGTTAAATTAAAGAATACCCTTGGTTATCACAATGAAAAGTTAGAAGTTTATTTATTTATTTATTTATTTATTTATTTATTGTGCTTAAGGACACATAATGCTGCACAATGGCTAATCATGACCACTAAATGGAGATAAAGCCAAGTTTAGTCAATCATCTATACCCATGTTGCCAATTTTAGAGTACTTCCTCCCCAAGCATTGGTGACTTGGTCCTATTTTATCATAAAAACAGAGATTGTTTACCACAGTAAAGCACTGCTTAGCTTCCCGGGGTTTCCATGGGGATAGATAGTGTGTATTAAAATATTTGAATTAAATGGAAGGTACCCAAAATGAATACATATAATCCAAAGTATTTGATGGATGAAGCTGCATGCCATGAGATATAATGTGGATTATGATATGTAAGATATTGTTGAAGCTTAATTGTGATGCATATCATATATCGTAAGGGAAGCATATCGTGCAGACCTAATGTACATCTGAGATGCAGCATAAATTTTCTAAAGAAAACACACTTTCCAAAATCCTGTGCCTTAGACATATGCAGTGACAATTTGGCTCCACTAACAGTGCATCTTAATAATTATAGGTTGATCAATTTTTACTTGCCTCGTTTTGACAGAAATGAAGCCTTGGCCATTGCTTTTCATTACAAATATACAATTTTCCAGGATCAATCTTGATAATTTTTTCTGATGGAGGGGTAAGGAGGATGGAGGGGGGAGGGGGGAATAAAAACTGTTACTATACAATGCACAACAAACCTAGTGGAAAATGTTGGAAGAAAATACCACACCAGATCTTACAATTATAAATGTGTCATAAGCTCCTCCCTATAAGGAAGATGAAACACAATAACCAACATAGTTGTTGCAGTTTGAGTTTCAACTTTCTGACATGATTATAAATGTGCAACATTCAGAATGCATATTTAACCCTTTACCTAACATGAAAAGCAGACAAAATTCTTGAATAACTATTTTTTGTCTCAAAAACATAGGTTATGACCCCCTCATTGGAACAAGCTCGTTCCAAAGAGGGGTCATAACTATGTTTTGAGACAAAAAATGAAAAAAATAATGAAAATTAATTAGCAATTTTTGTGAGCAGTGTTGGCCGGCTTTGGCCATTACATTGGGTAAAGGGTTAGAGTAAATGTTTTGAGATATTGAACAAGTGTACAATAATTTGAGGGGAAGGGTAGCAACAACAATTTTCATCCTTAGGCCATGGTTAGAAAATTTTCAGATTAGCGTTATTCCAGGTTATCAGAACAAAATGAGAAATAAGGTTATTATTAATTATATCCTTGTGGGGGAAATTGTCTCAGATAATAGAACATTCAATGGCCAGGGTTATATACAGAACAGCCTATAATAAAATGCACCATTGAAATTTAATTCAAGAACTCAATTGACAAAAAGTCCATTCAATTTACAGGGGGAAAATTTCCATTAAATGTGCCAAAAATTTAACTTATTTCAATGGCAAATAGAAATATCTGCCTGCAGTAAGCAAGGAGTTAATCTTCTCTTATTTTCACTAATTGTCTATCAAATACAAACATACTGAATAAAGGAATAATTTTATTTTCTGTCTCGAAAATATTACTTAGGACACCTCACTGGAATGACCTCGATGAGCTCATACCACTGAAGGGTCATAAGCTATGTTTTTGAGGAAAAAATTTGCGTCCTTGGGCAAGACACTTCACCCCCATTGCCCACGTGAGGACATGGTGGCACTGTGTACTAAGGTGTACTGCACGTCGACTTGAAAGCAAGTCCCCTATTTTCACTTCGACACTCGCACATGATCACGAATCCCCAATTACGAAGAAAAAAAAACAGAAATAAACATGAACATAGTTGAAATATATATCATAAAATACACTTTTCTTAAATAAATTTAACTTAAATCCATATTTTGCTGCTTCGTGAGTTTGTACCAGAGCTTGAAATGCATGTGATTTGACTCTGAACATTTTACATAAGTTACAATGAGAAAGAAATATTCGACTTTTGTTTTCCAGGATTTTTGGTCCAAAACTGATTCCGGTCGGGAGGCTGGGAACTACACGGAAATTTCGGAATTTTCCCGGGCATTCCGGGAGAGTTAACATGTCTGGTTGGGGAGCTGACAGATGCTCGCCATTGCTCAGTGGTTCTCTCTGGGTACTCTGGCTTCCTCCACCTGTAAAACTGTTGTGGTCATAATAAGCCATTGTGCAGAAATATGTGACCTTAAACACCAATAAATAAATAGATGAATGAGGCAAAAATTGAAAAAAAAAATCGCGACATCGACGCCGTAGCTGTGACGGGTGGTGCAATCTCACAAAATTCTAAGTTCATCAAGGGCTATAACTCCAAGAAAAATAATTGGAACAACACATGCATTGAACAGTGGCTAGACATCAATAAGATACACTTACATGCCAAATATAAAGTCATTCCATTAAGAATTTCAAAAGTTATTGAGTTTTGAAACTCGTTGGTCACAGACACACTCGTTGGTCACAGACAGACCTACCGACAGACCGACCGACAGACTGACCGACAGACCGACATTGCCACTTATAGAGCTGCTAGTCGCAGCTAAAAATTGGGCTTGATTATTGTGAACAGTGCTGGCAAGCTTTAGTCATTACATTCATTAGCTAAAAGGTTAAATTACACATTTTGTGATGAAAGAACCTCAAAATTCAACTCAATTTGACAAGAAATTTCTGTGCTTCGATTTCAGTGAACAAGGTGCAGAAGTTTCATACTCATTAGAGATCTCGTTGTAAACATCAATTAGTAAAATACGTAATGCTGGCTCTGGACTGCTTTACTTTGGTCACTCTAAGCATCAAATAATCTGTGGCTCAACTAGACCAAGAAAGGACTGAACTAAATAGAAAGTTCCAGGAATGCCTTGTCATTCACTCAAGTTTCTTCAGAAAACAACCAATCCCAACAGCTCATACCAGACATTGTCAAGTCCAGCTAGAAGTAATTAAAAAACACATGATTGCTCCCATGTAGACATCACCGTACAGCCACAAATTAGAGTTGAAAAAGATTTAGGGAGAGATGCACCCATTGGGTGTGTGTGTGCTAAAGGAACTGTTGGCAATTTATATGCCAAATCCAAGATGGGCACTGATGGCTGTGTTTTTCATCAAAATGCAGAAAAACTTGACAGCTCTCATCAAGACATCACACTAAAGCTACATATGAAATTCGAAAAAGATCGGGTGAGAGATGTTTCCTGTAGGGTGTACTAATGGAATTGTTGACAATTTTTATGCCAAATCCCAGATGGCTGCTGGTGGCCATATTTTTCAACGAAATTCAGAAAAATTCAAAAGCTCCTATCAAGACATCAAACCAAAGTTACATATGAATTTGAAAAAGATTGGGAGGGAGATGCGGCCTGTAAAGTGTTCCAGTGGAATTGTTGACAATTTATATTTCAAATCTAAGATGGCCACTGGCGACCATGTTTTTCAACAGAATTCGAAAAAATTCAATAGCTCTCATCTAGACATTGCCTCAACACCATGAATAAAATTTGGAACTCATCAGGTGAGAGCTGCAGTCTGAAGGGTGTGCTTATGGAATGGAGGATGGACAGAAGAACGTATGGACGGACATATGCTCATACTTTACGTTGCCCAGTTGAGCTAATCATACTTGACGTTGTCAAGTTGAGCTAAAAATAAAATATAAAATAAAATATGTCATAGTTTTTTCCCTGATCATGTTACCAGATCACTCGCGTAATTTCCGGCACAGCCCGAAGTGTAATGCCATTTTCCACAATTGTCAAAATCAGCTCTCTCAGAAGTCGGGGTACACTTTTTTCTATTTATAGCATATGCATCCACGAAACTTATCGTGGTTTGCCATTGTCGATAGTCATTAGACTCATTATGTGTATTCTGAAGAGTCAATATTTTTGTTAACCCTTTAATCAATCTAATGGCCAAAACCCGCCAGCCCTATTCACAAAAATCACCATTCAATTTTCATTATTTTTAGCTTAACTTGACAAAGTCAAGATAAGCTTTTGCCATAACGCGTGCAGAAGTCTGCGAGTCTGTTCACATTTTCTTTTAGCACAGGCTACACCCGTAGTTCTTGTCTGATCATCACGAAATTTCACATGCAGTTTTGGGGTCATATCTAGATGAGAATGTCCCCTTTTGGTCGCGATCGGTCAACCGGTAAGGCTGCCTGAGCCCCAAACCCGGAAACCATTAGCACAGTCTACAGGTCATATTTATGAAGGGATTTCATTGTAATTTGGTAGGATGCCTCTGTGTAATGTCTAGATGAGAATGTCCCCTTTTGGTCATGATCTGTCAACCATGATGGCTGCCCAAGCCCGAAACCAAAAAACTTTTAGCATAATCTGCAGGCCATATGTAATATAGAGGGATTTCAATGTAACTTGGTAGGATGACTCCGTATATTATCCAGATGAAAACTTCCCCATTTGATCGCAATCTGTCAACCATGACGACTGCCCGAGCCCAAAACCCAAAAACCTTTAGTACAGTCTACAGGTCATATTTATGGATAGATTTCCTTGTAACTTGGTAGGTTGACTTCATATAATGTCTAGATGAGACCGTCCCCTTTTGGTCGTGATTGGTCAACTGTGACGGCTACAGGGGCCCGAAGCCCAAACACCTTTAGCACAGTCTACAGGTCATATTTATGAAGGGATTTCATTGTAACTTCGTAGGATCACTCCAGATAATGCCAAGATGAGAACATCCCCTTTTGTAGCGATCATTCAACCATGATGGCTGCCCGAGCCCAAAACCCGAAAAACTTTAGTACAGACTACAGGTAGTATTTGTGAAGGGATTTCATTGTAACTTGGTAGAATGACTCTGTATAATGTCGAGATGATGACATCCCCTTTTAGTTGAAATCGGTCAACCGTGATGGCTACACAGGCCTGAAGCCCAAAAACCTTAAGCACAGCCTACAGGCCATATTTATGAAGGGATTTCATTGTAACTTCATAGGATGACTCGTTTTTGAATAATTTCACTGTAACTTGATCACTTTTGTTGACATACTTCAACTGTGAGGACCACATACATTAACTGTGAAGGCCACATTAACCCACCCCTCAGTTCTTTAGTACAGTCTGCACCTCATATTATTTTTATTAAAAACATAGCACACGGGGAACAGAAATTAATATATTCCCAATTATCACAATTCTTGTCTTATTTCATAATCCTTTCATAAACATTGACCATTATCCTTTTCATCAAACACAACACACAGACAAGTTAAGCTACAGTGTCACTGACACTTTCATTTAATTTTTTTGTTACAAAACATAAATTATGACCCTTTATTTGAACGAGCTCAATGAGCTTGTTCAAATCAGGGGTCATAAGCTATGTTTTTGATACAAAAAAATGCAAAAAATTAGTTATTCAAGAATTTTGTTTGCAAATGTCATCTGCTTTTTGTGTTAGGCAAAGGGTTAAATTAGTGATTTATTGTACCTTCAGTTGACTTATTTGAGTTACACTTTCCCCTGTATTCCTGCACTGAATCATGTGCATCACTTTCATCATATCCAGTGTGGAAATGGCATTACAGGATTAGGTGACAAGTTTGTTGCCAAATAAACTGATTATGGTGACAAAAACCTATTTGGCCTCAGTACATACAATACAGGCATTTAATCTATTATATCTTGTTTGACAGAGCTCATGGAGCTCTGTCAAAAAAGATATAATAGAATAAGTGCTAAATTTATCTCTAGAATACAGGAAAGTGACACAATCCCTGTTAATTGAATACTCCTGTTAATTGAATAATTTTTAATGGCAAAGTGGCTATTCAATTAACAGGTTCCACTGTATTTGTTCTGCAATTCCGTCCAGCTAGGAATTCCTGGTTTGATTATCTCTCCTGATATGCAATGGGCTACTTTTCTGTCACAAGGATGGGCTTCCTGTCTGGGACCAGGTGTGCCCACTATGTGAAAACAAACTATCTGAGACACAGAATAAATGGACATTTAGTGAAATAACAAACCTCCCAGTATATTTTCTGACCGTAGTTGTCATGTAGTAGAGTTTCTGCTCTTGGTAACATCACAACACTGAAAAAGTGAACAAAAGAAAAGGACTGAAAATGTAATTATCAACTACGTGACAATAAATCTTTTGTTAGTTTTAATCTAAGGAGGCAATGAAGGAAATATTGAAGAAAAGAAATCCTCACCTGCAAGTGCATTTTCATTCATAAGTTTTAACAAATATTTTGACAAATAAACTGATATACCATTTGCATAACTACAGCATATTTAAACTTTTATCCAATGCAGATGATCTCAAAATTTATTATTTTTAATAAATATCATTTTTCAAGATTTTTTTTTTTAAATTTCAACGAAACCATATTGTGTGACCCCTCATTGGAATGAGCTCATCAAGATCATACCAATGAGGGGTTACATGATATGGTTTTGTTGAAATTTTTAGGGAAATTATATTTTTACAACTGCTGAATTTACAAATTATCTGGGCAGATGCAGCTGATTTGTTAGGTAAAGGGTTAAAACATTGTGGAAATGGATATCCAATGATCAGCTGATTTCGTTTTGAATTGTCAACTATCAAAAATATGGGAATACTCTCTGAAGCATGCATCTAAAAAAGAATCTAGTATCTTTGCATGGATATCAAAGGAATGGATTTTTCTGGGTGATTACAGGGGCCAACTATCGGGCCCCATTCTCAGTGAGGTTGGGCATGATTTTTTCCAATTTCCAGCGTCAAAATTCCCAATTCGAGCTGGTTAAACTTACAAGGGTATAAAACAATCGATAGATACATTTCAGAAATGGGAATTCACAGAAAACCGTAAGTATAGCACTCAATACTATTTCAGTACTGTGTTACCCAATGCATCTCTCATTTCATCTTGGCGGTTATTTCTAGGGAAGTCTTGACTACCTATAGAGGCAGACAAGAGCTGCCAAGAAACAACAAAGGCAAAACCATAGAATGTACTCTATAAATGGGGAACAACAAAAATGTTTAAAAAATCTACAGGTCCTAATGAAATTAGACAAAAAACATAAAAAGACACACGCTATCTGTTATGCCACAGTCATGCTGAAAGTGACATTAAACTCCAATAAATATTTCTGATGTGTCCTTTCATTTGGGGGCATTCCTGTAATCTGAGGACATGGCTTACTGCTGTGGATCTGGGGGAATTTAAAAGTACAGATGGGCAATATACCGAAAAACAGAACTGATACCGATATCATGGAGATACCGAAAAACCGAACCGAACCAATCACTGAAAACTGAAACCATCTTTAATTTCAAATTTTCCACATTTACTATTTATAAGGCTTTGTTGAGTCCTGATAGCAGATGACGTATTAATTTTCACGAAAAAAACTGATTTTTTTTTCAGTTTTGTTAAACCTTAAGGGCCAAGGGAAATGTCTTTAATTCCCATTAGACTACAACCTGTACATGTCCTATTGCTCAACAGTGATTTCTAGCCAAGACTTTACTAAAACAATCACTGCCCAGGTGTTTTGACAACAGTCCACATGACCTTCTAATGATGTCATGTAAAGGGCACATGCTCTGAGATCGCAGAAACCAGACAGTGGCCTTCAAAAGGTTAAGGTGTGTTTGGAACAAGTCACAAAATTACTGTAGATATGATTTGAGTAGGCAAAAGAATGTCAATCTACAGCTCATTGGCAGTGGCATTTGAGGCGCCATGGTAAAATGATATAAGAATAACTTATTCTGTACAGTGGTGCCCACTTAATTGGATATCTCTTAACTGAATAACCCTGTTAATTGAATAAAATTTCCAAACACAAAACCATTTGCAATACCTCCAGTACAAATTTGCCCTTTTAATTGAATATAGGTTAAAGAGTAAACTCCTGTTAATTGAATAAAAAATCTTGTAACCTGTCAAGAAATTACGCTGACTCTCCCCAGTTTTCCTTTGTTTCTAGACCTATTTGACCTCTGTACATACAATACAGGCATTCAATCTATTGTATCTTGTTTGACAGAGCTCATGGAGCTCTGTCAAAAAAGATATAATAGAATAAGTGCTAAATTTATCTCTAGAATACAGGAAAGTGACACAATCCCTGTTAATTGACTACTCCTGTTAACTGAATTTTTAATGGCAAAGTGACTATTCAATTAACAGGGTTCCACTGTATTTTACTAGTCTTTGGTACTATCAGCAAATCTCAATCAAGTCAGATACCGAATACTGAACCAACACTGTGGTACACCTGCCTAAAAATACTGAAACCAATACTGAACTCAAAATTCCAATATCTCTATATAAAAGCCTGCTAAGGCTGACAGAAATTCCTAATTTAGTTCCTCCAAAATGTGAACTTTCCCAACAAGACCTCAGTTTTTACCTCTGTGCATGCGCAGATGCCAGGAAGTCACTGAATCTGGTGCCAATAAAATCATTCTTTGTAGAAAAATGATTTTAATAATTCAGCAGGGAGGTATGAGTGCCCAGTACTGCTCACTCATGGGAGGGCCATTCCCGTCTGGGGCATTGGTAAGTATAAAAAATATGTAAATTACTATAAATTTTTTCATATTTTTATACTGTAACCAATGACCTAGACTTAGCTGAATCATAAAAAGGCGGAGGGCCTAGAACTTCCGAAATAGTAGATCAACATAGATCAAATCCTTCAATTCATGATGAAGAAATTAGAATTTACATGTATGTCTCTTAATACCATAATAGAAGAGACATAACCTAACATGGATCCCAATTATGTAAATCCTAAATCTAAGCATAAAATCATGTTAATTAGGATGTAACAAATAAACAATTTTAGAGACTAGTCTGGACTAGGCCCTAAAAATTATTATGGCATACTGAGAATGAGAGAAAATTTCCCATAAATCTACGCCACACAATAATACTGCAGCTGATCGCCGAACATAGTACGGACAAGACAGCTTCTTCAATAGTTACATACCTCATAAGGCAGAGAAGTGGACAAAATGACCCCCCCCCCCCCCCCCCCCCCCCCCACTTTTTTGAACATATCTTCAAAAGAAAGAAGGGAGAGTTCTGGAATCAATAAGCAGAACCCGGAAATGATATAAATATCGATCAGGCACTCAAAAAATTAATTCATGAATAATAAATGGTGCTTAACGCCACTTCACAAGCCAAGGCTATAGCAATGATTTTGGTAAATAACAGAATCCGCTACAAAATATGCACTGCAGACACTGTATACAGGTACGACGAAATGAGTGAGAAATCAAATATAACATATACATACAAAAGCGGGATACGCTGAACAATTTCTGCAGAGAAAACACGTTTCAAGATCATTCACAGGAGGCCTCTGTAATAATAATCCGGTAAAAACACTATCCAACGTGTACTATTTGGTATCTACAACTATAAAACGTGAGAATATGCGATTTAAGAACCGACAAAATAGAGACCAGGATCTAGAAATGGAGGTAGGTGTGATTAACCGGCTCCAACACAGACCGCCCTCGAAATATATAATAATTTCATGGTCCACCAAAGAGATTGCATAATCACACATTGCGTGAGTGCATAAAAATCCAGCCTGTTAATCATCTAAAAACCACTAAATGGCTATGCCTTAACCTATGAGCTCATATAGCGGCCATTATGATGATAAAATAAGTGCCTATATATTAGAAATCAGAAATTAATTACCGGAAACAAATGCAACAGAACTGCATATATGCCTGTGAGGGCACCATCCAACACGACCCAGGCGCAGAGTATGTATGTATTAAAATATATATACGCGACAGTGTGAGGGTGTGGGGGGGGGGGGGGGGGGGGAGGGGTAGGGGGGAAATTTGAATATATGTCGAAACCTCCTCACCCATATTACTTAATCACTGCTGGTGCAGACGGCAAAAATATAGTGACCATAAAGCTCTTTCACGTCAGAAATACTCCATAATGCTACTGAGAGCAGAGAATGATGTGCAGAATAAGACTTCCCTTTAGAAGGAAACCCTCTCATGGGGAAACTTCTGGCGAATGCTCAATAGCATACCCCATAACCTCAATGAAATCAATAGAAACGTATCAACTGAAGGATACACATATCCTATCATTCATTCCCATGAAAATGGCTGATCGTCAATGTATGTGCTCAAAAGCCTTATACTAGCGACACAAATGGAAACTATTATTCCCATGTGCTGAAAACTTAACTATCCTGAAGAGATCCCACATAAGATCATGTAATAGCCAAACAGTTAGAATAAGCACAAGATATAGCCAGTGCTTACTTATGCGCTGAAATCTTAAGCATTGACTGCTAATTGGAAGATAAATAATCCAAGCAGTACGAATAGCTAACTGACTTATTTAACAATAGAATGAACATAAACGTCCCTTCTAAAAATTCGATGATGTAATCATAAACAATGAGACATCATTGAATAGGTGATTTCCAATAACCGAGGGTCCCAAGATCCCTGCATAGAGAGACCCTCTGACTCAGGATTGTAACGCAATATATGAACTCACGTCCGAAATAATTGAGAAAACCGTAATATATGCCCAAACTTGACCTTATGTTAAAAGATTCTCTAAAACAAAACAGGTCAAGAGGGAAAAACGTCTTCCACTCCAGTTAATAACTGGAGTAGACATGTATGTAAGCGACCCATCAAAATAACATTCCAAGCCGCTCCACACAACTCCATCCGGAGCATAAAACTATCGCTGTTAATGCGTCCGATAACAGATAAAAGCGAGCCAAACAGCTGGTTAATTCGCTCTGTGAAACAACAGATGAACCAGCCAAATGAATAGTAGGATACGTGTATCCTATCATACATCCCATGAGACATTATCTAGTTCACAAAACAAGTGATCTAAAGAACTATACTCGCTACAATAGCCGAACGTTCGCTTTTCGACTGAAAGATAATCATAAATAATCTAATTACCCACTTCCAGTCAAAATCGGCCGGACCGAGTTCTATAAGAGCCTCGAACCACTGGCTCAGGGGAGTCTGATCAGTAACTCAGTCTGACGAGAAACCCCTATCCAAGTGGCTGTATAGACAATCCTAAAGAAATATATATAGGAGAGATACCTATACCTTCGCTATGAGCCCTTATAAGCGAATTGAGTCTAGGACAAACTCGCCTACTCTTCTGTTGGCTGTGGTTGATTAGACCCCAACTTAAAGAGTCAAGTATAGATGCTTTCTTGCAGTTTAATCCTACAATAATGAAAGCTTACCCTCAAAGACTTAGGTATACCTATACCTTTGCTATGAGTCCTTATAGACGACCAGAGTCTAGAACAACCTCTCGTACTCTTTCTGGTGGTGTTGGTACATTAGACCCCAACTTAAAAGTGTCGAGAATTGATTCTTATCATAAAGACTAGAGTTGGGAGACTAAAGCGACCTATGGCAAGTTTTCCACCTAGTCAAATGCAAAGATGAAGACACAAGGCTTCGTTGCATCAGAATAACTCCCACTTAACATTAGTTAAGATCGAGATATAAATACTAGGTCTGGAAAGAATTTTAAAAGGTACAAACGACCACAAAATTCCTTTCCATATAGACGATGCATCACAGCACTTAAAATTAAAGTACATAAGACCATGAGACTAAATTCGCTCTAAGAAATTATCTTCTCAATTGCGTCCAAGCGAACAGCTAAATGATGAAGGTAAGACTAAAACTAGGATCTTAGCCTGCTCAATCAACGCAGAGGAACTCTCCACATCTTCCACTGTTGTTTTTAAAAGTATGTGAACAATCACAAACGACTAAATATACAGAGGAAGAAGATAAGAAACCGAATTACTTTTTTCCACAGGAAGTTAAATATGGTGCCGTCTACACAATCGAAGACCTGTGACATCCGTGTAGACTTAACCGGAAAGAGATCTTATTACCCTGCTCTTTACCCAGATGAAGTCAGCGTCCAACTGTGCTAGCGGTTTCTCATAATTGCTCGCAGAATTTTGAATCACTGGAACAAGTTCAAGGAAATGATAATGTATGGTATCTATATCATCCAAGAGTTGTTCCGGAAGGAAAAGTTATCCTTTCCATCATACGTTAAAATCAGTTAGAATCACAGTCACCAGCATCTAAACAGGCAGGTGACTGGACCAAATAAGCACCATGCAACAGCTCAAGATTTGAGACTGACGTTGAGTGCTTCTGCCTTAGCAGGAATACTGCGATTAGCTGCGCAACTGTGACAGCAAGTCCGTTACAGAGGCTGGAGGAGCAGCGGTCATGAAGAGCCTCTTCGCCGGCTGCTCCTAGGACAGGGAGTCCAATATAGTTATTACTGAGGACGACCCAATGAATGAAGCCTCATCTCCTTGGCTACTAGATGGTGCGACTTTCTTCACAAAAGATGGACCTTTTGACGATGCAGACTGGAAATCCTGAGTCACTTAGCCAAGGTGCGGTCGGGAGTGTTTGGTAGACGCTAATGAAGCAAAACTGTAGCCGTCCCCAGGTAAGAATTGAACTAAGCGTACCGGACAATAGCTGTGTACATAAGCTCTGACTGACGCAAGTTCCTACCAACAACACCCGGCTCCAGATGTTGTTGAAAGAGAGAGCGGGGTCTCCCTCTTGCTCGCAGTCCGGAGAGACCTGGACGAGCGTACCTCAGAACTTGCTGTCTTCTTCCTTCCATCAACACTGGGTGAGCATGATTCGATTAAACAGTGCTTGCTACACCCTTATTCTCTTCCGACCACCACGGACATACCCGGCATCACATCACCCACATACGAGTGAGATCTGCCGGTTGACCTAGCTGTAGACATGGGACGTAAACCTCTTTTGAGGCCTAGCCCTTGTCTAAAATCATTGAGCACTTTTCCACTAGCTCTAAATACAATGCATATGCGACACATCCATAGTCACTGTCCTAGTATCCAATCTTAACCGTTTCACCGGCGACAGGGAACTGAAACCACTCATTGGGTTTTATAGCCCTGTGCAATATAAAGATCACTTTGTCTGTAATGTAGAGGAAACCATAAGACTAGCTGATCCCGGCTGCCTATTAGACGGGACGTCCTGGACAGGAGGCATGGATGTATACTCCGAATGACGCAAGTTCCTACCAACAACATCTGTCCCCAGATGATGCTGTAAGAGAGAGAGGCCTCTCTCTTGCTTGCGGTCCTAGATGACCAGGACGAGCATACCTCAGAACTTTCCGGTTTGCTCCTTCTGTCATCGCTGGGTGAGCATAATTGCATATCATATCGTTCGCTCCACCCTATGTGATCTCCTAGTCTGGATCATATACACTTGGCGTCACAGTTCTCAGAGGCCTGAGTAACTACTTTACCGGTCGAGCTAACTGGCGACAACAGACTTGTGTGGTCGTGTGTGCTTTTCGAACATAGTGGAAGCTATAAGACTGGCCGACCCCAGCAGTCTATGGAAGGAGTGTCCCGTGGACGTAAGTTCCAACTGACACAAGTTCCTACCAACAACCTCTGACCCCAGATGTTGTTATAAGAGAGAGGGGCCTCTCTCTTGCTCTCGATCACGGAAGACCTGGATGGGCATACCTCAGAACATGTCTGACCGACAACTTCCTACCAACAACCTCTGACCCCAGATGTTGTTATAAGCAGGGCTTGATTTAATCTGAAAATTTTGAATAGCAATTTACTATTCACCCTGGAAAATTGATTAGCAGTTGATCCAAAAGCACTTGAAACTAATAAATCTTGAATAGCAAAATTCAGAAATTGGAGAGCAAAGTGCTATGCTAATCCAGTTAAATCGAGCCCTGGTTATAAGAGAGAGAGGCCTCTCTCTTGCTCGCGATCACGGAAGACCTGGACGGGCATACGTCAGAACTTGTCTACTTCTTCCTTCCTGTGCTTCTCCTTTCCATCATCACCGGGTGAGCATGTTCGTATGTTTATAGTGCTCGCTACACCCTTATTCCTCTTCTCGACTGCTACGGACATACCCGGAATCACATCACCCACATACGAGTGAGATCTGCCGGCTGAGCTAGCTGGCGACAAGGTCGTCAATCCTACTAAGGATCTAGGCACTTGTCTAATTCCTTGAGTACTTTTGCCGCTAGCTCTTCATTGATTTGCGATGAAGGCAGCACACTCCCTGATGGCGTCACGAAGCCATACCATGTTCTTGTTCCTCTGTAAATAGAAACTAAAAAACTATAGCGACATTTTGACGAGAGGACCAGCCGAGTCCCCTCACCACGATAGGATCGACAGTGTCCACACGCCTAACACAAACCATGACGCCCGTCATTCAGATTATCAAATCTGACACATGGAGTAGAATTAGTGGTAGTACATCTAGTAAACTCATTACAACGACCAAGTAAATAAAGGAAAGGTTTCCTCTATTTGCCATACTATTAGATAAAAATAATTACCTAAATACTAATATATGTCATTGTACCATCACCAAATAATCTACATATAATATAAGATAACATTAAAATATAATCAATGAAATAAATATATCCAAAAGAAAAACTCTTTCAAAAATCAAATAAAATTTTTTGAATAAATTTTCCTAATATTAGAGCCCAAGTTCCCAAAGGGGATGATGAGCCCAAAAAAGCCTAAGTGTGGACAAAATTATAATCTCTGTGTAAAATTAACTACCCCACTATCAGAATATTTAATGTTACTTACAACTGTTGTTCCTAAACAAAAATAGGAAACTACCTAGAGTAATGTAATGTAAACAAAACACCGGAATCAAGACCCCAGGCAACACGGCCCAAAGTCAGTAACAGAAACAAGACTATCCGATGTAAAGTAAGATCTTCCTCAGAAGAAAAAACGATACATTGGATGTAAGATGCATGACCAAAACACACGAACACCCTAAGGATGAGGACATAACCTTGGGGATGTACAGAATAATCTTCTGTATAAAACTCCCAATAAATTTTATACAAATTTTTTTATCAAAACAAGTCAAAAAGCTTGGGAGCTTAACTGGGGGGATCAAGGGAAGGCAGGGAAGGAATACTAAATAAACAGTGGATAGATCATAATCAATCAGTGATAACGTCAGCCTCATGTCCCAAAATTAGGAAACATGAACTAATTTTAATAAATATTATAAAATTACAGCCCTGAACGTTTCAAACCACCATTTCTTCCTTCCTTCCTCCAGTTCTGTACTTGGATCCACAATTTAACCATTGATTTGTGTCTGGCATCATTATTAATTGAGATTTAAAAGCACAATTATCAGTTTGTTGTTATCTGACAAGGGCCAAACAAAGAATGATTTTATTGGCGCCAGATTCGGTGACTTCCTGGCGTCTGCGCATACACAGAGGGTAAAATGTATGGAGGGCCAGTTAGGACTTCTCATTTTCGATTTGCATGCAAATTTGGGGGATTGGGGGGGGGGGGGCAAAATTTGTGTTTGTCCGCAGATATTTTTGAGTTAGCACCAGCTAAGTCTGGGTCATTGGTTACAGTATAAAAATACTGATGTTTACGTGTTAGTGAAACTTTGCAAATAAAAACAGTGTTCAAACTAAAGTTGAGTGATGGCAACTTACTTTCCAGTGGTATTTTTCATGAGAAAATCTTTCATAATTGATGCATGACCCTGTGCTGACAAGCAATGAAATTTATTAGCATACACATCTTCATATCCAAAGTACCAACTTTTCCATTTGCCGTTTTCATCCTAAAAGGTAAAGAAATAAACAATTTTCATATAAGGATATTTTTGGTTTATTTCCCATGCATATGTTTCAGATTTGTTATGATGAGGGAGGCTTATTCTTTTTTCTTATACATGTAAGCATTAAAGGCCTAAAAAAGTTTGTGCATTTTTACAAAACTTTGACAGCCTGTGATTTTGCAGTTGTTTCTATTTTCAACAAGTGTTTGACCACCGAGGTGGTATTAGTCCCCTACGGCGCTTTTGTGACATAAGGTATTTTTGTCACAGAAAACACTAGAGTACATAAGCATCTTGGATTTTGAAAAAAAATATTGAGCGTGGATAATCCCCTCACAACCCTTTATCCATGTACCATATATGAAAGGCGTAGCTTGAACCATGTTGGAGGGAGGGGTGGTAACATAAAATAGAAAAAAAAGCTTAAAAAACACAACAAAAATGGCCACCATTCTGCCATCTTGGATTTTGAAAAATAAATATTGACTGTGCATCATCCCCTCAGAACCATTTATCCATGTACCAAATATGAAAGGTGTAGCTTGAAGCATATTAGAGGGAGAGGTGGTAACATAAAAACACAGAGAGACAGACAGACAGACAGACAGACAGACAGACAGACAGACAGACAGACAGACTTTTGAAAACAAAATATTGAGCGTGCATAATCCCCTCACAACCCCTTTATCCATGTACCATATATGAAAAGTGCAGCTTGAACCATGTTGGAGGGGGCAGTGGTAACATAAAATAGAGAAAAAGGCTTAAAAAACACAACAGAAATGGTTGCCATGGCGCCATCTTGAATTTTTGAAAAAAAATATTGAACGTGCAATATCCCATTACAACCCTCTATCCATGTGCCAGATATAAAAAGTGTAGCTTGAACCATGTTGGAGTGAGGGGTGGTAACATAAAATAGAGAAAAAAAGCTTAAAATACACAACAAAAATGGCCACCATCTTGGATTTTGAAAAAAAAATATTGAACGTGCATCATCCCCTCCCAACCCTCTATCCATGTGCCAAATATGCAAAGTGTAGCTTGAATCATGTTGGTGGGAGGGGTGGTAACCATAAAATAGAGAAAAAAGCTTAAAAAAACACAACAAAATGGCTGCCATGCTGCCATCTTGGACGTTGAAAAAAAAATATTGAACATGCATCATCCCCTCCCAACCCTCTATCCCTGTGCCAAATATGCAAAGTGTAGCTTGAACCATGTTGGTGGGAGGGGTGGTAACATGAAAATAGAGAAAAAAAAGCTTAAAAAACACAACAAAAATGGCCGCCATTCCGCCATCCCACCATCTTGGATTTTGAAAAAAAAATTTTGAGCGTTATCCATGTACCAATTATGAAAGGTGTAGCTTAAAGCATGTTGGAGGGAGAGGTGGTAACATAAAAACAAGAGGCCCCACGTGGCCTTAATCGCTCACCTGACAAAGTGACTCTAAGAAGTATTTTAGGTCACCTTCACCATGTCATGCCTCATCAACATTAACTGGTTGAGTGATAGATTTTGTTTGAAGTTCAACATTTGTTACCTAAAATTAGTTTTATTTAAAATCATTGGTGTGTGGCCAATCTCCAATGATTTTTAATAAAGCAAATTTATCTCTGCAGACAAACTGGTTTAGCATGAAGCACAAACAAGGAATGTGAAAAGATAGCCTTGGACATCTCTCCCCAACTGTGGATATCTTCCATGTGCTACATGTATATATTTGCATGCAAGAAAACAAAAATTTTCACAAATTTTATTTTTTTTTATCATCATTGGAACAAGCTCAAACAGCTTATTCCAATAGGGGTATGGGAAGATCAGGTATATTTTTGAGACAGAAATGTGAATATATAAATAATGGTGTTTTTTTGTGAATGATGCTGGAGAATTTTGCGTAAAGATATGGTAAATGGTTTGTTCTAGATACAGAATGATGCAAAAGTATTTAAATTTGATTAGGCAAGTTGTTCCTATAATGCATTTAAAAATTGAAGTAACTGTTTTTTTGCTGACGAACTTTTAGATGTGTGTGTCTGTGTTTGTGTGTGTGTGTGTGTGTGTTTGTGTGTGTGTGTGTGTGGGGGGGGGGGGGGTAAGAGTGTTCTTGCAAACAAAATTCCTGAATAAATGGAAAATTTTATTTTTTGTGTGAAAGACATAGTGCGTGAATGTTGATTGGAACAAGCTTAGAGAGCTCATTTTAATGTGAAGTCATAAAGCTGTGTTTTACGTACAAAATTCTGGAATAACTAAAAAAATTGCTTTTTTGACTCAAAAAGCATGGTGTGCGACCTCTCATTGGAATGAGCTCAAAAAGCTCATTCCAATGGGGTATTTACAAGCGATAAGTACATGTATGTTTAAGAGACAAAAATTAAAATTTGAATAGCGATTTTTGCGAAGAATGCTGACAAGTTTTGGCAGTTATGCTGGTAAAAAGGTAAGATATGCAAAGTGGTTGTTTTTTAGAGGCGACATTTAATTAAGGGGAATTAACCCTTGATTACTGAGGTAACTTCTAAAAGTACTGAAATTTCATGAAGCAATGTGAATAACAGACAACAGTTGCCTAAAAATGTCATGAATAACTAAAATTTTTATTCCTTTGTCTCGAAAACATGGCATATGACCTTTGTTGGAATGAGCTGAATGCGTGTGTTCCAATGAGGGGTCATAAAATTTGAACGAAGATTTGTGTGAATAATGCATTAGTACTGCTAGATTTGGGTAAACGGTTCACCCTGGATACCACCCCTTCTATAGTAGATCTTTTCTGCAAATTTTGTCTAAGATTCTATCAACTTTACAAATAAATACGTTCATGAATCACAATCAGATCCACCCTACAATGTTGCATACCAAATATCAAAAGATTCTGCCTGCTGGATCTGGAGAAGAAGATTTTTTAAGAAATATGCCTGAAACGCACTAAGTTAAAATTTGGGCTCTTATACGGAGCCCAAATATAAACCCAGGGGGCCGATTTGAACAAACTTGAATCAGATCCACCCCACAATGTTGCTTACCAAATATGAAAAGATTCTGAAGCTGGATCTGGAGAAAAAGATTTTTTAAGAAATTTGCCTGAAATGCACTAAGTTCGAATGCGAGCTTCTATAGTGAGCCCAAATATGAAACTAGGAAGCCGATTTGAACAAACTTGAATCAGATCCACCCCACAATGTTGCATACCAAATATCAAAAGATTCTGCCTGCTGGATCTGGAGAAGAAGATTTTTTTAAAAATTTGCCCGAAATGCACTAAGTGCGAATTCGGGCTTCTATATTAAGCCCAAATATGAATCCAGGGGGCCGACTTGAACAAACTTGAATCAGATCCACCCCGCAATGTTGCATACCAAATATCAAAAGATTCTGCCTGCTGGATCTGGAGAAGAAGATTTTTGAAGAAATTTGCCTGAAATGCACTAAGTGCGAATTCGGGCTTCTATATTAAGCCCAAATATGAATCCAGGGGGCCGATTTGAACAAACTTGAATCAGATCCACCCCGCAATGTTGCATACCAAATATCAAAAGATTCTGCCTTCTGGATCTGGAGAAGAAGATTTTTGAAGAAATTTGCCCGAAATGCACTAAGTTTGAATTCAAGCTTCTATAGTGAGCCCAAATATGAATCCAGGGGGCCGATTTGAACAAACTTGAATCAGATCCACCCCGCAATGTTGCATACCAAATATCAAAAGATTCTGCCTGCAGGATCTGGAGAAGATGATTTTTTAAGAAATTTGCCTGAAATGCACTAAGTTCGAATTCGAGCTTCTATAGTGAGCCCAAATATGAATCTAGGAAGCCGATTTGAACAAACTTGAATCAGATCCACCCCACAATGTTGCATACCAAATATCAAAAGATTCTGCCTGCTGGATCTGGAGAAGAAGATTTTTTAATAAATTTGCTTGAAATGCACTAAGTTCAAATTTGGGCTCCTATACTGAGCCCAAATATAAACCCAGGGGGCCTATTTGAACAAACTTGAATCAGATCCACCCCACAATGTTGCTTACCAAATATGAAAAGATTCTGCCTGCTGGATCTGGAGAAGAAGATTTTTTAAGAAATTTGCATGAAATGCACTAAGTTCAAATTTGAGCTTCTATAGTGAGCCCAAATATGAATCTAGGAAGCCGATTTGAACAAACTTGAATCAGATCCACCCCACAATGTTGCATACCAAATATCAAAAGATTCTGCCTTCTGGATCTGGAGAAGAAGATTTTTTAAGAAATTTGCCTAAATGCACTAAGTTCGAAATCGGGCTCCTATACTGAGCCCAAATATGAACCCAGGGGGCCGATTTGAACAATCTTGAATCAGATCCACCCTACAATGTTGCATACCAAATATCAAAAGATTCTGCCTGCTGGATCTGGAGAAGAAGATTTTTTAAGAAATTTGCCTGAAATGCACTAAGTTCGAAATCGGGCTCCTATACTGAGCCCAAATATTAACCCAGGGGGCCGATTTGAACAATCTTGAATCAGATCCACCCCACAATGTTGCTTACCAAATATGAAAAGATTCTGCCTGCTGGATCTGGAGAAGAAGATTTTTTAAGAAATTTGCCTGAAATGCACTAAGTTCGAATTCGGGCTTCTATAGTAAGCCCAAATATGTATCCAGGGGGCCGATTTGAACAAACTTGAATCAGATCTACCCCGCAACATTGCATACCAAATATCAAAAGATTCTGCCTGCTGGATCTGGAGAAGAAGATTTTTGAAGAAATTTGCCTGAAATGCACTAAATTCGAATTCGAGCTCCTATAGTGAGCCCAAATATGAATCTAGGGAGCCGATTTGAACAAACTTGAATCAGATCCACCCTAGAATGTTGCATACCAAATATCAAAAGATTCTGCCTGCTGGATCTGGAGAAGAAGATTTTCAAAGAAATTTGCCTGAAATGCAGTAAGTTCAAATTTGGGCTCCTATACTGGGCCCAAATATAAACCCAGGGGGCCGATTTGAACAAACTTGAATCAGATCCACCCCACAATGTTGCATACCAAATATCAAAAGATTCTGCCTGCTGGATCTGGAGAAGAAGATTTTTTAAGAAATTTGCCTGAAATGCACTAAGTTCGAAATCGGGCTCCTATACTGAGCCCAAATATGAACCCAGGGGGCCGATTTGAACAAACTTGAATCAGATCCACCCTACAATGTTGCATACCAAATATGAAAAGATTCTGCCTGCTGGATCTGGAGAAGAAGATTTTTTAATGTTTTTCCCATTGCCTACAGTGTTAAAAAGTGCTGACTCAGCACTTTTTCAAAGTCCCGAAACTGTACCCTATGATAAAACCGATGGCAATTTTTTTTTACCAATCCTTTCTGTTGGTCCTAAGGAAGCTGCACACCAAATAAAAATTCTCAGTGCCGTGCAGTTTTGGAGATATGGGCGTTTTAAATTTTTTCTATTTTTAGCTCCTGCGGTTCCCACGGGGCTGCGGGAAAATTTTTTTTTGCATAAATCAAGTACTCATGACCCAATAAGCCCTCACATAAAATTTGGTTCAAATCAGCCTCTCGGTTTGGAAAATAGAAATTTTGGGCGGGGCAAAAAATTTTGCCCCTCTCATAACAACGTCAAGTATAGCCCAACAAACTTCTCTTGAACAAATCTGAGTCTACACCTCAAAAGGAAGCTGCACACCAAATATCAAGTCTCTGCTACTGCTGGTTCATGAGAAGAAGATTTACAAAGATTTTGGTGCCCCTTGGGGGTGTGGCACCACCCAGGAGGAGGGGCAACTTCATTTGAACAAATCTGAATTGGCATTAGGTAATAAACATTTAGCCAACATTTGAATAAAATTGGGCTAGTGGTTTAGGAGGAGAAGTCGATAATGTAAAGTTAACGCCGGACGGACGACGCCGGACGACGGACGACGGACGCCGGACGACGGACAGAAAGTGATTAGTAAAGCTCCCCTTGAGCTTCGCTCAGGTGAGCTAAAAACAGACAGACAAACAGATGGATGGACGGACAGATGGACGGACGAATTTTTGAAAAAAAATATTGAACGTGCAACATCCCATTACAACCCTCTATCCATGTGCCAGATATAAAAAGTGTAGCTTGAACCATGTTGGAGTGAGGGGTGGTAACATAAAATAGAGAAAAAAGCTTAAAAAACACAACAAAAATGGCCGCCATGCCGCCATCTAGGATTTTGAAAAAAAAATATTGAACGTGCATCATCCCCTCCCAACCCTCTATCCATGTGCCAAATATGCAAAGTGTAGCTTGAACCATGTTGGTGGGAGGGGTGGTAACATGAAAATAGAGAAAAAAAGCTTAAAAAACACAACAAAAATGGCCACCATTCCGCCATCTTGAATTTTGAAAAAAAATTTTGAGCGTGCATCATCCCCTCAGAACCATTTATCCATGTACCAAATATGAAAGGTGTAGCTTAAAGCATGTTGGAGGGAGAGGTGGTAACATAAATAAAAAACAGACAGACAGACAGACAGACAGACAGACAGACAGACAGACAGACAGACAGACAGACAGACAGACAGACAGACAGACAGACAGACAGACAGACAGACAGAAGGACAGACAGACAGACAGACAGACAGACAGACAGACAGACAGACAGACGGAGTGCACTTACGGTTCCCGTAGGGGACTAACAAGCTACATGTACAGTGGAACCAGTAACTGAATAGCCACTTTGCCATTAAAAAATATTCAATTAACAGGAGTATTCAATTATTGATTGTGTCACTTTCCTGTATTCTGGAGATAAATTTAACATTTATTCTTGCTCCATGAGCTCTGTCAAACAAGATATAATAGATTAAATGCCTGTATTGTATGTACTGAGGCCAAATAGGTCTAGAAACAAAGGAAAAATGGGGAGAGTCAGTGTAATTTCTTGACAGGTTACAAGATCTTTTATTCAATTAACAGGAGTTTACTCTATAACCTATATTTAATTAACAGGGCAGATTTGTACTGGAGGTATGGTAAATGGTTTTGTGTTTGGAAATTTTATTCAATTAACAGGGTTATTCAGTTAAGAGATATCCAATTAAGTGGGCACCACTGTATTACATATAACTGAAAATTGAGTATGTTTTCATTTTTTGGAATTCAGGAAAAAAAAAATTCTGCAAGGCATTCCAAATGAGGGTCCATAAGCTGAGTTTAAATACCTGTCGAGAATATTACTGGCTTGTTTTGGCCATCACATTGGGTAAACAGTTGCTACAGACAAGCCAGAAAATAAGCAGACTGTCATCTGCAAAATGAGGTCACCAGAGGGTAAATTTAGTGCTGCTACCCTGCATAGCAGGGTATCATCACTAAATTTTACCCTATGTGAACCTCAATCTGGATCAGGGTCTCAAAACTAAACAGAAAGAGGTGCCCAGAGGATAAATTGGCTCACTGTATGGGATAGCATCATCAAATTCAACTGCTGGGAATCTCATTCTGCAAATGTCAGACTGCTTATTTTCAGGCCTGGCTATAGAGGAGATTTACATTAAGGCTGTACAGAGCACAGGGTTAGTTACTTAGTTAATAGTGAATTATACACAGGGTTAGTCGCACTTTTGGTTAGAAAAAAAACTGGCAACTGCCATATCACACACTACATGAAGATATTCGCTCACTTAGCCTGTACACACACAGAGTTAGATGCATAATCAAGATATGGCTTTAGAAACAAGCACAAGATGCTATTTATTGGGAAAATGATATGGAATGAAAATAAACATGGAATATATGAGGAGACCAGCTCCAGTTATTTTTTAAATAAAATGAAGATTCCTCTACTCTTCAGCTTTACCATAAGACATTTTAGGAGAGTGATTGAGCGCTCACCATCTTTGCACTTTAGGCGAGAAGGAAGCACGCCATCACTTCCATCTCCTTCAGAACCCTGCAAGTTTATAACAACTACTTTTAAAATGTGTTCATCATTTGAAATTTATAAATCCTACTGCATTATGAAGCTTTGTGTGTAACAGTATTCATGTCAACCAAAAAAATAAACAAAATACTCGCTGAAATATTCATAACTCTAATGTTATACAAGAAAAAAAAATCTGGACTTGCAAACATGTTCATTCTAATAAACTCACCTGATTGAAGCCAGTCCAATCAATGCAGTCTCTAAAATCAATTTTCTCTTCAAATTTACCTTCCCATCCTTCTTTATATCTCTGAAGATAATACACTTCATCTATAACAGGCTCTCCACGAACTATGAAAAAAAACATTTGAGTTAATGGTTATCAGTCAGAAGTCATATGTGGACTAAATAGTACGAGGGACCTACAAGCATTATTAGGTTTTAATTAGGTTCCACAAAATACATTTGTTTCTCAGGCCATTTTTTGTAAAATTGCATGTGAGCAGGCATTTTTTTATTTTATTTTTGTAATTATTTCTTTGCCATCAAAAATTCAGGTTCTTAGTTTGTTTTGTTTTCGGCCTCATAATCTACAGAATAGCATGGGTGGTGGTGTATTTCGTCCCTTGAGTGCAAGAAGGCTTCGCAATGCTAAAGCATTACAAAGCCTTGTTACTTGCAAGGGACAAATTTATCAATTTTATTAGCTTGGATAAAATATCAGACATACACCATTTAATTTTTAAGTTTGCATTGGTTATAAAAAGAAAGCAGGTGGTAGCCAAAAGGGCCATGTGGAAGGGCCTAACAAAACAGATTTTTTATTTTTTTAGGCTCAAACCAACATTATTACCTAATGCATCTAACCTATTAAGCTAACTCTGGTCACAAAAAATGCTGTTCAAATTTCATGATTTTTTCAATTTTCACATTTCTCGTTAAGCATGTTCCATTGAGATGTTGAAGAATAGGTTTTTGAGGTGACTATTTTTTTGTGACAGGTATGAAAAGTTTTGTGCCTGTCATTCCAAATTTGTTACCTGTGAAAGACATTAGGACTGAATAGTGTAGTGACAAACATTAAATATTTTTGTGTTGGTGAATGAAGCACTACTTTAATGGATGTACACCCCTGTAAAAGGTATGTTTTGATGCAGTCCCTTATGTGGATGGTCCAATCATCACCAAAGTTTGATAGGTGTACATGAATTGCACTTGTAACTGGACTTCCTCCCCTGCTATCAAACATAGACAATAGTTCCACATCTCCCATGTGGATGGTCCAATCACAAACTTTTGTTAACAGGTGTGCATGGATCTTGCAACTGAAACTTGGTGCTGGGCTTCTTACCCTGCTGTAAAATGAACACAAAAATTCCACATCCCCCTTGTGGATGGTTCAATCGTTACCAACCTTTGACATCAGGGGAATATGGATCTCACAAATGGAAAGTGGGTACTTTCACCTGCCAGATAATAGTGATATCAATATTATTAATTTTAGAGAAAAATCTTCAACTTCACTTTTATTTGGTAATGAGACAGAGTGAAAATGCAATCACTATTATTAATTTCGACCAAAAATGCAAGCCATCACTATTAATTGGCCATCACTACTACAATAATAAAAGGTATTTGCTTTTTTGTCAATAAAATTATACACGTAACATGTGCTAGTGTAAAAAAAGGTATAGTATGTTTTATTTTTGTTAGAAAAATGTGTCATATAACATGTGCTAATGTAAAAAAAAAGGTATATGTATGTTTTAATTGTTTTTGTTAGAATTTGAAGTTGAAAGTAATAAAGTATGGATCTTTACTGATTGTTTCTTGTTATTTCATATTACAATAGTCTGTATAGTACATTGAGGGTGGATAATGACCAAATCACCTGACGGTTGTATTTTCCACCTATATTAAAATTCATAATTTCTGAGAAAGGGCATAAAAACTACCAGACTTCACTAGACACCACTGCCAGTCTACCAAGTCACCAAGTGTTACCCTATTAAGAGGGAGCAAAGAATAAGTAAAGTTCTCCAGGCCTTCAAGGAAATGGTAGAATCTATGATGACGAGAATAAAATACACATTTTGCAAGAATCAAAGTTGATTTTCATTGTTTTCCTTGTGAGAATCATTTGCAAGAATCGATTTTGATTCTCGCATGAATTTTAAACCCTGGCTAAACCACAGCAAATTTACAAATAATGGCCTGAGAAATAGAAGATCTACTTTGTGGGGCCCAATGCTATTCCAAGTCTGGTTTTTATGCCTTTTCTCAGAAATTATGAATTGGTGGAGCCATTCTTCCATCTACATGTGAGGGAATAGTGTGGCATAACTGAATTTATCATTGATGGATTAACGCTTAGCTGGTAGAGTGCTGAATTATTTTTGGCCATCAAAATTTGTTCACATGTCTTTGCCTTGTTACAATTTATGGGAGAGTGCCTACAGGCACTCTCCCATAAATTGTAACAAGACAAGTCCCTACAGACTAAATAATATCACTTCAAAGATAATACGAAACACATCCATTGAGTATGAAGCCTTCAAGTTGCAGCACCTTCCCCACAGAGTAAAGCCCAAATATGGGCTTCCAGCACTCTACCAGTTAACCCACTGAGTAATTTTAAACTATTTTGCATCAAATCTATTCATGGCTGCTGTGAAGCAGCCATGACTAGATTTGATAAAAAATTCATGAAAACTCTGACTCAAGACATTGGTCAAACAGTCTTTACAATTCATAAAGGGAAATTAGGATAAATTTCTTCAAATTTTCCTTATTTTAATGGCATGAGATTTCATGTTCTTGACAGGAGTATTCACCAGCAGCATGCAAGGAGTTAAGGACACCTTTTTATCCTTTGGAGTCTACATGTAGCTGTAATCACAGATAAAACGGGCTTTGATGATGATGTTTAGGATTAAATAGTGTTCATGAGAAACACAGAGAAAACACATTTTAAGAAAAGGGCCCTGCAAATGAAACATGTCCTCTTTTGTGTGTGGCCTGTTTACAGTCACACAAATTTTAAGTTTCTGAAAGACCTGCAGATAAGATTTTGTGAAATTTCTAAAAACCATTGTCAAAAGTAGATGCCCACAAACAAAAACTTGAAATGTAATATATTTGAAATACCTGTTAAATATTCTTCAAATTCTATAACTGGAATATGTCGTTGTAAACTTGATATATCAAAGAATCGAGACCAAGGTATTCTAATCTGTTCACCTACATCTCTGGACTGCCAATGGTAGAGTCTTCCCCATGGAGGTAAAACTAGAATCCAGGGCTCAACTTCATTTAAAAACTTCACAAGGTTGGAAACCCTCATGTACACATCTCGTCTGAGATTAAATCCCTCTCCAGGATTAACATCATATAACAGATATCTGTAAGAAATAACAAACACTTGCAAGCACAAAGTAACTGAGATGGTGAAGATGGGCGGTATTGTAATTCTGAGTTCAACATCAGTATTTTTAGGGGGAGGGAGGGAATGCCATGGTTATCAGTTTGGTATTTGGCATTAGGTATCTGACTTTGCTGAAAGTACCAGAGGGGACATACGGAATAAGTTGTTCTTGTATCATTCTACCACAATGCCACAAATGCCACTGCCAATGAACTCAACATTGACATTGTTTTGCCAACATAATCATATAGATCTACAGTAATTTTGTGACTTGTTCCACATGGGGCTGCATGATATTCAAAACTGAATACCGGTATCGGTATTCAAAAAAATACCGCGGTATACCGGTATATCGAAAACTGTTCAGATATATGAACACAAGTACCGCAATCAAGACTCGAGGGATCACAGTCAGAACGAATTAGCACGCCTTGATGATGCAGTTCGAAAAAACTTTACTCAATGCAGACGATATAAAAATTTATTATTTTCAAAATTAGTTTATCAGATTTTAACCAAAGATTTCAACAAAACTATATCATGTGACCCCCCTCATTGGAACGAGCTCAACGAGCTCGTTCCAATGAGGGGTCACATGATATAGTTTTTTGAAACTTTTGAAAATTATGTTTTCAACTTCTGAATTTGTGTATTACGAGAGCTCAAGCAGACAATTCCTTGGATAAAGGGATAATATTATTCATTCGGAGCTACAGTTAAAAAACTCATGTCATCTTGAAAATTAAATTGAGGGTAAATAAATAATGACGATAAACCGATATTTTTGTAATTACACCGGTATTCAATCGATATTGGTTTGAATACCGGTATATATTGGTTTATCGATATACCGTGCAGCCCTAGTTCCACATACTCCTTAACCCTTCAAAGGCCAATTTCAGGCATTTGTGATCTCAGAACATGTGCTATTAACACATCATTATTAGGAGGTTCTTCTGACAATAAACATAAGCAGTGATTTCCAGTCAAGTCTTGGCAACCTGACAAGACAGCCAAGATTTGATTGAAAATCATTGCTAAGCAATTGGACAAGTACAAGTTCTAGTCTTGTGGGAATTCAGAACAATTTCCCAGGCCTTTAATGGTTAACAAAACTGAAAAGAAAATCAATCACTTCATTCATGAAAATGAACCCTTCAAATGCTATCAAGTCTCAACAAGGCCTTATAAGTAGGGTATGAAGGAAAATATTTGGTATTCAATGAAGGATTTGGTACGATTTTTCGGTATTCCCATGATATCGGTATAGGTTCAATATATTGCCCATCACTATAAGACACTAAAAGACAGACCCTGAATTTAGTCTAAACAATATTTTATTTCATAACTCAGTTTCACATTAATATACAGATAAGAAATAAATTAACATTTCACATACTGGTTGTTATGATATAGAATTCAGCAAGAAGCTAGAAGCTAATGTAAGCTGTTTCCAGTTATGAATTACCCATACAATAGATATGGCTGGAAAGCTGTATGCTTCAAAATCTAATTTTAGTCCCTGAAATAAAATATTAGTGTTAAGAGAGAGGAAGATAAAGGAAAGAAGTGCGATGGCGAAATTACAAGTAATGATATTCATACTGGAATTAAAGAAAAAAGAGAAAGAAGGAATGAACTCACCCAAGGGGAAAAGCAATGCTTGGCATTCTACTGACTACTGCAACACAATAGAATACGATGATATGCACATAAGGCAATCAGCAACAACCAAGCATTCATGGAAGCAAGAAGTGACATGCATCTCAGTTTAGAATCTTTTTGTGGCAAGAATATAAATCGAGTAATCTTTGGAAGATTTCTTTATTAATTTCGCTAGTATACGAAACACAGCCGTTTAGGAGAATGTCTACATCAATGAAATGACTCAACAATTTGATTGTGTTATTTCATTCTCTCACATAAAAATGGCAATCGAAAAGGTAATGCTCTGTTGTTTCATGGGGACCACATCTACAAAGTGTTGTGGTGGACAGTTGGGTTTTTAAAGAGGTGATCATTAAGATTACTACATGACAGTTGTAATCTACAGTGAAGGCTTTGTGCTCTGCGTGACTTGTTATAGAAAAAGAAACTTGGCGCCAACAGCCTGTTCCGGTTGAGATACTGTTTAAATTGAGGTAATGAGTAGTTTTTGTGAACTCCATTGGATAAAGAATTCCACATTTTTGCCGCGCTCAGCAGAAATGACATTTGGTGTGAATTAGTTCGACAAAACGGTACCGACAAGTCTGGATTGTTGTAGACGCCATACGTGTGAGAAAAAGATAACCTCGGAGGAACTAAACCTGATACATGTAAGTAACTTGGTACGAGTCTGTGATACATTTTAAAAAACTGCATAGTTTTGTGTTTTTCTCTTCTGATTTTCAGGGGTTCCCATCCTGTTTCCGCGTACAGGAGTGCCCTGCCTACACTTCACGTTGCGCCAGTAACAATTCTCGCAGCCTCCAGCTGGATTTTTTCGGATTCGACATTAGTACAATTATCCCATACTGTGTCAGAATATCCAAGGACCGAGCGTATGAATGATATGTATATAGTTTGAAGTGTTTTCCGATCAAGGATGAATTTAAATTTTCTCATGAGACTTATTCTATTCCAAGCTTTAGCAGTAATGTATTGTATATGATTTGACCAGGACCAATGGTAATTAATGCTAACTCCAAGATGTTTATGGTTATTCACTGTTTAAATGTTTTTATTCTGCATACGAAGCGGGGGTGTTGAATTGTGTCCGTTTTACGCGATATGAGCATTGATTCCGTTTTTGAAGGGTTGAAGGCGACGACCCATTGTTTAGACCATTGTTCAATTCTCAACAAGTCGTCGTTCAAGAGATCGGCTGCCTGGGTTGGGTTTTCAACAATAAGATAGAGCGTGGTATCATCCGCAAATAAGCGGATGTTGCACAAAACATTATCCACAATGTCATTTATGTATATAAGAAAAAGTAGGGGTCCAAGTATAGAACCTTGTGGTACTCCAGCAGTTGTAGGCACCCAAGACGACGCGACGCCTTCAATCACTAAACGTTGTTGCCAGTTTTCCAGATATGACCGAAACCACTCCATTAGTTTACCCCTTATCCCTATTTTATCAAGCTTGTATACCAATCCAGAATGCCACACTTTATCAAATGCTTTACTCAGGTTGCAAAAAACAAATCGTATTTCCTTCCCCTCGTCCAGTGCACAACTGATGATGTTATAAATTTCGGTAAGTTGAAATGTTGTTGAGTCCTTGGGTGTAAAACCTAACTGGAAGTGTGTCAGCAAAGCATTTGATTATAAGAAATGGAAAACTTTTTTGAAAACACATTTTTCAAAAACTTTCCCAAGACAGCTCAAAAGTGATATGGGTCGATAATTGCTGACAACGCTCGGACTATCTTTTTTAAAAACAGGCGACACGTTTGACTGTTTCCATCTAGTAGGAAAGCTGCTTTGATCAAGGAGAAGATTAAAAACATATGTTAAGGGCTTAGACAAACTACGGGAACATTCTTTTAAAATCTGAGGGCTTACATTGTCCGGACCACATGCCTTGGACACTTTAAGAGATTTAAGGGCGTCCAAAATATCTGTTTCCTCTACAGAAATGATGTCGAGGACAGGGCGGTTTTCATTTACTTGGTGACGTGGGAGCGATGCATGTGAGTCATCTACGGATGAAATAGAACAAAAGTACTCATTGAAGGCTTCTGCTTTGTCAAAATTAGATGACGGTATATGATCATTATATTGCAAGTTGGGATATCTGATTTTTTATTCTGAAAAAGTTTGTTTAGAGTTTTCCACCACTTGTGAGAAGAAGATGATGTTGTATTAAGTATATTTTCTATATTCGATAAGTGGTAGATTTCCTTTTTAGTGTAATAGTTTGGTTTCTTGTTCTCCGATATTTTGCCCAGGTCTCCAGTTTGTTGTGTAATTTACCTAAACGATGGATTCTTTTACGATTCCATATTAGTTTTCTTATTTCATTATGGATCCATGGAGGTTGGTCTCTTCAAGCTAAGATCACCTTATTTGGAATGTATCTGGGAATTTCGGTCTCTAAAATTTCATGGAATCGATCAATAAGGGAATGGCTATTACAATTATTGAATAATTCTTCCCAACTTGTCTCAGATAGAGATCGATTTAAACCTAAAAAATTACCTCGATCAAACTGCCAAATTTTATGCCTAGTCGACTTGGCAAGGTCTGTTTGGAATTTAAGTTTAGCAATAACAGGACAATGGTAGCATGTAAGTTCTTCATAAAAAGGATCGCCTACATACTGATAAGTAATGATAGATGGGTCTGTAGGAACCTGAATTTGGTTGCTGTCAACTGTTCCATTCTTTTCTCCACATGCCTGTAGATATAAGGTGGGTAGAGCTGGGAGGTTTTGATCTTTGAGATTCGGTTTCGGTTCAGTTTCAGGATGAAACTTCAGGTTCAGTTCAGCTTTTCTATGTGTTAAGAATATACAGCAAATAACACTTCAGGCACCTAAACTTAGAAAACAATCTGCAATAGTTTGTGCAACACCATTCAATATAAAAAGTCCTGTTTGTAATTATCTCCACTGGGTTCAGCCTAACTTCCTTTTGATCATTCTTATGGTTCTTGAGGATCAGTTACTAATCCTACAGTTAAAACTACAAGTCCTGTCATGAACTGTGTGCTTATCTAGGCTTAATTGCGTGTAGGAATTGCGCGCAATTTCCAAATCAAATGGCATCCAAAGCATGGCAGGTTCTTCTGGTTACTCATAGTCAACACAGGCGATGTTTCTGCCAATGGACCTCCGGGTTACCCGGAGGTCCATTGGCTGAAACATTGCATGTGCACAGGTCATATGTACAGAATTTGATAGCCTTACTATGGTCATAACACGTAGATTAA
This sequence comes from Pictodentalium vernedei, assembly GCA_031216915.1. Taxonomy (NCBI): domain Eukaryota; kingdom Metazoa; phylum Mollusca; class Scaphopoda; order Dentaliida; family Dentaliidae; genus Pictodentalium; species Pictodentalium vernedei. The sequence goes on along the minus strand of CM062289.1, from coordinate 326,078,821 downwards.
CGCGCAGATCGACGTGCTATTTGTGTGCATTTCATGACAGAACTTCTAGTTTTAACTGTAGAGACTGGGATTCTTTTGTCCTCTTTGGGAAAGGGTCCGGGGCCCATGCCACTGGGAACATTTGTGATATGGAGGCTCCAATTGAGAATTTGTTTTGGAGAGGAAAAAACATGCAAAGACTAAGAAATTTTACATTTGAATTCAGCAGAAAATATTAAGTCCAATACCTAAGCAACTGCATGTATATTACAAGTAAGTTTTATAACTGTCACATGGAATCATGTTCACACAGTCTTTGTGGTCTATACCAAAACCAAACTGTTCTTATACTAATATAGTATAAGAACAGTTTAGTATAGACTACATGTACAAACACTATGTGATTAGCTATTAACCCTTTACCTAACATGAAAAGCAGACGACACTTGCAAAAAAAATTCTTGAATAACTAATTTTTTTCATTTTTTGTCTCAAAAACATAGGTTATGACCCTCGTTGGAACGAGCTCGACGAGCTCGTTCCAACAAGGGGTCATAACCTATGTTTTTGAGACAAAAAATGAAAATATTTTGAAAATTAATTGTCGATTTTTGAGAATAGCGCTGGCCGGTTTTGGCCATTACGTTGGGTAAAGGGTTAAAGAAGAACCTGTCATTTGTTAGGCAAGCAATTTCAATTTAATGAAGAATTGGTGTCCTGAACTGGGTGGTCATAAGGCCGCAAAAAAAAACATTATTACTACCCAGTTCAGGTCACCAGTTCAGTTGTGCCTTAAATTTTGGTTTTGAGTGGGAATTGAAATTGTGAAATTTGGGGTTAAGAAATGGGCAAAATTGTTCCAAAATGTCACTGGGGAAGGGTCCCATAAATAACCCCTGTAGATGTCCAAAAGAATCCCTCATTCAGTCAGAAAAAAAACATAAATTAGGACATGAAATGAATAAAGTTCATCTGATCTATGTTGTGCATTGTCACATTTTCTTAATTATTCACTCATCCATAAAACAATTTTAAAAAATAGTATACACCTGGGACTTAATTAAGCACCCCCTGAAATGTTTCATGACTGTGAAGTTGTTGTTACTGATTATTATGTTTTAAGTGTTGCTAGGTCTTTCAGAACATTTCATCTAGTGAAATATGATGTTTCTGGCTGACAGCGTACCTCAAGCACATGCTTCCCACGAATGTTACAAAAAACACTATCATCCACATGCAATATCTGGATATAAAACAAGAAAATTTGTCATTTCTTTTATCAATAAATGTTGACATGGCAAGGAGGAGACTGTCAAAGGCACTACTGGTAAGGTGGCAAATCGTTGGCATGCATGCAAAACGCTTGCCATTCAAAGCTATTGGAAGGCAACTTGGCTATATAGTCATTCTGTCATCAGCAGACTTGTCTGAAAACATCAACAAACCAACGATGTTAAGGACTGACCAAGCCTGGACAACCCCCAAAAGACCTTTCCTCGGGCTCAGGCTGTCACCCAGGCATGTGGTGGATACACTCGTTACTGATGTCAGACACTGCTACATGTATTGTGTTCAGGAGATTACAAGTTATATTTTTGTCAGAAATTACCAGCATTGTTTCATCATGGACCATTCCAGCACCATACTTGTCTTGAGAACATTTTACAATCAAAAACATTAGTGACAGATATGTGTAATTAGCACCATTAGCACCATTAAAATACTCCATATTTTCATCATTGTGTTGTCTTTCATTAGTCAATAGACCATTCTCTCCACAAACTATCACTTTGGCCAACCGAAAGATAGCATGACAGTAATGACAGTTTCTATTAACACCACTGCAAAAAAGTTGCTGCTTAATTAGGTTCCAGGTGTATATGTTTCATTGGGATCATCCCTTTTACTTTCAACAATCTTAAAATAAAATGAGTTTTTCAGTGCTGGAAATGAACAAAATTGACGGGTGCAGTTTTAAGCTCCTGCAAAATCAGAGCCGAGAGTAAATTGCACCCGTAAAATGTTAGTACATGAATTTTCGAGGGAATGCTGTCACCAAACACCAGAAACCTTAACCCTTTGAACCCGAGCAGCCACTTTTCCAGCCAGGAACATGATGCATCATAACGCCAGTAAATAGGATGGCTGTTCAGTAAATGTGTGGGGTAGACCAATCAGTACTTTCAACGTGCAGCCACGAGGCTGCATGTTGAAAATATTGATTGGTCCACCCCAAATTATGAATATGGACTCTTCTTGCTGCCATTGAACTGCATGGCAGATACCACTTGTGTTCAACCGGTTAAATGTATAAGGAATTGCTGAATTATGACAGTAACTTGCCACTGGCCAAAGAGTGCTGCTTTCTCAAAACAACACACATTTATATGTCCTCACAGTATGTTAGTGCTTCACAATATTTTTCAACGAGTGCATTTTTTAGCTCCCGTAAAATAGAAAACACGGGTGCTGACGGGAGCAATTACACTCACATCCGTCTCATTTCCAGGACTGAATTTTGGCATATAAATTAAATTTAGATGAATAGGTATCAGAAGACATCCTAGCCACAACAGGCTTTGGTTAACTTACATAATAATTAGATGGATGACACATAATGAGGACAAATACATTCCCATCTAGATACTGGAATCAGGAATTCTTTTTGGGGGTGGGCTGAGAGGATGCACAAGATTCATCCCTGCTGACAACTGTCACTGAATGCTCAGCAAGAAAAACCAAAACCCTCAATTTAAAACCCAACCAGTACTAGTATATAAGTATTAAGCAGTACCGTCAGGGTGTATATCAAGCCTGAAAATAAGCAGACTGTAATCTTCAAAATGAGCCCCCCAGAGGGTGAATTTGGTGATGCTACCCTGCATAGCAGGGTAGCATCACAAGATTTACCCTCTATGAACCTCAGTCTGAATCAAGGTCTCAAGCCAAAACAGAAAGATGTACCTAGAGGATAAATTGGCCCACTGTATGGAATAGCATCAGTAAATTCACCCTCTGGGGACATCATTTTGCAAATGACAGGTTGCTTATATTCAGGCTTGGTGTATATAGCTTTTCACAGGTAGGGATGGGGTGGAGGGAACAATTCATCTATAAATAGATTTTGAACCTCAATGATTACTCCAAGCTGATTGATGCCTAATTTGTCTGTAAATACAGTTAAAACTAGAAGTCCTGTCATGAAATGCGCACAAATAGCACATTGATATGCGCATTAATGTACGCGTTATAGCCCAAGTAAAGCTATCAAATTCTGTACATATGGCCTGTGCACAAACAATGTTTCAGCCAATAGACCTTCGGGTAACCCGGAGGTCCATTGGCAGAAACATTGCATGTGTTTGCTATGAGTAACCAGGACAACCTGCCGTGCTTTGGATCATGATGCCATTCGATATGGCAATTGCGCGCAATTCCAATGCGCAATTAAGCCTAGATAAGCGCACTATTCGTGACAGGACTTCTAGTTTTAACTGTAGATTTTGCACCTCAATGATTACACTGGAACTACTTCAGTCTCCATAGTAATAAACAATCAAGTTGTGTTTGTTATTATAATATTGTTGATAAGTTTGAAAGAGGGTGAATTGGGAATGCAGCTTACTAAGAAAAGGATGATAACCGAATCTAGTTGCTTTTAAAACAACTCATCTTTATTATCTTATTAATGGGATTGAAACAAAAGCTGTGGCGATTGATTAATGGATGGTTTTTGCAATTAACAGGTGTGAAAAATATGGGTGTAGGACAAAAGCTCCCCAGGACAAAAGATTCCCGGGCTAAAAATCCCCAGAAAGAGCTCCCAAGTACAAAAGATCCCCAGGGGTAGGACAAAGGATCCCCAGACAGAAGATCCCCAAAAAGCACCCTGGGACAAAAAATCCCCAAGAAGCTCCCTAGGACAAAAGGTCCCCTAGAAGCTCCCTGGGACAAAAGGTCCCCTGATCAGCCATTTCATGTTTATGGTCACATGAAATTTGGTTTTTAATGTACGTATATTTTACTTTGTGATGAAAATGTTAAAAAAGTGAAAATTTGGAAATAATAAATGATAATTTTTAAAATTGTAAGAAAACCATACAAATATGGATATCATTGGAACTGGCTCAGTGAATCAGTTCCAATGGTATCCACATTTACATGGTAAGACAGCAGACTTCATATTATTAGTCTCTTTGTTTGACATCCATACTTACAAAACTTTATAGTTGCAGTTTGGTATCTATTTTTTTTAAACGAGTTACCAAAAACATTAAAATTGGTTCAAAGAAATAATCAGCAATGTTGGTTTTAATGCTGGTATCTTTTTTTAGCCGGGGATCTTTTTGTTAGGGGTTCTTTTGTCCTACCCCCGAAAATGTTTTTGACCTGGGGATCTTTTGTTCTGGGGAGCTTTTTTGCAGGGGATCTTTTGTCCCACCATCCATAAAACCTGGAGATCTTTTGTCCTAGGGAACTTTTTCTGAGGAGCTTTTGTCCGGGGATCTTTTGTCCTTGGGATTTGTTTAGATCGCAAAAAATATATATCGCAGCACTGGATCAACTGTTTGCACTTATTAATTAACAAGTGGAACACAAAGCTACTAGTCTATTATGTGCCATTTTAACACCCACTTTTGAAATAAACCTAATACTCTGTTTTTCAGCAATATAAGAAGTATAAGGAAATTTGTTTCACCTGTTAATCGTGTAAAAGCAAGTTAGATAGAACATTAATCCAGTTAAAAAAAAAAAGGAAAGAGTAGTCATAATTGGACACAGTTATGTTGCAAACTGCTACAAAAATTTGAAAGCTGGAGAAATAATGGACCATTATCACATTATGCCCGATCATAAATCATTATCATATTATGCTGATCATAAAATCATTATCACTTTATGCCCGATCATTATCATTCACTCTTGACTTCAGAGTGTGAAGACGTGTGAAACCAGCTACTGATTATGGAAAACTTGGAAATACCAAGACAGCTCAGGAAAGCCATGACAGCTCTGGACATTTCTTGTCCTATCAACTGAATTATCCAGATGGTTGGCAGGAATGTCCAGCTGACACTGGAATTCGAGACAGAGAAGATAGAGAAGATCATGCCGCCTTCTTCGGGGAGAAGTAGTACCCTTGTGAAGAGGAACCCCTCTCACACTGGTCCTCACCCAAAGAAGTCCGGAGGCCCTGGAAAGAGCAAGAAGAAAAAGAAGAAGAGTCCATCCACCAGGCGGAGGGATGCCCAACGCTTGGAGGCTTTCTTGGAGACAAAGAAGGAGAAGAGTGAGGTAAGGAAAGAGCCAGAGACGATCGCCATTTCCCCTCCCACTCCCACTGACAAACCCAATCATTTTTCAGCTCCCCAGTCTGTATCAATGAATGAGGACAGTCCTGTGGTGACTGAGGAGGAAATGGAAGCTGCCTTCTCGCCGCTTTCCGACCCTCACTCACATATCTCTTTGGTACCCAGAAGTCAGGCCCACAAAGCAGCAACTAAATCACTACAACCAAAGCTAGAATCACTTGGGGACTTTATCGACTGGATAGATAGGATGGTCATAAAAAATTTCGGAGAACTGAAGCTAGACTTTGAGGGGACAGTCGATGACTTCTTAGAATTCAACAAAACCAGAGAAAAAGGATATGATGAACAAACCAAAAAACTCTTCAGATCAATGAATCACAGCCAACTAGAGGCATTCAAGATCTGCCACCTTCTCTTTCACGAATGGTATAGAGAAAAAGTTAAGAAGGAAACAATAGAGAAGGAAATATCTAAATTTTATAGTAAATTTCCTTTCTTATTATACCTACCACAATTGTTTACTACAGGCTTGCACTACAGTGGAAGTCCCTAACTCGGATAAAATACTCTCTATTTTTGTCTTTCCCAAGCAAGTTGGGAAAGAAAAGTGGTGCAAAAGTACCAATAAAAATAAGCCAAAACTGGGTCGAGTGCAACCGGCGCAGACCCAGTACGGGACGCTCTCTCCCAAGTACAACTCCACGACTTCCGTTGCCAGTGCGCATACCGTCTCTAAAGACTCATTCTTTTTGAATCCGTAAACGTTAGAGTTATGTGATCAGCGGGGAGGAAAGATTCTTTACCCGTAAAGAAGACGGGAGGGCCTCCATGTAAACAATTGTGGTAGGTATAATAAGAAAGGAAATTTACTATAAAATTTAGATTTCTTATCAACCTACTCACAATTGTTTACTACAGGCTGAATAGACAAAAGGCTGGAGGGAATCGCATAACCAACCCCCACATAACCCTAGTGCACTGGAACCGTGAAGCAGAAGGAAGAGGTCCCGAGGCTTATCAACCATAATGTCGCAATCATTGGTAAAGGACAATGAAAAGAGACATATGAGCCTGTGTGACACACAGACAGAAAAAAGGGCAGTAACAGCACAAGGCTGAAACTGACCTTCAAGAAGCCTAATGGCTATGGCAGACAACAGCCTGAGCAGAAGAAAGAGGACCCAAGGCAAAAAGGTCCTCCGACTGCTCCTGCAACTGGCGTAAATAAAAGGTGGAGAAAGTAGAAGCATTTCTCCAGTAGGCTGCCTGCATAACATCCGACAACTTGACGGAGTTAGAAGAAGCCCAAGAGGTAGACAGTGCCCGCACCTCGTGGGCAGAAATACGATTGGTAATACAATCGCCAGCTGCTAAACGACTATAAGCCGTACGAATAGCAAGACAAATCCATCGAGAAATGGATTGAGGAGAGATCTTCTGTCGACCCGGAATGAGAGACAGAAAAAAACGTTTTCTGCCCTTCCGTATGAAGCGTGTCCGATCAAGATAAATGCAAATAGCACGGACCGGACAGAGCAAAGGGCGAGTACCCTCAACAGAGGGAAGAGCCCTGATACAGATAGGAGGAGGAGTAGTATCTGGTAACTGATTCTTAGCCAAAAAGGAGCAATCAGTGGTAAAAGTAACACTGTTGGGAGAACTCCTAAAAAAGGCCGGGTCAACCGAGAGGGCGTGAAGCTCACTAACCCGTCTGGCCGAAGCAAATGCCATCAGAAAAGCCGTCTTGTATGTGAGAAATTGCATATCCACCTGGGATAAAGGTTCGAACGGCGCCCCCCCCCCCCCCCCCCCCCCCCCCCCCAAGCAAAGCAGCACCCACGAAAGATTCCATCGTGGAGTAAGCTGCAAAGTCCGAGGCCTTTTCAAAGAAAAGTGCCGAACAAGCTTGGAGAGGTAAGGATTAGTGCCGATACGACGCTTCCCCACATAAGAAAAAGTCTCTGAAAGCATAGACCTGTAACCCTTGATGGTAACAGGCTGGAGACCCCGAGAATCAAACAGATATACCAGAAACTCCGCAATCTGTGAAATCGAAGGATTGGCATAATCAACAGAGTGATCAGCACACCATCGACAGAAGACCTTCCATTTAGCTGCATAAGCTAAACCAGTGGAGTGCCTCCTTGAAGAAGAAATGCACTCCACTGCTCGTCTCGAAAAACCTCTACGGAGGAGACAGGACCTGACAAAAGATATGCGTGAAGGCACAATGAAGTCGGGTCGACGTGAAACCTCCTCGGGCGACCTTGACAAAGAAGGTCGCGATGTAGCGGGAGACGTGCCGGAACCGCCGCCATCAGCGAGCGGAGCTGATTGATCCACACCCGCTGAGGAGACAGGGGAGCGATCAGAATGATTCGACAACTGCAGGTTCGAATTTTGGCGAGAACCTGAGGAAGAATCGGAACCGGCGGGAAGGCGTAGCCGACTAGACCGTTCCAATCGAGTGACAGAGCGTCCACGGCAAAAGCCAGAGGATCTGGACACGGGGACACGAAAGTGTCCACCTGATGGTTCCAACGAGTCGCAAAGAGATCGATGTGGGGACGTCCCCAGAGATCGCAAAGCGACTGGAACACTGCCCTGTGAAGCATCCACTCGGTGGAAATAACCCTGCCCTGTCGGGACAGGGAGTCGGCTAGGACGTTCAGACGACCGGGAATGTGACGAACAACCACCCCGGCGTGAACCTCCTGAGCGAGCAGTAAAAGATCCCGAGCTAACTCGTACATCGGAAGCGAGTGCGTGCCGCCCTGGTTCCGAATGTAAGCAACCACTGTCGAATTGTCGGATAGTAGAAGGACCTGGCGATTCGACAAGTGAGGGATCCACTGCCTGAAACTCAGAAGAAGAGCAAGAAGCTCCGTCTGGTTGATGTGTAGAGCTGCTTGATCCTGGTCCCACATCCCGTGTAGGGAAAGACCGAGAGGATCCAACGTCGCACCCCATCCGAGATCGCTGGCATCTGCCGTCAGGACGCGATCGGACGTGGGTAAGTCCAGCGGAACACCCTGCGTAATCCACTGAACATCTGTCCAGGGAAGAAGGTGAGGATACAGAGAGTCCGGAAACGGAAGCACCTAATCCAGAGAATCTACATTCGGTCTCCAACGACTGAGCAGAAAGTGTTGGAGAGGTCTGACACGCAGCCGACCTAGAGGAATGAGATCCGTCACCGAACCGCAGAGACCGATCAGCCGGAGAAAACTCCGAGCGGTCGCGGACCTGGACTGGGACAGAGTCAGAGCAAAAGCTGAGAGAATCACAGCCTTGGCCTGGGGAACAGCCACCAAATTGAATTTGGTTTGGAAAGACATCCCCAGATGACAAAACGACTGAGAAGGGACCAGGTCCGACTTCTCCTCGTTGACTCTGAATCCTAGCGACGTGAGCAAGCTCAACAGAGTGGCGACATCCGATTCCAGTAAGGCAGCATTGGAATGCCTCTGGAGGATATCGTCCAGATATGCCGAAGTAGTCACCCTGGACTGTGTGCGATGGAACGCTATCACATGCGACATCAGTCTGGTGAACGCCCAAGGAGCCAGGTTGAGGCCGAAAGGCATGGCCTTGAACTGGTAAACTCGCCCCAGAAAAGCGAACCTGAGATACTTCCGTGACGCCCGATGCATCGGAACGTGGAAGTAAGCGTCTCGCAGGTCGATGCTGGCGGCGAAATCTCCCTGGTGAATTGAATGGCGGACCGACCTGAAAGTCTCCATGCTGAACTTGGGAGCAATGATAGACTGGTTCAGGATGCTCAGATCGATAACCGGTCGGAGTCGGCCGTCCTTCTTCGGCACCAAGAACAGGCGGGAATAGAAACCCACTGACTGAACGTTCTTGACGACCTCGATCGCCCCCTTTGCCAGGAGATTGGCAATCTCCGAGGACAAAAGTTCCCGACGTAAAACGTCTGAAGGAACTGTGGTTGGAAGAGGCACCCTTGACAGAGTGGGGTGCCGTCGGAAGGATATGCGCAGCCCGGACCGAACAACATCTAACACCCATGGATCGGATGTGATGGTGGTCCAATGGTCTGCAAACTCTGCTATCCTTCCTCCAACCTGGGACGAGTCGAGGTGAGGACCTTCATTTCGAGCCCCGACGAGGCCCGCGAGAGGAGAAACCACCTCCTCTGCTAAATGAAGAATCCTGAGACTTCCCTCGATTCTGCCGACCCCTACCTTTACCCCGTGAGTAAGAAGCAGAGGAGGCGGCAGAAGGACCAGCCTTTTGCTTCACAGAGGAAGCAGAAGGGTACTTGTTAGGCTTGGAACGGCCCTTGCCTCCCCGAGAAGGCTGATCAAGCTGACGAAACAGCAGCTGATCTTTGGAATGACGTAGGACGTCATCCCGGACCGTCGACACGGAACCATGGAAAAGTTGCGGACCTGCCAAAGAAGCAGATCGAAGAGTAGCACGCTGCTCCTCGGGAAGGGATCGTCCTGTGTCCAGCACAGCGTCCCTTCGAACTAATTCCAAATTGGCCGTGTTACAGGCATGCGTGTGAGTAAGGTGCATAAGCGCCTTGGACAGCACACGCAAAGGAGCCTGTACCTCGTCAAACTTATCTGGAGGCAGATAAGCAGCCAAAGCTGAGACGACGTGATCTGAGAGAGAAAGCATGCCAAGCATCTCTCTAGATAAGCCCAACGTGGACTCCAGAGTCGTCATTGGAATGACGGCAGACTTGGGCTTGGAAAGCCCGAGGGAAGTGGAGTCCTGATCCAGAACCGTCAAAGTCTGGCAGACTGACGGATTGGCGGAATCGTAGGAACGATAACGCACAGGAGGCAAAAAGGTGTCAACCCTGGTGAAGAACGAAGTCTTCAAAGCCTTGGAATTCAGCTTGGCATCCAAAGCTGAAAAAGCTTCAACCACCTGTACCGACTGGCACGGTCGAAGGCGCCCAGAAGCAGGTTGCTCCATAGGCTGTTGGCGCGCGACCGAAGATCGCGACCAGGCTGACACTGTCGGCTGGTTAGCAGGTTTGAGCTCAGGCAGAAACCCAAACACAAAGTCAAGAGCCGCCCCCAAGTCCGAAGACTGCTGGCCCTCGACCTCAAGCATGTCGGACTCCTCCCCAGAGTCGGAAGACACATAGCCCATCGTGGGCAAACCAGCCGACGCCTCCCATGGTGTCGGGACACCAGAGGAATCGGAAACCGGCCTGTTTCCAATCCTGGGAGGCGGCGCCATAGGAGGCGCCTGGAAACCACCCATAGCCTCGCTGGAAGCAACAGGAAGGCTCTTTGAGAGAACCTGAGTGAGTAAGGAGAGGGCCTCCCTAAGCTCACTGCCTGTACCGACCGGTTCGACAGGGGAGCAAACTGGCAAAGTGGCTTCACCTCTGACCCTCTTAACCAGCGAAGGGTCACGATCCTCCAAAACACCCGACGCGGGACGACGGGCGGCAGCCGAAACATCTGAAGGCAGACGTGTATAGGGGTACGATGCACCCCGAGGATCAATATTGCGAGAACTCATGAGAGTCACCGCGGACCTCTGCGGGGCAGAAGGTCCAGGCTGCACAAAAGGCGTTGGTCCCCCAAAACTGGTCGTGTGACCAGAGTGAGCGGACGGAAACGCCCCGGAGTTCATAGTGTTTCCACTATGAACATCCGAATCCAAAGACACAACCGTGGTACTCGACGGCGACGAGACCACAGCGATGGGCTCGGCCGGCAGCCCCTTCCGACTTCGCCGAGTTGAAGTCAGGGAAGGCTGGGGCCGATATCCCACGTCTACAGTATCGGACAGTTCTGCAGTCCCCTGCAGCGAAAAGCCGAGGCCGGCTGAAACAGACAACGAAGCAGATGGACCAGCAGCAGTAGTAGATACGTCGAGAGTCGTTGAGGCTGGTGAAATAATGGAGAGAGCACACCGGCTCGGCTCCGAAGGAGGAGTCACAACCCTAGTGACAGCCTCAGATGTCGACTGGAGGGGGACCGTAGTCCCGGAACCAGGCATCTCTACACCAGAACACTCAACGGCTCCCGCAGTATCCACCACAGGAAAAGACTGCACATCCCCCACGGAGGAGGAATAACTCTCACCAGACAGAGTCGGTTCGGGAGGCCCCGAATGACCACGTTCTCCTTTCCCGCGGGAGCGGGAGGCACGGCCACGAGAACGAACGACACGATTTACAGACGCCCAAAAGGTGGAAGACCATGTTCCACAGACACCACACGGCCGCTCGGCCGAACATCCATTACAGGAGGAACACGACGAATGTACATCGTCCACATGCTTAGGCAGCAGACACTGCCCACAAGGAATTGTCCTAGGCATGAAAGAGGTGAGAGGAGCAGAGAAGGTGAGATCAGAAAACAGAACACCCCCAAAGAGAGAAAGGTGACAGAAACAAAGACCCCAGACGGCCGACCGGGAACCACCCAACAGGAAGACTACTCTCAACAGAAAGAAGAAACACTGTAGGAGTGGTACCCCGCTGACACCTAACTCTAACACAATTAAAAAATTTTGCAAAAAAAGCATTAACAATAATTGTGAAATAATCTAAGTCCGAACCGCGTGGCCCGCGAAATTCGCGCGCGACTCGAGAGAGAGCAAATAAAAATACATGATGGACATATAATAGAAAAAAGAGAATATAAAACACTGTTCCTGAGAATACAAAGGATACACTGCGGTATAATGAATCAGGAATCATCAAACATCGAGTTGGTGGAACACTGATAAGCGTGCAAAAACATCTCGACACGAAGCGGATTTTAAAAAGAATGAGTCTTTAGAGACGGTATGCGCACTGGCAACGGAAGTCGTGGAGTTGTACTTGGGAGAGAGCGTCCCGTACTGGGTCTGCGCCGGTTGCACTCGACCCAGTTTTGGCTTATTTTTATTGGTGCTTTTGCACCACTTTTCTTTCCCAACTTGCTTGGGAAAGACAAAAATAGAGAGTATTTTATCCGAGTTAGGGACTTCCACTGTAGTGCAAGCCTGTAGTAAACAATTGTGAGTAGGTTGATAAGAAAGCAGCCAACTCACCTCAGCCTCCTCCCACAAAAAAACACAAGAAGAAGCACAAGGACTTTAAAAACTACAACTCCTCTTCCTTTGCCACTGCCAGACATGACCTTATCACACAGCTAAAGAGGGTCTAAAGGGGCTTGCCCCACACTGTCCATGCACGCCTTCGGTACGCTAAAACCATTTGATTTAAATAATGGACAAAAACTTCACATGGGACAAAAGTTTGTACTCAACAGCAAGGATAACAATCACTTGTGAGCAGATGAAAGACTGCATTCAATCTCAGCCATATAAGGTCTTTTTACGGGAACATGGGGTTGGGTGGAAGTGGGGGCGTCACTGTCGTAGGAAGTCTTTTCTAAAGGCTGTAAAATTAATTTTACGACACTGAATTGGGGGTTCACTGTCGTAGGAAGTCTTTTCTGAAGGTTTAAGCCAAGGTATATGGCGGCCAATACTTACAATTGGTTTGCCAACCATTCATTTTTTAGGAGGGTGGGAAATTGTCAAACCACAGTAGTACATAGAAAACCCCACAACCCCTAAAAAAAATTAATTTGATCAACAACAGGGATAAAATAAAAATAATTTAAATATTGGAGTTTAAGGTCACATTTCTGGACTATGGCTAATCGCGACAGCAGAAAATAACCCCGCTTCAATTCCCATGGTTCCCACAGGGTAAATAAAAATCATACGCTGTTATCTCAAGATTAATATTGCAATAAACTTCGTTTGAACGTGCATGAATTTACCAAGGTCAAAGAATTAAAATTGGTACCTCATTTCGTGTTTTCTTTTTTTTCAAGTGACACAACATTGGAGAAAAAAAAATAAACACTCTACTGAGAGTTTATAAATGCCGTATCGAATTTACATTTTCCAATGTACCAAATAAAATAGATTCAGTGAGTGTACTGTATGTTGGGGAATGTAAAACCTGTACTGCATTTATAAACTCTTGGTAGAATGTTTGTTTATTTTGTTTTCTTCTTGGGTGTTTTTTATTACAAGGAAAATCACTTTTCCTTTGGGTAAAAACAGGATTTGCGACTGGTCGCTGCTGGGCACCTTGAAATGGGAAGTTTCTTTACAATACAAAACTGTTTTTATAAATTTAATAACTTTAAATCATGGAGAATGGAGATCATATGTAAATAATGTTACTATATTGTCCCACCAACCACCGCACTGTTCATGGAAATGTTATTGAAATTTACCGGGTCTCTTATCTCCATTTCCGTAACAGTCCCATCCAAAAACAAAAATTTGTTCATCCAGCCTGTAAATACACAATGAATTTTCAAGTCCATCTTCAAAAAAAAAACATCTTCTAATTTTCCAACTACCCAGCGACAACATTCACTGACTGCCTGAATTTTTCCACCAACCCTCATTTTCCAACTTGTGATAGTTCGGAAAACTTTAAGGTAATACAAAATAGAACGAATGTGAATAAAAATTTCTGGAAAACTTTCATGCTGCTTAAAGTTAGCGTTTGTGGGATGTCACACACATCTGCACTGGCATCTCTTTGGATGGCAGAATTTTGAAGGTGAGATTTAGGTCTTGTCAGTGCTTGAACAACAGAGTAACACTCTGTGGATTAAAACCTCATATTATTGACACATTTTCTTCATACACATTAGTCAGATTAATAATTTTATAATATATATGGCTTGTTGAACAAAATCGTATTCTTTAGGTTGAATTCACTTACACCCGCTTGAGATGTAAATCTTGTGGGAGTGCCTTTATGCTACATGTGTATGTCCTAATGACATCATACTTAATTGGCTTTGCATGGGAATTTCCAGTGTGTTATTTATAGTAACAATTTCATGGTTGATCACCCGTCCGTACCACTTAATTAATAGACGGTGCCGGGAGGGGGTGAATCAGTCTTGAATGCAGTGTACACGTAACGGTTATCGCAAATTAAGTTGGAAAAAATATAACTGTTTTTGTCAAAATATTAATTTTCCTTTCATTTTCGAAACTCCATGACTTCTAAATTTCTCTACTGACCTGATAAATGTTTGGTGAGAGGGCTATCTCTGAGCAAGCATGCCCTCACATACACATACCCGTAACTATGTCACTGATACTGGGCATTTTGATTGTGTACATGTGCACTACATGTAGCTTTTTCACTACTATTATAGTTCTAGGCATTGGAGGATTTGTCAATTGTGAATACATGACACAGGAAGTCTAGATCATTTGACAGAGTTTTAAACATCTTTCAAAGACCACTGAGTTAGAGATGGGCGGTTTTCAAATTTCATGTTGGTTCCGGTTTCGGTTTCATTCAAAGAGTCGGGTTTTGGGTTTTGGTTTTCACTGTACAAACATAACAATATATTGCACTTGCATATAAGATGTATTTAGAGCCAGTCAGTGTCACAGGGACTCCCTTTCCAGGGCAACACACCTGTATTATATACCAGTACTCTGATTTCCTAAGCACAATGTATTTGCATAAATTATCTCAAGAGTTTCAAGTTTGAGAAATATGATTTTTGCCTTCAGTTTGTTGCAAAACTGCCCCCTCCCCCCCCCCACAAAAAAAAAAATAAATACCTGTGTTTAGGGTAACCCGAATAAATCATGCCAAACATAAAAATTTTGTCAAGTAAAATTCGCTCATATAGATCATTGTAACCCTAAATTTCCATCCACCATCAACTGTGATTTTGACGCTGTCTTTTGAGTTCGAGCTTTCAAACTTACGTGCAGAAATAAATATATTTGTCATTATAAATGTGGAACAAGTGACAAGTTCCAGTTCTGCAAAGAAAATTGCATTTGATAAACAGATGAACGTTTGAAACACGATGTGCAAGAAGTAATTTTGTCACCTATTTTCACGTTAAATGCCATGCTCGAACACAATTCCAATTAGTGCAGCTGTTCTTGAAAACAAGGTTAACTTCAGGTTGTTTCTCTCTTTATTCTTGAGAAGTGAAGACCTGATTAGAGTTTTCCAACACTGAAGTTGAAAACAAGGACAATGGGTTTTCTGTAATTGTTTCGGTTCCGGTTTTGATAACAAAACCAAACCAAATTTTCGGTTAACCGCCCATCTCTACACCGAGACCTTACATACCAAGTTGTTTAATTACACAAGTTTTTGTTTAATGTGCTGTAAGACATTATATCACACATACATCATCCAAGCCCTAATTTGTTTCCAAAATATTTATAAAAAATAATTTAAAAAAATCTTCTGAGGGCATTTTGTTCACCTATACATTTCTGAGAGGGCATTTTGTCTGAAGACATTATTTCCTGAGGGCATTTTGTGCGGCATGCTTTTTCACTGATGGCATTATTTTGACTGAGGGAATTTTATCTTACAATCTGTCAGTCATAGATCATTGACAGAACAACTTTTATGTGTAACACATATGAGAATAAATAAAGTTAATAGGACATAGAAAACTGGAACTTACTAATTAGGGTACCAAACGGCTATTAATAATTTCTCTTTGTGGTATTTAGTGAGAGTAGTTTGATTACTTTTCAGCTTAAAAATATTAAAACCAATCTGATTCAGTGAATTTGTTGTTTAGCATGTCGAAACATCTTTCATAAACACATTAGAATATTCTCAAGATCTGGGACTTAAAAAAATGCTGTGAACTAGTTATCCCGAACACAATCAGCGTATCGCCATATTTCGAGTGCCGGTAACTGCTAACTGAAACTGAATACAATGTGCACAGCTTTCCACAAAATACAGAGATAACCATACCTCGGTGCTTTTGCCTCTCCAAATTTTTGCTTTTGGTCAGGGCTGGAAAAAGCGATATTATCATCTACCTCGTCGCAAATAATTGAAGGCAATGAAATAAGGTAGAATATAACAATTAATAAAATGTAACGAAATGAGCCCATTCTGCACAAATTGTCAAATGCTTGGTTGTTTCAAAAGCAGTTAAAGGGAGATAACTCTACAAAGAGTACGTGGCAATGACGTGTGATCCGCGTGAAAGCTTGACTTTCATCAGAAACAGACTGTCGACCATATGGAGCTAACATTGCCACGATGATCTTCAGAATAAAATCGATACCCCACTCGAGCTATTACGTGGGGTGGGGGGGGGGGGGGGTGGGTTATCAAACCCGATTTCAATATTTGTGTTAGTTCAGTACATGACAAACACATAACAAAAAAAGAATCCAAAACATTATGAAGCCACAGTATCAAGCGAAAAAGGTTTTGGGATGAATTCTCTTGTTTGCTTTCATTGATCTGACGATAACATTCTGATTTCCCCCACATTGATTTTATCCTGCAAGGCCTGGGTGTTCGGAACACATCGATAAACAAATAGCAAGACAAAATTTGTTGACTGCATATCTGAATCTGAATATTGCTACTGTGTTGGGTGCGTAGGCGCGTATTTTTACACAGACTGGGAAGATGATGGTAATTAGTTGCGCTCTGCGGCCATGGCAGCGGTGGTGCCAACGACGGCCTGTTTACTGGTGTTCCAGTCTACGATTGTACGTGGGAAGAAGGAGTACTCGAGTTCTTCTGTGTTTGTTCGGTATACCGCTAGTCTCATGTTGATGTTGCTCCTTGTGCGAGATGAACCATTATTAATTTACGGCTCTTTTGGGATAGCATCACTTCCAGAGATGATGTTACCGAGTGCCTGGATGCGTTTGTTCTTCCGACGGACGCTCTTGGAGTGGTGGCCAGCCCAACCAATTGAGAATTTCACAAACGCTGCTGCCTCTGCGACAGTCATTGCCGACAAAGCGTTCAGCTCGACGTTGATTCATCTCTTGCTTCTGGATGTTCTTTTGTAAATAGGGTTTACACTAAGGCTGCACGTTGAAAATATTAATTGGTCTGTCCCCAAATAATGAATATGGACTCTTCCAATTGCTGCCATAGAACTGACATGGAAGATAAAACGTACTGGGGTTCAAGGAGCTAAGATGAAAAAAGTTTGTGGGAGTTGATTTTTACGAGCTTTGAACGAAAAGGAAGTTCACGAACATGTTATATCACATTGCTTTGCGTTGACATCTTAGCATCATGTTAGATAATAACACATTGTGTACAGAGCATCGGAACAATGGGTTTTTTCTGTATACAAAAATATTTCACTATTCAGAAAAAAATAAACTAGAGTGATGTCACGCATGCAGCCCGACTGTCCCAACAATGGCAATGCTTAGACACAAAATAGTCTGAGCTATTTTTTATTAACCGTTTACCTAACGAATCTGCCATATCTGCACTTGTGATATACAAACTTTGCTATTAAAATTTTATTTTTTTCATTTCTCTACCCCAAAACATACCCCATGACCTATTAATGGAACAAGCTTGATGAGATCGTTCCAATAAGGACTAATAAGCAATGGTTAGAAGTAAAATATGAAAGTGTCAATGGTACTGTAGCTTCCAAAACGAGTCATTCTGTCAAGTTACATTGAAATCCCATCATAAATACGGCCTGTAGACTGTGCTAAAGGTTTTTGGACTTCAGACCTGTGTAGCCATCACGATAGACCGATTAGAAGCTAAAAGGGGACGTCCTCATCTTGACATTATACTGAGTCATTCTACTAAGTTACAATGAAATCCCTTCACAAATACGACCTGTAGTCTGTACTAAAGTTTTTCGGGTTTTGGGCTCGGGACGCCATCATAGTTGAATGATCGCGACCAAAAAGGGGCGTTGTCATCTGCGCATAATATGGAGTGATCATACGAAGTTACAATGAAATCCCTTTATATATATGACCTATAGACTGTGCTCAAGGTTTTCGGGCTTCGGGCCCCTGAAGCCGTCAACAGTTGAACAATCACGACCAAAAGGGGATGTCATCATCTAGGCATTATATGGAGTCAACCTAACAAGTTACAATGAAATCCTTCCATAAATACGACCTATAGATTATGCTTAAGGTTTTTGGGTTGTGGGCTTGGCCAGCCACCAAGGCTGAATGATCGCGACCAAAAGGGGACGTTCTCATCTAGACATTATTTGGAGTCATCCTACCAAGTTACAATTGAATGCTTTCATAAATATGACCTGAAGACCGTGCTAAAGGTTTTCGGGCTTTGGGCTCGGGCAGTCATCATGGTTGAATGATCGCAACCAAAAGGGGACATTCTCATCTGGGCATCATCTGGAGTGACCCTACGAAATTACAATGAAATCCCTTCATAAATATGGCCTGCAGACTGTGCTTAAGGTTTTTGGGTTTCGGGCCCCCGTAGCTGTCACAGTTGACCAATGACGACCCAAAAGTGGATGTCATCATCTAGGCATTATATGGAGTCAACAAGTTACAATGAAATCCTTCCATAAATACGACCTATAAACTATGCTAAAGGTTTTTGGGCTCGGGCAGCCATCAAGGCTGAATGATAGCGACTAAAAGGGGACGTTCTCATCTAGACATTATTTGGAGTCATCCTACCAAGTTACAATGAAATCCTTTCATAAATATGACCTGTAGACTGTGCTAAAGGTTTTCGGGTTTCGGGCCCCTGTAGCTGTCACAGTCGCCCAATCGTGCCCAAAAGAGGACGTTCTCATCCAGACATTAAATGAAGTCAACCTACCAAGTTACAATGAAATCCCTTCATAAATATGACCTGAAGACTGTGCTAAAGTTTTCGGGCTCGGGCAGCCATCATGGTTGAATGATCGCAACCAAAAGGGGACATTCTCATCTGGGCATCATCTGGAGTGATCCTACGAAGTTACAATGAAATCCCTTCATAAATATGACCTGTAGACTGTGCTAAAGGTTTTCGGGCTTCGCGCTTGGGCAGCCATCATGGTTGAATGAACGCAACCAAAAGGGGACATTCTCATCCGGAGTGATCCTGCGAAGTTACAATGAGATCCCTTCATAAATATGACCTGTAGACTGTGCTCAAGGTTTCGGGCTTCGGGCCCCTGTAGCTTTCATAGTTGACCAATCACGACCAAAAGGGAATGTCGCCATAGGCATTACATGGAGTCAACCTAACAAGTTACAATGAAATCCTTCCATAAATACGACCTATAGGCTATGCTAAAGGTTTTTGGGCTCGGGCAGCCATCAAGGCTGAATTATCGCGATCAAAAGGGGACGTTCTCATCTAGACATTATTTGGAGTCATCCTACCAAGCTACAATGAAATCCCTTCATAAATATGACCTGTAGACTGTGCTAAAGGTTTTCGGGCTTCGGGCCCCTGTAGCCATCACAGTTGCCCAATCACGTGCAAAAGGGGGGGGGGGGGCGTTCTCATCTAGACATTATATGAAGTCAAACCTACCAAGTTGCAATGAAATCCCTTCATAAATATGACCTGTAGACTGTGCTGAAGGTATTCTGGTTTTGGGCTCGGGCAGTCGTCACGGTTGACAGATCGCGACCAAATGGGGAGTTCTCATCGAGACATCATACGGAGTCATCCTACCAAGTTACAATGAAATCCCTCCATATTAAATATGACCTGCAGACTGTGCTAAAAGTTTTTGGGGTTCGGGCTTGGGCAACCATCACGGTTTACAGATCATGACCAAAAGAGGACGTTCTCATCTAGGCGTTATACAGAGGCATCCTACCAAGTTACAATGAAATCCCTGAATAAATTCGACCTGTAGACTGTGCTAATGGTTTTCGGGTTTTAAACTCGGGCAGCCATACCAGTTGACCGATCACGACCAAAAGGGGGCGTTCTCATCTAGAAATGACCCCAAACCTGCATGTGAAATTCGTGACGATCAGACAAGAACTACAGGGGTGTAGTCTGTGCTAAAGGAAAATGTGAACAAACTCACAGATTCACAGGCTAATAGACTCACAGACTAACAGACTTCCGCACTCGTGATGACAATAGCTTATCTTGACTTTGTCAAGTTAAGCTAATAAAAACATCTGAACCCATATTCAAATTTGGCCCGTATTTCTAGCTGAAAAATACACATATCAACTTTGGTTGAAATCAAATAATTCAAACTGAAGTTATCGGTCGGAAACCAATTGTTTACGAACAGACGGATGGACAGACGGATGGATGGACAAATGGATGGACAGATGGACGGACGGACAGACCATTTACATAATATATCCGTTTTTACAAATGGGCGTATAAAAAAGTATTATCAAATTTGAAGAGAATCGTATAATTAGAACTGGATTTATCTTCTGGATAAAATGGGAAGGATGGAGGGGTTGGAGACAGCATCAAAGTCCCTCACTCCCTCTTCCTTCCAATCTGTTTTACTTTTGTAAAACAACAGAGGTATGCTGCAGAAGGCATTTCTTTATATTTCAAACTGAGAAGCTCAGTTCATGAGCAAAAAAGCTGCAAACAAGTAAAAGAAATCAGGACTATAAATGCAATTATTAAAAGTTGTATTGGTCATGCAAGAACAAAATGTGACAAAGTATATGTTAGAAGCCCAATTTCAAATTTAAAGAAACTAAATTCGAAAACCGTTTTGAAAAGGGTTAAATTAACGCAAATATTAATTGAAACCATTGTATACAGCATCAGTGGACCTTGCTCCAAATGAAAAACAATGACGTTGTAATACAGTGTTTGAAGAAAAAAAGGTACAACCTTGAAAAGCAAAACTTTAAGCTGAGAATACTAAGTAAAATTGACTGCAAAAAAGGGTTAAATATTTCCTAAAACCGATAAAAGAAATCACTGATGTAAATGCAATCATTAAGTTGTATTGACCATGCAAGAAGTAAAGTAACAAAGTATGTGGTACAAGCCTAATTTCCAATACAAAGAAACTAAGTCTGAAAACATGTTTAAAAGGGGTTAAAATCCTGCAAATATTAATTAAAATCACTGTAGAAAGCTTCAGTAGACAGTATAGACATTGTCCCAAATGCGAACAGTGACATTACACAAAACTGTTTGAAGAATTAAAGGTGTAACTCTATAAATAAAAAAACTTTAACCAAAAACTTTATCCTGGAAGTACTTTGTTAAACTGACTGCAAAAAAGAGTGTCCCAAAATAACATAAAACATAATAAGAAAAATGATACAATCAACAGCAATTAATATTAATTAAAAAGAAAAAAATTGTAACCGTCAGTAAAAAACTATGTCACTAAAAAACTTTAACCACAAACTTTAACCAAAACTCTAAATGTTAACAGAGGGAGAGAGGGACGGACGGATGGATGGAAGTCATAACTGTAGCCCTGACCCCTGACTGTGGACAGTGGGGCTAAAATGCGTAATTGGCACCCCAAGGAGGGTTTGGGGAGAGAGGTTATAGGAGTCAAATTTTTTCTACATTTAGTCACTCTAAATCCTTCAAAATGCAATTTGAAACAAAGAAAAAAGTGCCTAATTGGAGGAGGGGGGGGGGGGGGGTTACAGGAGTTAAAAAAAAGGATGGATGATTGGATTGATTCCACCCATCTCCCCCGAGAGAGAGAGAGAGAGAGAGAGAGAGAGAGAGAGAGAGAGAGAGGGGGGGGGGGGGGGTATAGGAGTTAAAAAAATCTGCATGTAGACACTCTAAATACTTCAAAATGTATTTTTGGAACAAAGAAAAAAATGCATAAAAGGGGGTGGACGGGGGGGGGGGGGGGGGTAGGCAGGGTAATAGCTTCAACAATTTTCATTGGATAATGGTGGTCAT
The DNA here is from genome assembly GCA_031216915.1 of Pictodentalium vernedei. Lineage (NCBI taxonomy): Eukaryota > Metazoa > Mollusca > Scaphopoda > Dentaliida > Dentaliidae > Pictodentalium > Pictodentalium vernedei. The sequence goes on along the minus strand of CM062289.1, from coordinate 326,056,870 downwards.
CACATTGCTGCTGTAGAGACATATACTGAAAAGAATTGAAATCTGTTAACTATTGTTCAAGTTATGCCATAAACAATGTTCGGACAGACGGACGGGCGGACTGATGGACAGACAGACCAGTGGACGGACGGAGCTCTATGCTATATCCCTCCCTTGTGGGGGGATAAAAAGTAACAAAGTATGTGGTAGAAGCCTAATTTGAAATTTAGAGAAACTAAGTTCGAAAACCGTTTTGAAAAGGGTTAAATTAATGCCAATATTATTTGAAACCACTGTATACAAGTTCCAGTAGTGCCGATTAAAGAATTTTGGAAGTGCAGACATGTTCTCAAAATCATCAAGTCTATCATCAAGAGGCCACAGTGATAGAAGAATTCAAGGAGTTTACAACTTGAATAGTCAGAAGATTCGCCTCGAGATTCGATTTGAATCGGAATCATCTGTCTGATTCGATTCGGGATTCAATTCGACCCGAACTTTAGGATTCGCAGGTCCTATGATAGAGTCCATCGTCAGTACAAACTAATAGTGCAAACCGGTGGTAGCGAGATTAGGATTTAGTACCAGACAAAAAACAATAATAGTGCCAGCCGATCATAGGGCATTGTATGGTAACCACGGAACACGCCAGTAGGAACAGCGGACAATCAAGAGAAGCAAGAAGCGATTGATTCTCCAATATCAAGACATGGTATTTCCTTATGACTCTTTAATCATATGAGGTAGATTGGTATGTGAGTTTTATGATTGGACAAAGGACAGAACTCAATGTGGAGTTGTTGACTGATAGTCGGCAAGGCCAAAGTAAAAGATGAAATCTGAATAGTGTTTGATGTTTAAGGAGCGATTTCATTGGTCAATTCAGTCAACGGGACAGGGTTATTCGAGGTAAGGTCATAGGTAGCTAGTATTCGACGGAATGATTGGTTCGGGTTTACAAACATCTGGAGATAAAAAGGGGGAAAGTGTCGGGACGAGATAGAACAGTATTGCTAATAAATTGACAAAAGCACGCGTGGGCAGTAGATCATAGGTAGGAAACGGGGATTCTGACTCAAAACAAGGAACGTCGAGCAATTATAAATAAACAAAACAGACAAAAAACCAATAATAGTACTGAAATATAAAATGTGTTCAAAGCTTCTGAGGAACACCTCAAGGCAGTTCATGAATTTATCCTTTTATCCAAACGTTTCGACTGATCAACCCGGCACCACCGATTCAATACTCGCGGATATCCATGTACACCACCCAATCATCTAAGTACTGGTCACTAATGATTCCCTTGGGTCTCTCCTCTCCTGCCTCTATTACAAAACCCCTGTCTTCCTTTTGCACCTTCTATTCCCACTATCCTTCTCATGCACTCAACCATATTTATTAGTCCATGCAAATAACAAAAATCCCTTGTACTGCTGATATCATCATTACATGTAATACTCTCATATGGAGACAGCCTTGTATAAGCTTTTCAGCTTCCTGCTGAATCCATTTCCATACTTCTGTACCCAATACTAGCTTGATTATTTGTATTTCTTATTATTTGTTTGGAAATAAATATTGTTTAAACTAAGGCAGTAAAACACGTTGCAGACTACTTTGCATGGTTGCATACTAGCGAGCGACGTTCTCTTGCCAAATATCGACCAAAACGTTCAGGGCCTGTTACTACTCTACAACCAGAGTACATCCCATAATAAATGAACAGTACCACCACAACACCATGAATAAAATGTAATAGAGTTCGGGTTGACAGAAGTCAAACACTGCAAGAGAAATTTGGGGAAGAAAGAATATAGGGTAGGGAATAGGCGGAATAACTAACCAAACGAGGATTTAAGGAAAATTCGAGCCACAAAAATACTCCCGTCGAAACGAACAGACTCCGAGAACACACGTCCACCCTTTCCACGGCAATTCGCTCTAAGACCCAAGACTGCGGCTACCTCCAACCAAAATGAACAACGGAAAGACGTGCCACCTTGATAACATGCGCCACTTATGCGTCCTAACACCAAGTATATTTTGTTTTCCAGATATTTATTATACCTCTATATATGTAATTATGTTAATATATGATTCTGGTGGAAATTAAATAACTGTAAGCTCGGTGTAACATATATAACCCTGTAACACCAAGACCACGCCTAAATAACGGCAAGCTCGATGTAACATATGGGATCGATAACACCAGGACCCTGCAACAACAGGCGTTTTGACAGGGCGGCGGAAGCTCAATAAAAGGTGAGGGGAAAAAATTTACAATGCTACGATGGTTCGACCCAATGTGAGAAAGGTTACAATCGTATATCGGTAAATGTACCATGACTCGCTATAGTCTCTGGTTTAGATGAATATGTCACCGTGTGGTCACTGTTTTGTCCATTTCTTCTACTTCAACCTGGCTGGCCTTCGAGTTGGAAGATAGTTGAAGTAGAAGAAACGGACCAATGCGACGGAAAGTTGAATTCTTTGGCTAAATATTTTTGGATTTGCAAATAATGTTACAGGAATGCTTGTATATTGACACGTTTGCACGAGCCCATTTTAATTCATTGTGTAACTGCGAAACATATCTGTTGAAAAAATGGAGGGGAGCGTGCATGGCTCCACCGCCTCTACGCTTTGATACCCCTTTATAGCCGAGGCTCTAACAAGTATCGAAGTAGTGCCTAGGCGTTTCACTGAAACTACATGCAAACGAGAACATTTTGCTTTAACCCTTTACCCAACGTAACGGCTAAAACCAGCCAGCGCTATTCACAAAAATCGCCAGTTAATTTTCATTATTTTTTCATTTTGTTCCTCAAAAACATAGGTTATGACCCCTCTTTGGAACGAGCTCGTCGAGCTCGTTCCAATGAGGGGTCATAACCTATGTTTTTGAGACAGACAAAAATGAAAATAATATTAGTTATGCAAGAATTTTGTTTGTAAGTGTCGTCTGCTTTTCATGTTAGGTAAAGGGTTAAAACAACTTACCCCGATACATTGTACTCTCTGTGGCTAAGCCACAGAGAATACGATTTATAGAGGTAAGTGAGGTCGCTCAATTTTGTCAAAACTTTCGAATCACAAATGGGAGGTAGTCCCCTAAGTGGGTCTTCAAAATTGTGGGGAGGTGCCAACGCAGCTGGCTACACGTCTACAATTAGCAAAGTGGCTATTCAATTAAAAAGATTCCACTAAATGAATGAAAATAAACCCCACGAAACAATCTGTGAAAAAGTGAAGTATAAAGTGAACAGGACTAGCTAGAGGTTCGTTACTCCAAACTTAGGAAACATAATGTACAAGTTGTCTAATGGTTATTTCTTATGCACCTTATTTAATGAACCCAGTGGGTCTTCCTGATACGAATAACATTCATGCATTGTGTGTGCTATACAACATTAAAATTGATCTATGTGTCAAGTCTCCGTTTTTAATCTTTACTTCCATTATAAGGCTTTAATTTTTAACAATGAACATTCTTTTTCCCGGATGAATAAAAATAAATTAAAACGAAAAAGTCCATAGAATTATCGTTTATAACACGTTCACATTTTTTATCAACGCTTATCGAAAATTATACAAGTCTATTCGTCCAAGTTTGTGAGAGTGTTCGCGTTCGTTTGCACAGAATATAATTACAATACCTGTATCCAAGTATAGAGAAATCATATAGTACTGCAAAACTGAATTTCTTACCCCGGTAAATATTTACAAACTCCGAGAGTCGATACAACATTACCACTGGAAGAAATTTCCAACCGACTAATAACTCCCACACTCTCTTAGAAAACACACGAAGCGCCCGATCATGGGTTTCGTCGGACTGAAGCTGGGCAAGAAATTATGAAATACCAAGACGGGCAGACGTCGAAAATATACACACGCTTTAGAGTACTCAATTGGGCAAAATCTCTTGCTCGCCCGACAAAAATATACACAGATTAGAAAGTGTAATAAATGCCCGCCTCAATGTACCGGTAGAATTCCACATCCAGAGAGAGAGTCACTAATTACAAATGATGTTTACGACCATGACCTATAGAAAGTTCCCAGATGGTCGAACCTCCTCTACCTATAGCTGGTGTGTAATTGACAGCACTCTCTCAAAACTTAACTTCCCTACCTGTAAGTATTTTATCAATGGAAAGTTTATTTGTAGCGTATAAGTCTGCAATAAAACTAGTTAGGTATGTTCCAAGTAGTTGGGCGATATGACTGATTCGTTGGGCACCGACATCCTAAACTCCTCAAAACTTTTTGTCAGTTACGGACCTGCTGGATAGTAATGCTCTTGATCGGTCATTGCCAATAGAAGGTCTTTAATTATCTTATCAACATTCCTACAATTGCCAAAATGAGCAGTTCAAATTCGGCATTCGCGGTTAATTATGTGCACGAAGTAACATGGGGTGGGTTTAGGTCATTTCTGAACACGCCTAATAAGGTTTATCGCAATTTGAGGTATTTTCAGTTTTACCGATGGAAATTAACAACGTCGACACATTTGCATACCCTTTTGTTTGCTCTTACCATAAGACCAACCCCGTGAACATAGATCCGCGATAAGTCGTGTAATCCGGGAAGATCCACAAGGTTTCTGTATGGACCATCTGGATCGGATGTCGCCCGGCTGAAAATGAGATGGTAGAGGTGGGAAAACATGTCTTCTCGACGTCTTCCAGACTTCAGAAAGGCAATATTTATTTATAGGTTAATGCAAAAGCAATTTGCGAAAATGTAGTTAGCCCCTGAAGGTTTTAAATGAGTTTTGTATGCTACAGAATTGAAGGTGAAGCAAAATGTTCACGAATGAAGCTTAAACCGAAATGGTTATGAGCAAGTCGTCCTAAATGAACGCTCCCCATTATGACAACTTTACTATGACATATATTTACGTCACATATCCATTTTGATTCCAAAGACAGTAGTTTTTTAATGAAAAAGTCCAATTAACCCTTTGAACGATGGTGGTCTCTTTCATATCACTTCAATGACAGCAATTGAAAGAGTCTATATTCATTATTTAGGGACCAATTAACATTTTCAACATGCAGCCTCGGGGCTGCACGTTGAAAATATTAATTGGTCTACCACACACATGCACTTTGCATCCACCCTATTTAATGAAATTATGAACTTTCATGTTCCAGGACGAAACAGCGGCTGCGCGGGTTCAAAGGGTTAAAAATGGGGGATGTACCGTGCACGTATATCCGAGATAAAGTGTAAGTAATCAAGAAGATTTGTAGAAAACGTCTGGCATTCAGAGGCGGATGCGGTTAAAGTTGACAGCAAAACTTATTTTGCTCGTTAAACCACGATTTAAAGGAAATATTTGAAAGAAATTTGAAAGAGTTGTCATGACCCAGAACATTATCAGTGAGAGGTATGCCATATAAACTTCCATTACCACAGCTACTTGAAAGAGTGTGAGTATTTTGAAGGACACAATCATGCTTTAGATGAATTTGGAATGCTGTTTTCTGATCACCAGCCAAGAATCGAACCATCGGCAACCCCGCCTGGCAAGCAGAAATCCAACGCATGAACCAGTAAACAATGATGGCTGGAATAAAGTATTTTAGCTGAAGTTCTCGTGATTACTTGGTTCATCTTATTTACAACAGCTTCATGAACGTGTGAAACGCACTGGCTATATTGCAATGAAACTGTTGTGGTTGCCTCAAAGAAAGACTGACACGGATCTGCGTGTTTATTTATATACTGAGTTTTAACGACACCTTCGATAGCCAGGGTTGTTTCGTGTGGTACATCTTTACGGATGGAGGAAGCCTGGGTACCCGGAGGGAATATCAAGAAACATATCCACTTAGCCTGCTGAGAGCAACTGTGAGGCTCCACCATGTAATGACACTGAATACGCAGGGTTGGCATTGGTTGAAAGCAATTGCACCATGAACATACAGAACGCCTTAGTACACAGCATCGCCGTGCCCACACATGGAGCATCGGGATTAAGTGCCTTGCCCAAGGACACAAGGCAGTAACCACTGGTCAGGATCAAACTTTGGACCTTTTGGTTTGAAGTTCAATGGTCCGCTAGCCGGTTAGAGAAAGATGAATGAATGAAAAATCTTTTATTACACAATATTTTTTTTTCCAATCAATTTTAGAAAGACAATGAATGTGAACGTTTTGTTCCACTTGGAATGGACAGATGTTGTGCTTTCGCTTTAACCCTTTTCCTAACCCGAAAAGCAGACGACACTTGCAAACACAATTCTTGAATAACTAAATATTTTCATTTTTTACTTCAAAAACATAGCTGATGAGCCCTCATGGGAACGAGCTCGACGAAAGAAAATTGAAATTTAATTTTTGAAAATAGCGCTGGCCGTTTTTCCCCATGATGTTGGGTAAAGGGTTAACCAATTTTTAAATAGTGTTGTTATGGAAGCTGGAGCTTTTAGCTGTGTTTGAATATAGGAAAGTCGCGATGCGTGATTGAATTATGTTAAAAATCCTCAGTAACGGATTCAGAATTCTGATTTTTGGGGCGACACATTTCAATTGGGGATCATGATGCAGAGGATCGTCTGACACGCGTAGCTGCGAGTCAGCGCGAGCACGAGAACAGACACTCACTCGCGCCTCCCGGGGCTCCCCAGGGGTACGTTTGGAGAATGTACTGTAGTGCTCCGGTGCTTCTTTACACATGGCTACCATGTTTTCCAGCCAAGTGCAAGACTCATTGAGATTTTGAAAAAAGGAAAGCCAATTATAAAGGATCATGGGAGATCCGCGCAGGAGTTTTAGCTATACGCAGGGATGACGGTGTTGTCTACGATAACACGTGGGAATTCACTGCCTCCGGTAATGGATGTTCATGTTTAATCGCGGATAAATACCGTGTCCTCTTGTATTAGCGCTTGTGAAAATAGATTGAAATAGATTGAGTTACGAAAATAGAGAGTACGCAATAAAAATGTTTGTAGTGTGATGTTTCACCCAAAACTAATTATGGTGCGAAATGTGAATTGAAACGGCGTTAACACAAGTGGCAATAAGTTCGAGTTTCACCCCATCATATTTGTCCTTCATTGTCAATGGAGAACAAAACCAATGCCACATTTCTTGTGGTCATTCACCAACTTATTTCCAGTTGTCGTGCGCTGGATAATATAATAATAATCTTTATTCAAGTAGTTGAATAACGCACCGTAGGCATTCTGCCTATTGTTGGGTAACAGATTTACAAAGTTACATTTGCACAAGCGTTGTTGTGTTTACATCGCCAATGAGAGGATTACATAGCAGATAGGCGAGTCCCAGATTTACGTTTTCTGGATAGACGTTCCAGTTGGACGTTTCCCAGATATACGTGTCCTAGACGGACACTTCCCCGATAGACGTGTCATGTGGAGGACAAAACCAACGTCACATTTCTTGTGATCATTCAGTAACTTATTTCCAGTTGTCATGCACTGACCAACATTTTTGAGACGTGTCCCAGAAAGACGCTTCCGAGATAGACGTGACCCGGATGGACGTTTCTCGGGTAGACACCATATAACATAAAAGCTTCCCATTTTGACACTACATGATATAGACGCAACATAATGTATTCGTTTCTCAACTGTCATCTGTTTTAAATGAATTTGTCACCACATTTGGGGTTATATATTTATTTTGGATCATTGTCCGATAAGCGAGTTTATACTTATAAAGCTGTTAGTTACCTTTACATTGTGTCCACGCATACGGTGGTGTACGCTCTAAAACTTGTTAGGTTAAAAATCAACCCAAATCAACTGGGTTGAATGAATATGAACCCAATGGGTTCATATTCACTCAACCCAGTTGATTTGGGTTGTTTTTTTTAACCAATTGACTTTAAAGTGTAAAACACCCAGAGCTGACCTTGGTAAAGTGGCAATGGATTCTTCGACTATTCATTCCACTGACACAGTTATACTAGGATTCAGGTCTCGGTGATTGGGAAAGTAAAATGAGTTACAAAAATATGTGGCTAGGGGGCGCGCGATCAGCCCATGATTCTATACCATTTTCTGAGGATGTCTGTAGAAATGTTTATAGAATGATGTTTCATCAGAACTAATTATGGGGAGAAATGTGAATTTAAATGGTGTTAACATAAGTGACAATAAGTTGCAGCATGAACACAAGGAACGACCCATCATATTTATATTTCATAGTTCATGAAAAACCCATGCTACATTTGTTGTGCTCAATCAACAACTTATTTCTAGTTTTCGTTTACTGGTTAACACATATGTACTATTCAAACAAAGTGGGGATATCCAAACTGATGCTGATATTTTCGGAAAATGGTTTTGGATACGCGTGATTGGACACATCAATATGTTACCAAGTTTAGTGTGGATCATGAATGCCACCGGCCCACGAAAAGTCCGTGCATTTTTTTCGCACGAGCGCCGCGTTAATGTCTGTATGGTACGTTTTGAAATTTTCATTTGTACTGGAGGGCTTTTTCGGTCTCATCGTTCTTTTCTTGGTATAACCCTTTACCTAACGTGAAAAGCAGACGACACTTGCAAAAATAATTCTTGAATAACTAATTTTTTTCATTTTTTGTCTCAAAAACATAGGTTATGACCCCTCGTTGGAACGAGCTCGTCGAGCTCGTTCCAACGAGGGGTCATAACCTATGTTTTTGAGACAAAAAATGAAAAAAATAATGAAAATTAATTGGCGATTTTTGAGAATAGCGCTGGCCGGTTTTGGCCGTTACGTTGGGTAAAGGGTTAAACTCGTTCAGCAATTCTTTCTGGTCGAAACGTAACTATTGAGGTGTGCAAAGACTGACACGTGACGAACGTTCACGTGCCGTTGGCATGTTGGAAGCTGGGAACAGACAGACTGCAGTGGCTCAAATTCTCAACGTTACTAAATCGGTGATTAGCAGGTTGTGGTCACGCTACCGCCAGACAGGCAATGTTGATGACAGACGTCGGTCAGGTCGTGCAAGGGAGACAAACTGCTAACTGCTAACCAGATGTGCGAGTCAGTGGTCAGACTATCCGAAATCACCTACACAGCTGGAATTTGTACGCTCGGCGACCTCGAATAATTTCACCCTTTGACTGAACGTCACATCGCAGAAAGGCGTAATTGGTGTGGAGCACGACGACAAAGGCTGGGACAATCGCCGATGGAGCAACGTCATGTTTTCCGATTAATCGAGGTTCACTCTTGACTTCCACGACAGGCGAAACAGAATGTGGCGGCGGAACGAACGATACCATGATGTAACCGTTAGGCAGCACGATCGTTTTGGTGGTGGATAGGTTGTGGTATGGGGAGGCATAACCATGACAAACAGAAAAGCATTACATGTCATCCATGGGCGTGTCACAGGGCTGTACTACCGTGAAAACATGTTAGCAGTTCATGCGGTGCCATTAGCGCGACGTCATGGCTGTCGATTCATTTTCCAAGATGACAATGCAAGAGCACACAGGGCCCCTGTCGGCACAGAGTTCCTCCAGAAGCAGAACGTCACTACACTGCCTCGGCCAGCACTAAGTCCAGACCAATCGAGCATGTCTGGGATATGCTTGGCAGGTGCATACGATAACGCCAACAACCCCCTATCAATGTGCAGGAACTCGCCGCTGCACTACAGGAAGAATGGAATAACACCAGTCAAGCTGATATTGGACGTTTGGTGAGGAGTATGCCAGGTCGGATCCGTGCATGTCTCGCGAAACGAGGAGGATTGGCAGGGTATTGATGTCTTGGACAGAATGTGGTAAATTCTCTGACAGACAGTCCATGTCTTCTACAGCTCAGTGCGTGGAATGTGTGCTTGTCAGACAACCAACTAGCGCTGAAACCATTCACCAGATGTCACAGTGCAATGCCTCAACTGTCTTGTTGATGAAAATATAAATATATTTCTTCATATATCTCACTTTTATCAAATATTCCCTTCTTTTTTTTGAATAGTATATGAGAGAATTGTTGTAAAACACCCAAAGCTGCTGACCTTTGTAAATTGGAAGCGCTTTCTTCGACTATGCATATTCCATTGAGGAAGTTAAACTGGGACTCGGTACGTCAACCGGAAGTATCTGAATTATCAGACATCGTTCCTTTTTTTCGGTAGCTCTCGTTTACAAATGCATAGAGCTATATGCAGCAAATCATGATGGGAAACGAGATCACTAAGAAATATCCACTCCAACCAGTTATATCCTTTGATATGCGGAATGTTTATCATACTAAATTAAATATACGCACGAACAACGAACAATTGCGTTTAAAGTTGGCTTTCAAAGTTAAACAAGACAATTGGGCGTCATTATCCCAATTTTCACACACTTATACGAGACGTACATATAGAGAGCTAGACATTTGTGTTCAGTGACTCCAAATCGAATTTAAAATACGTCTACCTGGGACCCGCCCAATTTTGATGAACTTCCATTCGAAGACCGTGTTTCAAGCGTCTATTTGGGACACTTCTCATTCAGTAAAACCCGGCATCTATCTGGTAAGCGCCCATCTGAGACTTGTCTATCTGGGAAGCGCCTATTAGGGACACGCCTGTTTGAAAAACGTCTATCTAGGAAACGCCTATCTGGGAAACGTCCAATGAGAGGCGTCAATCTCGAATTACAGTTGCAAGATTCAAAGAGTGGCTGTCTATCACACACGGCTACAAGGTAATATCGTTTCTTGAGTGGATCAAGGCGCCATCTGCAATGCGCCACATGGCATCTTGTTCCACTAAAGGGACGCTATAACATGAAAGAAAGTTTTTAATGCGAAGTGGTCAATTCATTCATTTGGAACTCCCTTACAAAATAAAACAAAAACGTGAAAAAACATTTTTTATATCCATCGATTCGATGTCTTTTGATATTGAAAACACGTTTTAACGCGTTTGCATCATCCTATAGGGAAGCATGTAACATATATTTTTCTTTCCTCCAACAAACTGTCAAGAATTTTAATGGATTAAATAAGACGCCGCATGCAAGCTTGTGTTTCTACATTGCACAGTCTATTCAAATCTACATTGCCCAGTCCATTCAAATCTGCAAACGTTCAACAGTCAGGGTCTTCTCCCATTCGTTTATTCATCAAACAATCTTCGGACAGATGATAATCGCCACACGTTAAACAAGTAAGAATTCTATCAGTTGTTTCATTATAATTTGTACCACAATATACAGGAGAAGTCGTCGGTAAGATATATTTGTCCACTTTATTGAGAGATAATATGGTACATACAGTATCACTTAATACCATATGCAGTACAGCCGCGTATAATGGTCAAAATCCACGCGTGGGCAGTGTTGCCCATGGGCACTTTTCTCCACCAATAATCATCAGTTTTCAGCAAATATTTAATGAAAGAAGCACCGGGTCGTACCCGGTGCTTCATTCATTAAAAATGTGATGGCGACTCCCATTGTTTTATGGCAGAGATTCACCGTTATCCCTTTACCCAACGAATCGCCCGCATCCGCCCGCGTAATATGCAAATTCAGTAGTTGAAGATGTATTAATTTTTTTAAAAATTTCAACAAAACCATATCATGTGACCCCTCGTCGAGCTCGTTCCAACGAGGGGTCACATGATTTTTTTTTTTGTTGAAATTTTTTGAAAAATTTGAAAAAATGATTTAAAATAAATTTTGATATCGTCTGCGTTGGGTAAAGGGTTAATGCATACGTGGAAATATTGCTCACGCTTGGAATTTGACACTTCCACGGTGACCGTACTTTAGTAAAATGAAATTAAGTGACATCCAACATCCCATATTAGGCCACTAACAAATCTTGTGAGAAATAATTTTCTTCGTTTTAGTGAAATCACATATTGGTTACAATTTCCACCTCCCTTTTATCAAATCCACTGCATCAGTGTTCACTTCATTTCCAGAGTACTGCCACTTTCTCCTATAAGACGGGTGGATGTAACGGCAGATCATAACACATAATTTAGCGGCACGAAGCATCGGCTCGCCGTAATAAGAGTACGCGGTGACGACGCATTGCATCACTAATTCTATCAAATATTATTTGCCCTCTTCACTTCCCCATCACCTCCCCCGTTTTAAGAGATGGTGTCTCCCCGCTTGACCTCGGGGAAAAATCGATTTTTAAAACGGGCCATCATGTAAGTAAAAAAATCCTTGGTGATGATAAGGGTACCCCTCCCCCCCACACCCCATTTTATTTGCATAACCAGCGGGGTGTGTTTGTAAAAACTTGGGTGTGGGGGGTTTAAATATAGGAATTAGACCTACAACAACAGAGCCGCTAAAAAAACTCCAGATTTCACTACAGCTGCTACCGAAAGAGTAGTCATTTTATGCCCAGTAAGTGACATTGACTGGGTTTCAATATTTCATGAAATTAGAATATCGATTAATATTTTCAGCTCGCTGCCTTTGAGGCTGCGGGTTGAAAATATTATTTGATCCACCATACAAAATTATTGTGCTGCAATTTACCATTGGCAAATTAAGGGCCTGATATGGAGCAATCAGGCTTTTGCAGACAAGGGTGCTGAGAGGTTTAAAAGATCCAACACAGAAAATACGTGTCGACAGTTCACTTATTCTTTAGACAGTCATGTCTCGCTGTTGATATTTTAAGAAAGACTGTCTTTGCATTTTCAATATCACCAATGTAAATAAACAACACCCACCTTTTTGAGGAAACTCGGCAGGCCGTGAAGAGGTACGGAAAGCAGGAAGTTAAGAGAAAACGAAATATGACACTGGAGTTTTCCTAGCATTATTTGATCATGTTTTAACTATTCAAGTATGAAATATTAACATTTTAACGCAGTCCTGAGTACCTCATTCCTGGTGGATATGAAAGCGCGGAATACAGACGAAAACGTGAGTAAAAGATACAATGTTAATAAGGTTTTAGAAATATATCTTCCCCATTGATTTCAGACACAAGTTTCTAGTGATTTTTTTGTCCTTTTTCGACGTGCATTGTATACATAGTTCACTAACAGGCTTGTACCGGTCGGTGTCGGTTGAACTAAAATCAAAGCGCAGAGGCAACTAATTATTTTCAGTGGTGCAGCCCCCCTCAAAATGTGAAAATTAAAGCACCAGAGGGTCCCAGATTCACTCTCAGAGCATTGAATTTTCAAAAGTTTCTCGGGGAGCCCCCCAAACCCCCACCAATAGAAGGGGGGGGGGGATACAGTAGGCCTGAGGTGGGGGGATACAATAGGTCTGAGTTGGGGTTCAATTTTCTGCCCATATACTCAGCGTGCAGAGAGTCGTGACCGTGCGCTCTAAGAGTATGGGGAGGTGCCCTTCTCCTCACATACACACCGCAGTGGTAAACGTGCAGCCTCAAGACTTGCTCTTGAGACATCCCAACTCTCTTTGCAAAAAGCCATGTAACGGACTCCCACAACTGCTTGTAAGCATGCCTTCGTTTCTGCCCCACCCTCCTTTTAAATTATGTATGTATAAAATAAATATTTATTTAACTGGTCGAGGGCTAGATTAGTTTTGGTGATCTGAATTTGTTCATCAAAAATTGTTTTATTACAAATTATTGGAGAGTGCTAACAGGCACTCTCCAATAATTTGTAATTGAACAAATTTGTATAAACAAACTGCTATTTACATTTGACTGAATACGAAACATGGGCAAGAAAAATGTTGGAGTTTGTACCCCTACCCTCATTTTTTGAGAGGACTGATTGTGGCTTCTAGCACTCAACCAGAAAAAAACTCCTTATTATTTTTGATCTCCAATTTAATTGTTCGATATTGATTTTGTGTTATATAATCACTGTAACAAAAAAAAAATATCAGTGAATTCAGCATGGAAGCTCTAGTATTCAATTTTAGACTCTCACAACTGGATTTCAGGCATCGGCGACCATTCCATCAGGAATAAAAAATAAAAATAAAAACCGCGCTCTCACATTCGTTTTAAAGAAAATGCCCGCGAATCAATTATTTAATTTTGTGAGGCCAGAAAAACACAATAAAAATGCTGGCAACTGGCTGCCAGAGGCGGATTGGCCATGTGGTTCACCGGGAAAATTCGCGGTGGGCTTCCTATTGGATGGCACCTGTAGCCCCCAAAATTGATGTAGCCCAACACCCAATGCTGTCCGAAATTTCGTGAAAAGGCCCAATAGGCGAAATGGATCTGATTTCATAGAATAACGGTATACTGAAATGGTCTCTTTGTGGACTGCCAATAGCAGTCCACATAGAGACGATTTCGGTATACTAGCAGTCTAGTCTGTCACTGATAGCTCAGACAGCGTTCTTTAAATTTGAAAAATCAAAATATTCTCCCATTGGGCCGATCTATGGTTGGCCCAGTGGGTCCGCATACCCCCACCTCCTGTTGATATCATTCTTGTCGAATGAGTGATGAAGATGATACAAAAATACCATCAAAATGTCCTCTGTGTAAAACAGCCATTGATCACTCAGACGCAAGGAAGCAGCGTTCGCTCAATTCGATAAATCAGAATTTTCGCCGGGTCTGGGCCCGTCTTGGTTCATTTTCCGGTAATTTTTCTTGGCCCAGTCCGCCCCTGCTAGCTGCCGGTATATACCACTACCATAAAACATTATGGTGAAAATGCTGTATTAAAATACCTTTCACAATGCCGACCTATACTTTGTTCAATCTTGGAGCAAAAACCTGGGAACTGATATTTGGTTTCTCTTCGTTATCCCTTTAACTGACATGAAAAGCAGTCAACACATGCAAAAAAAAATTTACTGAATATCTAATTATTTTCATTTTTGGCGTCAAAAACATAGTTTATGACCCCTCATTGGAACGAGTTCGTTCCAGTGAGGGGCTATAAGCTATATTTTTGAGGCAAAAAATGAAAAAAAATAATGAAAATTGAATGGCAATTTTTGTGAATGGCGCTGGTCGGTTTTTTCCGTTACGTTGGGTAAAGGGTTATACAAGAAGGCTGTTGATATGTCATACACGGTAGACCAATTAATATCTTTGACCTGCAGTGGGGCAATAGCGGGAACAATAGCGGGAACAATATTAAGCTCGGTTAAAGCCTCGCCTAATATTGTTCTTACTTCGCATCGTGCGACACCGCATCCGCCGACTAAACCCCCCGTAACTTATATTTCCACCTACCAAATTTGCGAGCGGAACCCGTTTTACTATTTCGTCCCTTGAGTTCCAATGTGCTCTATGTGCCTATACTGGCACATAGAACACACTGGAACTCATTTTTAGCGATCACCAGCATTTAAATTGTAATTGCGGTGCACGATTTGTCGAATAATTCCAGTGGAATTTCGCTTCTTTATAAAAAATAGTCCGTCAACGATTTCCGATCCGCACATGTGTGTGGAACGGATTTTCATTTTCCGCATGGTTTAATGTTGCTGTAGATGGAGATTTCATAGAGCAAGCGTGTAATAAAGTTCGGGAAGAGTTAAGATATGAATATCAAGGCTGATCCCAGACTCCCAGTTAAGTTTCTCACCCCCTGACTGTGGTCTAGTAATCTATGCGAACGGAAAATGGATGGCCTGTTTCTTTGTTTGTGGCGAATGATAGGCCAACGGAACAGTCGTTCTTCCATTTCAAATCTTTCCGGGGGATGTCACCCCTGATTCTCAATGGCCAGAACTCAATTCTACGTTTCCATTAGATTATAAACCATACGACACATAGAGGATATGGAATAAGTGTTTTTCTCATATGATATTTATGAAACGAGTCTAAGAATTTTCCGTTTTGGCGAGCCTCTGGCGAGCCCAAACGGAAAATTCGGACGAGTTTCATAAATATTATATTAGAAAAACACGCATTTCATATTCTATTTATCATATGACACACACACGCACAAATTAGCCACTTAGTATGACTTTTTAACCCATCACCTAACTTGAGTTGCATACGGCACTTGGAAAAAACATCCTCGTATAACTAAAAATTTTCATTTTTTGCTTCCAAAAACATAGGTTATGACCCCTCATTGGAACGAGCTCGTCGAGCTCGTTCCAATGAGGGGTCATAACCTATGTTTTGGAAGCAAAAAGTGAAAATATAAAAAAATGAATGGCGTTTTTCTTGTAGGTAAAAAATTAATACAATATAACCCAACCTAAATAGGACAGATAACGTAAATTCTCCCTACTGAAATTATGCAAATGTGACCCAGTTGTATTTTGTTTAGCCAATCAAATTGTCCAGTTTTGAAATTGACCAATGAAATCTCCCAACTCTAATTATGCAAATTATGAAAATGTGGCCCAGTTGTATTTTGTTCAGCCAATCAAATTGTCTAGTTTTGAAATTGACCAATAAAATTGACGGAAGGCTTTATTTATCACTCATTAATATGAAACAAAAATATCAAATGTTTTAAAGTGAACAAAACGGACGAGACATATGATAAAACAATATAGCATTACCCTCCAGTCTTCAACACGTGCGCTTAAAGAGTAAGATAATTCTAACAAATAAATATTGATTAAAAACTTCCATGGGCAATTTTTTATTCACCAATAGTGTAGGCATGTGTGGGTGGGTTGGTGGATATCTTGGTGGGCAAAATAAAATTAAAATGTTCTGAAAAAGTGAGGAAGTCATTGTCCCCCATGACTCACCACTCCGCCCATATCACCGCCACTGGTAAATGGAAAGTCGTATAGTGTTCCATGCGTTAGTCACGAGTCCGATACTTGACGATACTACATTACAGGAGAACAGTTTCCAAAGGAGATGCCCATGATTTGTTTACTCGACGACATGTGTTTTTTAGGATCATAGTTTTAAGAATTACTAGAAAAACATTTTCGCAGAAAGTCCCCTATGTTCCAATAAGAGTAAAATCCCCACCATCTGATTGGATAAGAGCTGGCGTAGTTTCTTTTATGTTTACGGCTCCAGTAGCAAATGCTACCATCTGACGTCACCACGCGAAATATTTGAAATGACATCGCCCGCTTCGTAATTGCTTCACCAACGGAGTGACTAGCAAGCTGCATAATATTTGGGGATTTTTCACATGTGCAGAAGACGATATTCCGGATGAAGTGTTGTTTAAAATACAAACCGATTTACGATTTGAACTGAGATGGAATGAGTTTATCTGGTTCATTGATTATTTATCCAGTGTCGTCGTGGGGTACACAAGATGTTTATTTACTAAACCTGTGATCGTTAAACGTTGCCCCACAGAAGGCAACTTTTAACAATCACAAGTTTTGTAAATAAGCCTCTCGTGTTTCACAATGTGGGATTTGGGCTATGTGTATATCTTGTCTTGCAAGAAAGTACACTATTACCGGCAGGAGCAAATCGATATCCAAAATTCCAATTGAGAAGATAATATCCTGACAAGAACAAACACCCCTATATAGTGTCTTATTGAAACATATATTGTGATGAGTTGACAGTAACATGGTCTTAGGTTTCCGGCTCTGAGCGTATGTTCAACCACGACGCTTCACGTCTCGGTTGAACATAAGCTCCGAGCCGCAAACCTCAGACCATGTTACCGTCAATTCATCACAATAATTTATAACATTTCGGCTTTATCACACTTTATTATCTACCTGTGGCCAGAGAGCGGTAGCCGAGTGAATAAATGTGCTCGTCTCTCAAGCCAGAAGTTTTAGGATCGATCCTTCATCGGGGAAGTTCTCGAGGTGTCCTAAAACTCTCCCGCAGCATCGCGTGTGGGATTGTCACTGTCACAGCGTGCTTTCTTATCGGATGGGACTAAATATTGTGTTGTTGTGTACGTCAAAATGCCCAGATCTTTCTTATTTCTGTCCCAATTTCTTTTCCTTTTGCCACGAAGTTGCCGCTGAGGAACTTTCGCCCATGGAGACCATCCTACAGAACCTCCCCATTTGGACAACGATAGGCGTTAATATACGTTCTATAACTTGCTAGTCAGTCATTGTAAAATTAAGAAGCTTAAAGCTTTATCTATCAGTGCAAAGGGAAATAGCCATCATTGAAAAGTTTTCGAGTGCTGTCTCACGAGTCATTACATTACAATAGTCTGAACATAAAGTAGTCGGGGGTGGGGGTGGGGGTGTGGGGGTGGGGCTTAGCCCCACTTTTCCTGAAAAATCTCAACCTAGTATCCATTCATACCTGAAATCACCAAAACTCATTTACGTTCTCTCGCCCTAATATTTCTTATGTCATTTTGCGATAGTTATATACTTTCACTTTTCTGTGTACTTTATTATTTAAAACTTAGTTATGATGCGTCATTTGGCATGAGGGTTAATTTTGTACCTGAAGGAGATACTGTACCTTCATCTTCAACTCGGCATATTACGGATTGACTGACCGGTCCATTAAGTGCGATTAGGCTCGCAATTAGGGTTTATTCCCGGGAACGGGAATTCCAAGGTTCCCGTCGGTTCCGAAAGCCGGTGACGATACACGGAAAATCTATAGCACCGAACCGGAATGACGAATAGCACTGTTTGGGTGTTGAACTGAGTTTTGTAAATTGAAAAAAACTGCCCCAACGTAACTTTGTAAGATTTCGTCAGCCCTTCCACGCCTGAACTCATTACAATACTGATTCTTGAAGATCCTTTTCACCAAATCACTGTAGCTCTCGATCAGTTCCGGAGGACTTCTCTGATAAACAGCAAGAATTTCACTCGCTTCAAAGTTCAAACTTGTCTTCATTTCCATAATCACTAGTATTCACTTCCTCCTTCAACATCAAGTCCTTCTTCATTGCCGTCACTGTTTGAAGCAAAGGAGACTGGTGACAGCAGTGAAAAGGGAGTTGGTGATAAAGCTAGCGATTCTTAAAATGAAGGCGAGTTGAAAGCGGATTTGGGTGTTCACACGTCACTTGGGAAAAGAACTTTTCCGAATGGCGATGACAGATTGCCAATAAAATATGTTCATTTTCACAAAAATAAATGCTCGTCGAGCTCGTTCCAATGAGGGGTCATAACCTATGTTTTGGAAGCAAAAAGTGAAAATATAAAAAAATGAATGGCGTTTTTCTTGTAGGTAAAAAATTAGTACAATATAACCCACCCTAAATAGGACAGATAACGTAAATTCTCCCTACTGAAATTATGCAAATGTGACCCAATTGTATTTTGTTTAGCCAATCAAATTGTCCAGTTTTGAAATTGACCAATGAAATCTCCCAACTCTAATTATGCAAATTATGAAAATGTGGCCCAGTTGTATTTAGTTCAGCCAATCAAATTGTCTAGTTTTGAAATTGACTAATAAAATTGACTGAAGGCTTTATTTATCACTCATTAATATGAAACAAAAATATCAAATGTTTTAAAGTGAACAAAACGGACGAGACATATGATAAAACAATATAGCATTACCCTCCAGTCTTCAACACGTGCGTTTAAAGAGTAAGATAATTCTAACAAATAAATATTGATTAAAAACTTCCATGGGCAATTTTTTATTCACCAATAGTGTAGGCATGTGTGGGTGGGTTGGTGGATATCTTGGTGGGCAAAATAAAATTAAAATGTTCTGAAAAAATGAGGAAGTCATTGTCCCCCATGACTCACCACTCCGCTCATATCACCGCCACTGGTAAACGGAAAGTCGTATTGTGTTCCATGCGTTAGTCACGAGTCCGATACTTGACGATACTACATTACAGGAGAACAGTTTCCAAAGGAGATGCCCATGATTTGTTTACTCGACGACATGAGTTTTTTTAGGATCATAGTTTCAAGAATTACTAGAAAAACATTTTCGCAGAAAGTCCCTTATGTTCCAATAAGAGTAAAATCCCCACCCTCTGATTGGATAAGAGCTGGCGTAATTTCTTTTATGTTTACGGCTCCAGTAGCAAATGCTACCATCTGACGTCACCACGCGAAATATTTGAAATGACATCGCCCGCTTCGATTTTTGCTTCACCAACGGAGTGACTAGCAAGCTGCATAATATTTGGGGATTTTTCACATGTGCAGAAGACGGTATTCCGGATGAAGTGTTGTTTAAATTACAAACCGATTTACGATTTGAACTGAGATGGAATGAGTTTATCTGGTTCATTGATTATTTATCCAGTGTCGTCGTGGGGTACACAAGATGTTTATTTACTAAACCTCTGATCGTTAAAAGTTGCCCCGCAGAAGGCAACTTTTAACAATCACAAGTTTTGTAAATAAGCCTCTCGTGTTTCACAATGTGGGATTTGGGCTATGTGTATATCTTGTCTTGCAAGAAAGTACACTATTACCGGCAGGAGCAAATCGATATCCAAAATTCCAATTGAGAAGATAATATCCTGACAAGAACAAACACCCCTATATAGTGTCTTATTGAAACATATATTGTGATGAGTTGACAGTAACATGGTCTTAGGTTTCCGGCTCTGAGCGTATGTTCAACCACGACGCTTCACGTCTCGGTTGAACATAAGCTCCGAGCCGCAAACCTCAGACCATGTTATTGTCAGTTCATCACAATAATTTATAACATTTCGGCTTTATCACACTTTATTATCTACCTGTGGTCAGAGAGCGGTAGCCGAGTGGATAATTGTGCTCGTCTCTCAAGCCAGAAGTTTTAGGATCGATCCTTCATCGGGGAAGTTCTCGAGGTGTCCTAAAACTCTCCCGCAGAATCGCGTGTGGGATTGTCACTGTCACAGCGTGCTGTCTTATCGGATGGGACGTAAATATTGTGTTGTTGTGTACGTCAAAATGCCCAGATCTTTCCTATTTCTGTCCCAATTTCTTTTCCTTTTGCCACGAAGTTGCCGCTGAGGAACTTTCGCCCATGGAGACCATCCTACAGAACCTCCCCATTTGGACAACGGTAGGCGTTAATATACGTCCTATAACTTGCTAGTCAGTCATTGTAAAATTAAGAAGCTTAAAACTTTATCTATCAGTGCAAAGGGAAATAGCCATCATTGAAAAGTTTTCGAGTGCTGTCTCACGAGTCATTACATTACAATAGTCTGAACATATGGTAGTCGGGGGTGGGGGTGGGGGTGGGGGGGGGGGGGGCTTAGCCCCACTTTTCCTGAAAAATCTCAACCTAGTATCCATTCATACCTGAAATCACCAAAACTCATTTACGTTCTCTCGCCCTAATATTTCTTATGTCATTTTGCGATAGTTATATACTTTCACTTTTCTGTGTACTTTATTATTTAAAACTTAGTTATGATGCGTCATTTGGCATGAGGGTTAATTTTGTACCTGAAGGAGATACTGTACCTTCATCTTCAACTCGGCATATTACGGATTGACTGACCGGTCCATTAAGTGCGATTGGGCTCGCAATTAGGGTTTATTCCCGGGAACGGGAATTCCAAGGTTCCCGTCGGTTCCAAAAGTCGGTGACGATATACGGAAAATCTATAGCACCGAACCGGAATGACGAATAGCACTGTTTGAGTGTTGAACTGAGTTTTGTAAATTGAAAAAACTGCCCCCAACGTAACTTTGTAAGATTTCGTCAGCCCTTCCACGCCTGAACTCATTACAATACTGATTCTTGAAGATCCTTTTCACCAAATCACTGTAGCTCTCGATCATTTCCGGAGGACTCCTCTCATAAACAGCAAGAATTTCACTCGCTTCAAAGTTCAAACTTGTCTTCATTTTCAGAATCACTAGTATTCACTTCCTCCTTCAACATCAAGTCCTTCTTCATTGCCGTCACTGTTTGAAGCAAAGGAGACTGGTGACAGCAGTAAAAAGGGAGTTGGTGATAAAGCTAGCGATTCTTAAAATGAAGGCGAGTTGAAAGCGGATTTGGGTGTTCACACTTCACTTGGGAAAAGAACTTTTTCCGAATGGCGATGACAGATTGCCAATAAAATATGTTCATTTTCACAAAAATAAATGCTCGTCGAGCTCGTTCCAATGAGGGGTCATAACCTATGTTTTGGAAGCAAAAAGTGAAAATATAAAAAAATGAATGGCGTTTTTCTTGTAGGTAAAAAATTAATACAATATAACCCACCCTAAATAGGACAGATAACGTAAATTCTCCCTACTGAAATTATGCAAATGTGACCCAATTGTATTCTGTTTAGCCAATCAAATTGTCCAGTTTTGAAATTGACCAATGAAATCTCCCAACTCTAATTATGCAAATTATGAAAATGTGGCCCAGTTGTATTTTGTTCAGCCAATCAAATTGTCTAATTTTGAAATTGACCAATAAAATTGACAGAAGGCTTTATTTATCACTCATTAATATGAAACAAAAATATCAAATGTTTTAAAGTGAACAAAACGGACGAGACATATGATAAAACAATATAGCATTACCCTCCAGTCTTCAACACGTGCGCTTAAGGAGTAAGATAATTCTAACAAATAAATATTGATTAAAAACTTCCATGGGCAATTTTTTATTCACCAATAGTGTAGGCATGTGTGGGTGGGTTGGTGGATATCTTGGTGGGCAAAATAAAATTAAAATGTTCTGAAAAAGTGAGGAAGTCATTGTCCCCCATGATTCACCACTCCGCCCATATCACCGCCACTGGTAAACGGAAAGTCGTATAGTGTTCCATGCGTTAGTCACGAGTCCGATACTTGACGATACTACATTACAGGAGTCTCGTAAATTTACTTGATATTACACGGGAAATTTCTCGGTTCCCGATTCTGAGTGTAATTTCATTCCCGTTCCCATTTCTATAGTAAGCCGTAAAAATATTAAACTCTGCTCACAATCTCTGCACCTTATGGAGATTGCGATCCATATGGCAATTTGTGATGGAGAAAAAAAATATTTCGTGGTGGAAAATACCCACCCCCCCCCCCCCCCCACAACACACACACTTCATTGTGGTATCTGGGTAGTGGATACGGCCCTGGTGATCCTGTAATCAAGGCCTAGAGGATACTATACTGATTGAATGTTTCAGATGACGAACTAGCGTCCACAAATTTAAGAGGTGATACGCGAAATCAAAAGAAAATGAAAGTTTCTCTATTCCGCTTTGGTATCGGGTTAATGCTCTGTAACAGAACTCAACCAGGATGTATTCAGCTGAGGACTGCTGCCGTGTGTATTCGTAGGCCTATAATTTGGCGCGGATAAATCTGAACAAACAAAAAAACCCTGAATATATACAATATATAATATGTATAATCAATATACGTAATGTTTACAGTTTGATAACAATATTGAACTTACTTTTAAATATTGTGAAATAAGAAAACAGAGATAAAGAAAAGAAAGCATTAAAACATTAGTAAGAACCTGGTAATAATCACTCATTGGTGTCGGACGTGGTGGCGCAATGAATTAATGCGTGTGGCACATTGTAGACATACTTTTAACCACTTCGAGTCAAACATAGGCATCAATTCTGATCAGTTAGTAAGGTAGAAGACTGACAGTTACTTACCGTCTCTCGATGGGTCTCTCTCAAAACTTCGATTTTCTTCACCCCAATAGAGTTCTCCAACATCAAATGACCATGGCTTCCCGTCACTAACACCCACACCAAACCACAGTTCATAGATCATAATTATGCATGGCAATCACACGCACAGCGCCGTTATTTACTATTTCTTTCTTTATAATTTTTCTGGCGATGGTGGTGGTGGGTCTAGGTGGTGGGTCTAGCTATCGATAATTCCTGAAGAAAACCCTAATAAACCAAGCAATTCATAAATTTGTTTGAATCATTTGGCTATCCACAACTCGTCTCAAAACCTACCCACAAGAGAGGACACACATTGGGTCCAATTCTTGTTCGTTAAAGTAAACAGCACGTCAGTACAAAATGTCCATGTCATAGATCCAACATTGTCTGGCCAAATTGATACTAGCAACTTCAAAAATTCCTCCCAAGAAAATTACTTATCGAAAATATAAACCCATAAATATTGATGCCTTGAAAATGGACATCAGTTCATCAATTCTATGCCCGAATTATTTTTGTAGTAGTTATGAATCATCTGAGCAATTGCTATCTTTATTTGAAGAAACTCTTAAGGGAATCGTGGCTGAATATGTACCACTTGTTATAGCCCCCATATTATATCAAGACAGAATTACTAAGAAACTGATAGAAAACAGAACTTTGGAGAAACTTTATCTTCTAGGACATTCTCTCTGAGTACTATTTAAAGGCTTGTCAACAGAATTCAAACTCATTTTTTCAGAATAAAAACATTTCAGAAAGACATTGGAGATTATTATCGTTGCAGAACAGTGCATTTATCATAGAAGCAGTGCTTCTTTGTGAATTTGGAAAAGTGATTCAAAAAGAGAATTTTGAAGAGAATTTATTCATCTTATAAAAGAGAATTTATACTTTCTGTGAAACAGAATATATTTTGTGAAAAGCCAGGATTCTACTGGATTATTTGGAAATTACCTGTGGCGCCAATTCTTATTGGATTTTTATTACGATTGAATTTTGCTGAGCATTCTATTACATTTTATTGGAGACTACAGAAATTTCTAAGTGACCATTTTGTTACAAATCTACGGGATACTGTTTCTGAAGGCAGATTCTTGGATTTAATAATACCAGCTGGAAAATGTCTTCACAAGATTCTTCTCCACTGAATTACTGGATTCTGTCAAACTGTATTTTCAAGTAGTAGACTATTTCAATAATTGATAAGTACCACTGTTTTTATTTTCTGTAAACCAATTTGTGTAAAGGATCTTTGTATCATTTTTTTATATATATTTTTTAATTGAATTTTAGAATAATTAAATTCATAGTTATTGTTGCTGATTCTCAGATTTCTTTCTGTTACCAATATCATTGATATTTCCACAACGTAACAACACCCAAGTAAAAAATTATAACTCATAGGGAAAAAGTGGAGTGGTTTACAGAAGACGTTAGAGCTACTAAACAACATCGCCGCAGACTTGAGCGTCTTTACAATAAAACGAAGATAGAGGTTCACCAGCAGATGTTCTGCCACCAAAGAAATGCAACTAATAGGATCAACGAAAAAGCGAAGAGGGAGTACTACAATTCCTCGATAGAGGGGCCAATTAAAACAAAAGTGCTGTTCTCGGTAACCAATAGTCTCCTTGGTAAAGAACCAAAAGTCAATCTCCCAGATCATCTAGATACTAAAGAAATTCTGGAAAAAATCAGCGATTATTTCATAACTAAAATTCAGGTAATCGTAGATAGTATATAATCCTGTGAACCACTAGAGTTTGATCACCTTTACATAAAAAGAGATTTTTCTAATAATTTTCACTCTGTCTCAGAAGTAGATATTCGAAAAATGATTTTATCATCATCCAACAAATCCAATGATCTAGATCAAATTCCAGCATTCCCTTTGAAAGAGACAATTAATTATCCTCTGCCAGTCATAAAATGTATTATATCTGCATCCCTACATGAGGGGGTTGTTCCAAACCCATTGAAAAAAGCATTTATTACTCCACTCATCAAGAAACCATCTCTTGATCCTGACAATCTGAAGAATTATCGACCAGTATCGAACCGCTCTGTCCTGTCTAAATTGTTGAAAGGGTTGTTGCTTTACAACTCAAAAATCATCTGCATGAAAATGATCTTTTAGAGCCTTTCCAGTCTGCATATAAATCCAACCACAGTACAGAGACAGCCTAACTGCGAGTCAACAATGGCGTTGTTAAATCAGTATCTGGGGTAAGGCAGTACTGCCTTTTCTCTTGGATTTGTCAGCACCATTCGACACACTCGACCATGATATTATTCTCAAGCAGACATGGACACAGCACGGCATATGTGGAACTGTCTTATCGTGGTTTGCATCATATCTAAAAGGTCGTCGTCAACAAATGTATATCAATAAGATCGGTTCAGAAAGCAGGATATAAAAGTGTGGTGTTCCTCAAGGCTCAGTCCTTGGGCCGCTCTTGTATACTCTGTACATTTCCTTTCTAGGTCGCTTTCTTAAAAAGCATGGCATATCATATCATCTATACGAAGACGACATCCAACTGTACATTACATTCAACCCATCTTTTCCAAGTGTCTTATTCACCGCAGTCAGTAACATGGAAACTTGCATAAATCTGGTGCGGGAATGAATGATAGATTTTAAACTGAAAATGAATGACTCTAAAACTTAATTCTTAGAGATATCCTGGGTTCGCATGCCTACACCCCCTGTTACATCAATTCTGGTTGGCAACAACATCACTTTGAAAAGTGAATCCGCCAGGAATATTGGACTGATTATGGATTCAAATTTAAAACTAGACATCCATATCAATAAAATATGTCAAAAATGCCACTGACAGCTTCGTACTGTTGGAAGACTGCGACCTTATCTTAACCAGTCAGCACTTGAAAAACTTGTGCACTCCTTCATCACCTCACAACTAGGCTATTGTAATTCAGTGTTAGTGGGAAGCTCAAAAAGTTCAGAATACGGTTGCTAGAATAATTACTGGCACTAAACGCTCTGAGCACATAACACCTGTTTTAAGACAACTACATTGATTTCCAGTTAAACAGAGAATTGATTTCAAAATATTGATCTTAGTTATCAAATGTATCCATAAACTGGCTCAAGTTTACCAGCAAAAGCTCCTCACTGTTTCTACATCATCATGCAATCTCAGATCTAAAAACCAAATTCAATTAGTTGTACCTTTTAGCGGATCTGATCTGGCTAATGATCGTGTGTTCTCCATTGTAGGCCCGAGACTGGAATTCCTTGCATATTAGTGTCAGAAATTCAGAAACTCTCGATATCTTCAAAAGAAATCTTAAAACTTTCCTACTTACTGAAGCATTCTCCTGAACCTCTCTAAGAGGCAACAGAAACAGATGTGACTCTTTATTTCAGAAAAGTGTATTTATTTCTTTTAGCATTTTAAAGAACTATTTGTGGTTTTACGCTCTAGAAAATCAATTATTATCCGGGTACAAAGCTTACATCGTATACTATCACATTAAACTACCATGCATTACCCCCCCCCCCCCCCCAACACACACACACACACAATAACGTCTGGTCTTACATACTACCTAGACCAGTCACATAAAGCATTAGGTTAATTAGTAGTACCAATGGCTTTCGGGGGCCCACATAGGTATATATCGTCCATACTATACTGCCGTTCTATACTGCCAAGCATTACTCCCACCCCACCCCACAATACCACTGGACCTGCCATAACGTACTACCTATACCAGTCATAGAATAATACAAAGCAATTGGTTGGTTAATAATACCGAGGACTAACAGGGGACCTACAGCGGTACATACAATGCATCCTATGCCCCCGTTCTAAACAAAAACGATTATAATACTGCCTGATCTAGCATTACGAACTACCAATACCAGCAATAAGATAATACAAATTATTCGATAGGTTAATAGTACTAAGGGAGTAATAGGCCAACAGACCATTCATTCTATACTGCCAAACTAAACCACCAAGGCTTATCTCGTAATACCGCACTGGCCGACCATACATGACCCCCATCCCACAATACTGCTTGACCTAGCTATAGCAGACGTAGGATAATATGAAGGCTCAAGGGCTAATAGGGGACTTACATGGATATATACCACTACTACCATATCACCCCCCTCCCCCAAACGAGAACCCCGACACCTCCGACCCGAATAACGTTATGTCAGATTGTATAGTGGACAACAACAGTGGTTAACATTTCTATGATGTCGCGTGCGCATCATGACGTCACGACGTCAATAGCAACGTCAACCGTTTCGCGAGGAAAAACTTTCAAGAAAAGTCACACCTTTACCACCAATTTTCCATGACATACCCATACTATATACCCATAGCCCAGTGTGTACATATATCACTGTATATACCACAGCATACTATATATACTGTACGAACACTGCTTGCCGGATCCAGCTGGATAGGGCCGAACTTTTACACGGAAAAAAGTTCCTCTGGAGAACTGCTCCGGCTCCTATTGAAATTTAACACTAGCTGCCCCGGCTAAGCTCCGGGTAATGGGGGTCGAAAACCTCCTGATATACTACTTAGCCTATTCGAAAAAAGCGAGGCCACGAAGTTGCTGTTACGGAGGTCGTATACGTTCTTGCGGTATTAGGCCATAGAGATTCATTAATATTAATATAAAAATGAATGTCTAAAATACACCGTATCTTTGATTCTTCCTGGTAACTGGATATTATCTCCGCGCTTTTCAATTCTATGCATATTTACTACGACAACAGTCCTGAAATATTTCTGACTAGCCTGCATATATTCCCAAATGTTTTTCGTGTCCTGTGAGTACGCCCCTGTATCTTAACCTACGACAAAGAATGTGAGTCTCCCAAGAAACAGCCTGATCATCGTGTCTTCGATGAAAAACCATTTGAGAGAAAATTTACTTCGTTCTTCCTTAAGTAATATTTGCCCAACCCTCTAAATCCATAGAACTGGAAGAAAGTTGCAATTTGAACCAAGGTGCCAATATATACCTCATAACCACATCCCAGCCTTCTACGTTCGATTCTGGGCTGGTTGCCCCCCCCCCCCCCCCAAAAAAGGGATCAGACACGGTAAATATTTATAGAATATCGTCAGTGGTCCACTAAAACCATTTATTTACATTTATATAGACGAAAAATGGACTATAACTCACTTTAGCCCTATACCCAACGCACAGGATATCAAATTTTATTATTTTAATTATTGTTTTTAATTTTTTTTCAAAAAATTCCAAAGGAAACCGTATCATCTGATCCGAGCTCGTTCCATTGAGGGCTCACATGATACAGTTTTCTTCAAACTTTCTAAGAATATATTCTTTTCAACTGCTAAATTTGAAAATTATGCGGATGGATGATACAGATTCGTGTAGTAAAGGGTTAATTCTATAAGCTACAGAATAACCCTTTTTGGAAGGTCATTGAATCAAAAGTTCATAATTCTTCGGACATTGGTGGCGCAATGGTGATCGGAATGACATTTCGCCCCTAAACGAGGCACCCCCACACTCCCACCCTAACAACGTAACACAAACACCAGTTTCTTCCGATGGATAACATATCGCGCCATTGACTCTCGTATCTTACGATGTTACTATCTTCAAGCTCATGAAGTTTCATTCTAGCTAATGGTGTCTTCTTTTATCGCGTGACGCTTCACGAACTCGCTGTCGTAATCCTTCGCGTGGACTGTCTACCAAAGCTCTAAGATTCCTTAGGCAAGGCAATTAATCTCGTCTGACCACGTGTGTGACACGATGGCGCTGTGTACTAAGGCGTTCTGCATGTCGATGGTTCACCTGTCTTCAACCAATGCTAAACATACTTGTGTGGAATTAGTATGTTGGGTAGTAAGACAGTTGCTCGCCGTTGCTCGGTGGTTCTTTCTGGGTACTCCGTCTTCCTCCACCCGCAAAACTGGCAGATACGACGTGACCCTGGCTGTCGAAAATGTCGTTAAACTCCAATAAATAAATAAATAAATAAATAAATAAATAAATAAATAAATAAATAAATAAATAAATAAATAAATAAATAAATAGCTCTAGGATGGCATGATGAATTATCACAGCGTTTGTGTTTACCATAGTTCAAATGCGCCTGGCACTTACTAGATTAATATCACTGTCGTCTATGTTTATCTCACGCTGAAAGTTTTGCTTCACCTTTCACAGGGTTAACTCGGTCCGACCCCATCATGTTCATATTAAAACACTCGTAGCACGCAACTTCATCTTGACGCTTCGACCTCAAAAAATAATTAGCTGTCTCTTGGAGCTTTCTTTACTCCTTGATCTGAAAACCTAAAGTACCCGAGTTCTTTGTCGCCCTTTGCGATTACAGACAGTGGTGTAGCCATGAGTGTGTGTGTGTGTGGGGGGGGGGGGGGGGGAGGGGCACAATGACCCCCTCCAATTTCAGACACCCCCAGGTGGTGAGGCCTAATTATTGATGCCTTTCACAACTTATATATTATGAACACGAACTGGATTCAGAGTCAAGGAAATTGTGTTTTTTGTCTCAAATTACAAAACTTTTTCCGGGGGAGCCCCCCACCTTCCAGCGATAAGGGGTGTCCCCCTCTTGTGCACGCCCCCATCTCGCCGCAACGTGGCCTTCTGTATGCCTCCCTAGTAGATCAGTGATCTGAACGTAGCGGCTACCCCCCTTTGTAGGGGGGTAGCCGCTACGTTCAGATCGCTGAACTAACCCCTACATATTACTCTTGCCCCCCCCCCCCCCCCCCAACTTTGATATTCTGGCTCCGCGCCTGATTACAGACTCCAACCTTCGTTATGACCCCATCAGTCATGCCTGTATCCTACACGTTCTTCTACTCCTGCAGTAGATCTTTCCGATGGTATTTGAATAATCTTCGAGAGTTATTGATAATTCAAAGGTTCATCTATAATATATACAATTTGAACAGGCAATAAATTAAAGATCTGCGTTTTTTTTGTACTTTTATACCACAATTGAAACAGATGAGAAAATTCCTACCTGGGTTTTATTCCAGTACAACGCTTTAAACCAATATGCGTCAAAAATGGGACGACTCTCACAGACTCTGGGTCAAATCAGCAAAAACTCCTTCCAGTTTTAATTGGCAGTTTAGTGGTAGAGAAACAAAGACTGATTTATTTTTCAGTTTCAAACCATTACATGCATCGTACATGTAAGAAACCAGAACTCGTCACGTTCCTAAAAGAAAGCACGAATAAAGAGCCGCTCTGCTCGCAATAAGTGATTCGGTAAACGGCCATTTACACAGCGGACTGCGTGGATTGTCCACTCAAATAACATGGTGATTATAATGAACAGAAAATAAATTACACATCCTCTAATTCTACACCCCTGACTAATCTCGATATGAAAATCGACTTTCGATAAAGTTATCTCCCCTGACATTATTTGACTTGCGAGGAAGGTCCACATGAGAAGCATGAACTTGTTCAGAAACACCTATGATATTAGTAGAATGTGTAGTGAAGTTTCCTTTTGTTACTTTCTTTTAATAAACGAAAACGACAGATAACACTCGAAGCTGTCTGTTGTTTTCGTTTATTAAAAGTACCAAAGGGAACTTGGCTTTTATTAGAGGCAACTAACTGACTGTCCACTTCGGCTCTTTGTTTAGCGAATGTGTTTTTACAGCAATTTGCAAGTTTTTTTTTCTTTCCAGGAAAAAAATAGCAAATCTTACCTCCTAGACTTTTTTATTGATGGAAACAATCGCGTATGTATTTTGTGTCACCGTGCGCACACGCGGTTGGTAAAATGAACAAAAAAGTTACAGAACATCAAAAGATGCTAAAAGCGCCGTTTTCTTGTTTTTTTTAAAATGGGTTTAAACAGAAAATAATATTTATTTATTTGTGTTTAGGGTCACATATTTCTGCACAATGGCTAATCATGACCGCGACAGTTTTACGGGTGGAGGAAGCCGGAGTACCCGGAGAGAACCATTGAGCAATAGCGAGCAACTGTCAGTTCCCCAACAGACTAACTCCACACAAGCAGGGTTAGCATTGGTTGAAGGCAAGTGTACCATCGACGTGCAGTACGCCTTAATCAACAACGCCACCGTGCCCCCACGTGAGCAATGGGGGTGAAGTGTCTTGCCCAAGGACACAACGCGGTTGCCGCAGGTGGGATTCGAACCGAGAACCTCTCGGCTTGCAGCCTGCACCTCTACCTACTGAGCCACCGCGCTCCCCAAAGAATAATAGTCAAACCTTCACACTGATTGGTGAACAAATTGTAAAAAACCCAGCTTCTGTATTTTTAACCCTTTACCCAACGCAGACGATATCAAAATTTATTATTTTAAATATCATTTTAAAAAAAAAATTCAGAAAATTCCAACCAAACCCTACCATGTAACCCCCTCATTGGAGCGAGCGCGGCGAGCTCGTTCCAAAGAGGGGTCACATGATATGGTTTTGTTGAAATGTTTTGAAAAATAATATTTTTTCAGCTGCAGAATTGGCATATTACGCAGGCAGATGTGGCCAATTCGTTGGATAAAGGGTTAAATTACTCTGTACAAAAGTGCCTTGACTTTGTGAAATGATGCGCACATCAATGATACAAAGTCGCTAACATTTTGAAATTTCAATTTTTATATGAAATTCCTATACCCTTAGTGTTAATTTTACTGATAACTTCAGAAACTTAAGGGGATCTAAGTTTCCTGTAAATTTCTTCCATTGACGAAAATTGTCAGCCATTATTTTTTTTTTCAGAAACTTTCTTATTTAGTTTTATCGGCCATTTGTTAACTTCCATTTTTCTCCTTATGTTTTCCAATATTCGTTCGATATCAGGTGTAGTAAAATTCATATTTAGTCGGTCATCATTATACAATTCTAAACCATTCAGTTTTACTGAAAATAAGCGAGAATTTATCCCATTCCAAAATTCCAAGTGAGAAACATTACAGAATCAGGCAATGCTGTTTCAAGATAAAACCCCAAGCCGATCCAAAAATGGATACATGTATTTGAAAATACAGAAAAATTGGAAAACCACTTTTAAAACCCTTACAAAGTTGGTTGTTGACTTTGTTCTCAACAAACACAACGTAACGTGATACTAACGTCAAATGTTGTTAGAGAACCATATTTGATACAAATAAAATTTTGCTTGAAATATAATTCCAGTGCAGTGAATTTTTATCGCTGGTCGCATTACAATTTGACTGAGAAAGTAAAGTGACGTCATCAAAATGTGAACCAATTAAACACAGAATGAAAAGAATAACAAAAGTTTATCCGGAAAAACAGCGAAAAAATACACCATCACAAAAATACATGGATGCAGAAAGAAGTGGTGTTCAAACTTTGAAAGACAAAAATGGAGCTTATGATACTGATAAAGATAGGGTATGTATATTTTTTGAAAGATTCAAGAGTATATCTGAAACGGTTAAAGGGTTTTCTTGATCGATTAATCACACGGATTAACCTCTTGGTTAACAGATTAATCACCTGTCCTAATAGGTAGCTGAATAACTGCCGTACCGTTGGTGATTTATATAACAAAAAGTTACTCAACGCAACGGACAAAACCGGCCAGCGCCATATTCAAAAATGTCCATTCAAATTTTATTGTTTTCAATGTTTGTCTCAAAACATAGCTTATGATCCCTCATTGGAACGAGCTCGTTGAGCTCGATCCAATGAGGGATCATAAGCTATGTTTTGAGACAAACATTGAAAATCTTCAGTAATTCAAGAATTTCTTGTGCAAGTATCCTCTGCTATCCGCATTTGGTGAAGGGTTGAGAATGACTATTTCCAGCTACTGATACAGTTTAATGATCATGCAAGTGAACAAGTATGTCAGAACGTAACTGGCATGCTTTACTCTGTTTATAATTGATGTGAGCCAGTGTGACAATATTTGTCTGTTTTGGAGCAAATTTGTGCCTTTGTTGACCCATATAATACCGCAGTTCAAAAGTAACGGTTAACCGATCAATTACTTTTTTGATTGATCAAGATGTTGATCATTGGTTAATCGATTAATAAGTTTTAACCGTATCAGCTCTATTCAAGAGTAGGACAACAAAACATTCAATACAAAAGCCCTAAAAAACGAAGGCCATCAAGAGAAAAATCCTCAGGATAAAAGTCAACAAGACAACCCACTAAGGTAGATAAAACCCCTCAAAATATTTTTTACAATTATTTTTATATGTCAATATTTTAATTTATTATTCGCTAAACGATACATTATCGAAAAAATTGCGGAAAGATAGAAATCGTATCCCTCACTATGAAGATATAGAAATTTTCACTTTCACGGTAGCAATCAAAATGGCGGCTTTCAAAGCACCACTTCAAGGTGAATACGAGACAAATTATCACTGAAAATGATCAATTTGTTCTTAAAACGTATATTGAAAAGAAAATCTAGTGTTTTTGGGTGGATACCGATCATTTCCAGCAATAAGTCAACAGGTATTCACCTTGAATTGATGCCTGACACCCGCCAGCTGAATCAGATCGCAAGGCGCAAGCTGTTCCGAGTGACGAACAAATCGCTTCCGCGTATCAATGCGCTGTTTACTTTCATGCAATAATTCAAGGTTGAAACGAGTGGAATTATCGATAGGAATGATCAGATTCTTATAAAAAGCGTATAAAAAAGAAAATCTAGTGTTTTTGAGTGGATACGAAAAATGATCTCACTCGTGACCGAGAAAAATGGTTATTTTTCGCGAGCGAAGCGCTCCCGGAAAAAAACAACATTTGTCTCGGTCACGAGTGAGATAATTTTCGGTATCCACTCAAAAACACTAGATATCCTCTATTTATCTTTCTAAGACACATTTATAGAAGATCTCTAATGACGCGCGTTCTCATATGAAATTTCTGTACCGAGCTCACTAAAGTCGATCTGAGCAGAGGTTTACCGAGGCTCAGATCGATTTTAGTGAACGAGGTTCAGAAATGCTTACTATGATCCCTCATTGGAACGAGCTCGGTGAGCTCGTTCCAGTGAGGTGTCAAAAGCTATCATTTGGAGACAAAAATAAAAATATTTAGTTATTCAGGAAATGTTTCTGCAAATGTCGACTGCTATTTGTATTAAGTAGACAGTAAAAAGATTAAGGTCGACTGCCGATACCAACTCATTCTCAACCTTACCACATCGACGTTAACTTCTGATGTCATTCCCGTCTTAAACGTGTTGTGAACGATATTTTCCGAAATGGGAAATTTTATGGTGATTATGTGATAAAATATATTTTGAGACCTTTTATGATTTTTTTCAATTTTGTAAAAAGTATTTACTGAATAATCGATATATCTTTTATCCAATCATTTTTGTAGTTTCTTTGAAGATACATAATATTATACTGTTACTTATATATTCGATGCAACAGTGTGCTTATATCAACTGAAGATTAACCCTTTGAACTCTAGTGGTATCTTCCCTGCCAGTTCAATGGCAGCAATTAGAAGAGTCCATATTCATTATTTAGGGTAGACCAATCAATATTTCCAAAATTCCAACTCGGTTTCAAATCGGAAAAAATTCCAACTGTAACTATTTTCAACTACAGTGTACGCAATATCCAGCTTCATAAGTATGAATGATGTCAATCGGTATGATTCTATAGTACGTTTACTTATTGTAATAAAAGAAAAGAAATGCACTTCAAGAAAATGTAAAATCGTTATCCTGAGTAAATTCCTTCATCCACAGTTGCAAAATGATGAAACATCGAAAACTGATCATTCCTGCATAAGATCTGATTTAATGTTAGGAGTGTGTCAATTGCTCAAAGTTCTCAGCTTGAGCATCTGTTCAGCACATATTCAATTCCAAGAAAAATACCAAATAATAATAACCTCATAATTCTATCATAAATGTGTTGACATTTCAGTTACTAGAATCAATTTTATGCCCCCTTTCATGGCTTCATTTTCAAAATTTTTCTCGGTAGTGAATTTCCAACTAGGGGGAAGGACCGGAAGGGGGTTTCTCATCCCGGTCCCTCCCCCAAGTTGGAAATTCACTACCCTACAAGCCCACGTCCCTGATATCAACTTTCTGTAAAGATTGACGTTAGAGTAAAGGATTCCCTTTTGAGTAAAAGTAGGCATACATCTTCAGATAAAATAGTGAAGGGCGTACATCAGTCATAGGGCCTAAATGATTGGTCTAAGGCATCTTACAGTATTATTTAATTTCAACTCTGTGTAAAGATTTACATAGCATATTGTCATACTGCGAAAAAAATTGTCGAATTGTGATTGGCCGCATTGCCGAAGTTCCCCCACGGCTTTGATCGGATTTTGCCGGGCACATAAAAGCGCGCGTTGCCCCACGTAGGCCTACGATTAGGGAAGAAAACTGAAAACAGCAGACGACTACGGAC
Organism: Pictodentalium vernedei; assembly: GCA_031216915.1. Taxonomy (NCBI): domain Eukaryota; kingdom Metazoa; phylum Mollusca; class Scaphopoda; order Dentaliida; family Dentaliidae; genus Pictodentalium; species Pictodentalium vernedei. The sequence goes on along the minus strand of CM062289.1, from coordinate 326,021,080 downwards.
AAAATTAAAGTTACGTAAAGTTTAAAATGTAAAGAAACAAGTAAATGCGAACAGATTTGCGAACCATATAGATTAAAATTAGTGCTAGCGAACACGAAGAATAATTATCACTTTTTATGACACTGCATTCGCAACATATTACAATACTGTCTGTTTTAATGATATTCCAATTTAACAAATTCTGTATACATATCTTTTGTGGGGTACACATCCCATGCACCCTATCAGAATTTTATGTGCCCTGAGCCCGTGGCTTAGGCGCGTAGTCAGGATTCTATGATAGGGAGTGCCTTAACCACTTTTTGGGGACAAACGGTGATATATGAGTAGTATGTCATGTACCCGGACACCCCATATTTGGGGGATCTCATCGGGTGATCTCACGTGACGTCATAGTCACGTGACCCAGTGGCGCCATGTTGTGTTGTCATGGTAACCTGCGTGAGCGGCCACGTTGTGACGTCATCCCTATAGTGATACGTTCTGTTAGTACGCATGCACAACGCGTGTTGTTAGGGTGATACGTGTTTCCGTCGTCCATTTTGTATACTGGTGGCCGCCATCTTGGTTTCTATGGTAGCAAGTTGTTGTTATGTTACCCAAAGGCCTACTATAGGACAGGGGTGTGTTCGGAGGGTGTGTTCCTTTGTACTGGAGTAATTTTCCGATTCGTAGAATTACCACAAACAACCCGACACATTGTACTATTTCGAATTCTTTCACAGAATTTCTCTGCTCCTATATATCTATGCAATAGTTTTCGTCTACCTGACCATGTTCCTTTGTCCTGGAGTATACTCCAGTAGAGTAGAAAAGCCTATCAGCTGCAACGGCTTTGCTATTATTACTATATTTAGCTTTTTCTGGCCTGTCCTTGTTAGTTCTGACCCTATTCCGAGTACTCATGTTGTTTCATTTATTTAGATCACCCAATCAGTTCACTTTACTGGCGCTATCTAACCAATCAGATTGCTTGATTTCCCATAATTTGTATGCAGAGTTATCTCCCTTCTGTATAACAAAAGCCTATATCATTCCCAAAGCCAATAAGCCATCGACCAGTTACTGAAAAGTCATTGCTCAAAATTTAGTGCCGAAATCAAACTACTGCTCTTGCGATAAAACTTTCTACTATTCTAATACTAGTAGGTGTAAGTGGGGTATACGGGACCACTTTTTTCTCTTGTACATGTACACGTACACGTACACGTACACGTACACGTACCCATTGACTTCGGTGTTAAAATGTACACGAATGTAAAAACACGTTTTTTGTACATCTGGTCCCGTATCACCACAAGTAGCTTATCATGGTCTGGGTGTTTCAATCAGCCATTGGCAAATGAGTGCGAATTCAGCACAATTCGCGCAGAAGGAAAATCTACTAAAAATCTACAAAAATCGAAGAAATCGACCTAAAATTCTCTTAACGTTCCCCATCACGGGTTAGACGTATCGATCGATCATTGGCGAAAGCCGGCAAACGCTTTGGGGATACGGAACCACCATAAAAATGCGTTTGGGGATACGGGACCACCTACGTTCGCGATCGCGTTCTAGACGGCGATGGGTGCGATTTGATCGACAAAAACGGTTGGGGATACGGGACCAGGAAAATCAATCCTAAAATTTTTCCCCAACGTTCGCCAACGATCGATCGAACCGTCTAACTCACGATGATCAACTTGTGAGGATTTCAGGGCAGCAAAATATAAAAATTAAGAAATGTCGAAAAATTAGAACGGAGGGAAATTTCTCTCCACGTTTGTCATCGCGGTCTAGATGGCGGTGGTGCGATCGATCATGGAGGAACCAGTGGAGGGAACAGATGAAAAAAATAAATCTTTACGAGTTTTGAGGTAAATCGTAATAGATCAATTTTGTCGAGTTTTAATCTTCCACTTTTAGTTGTTTAACGACGCATGTGTAAATGAATATTTCATTCAATAAATCAAACGGTGAAATTGCGTTCCACTTAAAAAGGTTTTAAAAGATGTAAATTGAGTTTTAATTTTAATAGACTACAATAATGTTTACTCGCGTTTCGGTTCGAGAAACATTAACAAAACACCATTTGACGAGACACGCTTCTTCACTATTTTCGCAAAAAGTGCGTCCTTTTGAAAATGTGTTAATCGGGAAAATTGTGTTGTTACTTCAAACAGTATTCTGCTTTTTGATGACATGGAATTCTGATTAAACCAAAAGACCATCTCACGAATGAAAATGAACCAGTTCAAAATGATTAAACTCTAATTTCTTTCTGATTTAACGCGTTTTGAAACGTGGTATTTATCAATGTATTGAGATTTTAACTATTCGAGTTTTCTCCATGGTGAGAAAATAACCGCTGATATGATTTTTAACACGTTTGGGGGCAATGCATTTTATCGATGGTTTTATTTTGAGAACGACTCCAAGTTTGTTTTTTCAGTGTGAGGAAAATATGCGAGCAATCGCAGAGGAACTAGTGGAGGGAAAAGATGAAAAAAAAAAAATCGTTTTGAGGTAAATTGTAACAAATCAGTTTTGTCGAGTTTTCTTTCATTTCTACTTAGTCACTCTACTGTGATTAGGCTGATGCTTGCATTTTGCTTAAAAATAGACTGATGATTTTAGCACGCAGGAGCTCTATTTATACTCTCTCCACGCCCACGCAATAAGAACGTTTACAATACGTTTACAATACGTTTGCAAACGTACTGCAAACGTATTGTAAACGTATTGTAAACGTTCTTAGTGCATGGGCGTGGGGAGAGTATAGATAGAGCTCCTGCGTGCTACAATCATCAGTCTGTTTTATCAGGCTGCCGAGCAGTTCGCATTTCAAAGTGATCTTACTGTAAACTTACTGCAAACACTGGAAGAACTCGATTTGTCACGCTTGGATGTATTACGGTTTTTCATTCAATAAGTCAATTTCCACTTAAATTGTTTTAACTGAAAAAACTATTCTAAGGATGAAAGCGGAACAGTTCAAAAGATTAATTGATGTGATTTAACACGTTTTTGAAAGTGAAATATTACTGATATGTTTATTTGAGATTAACTCTTTGAGTTTCTCACCGTGGAGAAAATAACCACTGATGTGATTTAACGCGTTTGAAGAGACGTATTATCGAGGTTTCATTTATAAATGTTTTCTTTCCAACTGGTTTTAGTTATATATATATTAAACACATAAAATTGTATTTATTTAAAAACATAAAAAATAACCACATTTAATTTTTAGAATAATAAAATAATCGACGTTACCACACTCTAAAAAGAAATATTAATAATCGAGAACAACATGTTTTTACACATCAAAGATTCCAAGTGAAGAGACAAACTCAACGAATATGAACGTGTCAAAAAGAGCATTCGATCCGCCGACAGAAGCAGACAATTGGGAGAGATGGAATTAAGACGAGAGACCACCAAACTATTCAAACACGTGACGGAGGTTCAGGGACGAAGCAAGAAGGCGATCATCGAGGAATTGAGACCTATAAAAAGAGGCCTATAAAAGAGAGTTCTTTGAGAACGGGTTCGTTGCCTGATAGTTTTACAAGACAGTTGTCCTTTCAAAGATCTTCACTGGATTACGTTCCCATGAGAATTGAAACTGATGTGAGCGAGAGCGATGATACAGCTTCAACTATTACCGACGATGGTCATAAGAGAGATCTGTTGTATGGAATTCGCGAGGATTCGAGCAGTAGGAAATTCGTGCGCGATACTGAAGTGGAAATGGATGATGATGATTTAATCATCGGTTCGAATAGGTATGAAATAACCGATGGACTGCATCAATTGCTCCTTTACAACAAGTCTAGAGATTACGCGGATCAGGATTTTGACAATTATGGCAACATTCTGGTTCAGACCCACGCCATGAAGAGGAATAACGATGCTAGAGAGACGAGACCCAAGGCTAACAGAGGGTACAAGTGGACGAAGGTGGTGAAACCCATATGGGATATGAATAAGAAATTCATCAAATCGGTGATGGGAAAGGGAGTGACAACCACTTTTCTTCCCCGCGATTCCGACGCTCTGTTCGAGAGATTGAAATTGTTGATGGCTAGTTGGCACGCTGGTAATACTGGAGTGGATAATCAGATAGTGAGTATATGCGATGAACTGTTGAGGCAGAAGGTCTTGGATAAACGAGATTATAAAAAGTTGATGAATGAATTGAAGGATTGAAATATAATAAGTAGAGAGAAAAACAAAAAAATAGATAAATAAAAAAAGTAAATCTACACTAAAAATAATAAAAGTATTTAAACACAAAAAACGATTTACGAGCGAAAAAACAAAATATATTATAAAATAAAAATATGTTGGTGATAAAGAACAGGGGATATGTCAGAACCTACGTTCAAGGCGGTTCTGGTATCGTTGATTCTATAATGCGAGCGTTCACGAGCGATGCTGGTAGAAAACTCGCATCAACCGCATTCGAGGTTGGTAAGAAGACGGCTTTGGATGCTGGTAAGAAAGCCGCTTCTGAAGCTAGTGGTAGGATCGCTTTGGTGGCTGGCAAGAGGTTGGCGGACACGTTGATCGATAAGTTGATCAGTCCACCAGTGAAGCGAGCAACGTTAGAGTGATCTCAGAAAAGTTGGAACGATTTTAAGGATGCTGTGGTACCCATACAAGATTTAGCCAAAATGACGAGTGGATCTGGATTGAAGAGAACCCGCAAAGGTGTAATATAAATAAATAATAATATTTATAAACCGAGTTTGAAAGAAAACATAAAAAAATTAAGTTTGAAAATCTAAAAAAATAAAAAAAGATGAACATCAAAGATATGTCTTGGAACGATGCAACAACCAAGAGGTTGAATAAGAGGCTTGATAGTGGGAAAATCAAATTGTGGAAAGACCAATCTGTTGATGAATCTGTTGGCGCAACCCGGCTGGTTGGATTATGACAGATTATTTGTGTGTGGCAAGAGTCTGTTTCAACCCGAATACAGATTGCTTCAAGAGTGCATGGATCATAGATTGCCCAAGGACGCCATAGCCAGAATTTTCGACAGTAGGGAGGAATTCGACAAAAGCGAAGCTTCTCTTTCGACCATTTTGGATGGTGTGGTGATGGAATTGATGAAGAGAAATGCGTCTTTAAACGTCGAGTGTCGATTTTACGAGAACGCAAGCGAAGTTCCGGATCCCAGGGAATTGAAATCGGAAAATAAGAATCTTATGATTTTCGACGATCTGCTTTTGGAGAGACAGAACCGATGCGAATCGTATTACATTAGGGGTCGTCACAGCAAAATGGACTATTTCTACCTGTCTCAGAATTATTTTCGACTGCCCAGACAGACAATAAGGGAGAACGCTAATTTCCTGTGTCTCTTTCGCCAGGATCTCAAGAATCTCAATCACATCTACGGAGATCACATCGCAAACGACATGAGCAGAGAAGAATTCAAGAGATTCTGCAAGAGGGTTTGGGATGGAGGACTTCACAATTTCGTCGTGATCAATTTGACTAGCGAATTTAATCACGAAAAATATCGGAGCAGATTCGACAAGTTTTATGTTTCTGATGAAAATAAAATAAAGAGCGAAAACAAAAATGAGAAAATAATAATAAATCATCAATAATTTAGTTTTAAAAATAAATAAAAATAAAAATAATGTTTGAACAAGGAGAATTGTTAGAACGGATAGCTGAGAATATGACTGCAAAACAGTCCATTCAAATCATGGTGAGTGATGATTCAACTCGATTCGTGACGATATTCGAACCTTCCATCGAATTGAATAGGGAGAAAAGATATGAGATAGCGTTGGTGAATCTGGAGACTTATTATTCCTTTCCCAACATCACCGAAAAGAATAACTCGTCCAAGTATTCCGACGGAGTGGATTGGTTGGAGATTCGAATCCCCAAAGGAAGTTACGACACAGACGATTTGAACAATTACATTCAGACGCAAATGAAGATGGTTGGAAAGGGAAGCAACAAGATCAGACTCGCACCCCACCCTAATACCCTACAGACGATGTTGGATTTGGAAGATAATTTTCGAGTGGATTTCAACACGGACAATTCGATTGGCAAGATGCTGGGATTCGATCAAAGATGTATCGAGGCCACGCGGCATCTGAAAATACGGTCCACATTCATGTCGTTAATAGTATTCTGGTGAATGTGGACGATCTATTCCTTCTTTCCAAATGTGTCGCCGGGTTGTAAGATCGTGAAATGATCTCGAAATTAAGTTTATCTACCCCTGATTTTAGACACGTTGTATAGTCTCAAAACTACGTTGATGGATCAAAATGGTGAACTGTTAGATCTTCGTGGAGAGAGGGTGACGAAACGATTTCACATAAGAGAAATATAAAAAGCAAAAAAAAAATATTGCGTATATATATAAATAAGAAAATAAAATAAATGCAATATTCATTTACAAAAATTATTTAATACATATAATTATCATTAAAACAAAAAAAAAACAATTGAACAAAATATGTTTTAAAAGAAAAAGAAATATGACTGAATACGTTGTTAAAAACATGAACATATCCAAAGGACAGAGGAAGAAACTTAAGAGAGCATTAACAACTTGAGGCGAGGCAGTGAGATTCAAATTCACTCACAAAGATCTGACAAGTGGCAGTCACGATCGAATCGCCTGGACCAAAACTCAAATCAAAAGAAAGGAGAAAGCGATTCATGATGGAAGAGGGTTGACGGTGAGATTGAGTCCTGCTCGATTTAAGTACAATTTGAGAATGAAAGGCAGTTTCCTACCGCTATTGGCAGGAATGGTCGCAAAAGCATTGCCTGTTATCGGGCAGACTCTCAGCATGGGAGCTCTCTTGGGTCTCGCGGGTTCGGCAGTTCAGAAATTAATGGGTGCTGGCAGATTGTTTTTGAAGAAGGGAGGAGTCGAGTGTCGAGTCACGACAGATGGTGGTAAAGGATTGTATCTAAAACCCATGAGAGGTGGCAACCTTTTTTCCAGTGGAAACAGTCTCTATTTGAAGAGTAAACAGGATGTTGAGTGACTCAGTGAGGGTTTCCTGTTTGGTCCGAATTCGCCATTAAAGGATATACCACTTTTGGGTAAGTTATTATAAAGTAAAAAAAAAACTATATAATTATATAAAGTATAAAATATAAATTATACAAAAGTATAAAAAAAATAATATAAAGAATGGATAAAAAGGATTACGAGACCTTTTTGAATGATAATGATGGATATTTCAGGAAAGAATTGGAAAAAGAAGTGAACAAAAATAGGGATAGATTGTGGAAATTAAAAAGAAGAATGAGTTGTTTTTTACCACTACCACCACCACCACTACCATCACCTTCTGAAGAGAATGATAATTATGTGAGTGTTGCCAAGAGATGCACCACATTCGTTCATAATTATGATAGAGGGAACCAAATGTGTTATTATAAAAAAACGTAATATATCACAAAAAAAGAAAAGAAGAATCAATGATGAAAGTGAAGAAAGAAGGAAACGTTATTGCAATAGATATGAGTGATAGTAAAGAAGAGGAAGGAGGAAATAAAAAAAAGTAATGAGATCTAGAGAGAATGAACATCTCTAGATCTCATTACTTTTTTCTTTTTTTCCCTTCTTCCTCACTAAATCGGTCTCTCTATTGTTTTTTTAATACTTCCAAGTCCGTTATTAGCATGTTGACGGTCCTGTCTTCTCCTTTTTCGCATATGTGTTGAATGTTTATCTTTACTTTTGCAAGTTTTTTTTACTTCGGCAAATGCACTCTCTCCACCCAATCTCTCTACGAGTTCGAGAGAGATTTTTGGATATATGTAATTTCCGTAGGGCAACAACAAATCGCTCTTGTCAAATTCTCTGTCTTCGGCGATGACGATATTCTGTAGATCGCTTACGTACTCGTAAAACAAATTGGGCGTGGCTTCGTCCAATTTCAAAGGCATGCTATATTTGTCGTATTTGTGCTGTAAGCCCTTTGTCTCGACCTCTTTCAATTCAATGGCGGCATGTCATTGTAATCTATAAATTTTACAACCGAGTTTCTTGCACGTTTCGACTCGTTTCAATTTCAATTCACATCTTTTAGGTGTTGTTGTCATGATCAATTATTTTTTTTTGTTTTTGTGAATTATTGCAAATAATAATATATATTTTTGAATTTTGTGTTTTTGTGTTAAATAATAATTTTGTAAAAAAGTTTTTTTTCTTTCTATATATATACACAAAAAGTTTTTTTAAATTTAATTTTCTTTAATGTGAAATTTTTTGTAAAAGTTTTTTTTCTTTTATATACAAAAAGTTTAAATTTTAATTTCCTTTATTTTTTATGTCGTATTAATTCAATTTGTTTCACGTTACATGAATTATTGCAAATATAATATATATTTTTGAATTTTGTGTTTTTGTGTTAAATAATAATTTTTGTAAAAAAGTTTTTCTTTCTATATATATACAGAAAGTTTTTTAAAATGTAATTTTCTTTAATGTGAAATTTTTTGTAAAAGTTTTTTTCTTTCTATAATATATATACAAAAAAGTTTAAAATTTTAATTTCCTTTATTTTTTTTTATCGTATTAATTCATTTTTTTCCACGTTAAGAAAAATAAAAATCGATTAATCTCACAAAAAAAAAAATTTTTTTTGAGGGAATTAAAAACATATATATAAAGACTATTTTAAAAAACTTTTACAAAAAAAAAAAATCAAAATATATTCTTCCAATAAAGCAAACAAATAAAAAAAAATGGAAAATTTAGATAAGTATCGCGTACCCCGGTTAAACGAGATTTGTAAAGAATTAAAAATTCCAAATTTCAGAAATCATAGAACCAAATCAAAAACAATTAAAGCTATACAGGAGTATCATTCGCGAGGCAATGGAAAGACAATCGAAAGATCGAAAGTGAAGAAACTTAAAAAGACTCGAATTGCAAAAAATAAGCTGATGGCAGTTACACCCGATGATAGAAAACAAAATTTAGAGAGATCAAACGTGAGGAGTTACTAGTTTGCTCGATGAAAAGGCAAACGAAATGTCGATAGCATTGATGTCAAAAAAAGGTTCAGGTTGCGATAAATGAGAAGAAAAAAGTGGTAAAGGGAAACGAAATGTCGATAGCAACGATGTCAAAAAACGTTCCGGTTGTGAAAAATAAGAAGAAAAAGGTGGCAAAGGGAATCAAAATGCCGATGTAAAAAACCAAAAACATTCCGCTTGCGAAAAATAAGATGACGACCAAATGAAAAGCCTTTGAAGAACTGCAAGTTTAAAAAAAAATAAAAATAAAAAAAACGAAAACGAGTGATGCAGTCCAGAATCGAGATGAACAATATATATTGAATGAAATTTGACAAGCAATCAACGAAGGGAAAGGAGAAGAATATGTAGGACAAATCATCACAAAAGCATTCCAATCGAATCCTGTAGAACGGGAGAGTGCGATCAAAGGTATTTTTAAAACTTTCGATGTGGTTCCATCGTTCGAGAAAGTCAATCCAAAATTGTTCATGGAGCGGGTGAAGAAAAAAGTGTTGGATTTGTTTCATGAATACATGGGCGTGGGACTAAAAATTGCGATGATACTCCATTGCACGATGAATAAAATAGACATGAACTCCGGAGCATCTTGAGAGATGCATATTTCAGATCTGGTGTCCAACCCGTATTTCGAGGTTCAGATTTATTGGATGTTTTCGAAATGATGAAAGACAAGATGTTGACGTCTCTCGCGAATTATCAACATGGAGGTAATAATTGGACGTTCGAAGAGGCGTTGAATCTCAAAATTCATGTGACCAAAAACGTTTTGTTGAAAGCGTCTTCCTACGTGGAATTACCGTATTTCTTAGTTAAAAAAGGCCGTGGTCAATGTGAGAAATAAAGATGATCAATGTTTTAAATGGGCAGTCCACTTTATACCCCATCAAAATACACTCCGATAGAGTTTCTTGTTACGAGGAGACCTGTAAAAATCTCGATTGGGCCGAAGTGACTTTTCCAATGCCGTTAAAAGACATCAAACATTTCGAAGCTCAAAATCCCACCATAGCAGTGAACGTCTTGGGATATGATGAGGAAAAACGAATGATCTATCCTCTCAGACAGACTTCGTATCTCGGAAGAGAAAAGACGATTATTTTGTTATTGATTTCGAATGGTGACAATCGTCATTATTGTTCGGTTACAAATCCAAGCCGATTACTGTGGAGCCAGAGTAGTAAACATAAAGAAAAGAAATATTTATGTTGCAACTGCACGAACACGTTTCACAGCGAAAAATCGTTATCAAAACATCAGGAATATTGCAATGAAAATCAAGGCGTCACCATCGAAATGCCCAAACCCAACACCATCGTGAACTTTCGCAATCACAATAGAAGGTTAAAAGTACCACTAGTCGTGTACCCCAATTTCGAATGCTTCACCGTGAAAATGAGTTCCTGCCAACCCGTCGCTCTTTGAAGTTACGTCAAAAGATATCAAAAACACATGCCTTTGGGCTATTGCATTTATTGCATTTACGTGAAATGCGCTTTCGACTCGCAACACGAACTGAGTCCCTTCACCTACACGAAACGGTGCGAAGACGACGACGTGGCTCAAAGGTTCGTGGAAGAGTTAGAATCGAAAATTCAAATTTTATATGACAAATTCAAAACTCCGGCGAAAATGATCATCACATGAGAGCAGCAGGACGGAAATAACAGAGCCACCGAATGTCACATATGCAGACAATCATTCGATGAGAATTCGCAGGAAAATAAGAAGGTCAGAGACTACGATCATTACATGGGTCTGTATCATGGTCCGGCTCACAGCAAGTGTAATTTAAGATATCGAGACGCCACTTTCTATCCGGTGATATTTCACAATCTCTCGGGTTACGGCAGTCATCTGTTCATGAAAAATCTCGGCACCTCCCACGAAGAATTAAACTGCATCACGAACAGCGAAGAAAGATACATTTCCTTCACAAAATGGAAGGCCGTGGAGAAGGAAACAATAATCGACGGAGAGACGTTGGAAGAAAAAATGAAATCCATTCATAGAGCCATACGTTTCATCGACAGTTTTAAATTCATGTCAGCCGCTCTGGAAAAATTAGTCAATAACACTGAGTGAGGATAAATTTAAAATCACGAGTGAACATTTCGGAGAACGAGTAGTCATCATGTTGAGGAAAGGAGTCTATCCTTACGATTACATGAACGATCTAAAGATATTCGACGACACCACACTACCTTTGAAAGAAGATTTTTATTCAAAATTGTACGAATCTGACATTTCCAACGAGTATTATGAACATGCTGAAAACGTGTGGAAATCGTTCGAGTTGAAAACCATGAGAGATTATCATGATCTCTATCCGACGTTTTGCTCCTGGCAGACCTGTTCGAAAATTTTCGAGACGTCTGTCATCGAAATTACGATGTGGATCCAGCTTGGTATTTCACCACAGCCGGTCTGGCGTGGGATGCTCTATCGAAGACCACTGAAGTCCAATTGGAATTATTATCTGATGTGGACATGTCACTCATGTTCGAAAAGGCCACGAGAGGTGGCGTCTCGATGATCTCCCACAGATATTCTGAAGCCAACAATCCCTTCATGAAAGAAGGTTTCGATTCAGAATGATCAAATAAATACCAACAGTATTGGGATGCTAATAATCTGTACGGTTGGGCCATGAGTCATCCTTTACCGATTGGAAATTTCAAATGGGTGACGGAACTGGAAGAGATGCAAAAATGGAGAGACTATGCTTGCATTTTAGAAGTCAATTTGAACTATCCGGAAGAGTTACACCACCTGCACAATGATTATCCACTGGCTCCCCAACGAATGGAACTGGTCAAAGGAGACGATGAAAAACTCATTCCCAATTTATTTAACAAACATAATATGTCGTATACAGTGAGAATTTGAAACAATACGTCGATCACGAGATGAAATTACTCGACATACATCACATCATTCAATTCAACGAAGAGCCTTGGATGAAAAAATACATCGAACTCAACACGAATCTCAGAATTCAAGCCAAGAACGATTTCGAAAAAGATTTCTTCAAACTCATGAACAACTGCGTGTACGGTAAATCGATGAAAAAGATCAGGAAGAAAACTGACATTCGACTCGTCACATCCGAGAAAAGAGCTAAAAAATTAGTGGCGAAACCCTATTACAGACACTGAACCATATTTGACAAAAATCTAGTGGCTGTTCACATGCAAAAGATGCACCTGAAGTTCGACAAACCCTATTATCTCGGACCGATCATCTTAGATATCAGCAAGCGATTGATGTACAACTTTCACTAGATTACGTCAAACGGAAATTCGATGAGAAAGCCAAACTACTGTTCACCGACACGGACAGTTTGGTTTACGAGATAGAAACGAAAAACGTCTACCGAGATATATCTCTGGACGTGGCCACGTGGTTCGACACAAGCAATTATCCCGTCAATCACCCATCCAACATGCAATCGAACGACAACAAGAAGGTGTTGGGTAAATTTAAAGACAAGAGCGGTGGTAAACAAATCGTCGAATTCGTAGGTTTGAGACCCAAACTGTACGCTTATTGCCTAGAAGGTGAAGAGATCAAGAAGTGCAAAGGAGTTAAAGCATGTGTGGTGAAGAAAAACATCTTTTTCCGAGAGTATAAAGAGTGTCTGTTCGGAAGTGGGCCGGTGTACAAGACTATGAAATCGATTCGAAGCAACAATCACGATGTGTATACCGAAATAGTCAACAAGATCTCGCTGACGGCCGACGACGATAAGAGATTCATGTTAGAATATAAAATAAGCACTTTGGCGCTCGGACATTGGGCTTTGGATATGATTAAGGACGATAGGATTCCAGAAAATCAAGAGGAATTAGACGAATTCAAGATTATGGAAGTTGATAGAGACATCGAGAGATTTAGTTTAAAAAGAAAAATAAAAAAATAAAATAAAAAATTACATCATTTAGTGAATAATAATAAAATAAATAAATAAAATAAAAACTATACACATTTATGAATAAGAAAATACGGATATCCGTGGAAGGTGTCATCTCACCTAACGAACCCCTATCCATTATTGATCTGTTGAATGCGGCGAAGACCTGGAAAATCAAAGATTTTCGAGGCGTGTTTTCTAGAGATGCCTTGTCGAAGAGAAGACCTCGACAACGACAATCAGAATGTGGAATTTTAAATCTGGATGATTTATCGGGTGAAAGCACTCACTGGGTGGCATGGTTCAAGAACGGGAAGAAGAATTCTTATTTTGACAGCTACAGAATCTCACCACCGAAAGAAGTAAAGAACTATTTTGACAAATCAATGGTTCATTACAACACGGAACAAGTACAATCGCCGGATCAAGTGTTTTGTGGTCACCTGTGTCTCTATGTTCTCAAGAGATGATTGAAAGGAGATCGGTTTCAAGACATTCTCATCGATTTACATTAGAGAGAGATTTTTTTTTATAATATATATAAAGGTAAAAATTATTTAAAAAAAACAAAACTTAATCGAATAAAACAAAAAATAAAATAAGCGAAAAATAATTCATTTTAAAAAAAACTGCATTGAAATATATTTTTAAAACAAAAACCCAAAACAACATGTCAGTTGATAAATTTGGTAGAAGTGATGATGAAAGTTGCCCCAAAAAGAAGAGGAAGACGCTCAAAGTTGGTGACAGTTACGACGTCATCAACTTGGACGAACGTTACGTTCAGAGATACGAACCTCGAGAGGAACCTTTGAACATGAACGATAACAAGCTCAACAATTTTCCTGTGCTGGTAGATCTCGGAGGTGTGGAGACTAAAAAATACGTCGACAGGGGGAAAGTGGATTTCGAACGAATCATGCTAGATAATTATGTGGATAAAGCCACGACCAACGATCTCGATCTGAAATCCAAACGTTTGGTGAACGTTGCAAATCCCATAGATTCCACCAATGCCACGAGCAAGAAATACATGGACGACTCTCATGCGCGATTCAGCAAACACCTGAGAGGTAGATACGTTCAGAAAACGATGTAATCGGAATTGAACGCCAGTTCTAACAAGATAAAGATCGTGGCCTCTCCCAAGAATCCCAAAGACGTGGCGACCAAACACTACGTAGACCTGGAACAGAGAAAGATCAACAACATGGACAAGGACTCCACCGAAGTCAACAAGGGCTACGTGAATTCTGCCGTGATACGATCTCAAGAATACATAGAATCACAAGTAGACGATCTCTATCTGAACAAACAATCCGGCGGAACCATGGAGAATGGCATCAACATGAATGGTCAGAATTTATTTGGTCTCAATCACGATCCCGAATTCGATTCCAGCATGGTCAGCAGGCAGTACATGGACGACAACTCAGTCTAGAGAAAGGCCGACATCATGGAAGGTAAACTAGACATGGGCGGACACGCACTCACGAATCTGCCAGATCCCATGCACATGTCGGACGCCTGCACCCTGATTTTAGTGGTGGAGAAAGTCAAATACACCAGGCAATTGATCACCGTGTGGGCCGAGGAGAGCGGCGCGTTAGAGGAGGGAAAAGCCGATAGTCTTTCAGAAATGGAGGTAGTGGATCGCAACACGGTCAGGTGGGATATCCCATGCCGTTGGGAGGCGAAATCATTCGAATGGGTCTGGCATCCACGGATTTGAATAACAGAGCGATTGTCAATCTCATGGTGAACAGAGTAGAGAGCGATAGGAGATACAGCTTAAAAAAGACCGAGAATCAACACTCGAACATCAGCACGTTCAGCACTCTCAAAGTGAACGCCAGAGACAGGATTAATTTCGTGACAAAAACCAATAATTCCGAAGCCGCCACTTCCGTGGTGAGCCTACTGATTGAACTAGATCCTCTGAACAAACGGTGAACGTGTGGAAATAATTAATTAAAAAAAATAATGAGTAATTATTTAAAACAAAAAAAACAAAAAAAAAAAAAAAAGTAATGAGATTTAGAAAGATTCTCAATCTCTCTTGATCTCATTACTTTTTATTTATTTTTTTTTAAATTTTTATTTATATATTTTTTTTTCCTTTCTTTTTTCTTTTTCTTTTCACACACACACATCTCTCATCGAACAATCAATATCTTATTTCCATCCTTTTCGATTTGTAATTCTCTCTCAGACAGGATCAGGGCAAAGGTCTCGGTTTTTCTCGGCACATTCTTGTCGAACTGCATCTTGATCTGAATGTCTAAGATGCTACTCTTGAGTTGTTCGGTCTGTTTACTGACGTCGAATATGAACATGGGATACATCGACTTGTATTCGCCGGAAGATATATTAGGGTTGCTCATCAATTCGTCCAGACCATGATGCTTCTTCCTAAAATCCGTGGCGTCGCCGTACAGTCTGGAGAAATCGTTCTTGTTGAACGATGTGTTGCAATCGATTGCTGGATATCTCATGGTGTTCAGAAACACTTGCATGTTTCTCAAATTGCAGTGATCGAACAACGACGCATTCTTTTCTTGAGACTCGTCTCTGTCGGTCTGAAATGTGACCATGATAAAATCTGGTCTGTCGGAAGTGGTTTTCATGGTCAATCTCCAATCGAAGTGATTTGTGGAGGGCAGAATGCTAGCCGTGTCGCACTGTCTCATTCTAAATCCCACAGGTAATTTACTCTTCAATTCTATGATCTTGTAGAGACGCATTTTTTCCATGGTCGAAGGCTGCACATGCGGAACGAACCACGATATCTTGTGTAGAGTTAACTTAGCCGCATCGGTCGTGGGGAGTCTCACTATTGCATTGTTGTTTCCCTTTCGAATCAACGTCAGATTGTGTTTGAATCCATACATGATCTTGTTGTAATTGCCCGCAAATCCAAAGATGTGTTTCAAAGGTATCCTGAATGAAAACGTTCATTTGGGTCTGGACGTCTTGACGACATAGTTGAATATTGCAGTGGCACTGGGGTTAGCAGGGCCGATGGTGTCTTTCACCCACAACTGATTAAGTCCCCTGGATTTCGAAAAAAATCATCCGGATACATCAAGAGTCTGAACATCGTGGTGGCCTGACCGGGATAAAACACAGATTCTATTTCTTGTCTGGATAGCAAGTATTTTATATTACTGAATAGATGCATGATGCCATTATTGGCTAGAGTTAACGTGTCGTCGGCGGCATATTCGCTCCCATCTTCCTTGGTGAGACGTCCCTGCACCACTATGTAACTCTCGCTAGGATGAACAAATAGATCTTGGGTTTCGACGTTGATTCTTATTTCTCCCGCATTGTTCAAACTCGTTCCGGTTATCGGTTCATATTCATGAACCTCGTATTCCTCAATGCTTTCGTCTTTCGGTATGCCTTGTGCGATATCTAGTATATTTACCATTTTTGAAGGTTTAGGTTTTTTTTGTTTATTAATTCGTTTGCTTTTTTCTAAAAATAGTTTTTATTATTTTTTTTTATTACTATTATTTTTTTTTCCTTTATATATATGTGTGTAAACAAGAAAATGTTAAAAGAGAGTAAATATATATAAAAATATATATTTTTTTTATTAAATCTTTGTCTTCTGCAATTGTTGTTCGTAAAACTTTCTGATGATCTCTTTGCCATCCAAAGTTTCGATTTTGTAAGTCACCGGATCGGTGTGAAATATTCTGAGTATCACGAAGATTTCCATGATCCATCGAGGAGTGTAACCCTTTTCGAAGTGCTTCTTATCAGCGAAGATTCTCACTCGATCGCCGACTGCAATTTTTGGTGGTCTAGACTCCTTCCTGATCTTAGATCTCTCGGGATATAGATTTGCGTTCCACCTCATGTCGACCAAGTCGGCGGACCAAATATCATCCACACCCTTCATGAACACCCTTCTCTTTCGAAATTTATGCACAATGGGCTTGTGTAACTCGTCAACCAATTCGCTTGTCAATAATCGCTTCTTCTTCTTTTCTGAGACGCTTTTTTTAATGCCCCATCGGAATCGACGTTTCGTACTGATCACTTTGCCGACCAGTGAACGTTCGAACTTCTCTCTCCTGGTCGGATTCGATATGTCTCTCAATTTCGCCAACATGTTTTTATTCCAAACGTCGTTGTGAGTCTTGGTGTTGGGATGTCTGGTGTAGCACAGATCCTGATCACACGCAGCCATGTCCACCCTATTGACAGGTTTGCTCCAAGATTTAGGAGTCAGATCGGCATTGAGTCTCTTGTTCAATTTCGTTCCGGGTCCCGTGAAACTGTGACCCGGCAGATGCATTTCGAAAGGTAGATTATTGATCATTTTATTCGCGACGCCTTCGCCTCTGGTCGTTTTTTTTGACGAATTGACGAATTGAGTCTTGATTGAATCACAGACTTGCAAATTCGCAAAGCATCTGTCTGTCATTTTCAGTTCGTACTTCTCGACAATTACCCATCTCAGTAACTCTCTTACACTTTATGCAATACATTTTTTTTTGAGGGTTATTTAAATAATTTCGTATTTATTTTTTTTTATATATAAACTTAATATTTTTTTTTTAAAAATTCTATTTCTTATAAAATATATATATTATTTCAATCGCTGCTCTTGAGTTCTATCAACTTACCGAATTCCTCCCTGGCCTCTTTCCTCCCCCTTTCCATGAGAGAATCCTTCACCTCTTCCTTGATGATCTGACGAGTCTTGATTCTCACGGCTTCTTTCATGGCCTCGTATTTTGTTTTCTCGCCCAATATCATGAAGTGTTCTCTGTTCGATACCCTACTGTCTTTCAATGCCATCGAGATCATTTCGGATATCGTGTCGATCTTGGAGTCGGCCAAGACGCGAATCTTTTAGTGTTTCCTAGCCTTCAGATATAATTTCCTACTCAAAACGTTTCCGACCATGCTAAACAATCTGGCGGCGAGAGCCACTCCTTCTATGGTCAACATGATCGGAAGGCCATCAATCCAATGCCGGCCACGTGTAAACCCATGGAAATCGTGATGAGTGTCATGTCGACAGCATTGACGAATTTCACGAGGCACGAATACTTCTTCTTGAGAGAACGACGAGTGTCTCTCTCTTGAATCAGATACAATTGGATTCTACTGATTTGATCGATGTGATACTTCTCTCCTCATTTTTTTGTGTGTGTGTTTTTTTTCTAATATTAGATAATATTCAAGCGTGCATTTATTTTATTTTCTATTCTCCTTTATTTATATGAACAAGAAAACTTAAACGTGTGCTTCCTTCAGCAATAATTTCAAGATGCATCCCATGTCTTCTAAAGTCAGACTTCCACGTGCCAATTTCATTTCTTTTGAACCGGTGGGCTTGTCTCGCCTGCTACAGAAGATTAATCTCCTCCAAAACTTGATCACGTCGATTCAAACACATTCAAATGCTGGTTCGAAATACTTGACGACCATATCTTCCCTTTCCATTATCAGACACGAATGATCCTCGTGATCGAAGTCTAGATGATCTCGACACCCGACGCATCGTTCTAACAAGAGACGACCTAGTTGTTCATTCATGCAGAATGCGTAGGCTCTCATCCGCATGTTTAAAAGAAACTTTGCCCTCATAATCTGGGAATCATTCATGATTTACGTATATTTTAGTATCTATTTGATTCGATATTTATTTTTTAATAACTTTTTATTTATATTTTTTTTTGTCCTAAATATATCAATCACTTTTTATTTCTTCTTGTGAATCTCGTGATTCTATTACAATTTACCTCAAAACTCGTAACGATTTATTTTTTTCATCTGTTCCCTCCACTGGTTCCTCCGTGATCGATAAAACCACCGCCACATGGAGAGAAATTTCCGTCCGTTCTAATTTTTCGACATTTCTTAATTTTTATATTTTGCTGTCCTGAAATCCTCACAAGTTGATCATTGTGAATTAGATGGTTCGATCGACCGTTGGCGAATGTTGGGGAAAAATTTTAGGATCGATTTTCCTGGTCCCGTATCCCCAATCGTTTTTGTCGATCGAATCGCACACACCGCCATCTAGAATGCGATCGCGAACGTAGGTGGTCCCATATCCCCAAATGCATTTTTATGGTGGTCCTGTATCCCGAAAGCGTTTGCCAGGCATTCGCCAACGATCGACCGAAACGTCTAACCCGCGATGGGGAACGTTGAGAGAATTTTAGGTCGATTTCTTCGATTTTCATAGATTTTTAGTAGATTTTCCTTCCGTGCGAATTGTGCTGAATTCACACTCGTTCGCCAATGGCTGATTGAAACACCCAGACCACGATAAGCTACTTGTGGGGATACAGGATCAGATGTACAAAAAACGTTTTTTTCCATTTGTGTACATTATAACACTGAAGTCTACGGGTACGTGTATGTGTACATGTACATGTACAAGAGAAAAAAGTGGTCCCGTATACCCCACTTACACCTACTAATACTTGATTGTAAAGAAATTAAATTGCATAAAATAGACAAAAAAAAAACAAACTAGAAAAACGAACGGTAGCTTAAGACACCGACAGATCAACTCGTTGATGCTGAGTGAAGTAGCCTACATTCCAGTGACGTAACTTTTGAATTATTGGTTTCGATGACGTCATGTGACATGTGATGAGAGAAGACCATTCTCGAGTGATGTGAGGGTTGGATTGGTAGCTGTGGCAATTTAGGGGAAACAGGACGCTTTGTTTGTTTACAAAAAGCAGACGATGTTGAAATTGTCCGGCGAGTATACAGGCGATTATAGAATATTTCGATAAAATATCTCAACAAGCAGGTGATGGGAGAAACCTTGTAGCACAAAACGGGAGTAGCATGAAGACATTCCTTTTGGTGTCTCGCCACAGTACAACTATAAATTATTAGTATAACTATAATAGGCCTACAATGTGTTTTTTTCCTTCTCCTTATAGGCAAACAGCTGTACCAAAATGCTACGAAATAAAAAACAATTCATGCATTGTTTGAAGACACACTGAGCCGCTAATTGGAATCCCGTGACTGCAGACTACAAAGGCCCCAGTCTCTTGCATTTTTATAATCAGAGACGGAGTAGGCCTGTTGGCCTGCCATATGTTATCAGCTAAAACACATTATTGGATCGTTTGTTTTTGAAAATGATATATTTGCTTTATGTCTGCTTTATGTTTCTCTTGGACATATGACGATTCCATAAAAATGAAAAAGAGAATTTGATAATTAAGAGAAAAATAGTAAAAGGCAGTATAAAATAGGCTTACGGATGTTTCCTTACAGGTTAAGGAGTGGATTAAAAATAACATCCGCAGGAGAGACTGCATCCAATACGTGGAAAATACAGAAGACGAAGATTGGTGAGTATTTTTTTTATCTCCTAACTGTTTTGATGTGTGCCGGATATATGTCGTGAATGTTCAGTGACTAACTAACTGATCTTTCCATTTCACTTGAATCTAAGAACACCCCCGGCACCCCTCCTTCCCGAAGTGTAGTTCCATAACAGTACCAGCAAATGGAAATAACCGACTTCGTTTTGGATATGTAAAGGTCAAAATACAGTGGAGCCCACTTAATTGTATATCTCTTAATTGAATAACCCTGTTAATTGAATGTGACTTCCAAACACAAAATCATTTAATATTGACCTACCTTCAGTACAAATTTTAATTTGTCCTGTTAATTGCATATAGGTTATAGAATAAACTCCTATTAATTAATAAAAAAAAATCATGTAGAATGTCGAAAAATTTCTCTCTCACCAAATTCCCCTTGTTTATTGACCTTTTTGATCTCTACCAATCAAATACATGAATTTACTCTTAATTTCTTGTTTGACAGAGCCCAATGGTCCCTGTCAAACAAAATATAATAGAATAAATTCTCAGTTTTCTCCAGAATAAGGAAAGTTACAAAATTACTGTTAATTGAATAATCGTGTTAATTGAATAATTTTCCCCGGCAAAGTGGCTATTCAATTCACAGAGTTCTACTGTAATAATTTGAATCCACAGCCCTAGGATTAAACCAAGCGATCATTACTTATCACCCTTACACTATAAAATCAGCTGGATTAAAATCAACCCAAATCAACTGGGTTAGTGGTATGAGAGCGATGGGTCAGCCCGCATTGGGGGGATCTCATGGGAGATCTCATATGTGACGTCATAGTCAGGTGACCTAGTGACGTCATGCTTGGTTGTCATGATAGCTCGCGTGAGCGGCCATCTTGTGACATCATCTCCATTGTGGTGCGTGGTCCTAGTGCGCATACGCAGCGCGTGTTGTTAGGGTAATACGTGTTTCCGTCGTCTATTTTGCATACTGGAGGCCGCCATCTTGGTTTCTATGGTAGCACGTGTTCTGGCTAGTTCTAAACCCATCCCAAGTACTCTTGTTCTTGTTTTCCAGGTAATTCAATCAGTTCACTTTACTGCAGCTAACTAACCAATCAGATTGCCTGATTTCCCATAATCTGTATGCAGAGTAACTCCCCTATGTATAACAAGAGCCTATATCATTTCCAAAGCCTATATCATTCCCAAAGCCAATAAGCTATCGAGTAAATACCGAAAAGTCATTGCTCAAACGACTCGAAACCCATCGAGCAAATGTGCTTCAGAGCAATTGCTCATTCGAGTGACTCGCACATTCGACTCTTAGCCTCATTTTCAGAAAAAGGGGTGCCGAACACCATATTTTTTCGAAAAAAGGATTCCACAAATGCGATTCCACAAAAGGAATTCCATAAGTAGGTTTACTTCTTCTTATCTCGAGTGACTCGCACATACTGCCCAAATGACTCGAATCCCATCTTGCAAATGAGCTGTAGAGCAATTGCTCGATCGAGTGACTCGCACATACGACTCTTAGCCTCATTTCAGAAAAAAGGATGCCGAATGCCATATGTTTTCGAAAAAGGAATTCCACAAATGGGATTCTAGAAAAGGGATTCCATAAGTGGGATTCCGTCTTTCCTCAAGTGACTCACACATACTGCTCGAATGACTCGAATCCCATCGAGCGAATGAACTATAGAGCAATTTCTCGATCGAATGATTTGCACATACGTCTTAGCCTCATTTCAGAAAAAGAGGTGCCAAAGGCCATGGTTTCGAAAAAGGGATTGCTCAAATGGGATTCGAGAAAAGGGTTCCATAAGTGGGATTCCGTCTTACCTCGAGTGACTCGAAAATACTACATGAACGACTTGAATCCCATTGAGCAAATGTGCTTCAGAGCAGTTGCTCGATCGTTAGCCCCGCACATACGACTCTTAGCCTCATTTCAGGAAAAAGGGATTGTATAGTCACTGGCGTTTTCCAAAAAGGGATTCTTAAAAAAGGATTCCGTAAGTGCGATTCTTATCCAATTCCATGACATGGGATTCCATGATTTGACATAAACACTCGAGGGTATAGAAAGAGACTAATAATGCCCAATTCAACAACTACTACAAAAACGTGAACAGATACAACTGGCAATCAACCACTAGAAAACAACAAAAGGTTCAAAAGTGAACGAAGATCCAACACAACCAAGATCTAAGTGAACAGAATATGGGAAATCAGGCAATCTAATTGGTTAGATACCTGCAGTAAAGTGAACTGATTGGATTATCTGGAAAACAAGAACAAGAGTACGTGGAATGGGCTTAGAACTAGCCTGAACAGACCAGAAAATCTAAATAGAGTAACAAAACCATTCCAATCAATAGGCCCTTCTTCTCTTCTGGAGTATACTCCGATTCAATTGAACGCGCCGTATAGCACTACGTGCTACTAGTAAAATCTACGGTATGGGGGTCCTAAAAAGGATTCTAGGAGAAATCCGCACTAAATAAAGTCAGTTTCGGTTGTTTGGGGTGGATTTTGGTGATTTGGAGGGATTGGTGGGTTTATTTGGGTAATTCTTCGAATCGGAAAATTACTCTTGTTCAATCGAACATACCCTCCGAACAAACCCCCGTCCTAATGTAAGCTTATGGGTAACATGGCAACCACGTGCTACCATAGAATCCAAGATGGCGGTCTCCATATACAACATGGACGACGGAAACACGTAGTACCCTATCAACACGCGCTGCGCATGCGCACCAGGACCACCCATCACTGTGGGGATGACGTAACAATGTAGCCGCTCTCGCGGGGTACCATGTCAACCAAGCGTGACGTCACTAGGTCACGTGACTATGACGTCACAAATGAGATCCCCCATGAGATCCCCCAATGGGGGCCGATCCATCGCTCTCCTACTACTTGGGTTGAATGAATATGAATATGAACCCAATTTGGTACATATTCCTTCACCCCAATTGATTTGGGTTTATTTTTAACCCTACTAATTCATATTCACTCATACCAATTGATTTGGGTTAATTTTTAACCCCACTAATGTATACTAATTGTTTTTATCATTGTGTTGTCTCCCATTCAAAGCTCTGGTCTTTCAAATCAGATGTTCCCATTCCGACCAATATTAGGGAAAGTGTTTAAACACTCTCTGACTAAATCCGTTGTGGGGTTGGTTATGCCAAGCCACCCATCCTATCGGATGGTGACATGATGTTACTGCACCCGTGCAGAGAGAGACGAGGTCGGTGTAATCTAAAGTTTTATCATGTATACATAAATCAAGAGGGTTACCGCTGTGGAGGTCATCTCACATAAGTCATATGGCCAAAGAGAGGCGTCAGTTTTGGTTGCAAAACCTATTAGCCAATCCTCGTAAAATTAGAAAACTTCCTTGACCTTTGACATTTTCCATCCCAAAGTTAAAAAAAAACTTCCTAGTTCTCCTATCCGACACGAGGTGACCATGGCTGTTGAAAGTGTCTTTAAACCTCAATAAATAAATTAATAAATTTCTCCTAAATGTGCAGAAGAGATGACAGGCTGAAAAACTTACAGAAAACAACGAGAAACTGAAAAATCAAAAAATAAAATAAAAATGGTGAAAATAATGACAGCCTAACGTGTGTGAGAATTTTTTTTCATTCCAGCGTAGATTCATCTGATCCAATTTGTCACTGTTATTACAAAGAGAACGATCACACGCACGAAGTGCTAGAGAAACCCAACAACTGTGAGAAATGGAATATCAAGGATCATATGAAAGCTTCCCCAACAAATGCGTTCGGAGAAGTAAAATTTGTTGGAGTTGAAGGCAAGAATCGTAAAGTGTGTAAAATTTATTATATCTTTACACTTTCATCTTTTGTAATATACAATATATTTCTGTAAAAGCCGACAAAAAGTATAATGTTGGGTTAAAAATTAACCCAAATCGACTGGGTTGAGTGAATATTAACCCCTTTGGGTTTCAACCCAACCGATTTGAGTTAATTTTTAACCCAACTGATATTTGAATGTATGGAGAGTAGGTGTATGAGGCGGATTCAGGGACAGGTGTACATGTACGTGTATGTGTACATGTACACCTCCATAGGATTTAGTGTTAAAATCGTGTACAGGTACACGATTTTAACGTTTTTAGGGTGTCTTAGAATCCGCTTTGCGGATTCAAAGACCACTGATTGTATCCAAGAGTGAAAAAAAACGCATGAAATTTTACGTATGTGTACATGTACCGTTTTGTCTTTGAATCCGCAAATGGGTTTCCACATAGGATTCAGTGTTAAATTGCGAGCAAAAAACGTTTTGTCGTTTCTAAATCATCATCTTGCTGATTCTAAATCATCCTCGTCCATACACGATTTTAACACTGAAACCCTATGGAGGCGTACACGGAAATCCATTTGCGGATTTTACGTTGGAAATCGAATCGTGTAGAGGTGTCCCTGAACCGGCAAACCCACTATCACGTTTCCTGAAGTAATAAAAAAAGTGGTTGATATATATAGAAGAGAAAAAAAAATATATATAATTAAATAGTTATTTAAATTAAAAAAATAATATATGAAATCGAATAGATAATAAAGAAAATAAATACGTAAATCATGAGCAATTCTCAGACTATTAGAGTAAGGTTTCTTTTAAAAATGCTGATGAGAGCCTACGCATTCTGCGTGAACGAACAACTAGGTCGTCTCTTGTTAGAACGATGCGTCGGATGTCGGGATCACCTAGACTTCGATCACGAGAATCATTCGTGTCTGTGGATGGAAAGGGAAGATATAGTCGTCAAGTATTTCGAAACGGCGTTCGAACGCGTTCAAATCGATGAAGTGATCGCGTTTTGGAAGAGATTACTCTTCTGTAAGGATCAAAGCAAGCCCACAGTTTCGGAAGAACAGAAATTGGCACGTAAAAGTCTGACTTTACAAGATAAGGGATGCATCATGAAATTATTGTTCAATGAAGCATACGTCTAAGTTTCTCGTTGATATAAAATAAGGGAGAATAGAAAATAAAAAATAAATACACACATAAATTTTTTATCTAATATTAGAAAGAAAAAAAACGCAAAAATGAGAACCAGAAATAAATTGTATCCGACGTTAGTGGACGACGAGGATGAGAAGCCGATCAGCGTTTTGCCGACGGCACCGTCGTTAGAAGAAAAAGAAAGAGGAGAGAGGTATCGCATCGATCAAATCTGTAGAATCCAAGAGTATCTAACTCGAGAGAGAGATTCTCGTCATTCTCTCAAGAAGAAGTATTCGCGTTTCGTGAAATTCGTCAATGCGATCGACACGACACTCATCATGATTTCCATGGGTTTACACGCGGCCGGCATCGGATTGTTGTTGACCGCAGTCGGCATTCCGATCGTGTTGACCGTAGAAGGAGTGGCTCTCGTCACCGGATTGTTTAGCACGCTCGGAAACTTTTTGAGTAGGAAATTATATCTGAAGGCGAGGAAACACGACAAGATTCGCGTCTTGGCCGACTCCAAGATCGACACGATATCCGAAATGATCTCTATGGCGTTGAAAGACAGTAGGATATCAGACGGAGAATACTTCGTGATATTGAGCGAGAAAACGAAATACGATGCCATGAAAGAAGCCGTGAGAATCAAGACTCGTCAGATCATCAAGGAAGAGATGAAGGATTCTCTCTTGGAAAAGGGGAGGAAAGAGGCCAGGGAGGAATTCAGTAAGATGATAGTACTCAAGAGCAGTGATTGAAAAAAATATATATATAATAAGAACAGAATTAATTAATTATTAAATTTATATATAAAATAAAAATCGAAATTAATTTAAATAACTCTTAAAAAAAATGTATTGCGTAAAGTGTAAGAGAGTTACCGAGACAAGTAATTCTCGAGAAGTACGAACTAAAAACGACAGACAGATGCTTCGCGGAATTTGCGACGTGTGTGGTTCTGTCAAGACTCGATTCGTCAAAAAAAAACGCGAGCAAAGGTAAAGGCATCGTGAATAAAATGATCAATAATCTACCTTTCGAAATGCATCTGCCCGGTCACAGTTTCACGGGACCCGGGAACGAAATTGAACAAGAGACTCAACTCCGATCTGACACCCAAATCTTGGAGCAAACCTGTGAATAGGGTGGACGCGGCCGCGTATGATCATGATCTGTGCTACGCCGGACATCCCGACACCAAGACTCGCAACGACGTCTGTGACAAAAACATGTTGGGGAGTTTGAGAGGCATATCGAATCCGACCAGGAGAGAGAAGATAGAACGTTCGCTAGTCGGTAATCTGATCGGTGCGAAACGTCGATTCGGATGGGGAATTCAAAAAAAAAAAGCGCATCGGAAAAGAAGAAGAAATGATTATTGACGAGCGAATTGGCCGAGGAGTTACACAAACCTATAGTGCATAAATTTCGAAAGAGAAGGGTGTTCGTGAAGGGTTTGGATGATATTTGGTCTGCCGACTTGGTCGACATGAGATCGTTTTCGAGGTGGAACGAGGGGGTCAAATATCTTTTGACGGTCATCGACATGTTTTCCAAATACGGTTGGGTCAGAGCTTTGAAGAATAAATCGGGACCTTGCATCGCCGAGGCTCTGAAGAGCGTGTTCGACTCGTCTTCTCGAAAACTGAGTAAATTGTGGGTGGATAAGGGAAAGGAATTCTACAACAAGCACGTTCATCGATTGGTAGACGTCTCACCAAGGAAGATGGGAGCGACTACGACGACATGGTTACTCTAGCCAATAATGGCATCATGCATCTATTCAGTAATATAAAATACATGCTATCCGGACAAGAGATAGAATCTGTGTTTCATCCCGGTCAGGCCACAACAATGTTCGGACTCTTGACGTATCCTGATGATTTTTCGAAATCCAGAGGACTTAATCAGTTGTGGGTGAAAGACACCGTCAGCCCTGCTAGCACCGGCGCCACCTTGATATTCGACTACGTCGTCAAGACGTCCAGACTTAAAGGAACGTTTTCGTTCAGGATACCTTTGAAACACATCTTCGGATTTGCAGACGATTACAACAAGATCATGTATGGATTCAAACACAATCTGACGTTGATTCGAAAAGGAGACGATGACGCAATAGTGAGACTCACTGCGACCAATGCGGGTAAGATAACTCTACACAAGATATCGTGGTTCGTTCCACACGTGAAGCCTTCGATTGTGGAAAAAGCACGTCTCTACAAGATCATAGAATCCAAGAGTAAATTACCCATGGGATTTAGAATGAGACAGTGCAACACGGCTAGCATTCCACCTTCCATGAATCACTTTGATTGGAGATTGACGTTGAATTCCGCTTCCGAGAGACCGCGTTTCATCGTGGTTGCATTTCAGACCGATAGGGACGGGTCTCAGGAAAAGAATGCATCGCTGTTCAATCACTGCCATTTGAGAAACATGCAAGTGTTTCTGAACGCCACGAGATATCCAGCAATCGATTACAATGTGTCGTTCGACAAGAACGATTTCTGCAGACTGTACGGCGACGCCGCTGATTTTAGAAAGAAGTATCACGGTCTAGACGAATTGATGAGCAACCCTAACATATCTCCCGGTGAATACAAGTCGATGTATCCCATGTTTGTATTCGACGTCAGTAAACAGAGTGAACGACTCAAGAGTAGCGCCTTAGACATTCAGATCAAGATGCAATTCGATAGGAACGTGCCGAGAAAAACCGAAGCTTTCGCCCTGGTCCTGTCGGATAGAGAATTACAATTCGAATCAGATGGAAATAAGATGTCGATCATTCGATGAGAGACGAGTGTGAAAAAAAAAATATATATAAATAAAATTAAAAAAAATTATTATAAAAATGAATGATAAAGAAAGAGAATACTTAAGAAGAAACAGACGTGTTTTGATTAAAAATATTTCGCAAGATTCGTTAGCAATAATTCTAGACACTTTAGTCGAAACAGAACCTTTGATATTGACTGATTATATGAGACGTGAAATCGAAAGTAAAATCTTGATAGAAGATAAGACCAGAAAACTTTTAGACACATTGACGTATAGAGGACCGACTGCTTTTTGAGAATTTATAAAAGCTCTTCGAAATGCTAAAATAGATGTCGACGCGTGTTTCGAGATAGGTGATCCAATTTCACGAGATGAAACATTATGAGAAATAACGTATTAAAACAAAACCTCAAAAAAAAAAATAAATAAATAAAGTAATGTGATCTAGAGAGATTGAACATCTTTCAAAATCTCATTACTTTTTGTTTTTTTTTGTTTTTTAATAAATCACACATTATTTATTTTTTTTAATTCATTACTTACCACGCGTTCACTGTTTGTTCAAAGTAACTAATTCGATCAGTAGACTCACCACGGAAGTGGCGGCTTCGGGATTATTGGTTTTCGTAATGAAATTAATCCTGTCTCCGGCGTTCACTTTGAGAGGCGTGCCGAACATGCTAACATTCGTGTGTTGATTCTCAGTTGTTTCGACGCTGTATCTCTTATCGCTCTCTACACCATTCACCATGAGATTGACGACCGCTCTGTTATTCAAATCCGAGGAAACCAGACTCATTCGAAGGATTTCACCTCCCAGCGGCAATGGATATCCCACCTGACCATGTTTCGATCCGCTACCTCCATTTCTGAAAGACCACTCAGCTTTTCCTTCATCTAAGGTGCCGGCCTCCTCGGCCCACACAGTGATCAATTGTCTAGCATATTTGACTTTCTCCACCACCGAAATCAGGGTGCAGGCATCCGTCATGTTCACGGGATCCGGTAGATTCGTGAGCGCGTGTCCACCCATGTCTACTTTACCTTCCATGATGTCACCCTTTCTCCAGACTGAGTTGTCCTCCACGTACTTTCTGCTGACCATGCTGGAATCGAATTCGGGATCGTGACTGAGTCCGAATAAATTCTTACTGTTCATGTCGATACCACCCTCCATGGTTCCGCCAGATTGTTTGTTCAGGTAGAGATCGTCCACTTGCGATTCTAGGTATTCTTGTGATCGTATCACAGCAGAATCCACGTATCCCTTGTTGACCGCGGTTGAGTGCGCATCCGTGTCATCGACCTTCAACAGATTCAATATCTTGTTGAATCCCGCATTCAGATCCGATTTCATTTCTCGTCTGTCAGACTTTCTCTGTTCCAAATCTACGTAGTGTTTGGTCGCCCTGTCCTTGGGATTCGTGGGAGTGGCCACGTTCGTTATCTTGTTAGAATTGGCATTCAATTCCGAGTGCATCATTTTCTGAACGTATCTATTTCTCAGGTTCTGTTATTTTCGTCCTGCTGCTCTCGCATGATGATTATTTTCGCCGGAGTTTTGAATTTGTCGTATAACATTTGAATTTTCTATTCTAACTCTTCCACGAACCTTTGGGCCACGTCGTTGTCTTCATACTGTTTCATGTAGGTGAAGGGACCCATGTCGTGTTGCGAGTCGAAAGTGCATTTCACGTAAATGCAATAGCATGAAGGCATGTGTTTTTGATATCTTTCGACGTAACTTTGAAGAGCGTTGGGTTGACAGGAACTCATTTTCGTGGTGAAACATTCGAAATCGGCGTACACGACGAATGGTACTTTTAACCTTCTATTGCGATTTTCAAACTTCACGATGGTGTTGGGTTTGGGCATTTTGACGGTGACACCTTGATTTTCGTTGCAATATTCCTGATGTTTCGCTAACAATTTTTCGCTCTGAAACATGTTCATGCAGTTACAACATAAACAGATCTTTCCTTTATGTTTATTATTTTGTCTCACCAGTAATTATCTCAGATGTTTAATCCAACAATAATGACGATTGTCAATAAAAAAATAATCGTCTTTTCTCTTTCGAGATACGAAGTCTGTCTGAGAGGATAGATCGTTCGTTTTTCATCGTCGTATCCCAAGAAGTTCACCGCTACGGTGGGATTTTGAACCTCAAAACATTCGATGTGTTTTAACTCTGTTGGAAAAGTCACTCCGGTCCAATCAAGATTTTTATAACTCTCCTCGTAATGAGAAACTCTCTCAGGATGGATTTTGACAGGGTATAAAGCAGAAGTGACTGCCCATTTAAAACACTGATCATCTTTATTTCTCACGTTGACCACGGTGTGTTTTTTAGCTAAGAAATACGGTAATTCCATGTAGGAAGATCCTTTCAATGAATCGTTTTCAGTTATGTAAATTTCGAGTTTCAACACCTCATCGAATGTCCAATTACTACCTTCATGTTGATAATTTGTGAGAGACGTCAACATCTTGTCTTTCATCTTTTCGAAAACGTCCGATAAATCTGAACCTCGAAATATGGGTTCGACGTTAGATCTGAAATATGCATTTTTCATGATGCTCTCGCCGGACTTCACGTCGATTTTATTCATCACACAATGGAGTATCATCTTAATTTTTAATGAACAATTTCGAATCGATTTTCTTCAACGAGGGAACCACGTCGAAAGTTTTAAAAATACCTTTGATTGCACTCTCCCATTCTACAGTCTTCGATTGAAATAGTTCCGCGGCGAGTCGTGCTAGATATTCTTTTCCTTTCCCTTTGTTTATTGCTCGTCAAATTTCGCTCGATATATCTCGTTTGCCTAGAATCTGAAGTGCATCACTCGTTTTCGTTTTAGTTTTTCTTTTCTTTTCTTTGGAAACTTGAAGTTCTTCTTCAACGGCTTTTCATTTAGTCGTCTTCTTATTTTTCACAATCGAAACGTTTTTGGTTTTTTTCGACGTCGGCATTTCGATTCCTTTTACTATCTTTTTCTTCTTCTTCTAATTTTTCACAACCGATGCATTTTTTGACGTCGTTGCTATCGACATTTCGTTTGCCTTTCTATCGATTCGCAAATGTTTCTGTATGCCTTCAATTTTTTTTGATTTAGTTCTATGATTTCTGAAATGTGAAATTTTTAATAGTTTACAAATCTCGTTTAACTGAGGTACGGTTTTCTCATTTAAATTTTCCAATTTTTTTTTATCTGTTTGCTTCATTTTTGTAAGAATATTTTTTTTTCGAATTTGTATTTAAATAATTTGTTAAAAGGTTTGTTTTTTTTTCTTTAATGTGAAAAATATTTTTTGATGAAATTAATCGATTTTTTTATGTTCCTTAATGTGAAAAAAATTGAATTAATACGAGAAAAAAAGGATGTTAACAATTTAACTTTTTATTTATATATATAAAGAGAAAAAACAAAACTTTTTAAACAAATTATTTAAATACAAAATTTAAAATATACATTATTTGCAAGAATTCGTAAAACAAAAAAAAACCCCAAATAATCGATCATGATGACAACATCCACAACGGAATCTCGACATAAACGTCGACATTGTTTAATAAATTGTTATTCTCCAAAAAACCAAGAAGAAAAAAATCGTAATTTATATTTACACGTTTCGAAAGAAAACGATACGATTTGCGATAGAAAATCGAATCGTAATACTATTAGCGAACAAAAATTAATCAACAATGTCGTTCGAACTATTAAAAAAGAAGAAGGTTCAAGACAAACAGAACTCTTACGACTTTTATGCGAAGTCTCGCACGAGGTTCAAAACAAATTTCCGCAAAGCAGACACGTGTGCATGTCACCCGATTCCTTCTCAATAGATGATGATAACTGCAAGATGCGAAGGTCAATTTTAAAACGTTCGAAGTCTTGCACATTCTAAAAACTCATCTGCTTCTTTCATGAATCGAATCAAATCTTCTAAAGTCAAGAATTGAGATAACGTCTTGTTTTGCGTGATTCAATGTATTGTACAATTGTTCCAAAATTTTTTCACATTAAAGAAATTAAAATTAAAAAACTTTTTTTTATATATATATAAAGAGCAAAAAAAACCAAAACAAAACTTTTTAAACAAATTATTAAAATACAAAATTTAAAATATACTTTATTGTACGAATTCATAAAACAAAAAAAAACCCCAAATAATCGATCATGACAGCAACACCTAAAAGATGCAAATTGAAATTGAAACGAGTCGAAACGTATAAGAATTTCGGTCATAAAATCTATAGATTACAACAACACGATCCAATCGAATTGAACGAGGTTGAGATGAAGGACTTAGAGCATAAATACGACAGATATAAGATGACTTTGAAACTGGATGAAGCCATGCTTGATTTGTTTTACGAGTACCAAAGCGATCTGCAGAAAATCGTCATCGCTAAAGATAAAGAATTCGACAAGGATGATTTGACGTTGTTCTATGGAAGTTACATATATCCAAAAATCTCACGCGAACTCGTGGACAAATGAAGTGGTGAGAGCGCGTTCACCAATGTAAAAAAACTCAAAAGAGTAAAGATAAACATTCAACACATTTTCGAAAAAGGAGAAAACACGAGTGTCAACATGCAAATAACAGACTTGGAAATATAAACAATAGAGAGATTGAAATGTTAAAATTTAACTTTTTATTTATATATATAAAGAGAAAAAAAAAACTTTTACTAAAAAATTTTACATTAAAGAAAATTAAAAATTAAAAAAAAACAACTTTTTTTTATATATATATAAAGAGCAAAAAAAAAAATAAACAAAACTTTTTTTAACAAATTATTATTTAAATACAAAATTTAAAATATACATTATTTGCAAGAATTCATAAAACAAAAAAAAAACAAATAATCGATCATGACGACAACAACACCTAAAAGATGCGAATTGAAATTGAAACGAGTCGAAACGTGTAAGAAATTAGGTTTTAAAATCTATAGATTACAATGACACAATCCCATCAAATTGAACGAGGTCGAGACGAAGGGCTTAGAGCACAAATAAGACAAATATCGCATGCCTTTGAAATTGGACGAAGCTGCGCTCGATTTGTTTTACGAGTTCGAAAGCGATCTGCAGAACATCGTCATCGCCGAAGATAGAGAATTCGACAAGGATGATTTGTCGTTGCCCTATGGAAGTTACATATTTCCAAACATCTCATTCGAACTCGGGAAGAAATTGGGTGGTGAGAGCGAGTTGACCGAAGGAACAAAACTCAAAAGAGTAAAGATAAACATTCAACACATTTGCGAAAAAGGAGAAAACACGATTGTCAACATGCTAATAACGGGCTTGGAAATATAAACAATAGAGAGATTGATTTTTTTTAGCGAAGAAGAAAGAAAAAAAAACGTAATGAGATCATCTTGAAAACACGAGTGTCAACATGCTAATAACGGGCTTGGAAATATAAACAATAGAGAGATTGATTTTTTTAGCGAAGAAAAAGTAAAAAAAAAAGTAATGAGATTATCTTTTAGATCTCTTTTTTTTTTTTTTTTTTTTTCTCCTTCACTATTACCATATATTATAATAACGGTTCCTTTTTTCTTAAATTTCAGCGTCGATTCTTCTTTTCTTTTTTTCTTTTTTTTGTAATATGATACGTTTTTATAACAACACATTTGTTTATCTGAATCATAATTATGAATGAATGTTGTGCATCTCTTGGTAACACTCGCATCATTACCATTCTCTTCAGAAGGCAGTGGTGACGGTGGAAAGCATCTCATTCTTTTCATTTTCAACCGTCTATCCCGCTGTTTATCTAACTCTTTCATCAGCTCTTTCCTTAGATATCCATCATTAGCATCTAACCATTTTTCCACATCTTTTTTTTCGCACTCTGTCTCGTGATATTCATCATTATCATCTAATTGTTTCTCCACCTTTTTATCCATTTTATATATTATTTATACTTTCTATGATTTATATTTTATATAAATTATATAATTTTATATTATAATAACATATTCAAAATCGGTATATTCTTAAACGGTGAATTCTCACTGAGCAACAAACCCTTGCCGAGTCGCTCAACGTTCTGTCCACTCTTCAGATAGAGACCATTTCCACTCAAAGAGTTGCCACCTCTAACGGGTTCTAGATACAATCCTTTACCGCTGACGTCTACGTGGACGCGACCAACGGTTCCTCCCTTCTTCAAAAACAGTCCGCTGCCACCCATTAATTTCTCAACTGCCGAACTCGCGAGTCCTGTGAGAGATCCCACACCAAGAGTCTTTCCGAGAAAGGGTAGTGCCTTTGCGGCGAAGGGTAATGCTTTTGCGGCGATTCCTGCCAATAGCAGTAGGAAACCACCTTTCATTCTCAAATTGTATCTCAATTGAGCGGGACTTAATCTCACCGTCAACCCTCTTCCATCGCGAATCGCTTTCTCCATCCTTTTGATTTGACTTCTGGTCCAGGCAATCAAATCCTGACCGCCTCTCGTCAGGTCTTCGTGAGTGAATTTGAATCTCACCACCTCGCCTCGAGTTGTTAACGCTCTCTTAAGTTTCTTCCTCTGTCCTGCGGATATGTTCACATTTTTAATCACGTATTCTGTCATAATTCTTTTTTTTTAAAATATATTTACTTCAATTGTTTTCTTATTTAATAACTATTTATATTAAAATAATTTTGTAAAAATTAATATTGCGTTTATTTTATTTTCTTATTTATATATATACACAATATTTTTTTTTTGTTGCTTTTTTATATTTCTCTTATGTGAAATCGTATCGTCACCCTCTCTCCACGAAGATCTAACAGTTCACCATTTTGATCCGTCAATGTGGTTTTGAGACTATACAACGTGTCTAAAATCACTGGTAGATAAACTAAATTTCTAGTTCGCTCCACGATCTTATAACCCGGCGACACGTTTGGAAAGAAGGAATAGATCGTCAGTTGAGCGCTACCATTCACGTAGCTTCCAGCAATCATGTCCATGTTCACCAGAATGCTATTGACTGTGAGAATGTCGACCGTATTTTCAGATGCCGCGTGGCCTTGATACATCTTTCGATCGAATCCCAACATCTTGCCTATAGAATCGTCCGTGTTGAAATCCACTCGAAAATTATCTTCAAAATCCAACATCGTCTGTAAGGTATTAGGATTGGGAGCGAGTCTGATCTTGTTGCTTCCCTTTCCATCCATCTTCATTTGCGTCTGAATGTAATTGTTCAAATCGTCTATGTCATAACTCCCTTTGGGAATTCGAATCTCCAACCAATCCACTCCGTCAGAATACTTGAACGAGTTATTCTTTTCGGTGACGTTGGGAAAGGAATAATAAGTCTCCAGATTCACCAACGCCATCTCGTATCTTTTCTCTCTATTCAGTTCGATAGAAGGTTCGAATTTCGTAGCGAATCGAGTCAAATCGCGACTCACCACGATTTGAATGGATTGTTTTGCAGCCGTATTCTCGGCTATCCGTTCTAACAATTCTTCTTGTTCCAACATTATATTTTAATTTTATTTTTTTTATTTTTTTTCAAAACTAATTATTTGAAGATTTATTATTTTCTAAATTTTTTTTTTTATTTTCACGCTCTATCTTATTATCATCAGAAACATAAAACTTGTCAAATCCGCACCGATATTTTCCGCGATTAAATTTGCTTGTCAAATCGATCACGACGAAATTGTAAAGTCCTCCATCCCAAACCCTCTTGCAGAATGTCCTGAATTCCGCCACGCTCATGTCGTTTGCGACGTAGTCACCGTAGATGTGATTGAGATTCTTGAGATCTTGGCGAAAGAGACATAGAAAATTAGCGTTCTCCCTTATCGTCTGTCTGGGCAATCAAAAATAATTCTGCGACAGGTAGAAACAGTCCACGTTGCTGTGTCGACCCCTAACATAATACGATTCACATTGGTTCTGTCTCTCCAAAAGCAGATCGTCGAAAATCATGAGATTCTTATCTTCCGATTTCAATTCTCTAGGATCCGGAACGTCGCTAGCGTTCTCATAAAATCGACACTGGAAATTCGAAGATGCATTTCTCTTCATCAGCTCCATCGCCGCACCGTCCAAAATGGTCGAAAGTGGAGCTTCACATTGTCGAATTCTTCCCTACTGTCAAAGATTCTGGCTATGACGTCCTTGGGCAATCTACGATCCATGCACTCTCGAAGCAATCTGTATTCGGGTTGAAACAAGCTCTTGCCAAACATGAACAATCTGTCGTAATCCAACCAGTCGGGTCGGGACAACAGATTCATCAACAGATTGGTCTTTCCACAATTCGATTTTCCCACTATCAAGCCTCTTATGCTTTTAGGAAAGAACTCGTTATTCGACCTCTTGGTCGCAGCATCATTCCAAGACATATCTTTAATGTTCATCTTTGTTTTATTTTTTGTTTGTTATTTTAGATTCTTTCAAACATAAATTTTATATGTTTTTCAAACTCAGTTTTTAATATTATTATTTATTTATATCACACCATCGCAAGTTCTTTTCAATCCTGATCCACTCGTCATTTTAGCCAAATCTTGTATAGGTACCACAGCATCCTTAAAATCTTTCCAACTTTTCGGCGTTCACTCTAACGCAGCTCACTTCGCCGGCGGACTGATCAACTTGTCGATCAACGCATTGGCTGCCCTCTTGCCAGCCACAGAAGCTATCTTACCACTGGCTTCGGAAGCGGCTTTCTTACCAGCATCCAAAGCCGTCTTCTTACCGACCTCAAATGCAGTCGATGTGAGTTTTCTACCCGCATCGCTCGTGAACGCTCGCATTATAGAATCGATGATGCCAGAACCGCCTTGAACATAAGTTCTGACGTATCCCCTGTTCTTTATCACCAACATATTTTATTTTTATAATATATATATATTTTTTTTTTTCACTGGTAAATCGTTTTGTTGTTTAAATACTTTTATTATTCTAGTGTAAAAATTTACTGTTTTTTATTTTATATATTTTTGTTTGTTTGTTTCTCTCTACTTATTATATACACATCAATCCTTCAATTCGTTCATCATCCTTTTATAATGGTTTTTATTCAAAACCTTCTGTCTTAACAATTCGTCACATATAGTAACTATATCATTATCTAATCCTGTGTTACCAGCCCGTCTGCTTGCCATCAACAAACTCAGTCTCTGAGACAGAGCGTCAGAATCGCTCGGAAGAAAAGTGGTTTTCACCCCTTTGCCAGTCACCGATTCGACAAACTTCTTATTCATATCCCATATGGATTTCACCACTTTCGTCCACTTGTAACCTCTGTTGGCTTTGGGTCTCATCTCTCTGGCATCGTTATTTCTCTTCATGGCGTGGGTCTGAACCAGAATGTCGCCGTAATTGTCAAAATCCTGTTCCGTGTAATCACTGGGCTTGTCGTAAAGGAGCAATCTGCACAGTCCATCAGTCAATTCGTATCTGTTCGAACCCACGATCAATTCATCATCGCCTATTTCTACTTCTGTGTCTCCAATAAAAGTATTATTGTCCGAATCCTTATAAAATCCATACAACAGATCTCTCTTACCACCATCATCAGACGATGCGATGCTATCAGTGGTGATAGTCGAAGCTGTATCGGTGTCAGTCTCACTCTCTGTTTGAATTCCCATGGGAACGTAATCCGGTGTAGATTGAACAGAATGCCGATTTCCAAAACTACCGGGCAACGAACCCATTCTCAAAGAACTCTCTTTTATGGGTCTCAATTCTTCGACTATTTCTTTCCTGCTTCGCTCTTGACCCTCCGTCACAGGTTTAAATATTTTTGTGGCTTCGCATTTGAGTTCAATCTCACCAAGACGTCTGCTTCTGTCAGCCGACTGAATGTCCTTCTTAGCACGTTCATACTCGTCTAAAATTTGATTTCGGCGTCTAGAATCCATCTGTAAAAACATTTTTCGTTTTTTAATTGTTAATGTTCCTTTCAGTATGCTAATACGAGTTATTTTATTATTTTCAAAATTAAATGTATAATTATATTTTTATGTTTTAAGTTAATAAAAATCTTTCTGTCTTTAATATAATAACTAAAAATATTCACATCTCAACTCAGTATTGATTGAATTGGGAAAGTTTAAAAAACGTTTTAAGCAGTACATGACAAACCGGTTTCTGATTTAACGCATTTGAGAGTAATTTACGTTTGTTAAAAGGAATTCCATTCACATATCAAAAAACCATTCACTCAGTATCGAATTAAGAGAGAACCTTTTGATGATAGTTAAAACATTCCAGCACATAAAAGAAACTGGTTTTTCTAATTTAACGTTATAGGAATTCATTCATTCATTCATTCATTTCAAATCTCTCTGATCGTTATCATGAATATATTAAAAATTTACCACTCAAACCTAATTGAGTGGAAAATGCGTTTTATTACAACATTATTCAAACATTCCATTAAGTGTTTATTAAGATTACTTCACAAGAATTAATAGTGAAAACGCGAAAATGATTTTTTTACCTCTGATTCTTTTCTCTAATTGTCTCTAAACTCAATTTCCTTTCATTACATCAAAACAAAACACGAATGTCTATTTTTACAGATCATATTTTTATAGTCGACTCTTTTTGAACTGATGCCTTTCATTCACGCAACTCCTTTTTAAAACTGACGCTCATATTTTATAGTCTACTCTTTCGAACGAAAACCTCATTCAGTCACAACAATAACATGTGTTAGTTTTACTTCAGGAAACGTAACAGTGGGTTTGCGGGTTCAGGGACACCTCTTTTCCGTGTACCGTACACGATTCGATTTCTGATGTAAAATCCGCAAATGGATTTCCGTGTACGCCTCCATAGGGTTTCAGTGTTAAAATCGTGTACGGACGCAGATGATTTAGAATCAGCAAGATGATGATTTAGAAACGACAAAACGTTTTTTTGCTCGCAATTTAACACTGAATCCTATGGGGAAACCCATTTGCCGATTCAAACACAAAACGGTACATGTACACATACGTAAAATTTCATGCTTTTTTTTCACTCTTGGATACAATCAGTGGTCTTTGAATCCACAAAGCGGATTCTAAGACACCCTAAAAAACGTTAAAATCGTGTACCTGTACACGATTTTAACACTAAATCCTATGGAGGTGTACATGTACACGTACACGTACATGTACACCTGTCCCTGAATCCGCCTCATACACCTACTATGGAGATTATACAATAACCTGCTATAACTCATATTTACACATTTAATTGGCCGCCTCAAATGTCTTCAGTCATTTAACTGTAGGATAACTTGTAGGCCTAATTCTTTATACACCAAAACCCAGCATGGGTTTTCCCCCAATTTTTGATGAATTTTTTCCATTGCTTGTTGGAAGAGCTTGCGACATTACAAAAGTAGGAAGGAATCAATCGTCAGCTATCCCCGATCACTAAGCCAAAACGCCACATCATGTACAGACGTAACTAATGGGGGATGTGGGGATGTGAACTCACTTGCAACACCATTTCACGGGAAATTTGAGACACTACACACACAACTAATAACGAGATGATGGCGTAAACTACCCATCCAAAGAGGGGAGGGGTGGGTAGTTACCTGGTGCTGACTCGATTTGAATACGAAAACATTTCAAAAGGAGTTTGACCTCCAAACGCCGAGTAAAGGGGTTGTTCAAACCTATCACGATGGAAGAGGAATAAGATCTGCAACCAGCTTGAACACAAAATGTATTACATTAAATACCAACACAAAAACATTGTTGGTTTGCAGCTTGTGTACATCTACTGGGGAGGATGGTGTTTGGAGCTCCTGTTGTTCTGGGTCTAAAATAAAAAAAAAAAGTTGTGATGACGTGAGAATCTTTCTAACCTAAGTAAACGTGTTTAGTTTATTTGGGAAAAGGTGACGGTAGTGTTGCAGTGCACGGGAATCTCCTTCTAAAGAATTCAGAATCAAATAAAAGTATAGAATCGTTCGTTCTTATAGAAAGTACATTGCTCTTGACTAGGCTTTAATCCCGGGAACGGGAATTCCCGGGTTCCCGGTTTCGAAAGCCTTTCACGATAACCCGAAAATCTATAGCATGGAACCGGGAATCACGATTAGCATAGTTTGCGTGTTGCACTAGGTTTTATAAATTGAAAAACTGCCCCAACATAACTTTATAAGATTTCGTGAGCCCTTCCACGCCTGAACTTATTACAATCCTGATTCCTGAAGATCCCTTTTCACCAAATCACTGTAGCTCTCACTCAGTTCCGGAGGACTCCTCTCATAAACAGCAAAAATTTCACTCGCTTCAATGTTCAAATGCATTTTCATTTTCAGAATCACTAGTATCACTCATTATTCACTGCCTCCTTCAACATTAAGTCCTTCTTCGCTGCCGTCACCAGTCTCATCTGCTTCAAGCTGAGGAGACTGGTGACAACAGTGAAGAGGGAGTTGGTGATAAAGCTTGGGATTCTTAAAATGAAGACGAGTTGAAAGCGGGTTTGGGTGTTCACACTTCTCTTAGAAAAAGAACTTTTCCGAATGGCGATGACAGATGCCAATAAAATATGTTCATTTTCACGAAAATAAATGCGTCTTATTGCTCTCGTAAATAATAAGTACAGAATAATTCTCAAAATTTTATTATTAGTTTTTAAGACACAAAACAACATGTCACCAGCCTAATTAGAAGTACTCCTTAATACCAAGAATGTGTGTCAATACAACCTGAGGTCCGATGGTAAAATGCTGCTACATGTTCCAAAACATAGGTGTAAGACATTCGGAGATAGGTCATTCTCATTTTCTGGCCCTCACTTGTGGAATAATCTCAAAACATACCTGTTTCAAAAAGCCTATAAGTGATGTTCTGGACTGTAATATACTGTATATATTCCGTTTGTATATTTGCACGAGCTCAGTAACATGTACAGCGCCTTAGAATATGGTTCTCTATCTTCTGAACTATAATTTTTGCGCTATATAAATGTGTATATTATTATTATTATCCGGGAAATTTCCCGGTTCTGAGTGTAATTTCATTCCCGTTCCCGTTTCTGTAGTAAACCGGGAATAAATTAAACACTACTCGTGACACTACAAGCAGTGGCAAAAATGGAGAGAATTTTTTGCAAGAAATGTGTTGGTGTCTCTTGGTCGCCACAACTACGAAAAGAAGTTAATGGCAGATGGTTACCATATGAAAGTGCGTTCGAGTTACTACAACGCAAGCGCATCTACCAGAGGCGGCTTGGTTGGGAAAAAAATGAGGATTCCGGATGTTTGGGGATATTGTCCATTTGGGAAATTAGATTTGTACTGCTTAAATCGACCCCCTCCCTCCCCCCCCCCCCCCGAACACACAACGTCCTATTAGAAACCTTCCATGCACATATCAATCTCGTGCCACCATAGAAACCAAGATGGCGGCCTCTAGTGAACAATATGGATGACGAAAACACGTGTCACAATTCGCATT
Organism: Pictodentalium vernedei; assembly: GCA_031216915.1. Classification (NCBI taxonomy): domain Eukaryota; kingdom Metazoa; phylum Mollusca; class Scaphopoda; order Dentaliida; family Dentaliidae; genus Pictodentalium; species Pictodentalium vernedei. The sequence goes on along the minus strand of CM062289.1, from coordinate 325,979,582 downwards.
GAGACAACGTGAGTAGGGAGAAAGTGCCGATTCAAGGACAAAATATACAAAAAATGTACCCGTACACGTACATGTATGTGTACCGCCATAGGGATTCAGTGTTAAATCGTGTACAGAGTGTAAAAAATGTTGTTTTTACATGGTGTCCCAGAATCGGCAAACACAGTTTCTCGCACTTTTGACCTTTCAAACAACCGTTGGCGAATGAGTGCGAATTCGACACATCGCTCGGAAAGGAAAATGTACGAAATTCGAAGAAAAAATTAATTAACAAATTTTTCTCAACGTTCCCATCGCGGATCAGACCTTTGATCTATCGTTGGCGGACGCCAGCAAAGAAAACCAAAAAAAACGCTTTGCCGATTCTAGGACAGCATCAAAAATAAATGCGGTTTGCCCATTCTGGGACACCGACGTTCGTGATCGTGTTTTGGACGGTCGAGGGTGTGATCCGATCGGTGAAACTGATTTGCCGATTCTAGGACAGGAAAAATCGTTCTCAAAACATTTTCTCTACGTTCGCCAATGGTGAAAAGTGGGTGTAAAGTGTAGTTACCCATGAAGGATTTTTTTCCAAACGAAACGGAAAAAACTCGAGTTTGGAACATTAGAACCGATGGAAATCGTCCGTCCACGTTTGTCATCTCTGTGTGCGATCGAGAACTGATGAAAATGTTTAAATCTTCGCTAAATCATTTATTCTTATTCTTGATGTAAATGAAAGGTTTTTCATTCAATATATCAAACTATAAAATTGCGTTCCACTTAGATAGTTTTTTAAGTGGTAAAATTTGAGTTTTAATTGACTCTATGAAATCTTCGCAAATCGTTTCATTTTTTTGTTCCAGTGTAAATGAAAGGTTTTTCATTCAATAAATGAAATGGTAAAATTGCGTTCCACTTAGTTAGGTTTTTAAGAGGTAAATTGAGTTTTAATTGACTCATGATAATGTTTAGGAGATATGAATAAACCCTTTTGACGGATACAATTCTTCTCAAATGCATTAAATTAGAAAGAATTACTTAATAATTTTTTGAAAACCGGTTTTCATTTTTCATTCGTAAAATGGTTTTAAAAAGGAATTTTCACGTTATCTAAAATGCTGTTTTGAGGGTAACGATATAACTTTTCTTTTTTTATGCGCTTAACTTCACATTTTTCAAAAGTCATTCTATTCATCATGGTGTGAATAATCAGTGATGTGATCTTTAACACGTTCGAGGGAAAAACGCATTTATCGAGGTTTCATTTTGTAAAATGTTTTTCCCTCAACTGGTTTTAGTTATTATATATTAAAGACAGGAGATTTTATTTACTTAAAACATAAAAATAACTATACATTTAATTCTTGAGAATAATAAAATAACTCACGTTACCATACTCTAAAGGAAATATTAATAATTTTAGAGAACCAAAAAAATGTTTTTACACATCACAGATTCCAAGGGGAGAGATGAACTTCTCGATGAATACGAACGAGTCAAGAAAAGCATTCACTCCGCCGACAGAAGCAGGCGATTGGGAGAGATGGAATTAAAACGCGAAACCACAAAATTATTTAAACCCGTGACAGAGGTCCATGAATGAAGTAAGAAGGAGATCATTGACAAATTGAGTCCCATAAAAGAAAGTTCTTTGAGAACGTGTTCGTTGCCTGGTAGTTTTACAAGGGGGTTTTCCTTTCAAAGATCACGGATTACGTTCCCATTAGAATCAAAACTGATGTGAGTGAAAGCGATGATGCAGCTTCGACTATCACCACTGATAGCGTCGCATCGTCCGAGGATGGTGGTAAGAGAGATCTGTTGTATGGAATTTATAAGGATTCTGGCGGTAGAACTTTCATAGGCAACACTGAAGTGCTAGAGGATGATGATAATTTAATCATCAGTTCGAATAGGTATGAATTAACTTCTGGACTGCGCAAATTGCTACTTTTCGATAAGCCTGGAGATTACACGGATCTGGATTTCAACAAGTACAGTGACATTCTGGTTCAGACCCATGCCATGAAGAGAAATAATGAGGTTACAAGTGGACGAAGGTGGTGAAACCCATATGGGATATGAATGAAAAATTCGTCGAATCAGTGACTGGAAAAGGAGCGAGAACCACTTTTCTTCCGAGCGATTCTGACGCTCTGTCTCAGAGATTGAGATTGTTGATGGCAAGTCGATGCGCTGGTAATACTGGATTAGATAATGAGATAGTGAGCATATGCGACGAATTGTTGAGGCAGAAGGTCTTGAATAAACAAGATTATAAAAAGCTGATGAACGGATTGAAGGACTGATATATATATAATAAGTAGAGAGAACAAACAAACAAAAATAGATAAAATAAAAACATAGAATTTTACACTAGAAAATAATAAAAAGTATTTAAACAACAAACGATTTATGAGCGAAAAAAAACCCAAAATATATATTATAAAATAAAAATATGTTGGTGATAAAGGACAGGGGATATGTTAGAACTTACGTTCAAGGCAGTTGTGGCATCGTTGATTCTATAATGCGAACATTCACGAGCAATGCAGGTAGAAAACTCGCATCAACCACGTTTGAGGTCGGTAAGAAGACGGCTTTAGATGCTGGTAAGAAAGCCGCTTCCAAAGCTAGTGGTAGGATCACTTCTGTGGCTGGCAAGAGGGCAGCCGATGCGTTGATCAACAAGTTGATTAGTCCTCAGGCGAAGTAAGCTACGTTAGAGCGATTGCCGAAAAGTTGGAAAGATGCTGTGGTACCCATACAAGATTTAGCCAAAATGACGAATGGATCTGGATTGAAGAGAACTCGCGACAGTGTAATATAAATAAATAATATTTATAAAAACTGAGTTTGAAAAAACATAAAAATTGTGTTTGAAAATCTAAAAGTAACAAAAAAAATAAAAAAGATGAACATTAAAGATATGTCTTGGAATGACGCCGTGACCAAGAGGTCGAACAACGAGTTCTTTCCCAAAAGCGTAAGAGGCTTGATAGTGGGAAAATCGAATTGTGGAAAGACCAATCTGTTGATGAATCTGTTGTCGCAATCTGACTGGTTGGATTACGACAGATTATTCGTGTTTGTCAAGAGTTTGTTTCAACCCAAATACAGATTGCTTCGAGAGTGCATGGATCGTAGATTGCCCAAGGACATCATAACCAGAATCTTTGACAGTAGGGAGGAATTTGACAAAAGTGAAGCTTCTCTTTCGACCATTTTGGATGGTGTGGCGATGGAATTGATGAAGAGAAATGCATCTTCAAACATTGAGTGTCGATTTTATGAGAACGCTAGCGACGTTCCAGATCCTAGAGAATTGAAATCGGAAGATAAGAATCTCCTGATTTTCGACGATCTGCTTTTGGAGAGACAGAACCGATGCGAATCGTATTACGTTAGGGGTTGTCACAGCAATGTGGATTGTTTCTACCTGTCTCAGAATTATTTTTGACTGCCCAGAGAGACGATAAGGGAGAACGCTAATTTACTGTGTCTCTTTCGCTAGTATCTCAAGAATCTCAATCACATCTACAGTGATCACATCGCAAACGACATGAACATGGCAGAATTCAGGAGATTCTGCAAGAGGGTTTGGGATGGAGGACTTTACAATTTCGGCGTGATCGATTTGACTAGAGAATTTAATCGTGGAAAATATCGGAGCGGATTCGACAAGTTTTATGTTTCTGATGATAATAAAATAGAGAGCGAAAACAAAAAATTAGAAAATAATAAATCATCAATAATTTAGTTTTGAAAAAATAAAATAAAAATTAAAAATATAATGTTCGAACAAAGAGAATCGTTAGAATGGATAGACGAGAATACGGCTGCAAAACAATCCATTCAAATCGCGGTGAGTGGTGATTCGACTTGATTCGTGACGAAATTCGAACCTTCCATCGAATTGAATAGAGAGAAAAGATACGAGATGGCGTTGGTGAATCTGGACACTTATTATTCCTTTCCCAATGTAACCAAAAAGAATAACTCATTCAAGTATTCCGATGGAGTGGATTGGTTGGAGATTCGAATTCCCAAAGGAAGTTACGACATAGACGATTTGAACAATTACATTCAGACGCAAATGAAGACGGATGGAAAGGGAAGCAACAAGATCAGACTCACTCCCAACCCTAATACCCTACAGACGATGTTGGATTTGGAAGATAATTTTAAAGTAGATTTCAACACGGACGATTATATAGGCAAGATGCTAGGATTTGATCGAAAGATGTATCGAGGCCACACAGCATCTGAAAATATGGTTGACATTCTCGCAGTCAATAGCATTCTGGTGAATGTGGACGTGATTGATGTAAGCTACGTGAATGGTAGTGCTCAAACGACGATCTATTCCTTCTTTCCAAACGTGTCGCCGGGATATAAAATCGTGAAACGACCTCGAAATTTAGTTTATCTACACGTGATTTTAGACACGTTGTATAGTCTCAAAACCACGTTGATGGATCAAAATGGTGAACTGTTAGATCTTCGTGGAGAGAGGGTGACGATACGATTTCACATAGGAGAAATATAAAAAAGCAACAAAAAAAAAATATTGTGTATATATATAAATAAGAAAATAAAATAAACGCAATATTAATTTTTTCAAAAATTATTTAATATATATAATAATCATTAAAACAAAAAAACAATTGAAAAAAATATATTTTAAAAAAAGAAATATGACTGAATACGTGGTTAAGAACGTGAACATATCCAAAGGACAGAGGAAGAAACTTGAGAGAGCGTTAACTCGAGGTGAGCCGGTGATATTCAAATTCACTCACGAAGATCTGACGAGTGGCGGTGACGATTGAATCACCTGGACCAAAACTCAAATCAAAAGGATGGAGAAAGCGATTCGTGATGGAAGAAGGTTGAAGGTGAGATTGAGTCCCGCTCAATTGAAATACAATTTGAAAATGAACGGCGGTTTCCTTCCGCTATTGGCAGGAATCTCCGCAAAAGCATTGCCCTTTGCTGCAAAAGCATTGCCCTTTCTCGGGCAGACTCTCAGCGTGGGAGCTCTCTCAGGACTCGCGAGTTCGGCAGTTGAGAAATTAATGGGTGGCAGCAGACTGTTTTTGAAGAAGGGAGGAGCCGTGTGTTGCGTCCACATAGACGACAATGGTGAAGGATTGTATCTAGAACCCATAAGAGGTGGCAACTCTTCCAGTGGAAATGGTCTCTATCTGAAGAGTGGACAGAATGTTGAGCGACTCGGTGAGGGTTTGCTGTTTGGTGAGAATTCGCCGTGTAAGAATATATACCAATTTTGAGGATGTTATTATAATGTAAAAAAAATTATATAATTATATAAAATATAAAAATATAAATCATAGAAAGTATAAAAAAATAACATAAAATGGATAAAAAGGTGGAAAAACATTTAGACGATAATGATGAATATCATGGGATAGAGTGCGAAAAAGATGTGGAAAAACAATTAGACATAATGATGAATATCACGGGAAAGAGTGGGAAAAAGATGTGGAAAAACAATTAGACGATAATGAAGAATATCACGGGATAGAGTGCGAAAAAGATGTGGAAAAACGATTAGACGCTAATGATGAATATCTCGGGACAGTGTGGGAAAAAGATGTGGAAAAACAATTAGACACTAATGATGAATATTGTGGGGTAGTGTGGGAAAAAGATGTGGAAAAACAATTAGACGCTAATGATGGATGTCTTAGGAAAGAACTAAAAAAGAGTTTAAAAAGGATTGGGATAGATGGTTGAAATTTGAAAGAATGAGATGTTTTCCACCGCCACCACTACCGTCCGAAGAGAATTGTAATGATGTGAGTGTTACCAAGAGATGCACCACATTCGTTCATAATTATGATATAGATAAACAAATGTGTTGTTATAAAAAACGTAATATATCACAAAAAAAGAAAAAGAAGAATCAACGCCGAAATTTGAGAAAAAAAGGATACGTTACTATAATATATATGGGTGATAGTGAAGAAGAAGAAGAAGAAGAAGAAGAAGAGAAGAAGAAGAAGAAGAAGGAAAACAAAAAAACAAACAAAAAAAGTAATGAGATCTAGAGATCTTCAACCTCTCTAGATCTCATTACCTTTTTTTCCTTCTTCTTCGCTAAAAATCAGTCTCTCTATTGTTTTTTATATTTTCAAGTCCGTTATTAGCATGTTGACGGTCGTGTCTTCTCCTTTTTCGAAAATGTGTTGAATGTTTATCTTTACTTTAGCAAATTTCTTTACATCGGTGAACGTGCTCTCACCACCCGATTTGTTCACGAGTTTGAGAGAGATTTTTGGATATATGTAAGTTCCGTAGGGCAATGACAAATCGTCCTTGTCGAATTCTCTGTCTTCGGCGATGACGATGTTCTGTAGATCGCTTTGGTACTCGTAAAACAAATCGAGCGAGGCTTCATCCAATTTCAAAGGCATGCTATATTTGTCTTATTTGTACTGTAAGTCCTTCGTCTCGACCTCGTTCAATTTGATGGCATTGTGTCATTGTAATCTATAGATTTTACAACCAAATTTCTTACACGTTTCGACTCGTTTCAATTTCAATTCGCATCTTTTAGGTGTTGTTGTCATGATCGATTGTTTTTTTTTTGTTTTATGAATTATTGCAAATAATATATATTTTTGAATTTTGTGTTTAAATAATAATTTGTTAAAAAAGTTTTGTTTTTTTTACTTTCTATATATATATAAAGAAGTTTTTAATTTTCTTTAATGTGAAATTTTTTTTTTTTTTGTAAAAGTGTTTTTTTCTCTTTATATAAATAAAAAGTTTAAATTTTAACATCCTTTTTTCTTTCTCGTATTAATTCAATTTTTCTCACGTTAAGAAACATAAAAAATTGATTAATTTCATCCCAAAAAATTTTTTGAGGGAATTAAAATATATATATAAAAACTATTTTAAAACTTTTTAACAAATTATTATTTAAATACAAAATTCAAAAAAAAAAAAATATATTCTTACAAATGAAGCAAACAAATAAAAAAATGGAAAATTTATATGAGAAAACCGTACCTCAGTTAAACGAGATTTGTAAAGAATTAAACATTCCAAATTTCAGAAATCATAGAACCAAATCAAAAAAAAATTGAAGTCATACAAAAACGATAGAAAACGAAATGTGGAGCGTGATGAAATTAGAAAGATCATGCGTGAGTTTCACAGTTGGCTCGATGAAAAGGCAAACTAAATGTCGATAGCAACAACGTCAAAAAATGCTTCGGTTGCGAAAAATGAGAAGAAAAAGATAGTAAAAGGAAGCAAATTGCTGACGTCGAAAAAAAAGCGTTTCAGTTGTGAAAAATAAGAAGACGACTAAAAGAAAAGCTGTTGAAGAACTTCAAGTTTCAAAAGAAAAAAAAAACTAAAACGAAAACGAGTGATGCAGTTCAGAGTCTAAACAAACAAGATATATCGAACAAAATTCGATGAGCAATCGATGAAGGGAAAGGAGAAGAATATGTAGCACGAGTCATCAAATCTCCGTTAAATCTCAGTGTTTTGTTTCGGTTATCCGAACTCGGATTATGCAGTCAGCACCCTCCCCGTGTGACCTGTCATTGTTGACAGGGACGTAGACGACGCCGGGGGAGGAGGGGTGGTACGCGAAAACGATGGTCTATTGAAATTATCATCGGTCACGGCCGGAACAGTTCGGAAAGCAAACCACACTGGAATGTTATTGAAAGTAACGTTATTAGATTGGACTCCCATTCATCTGACTTCCTTTCCGTCTCTCTTTTCAATTCTCAATCTGCTCGTAATAAAACCGAGATGATTCACAACCTTCCCATCGACGTTGATCTGGATTTAACGTTCATCACCGAAACCTGGCTTAGGCCATCTGGAGATGAGGTTCTTATTAAGGAAATGACACCCCCAGGTTACGAGTTTCGGTCTTCCCCTCGCAAATCTGGGGGTGGTGGTGGCATAGCCCTTCTCTACCATGACACACTCGGAGTGACACAAAAAACTATTACTGATTACAAATCCTTTGAATCGACTGAATTCACTGTTACTTCCTCTGGACGAACGGCTGTTTTCTTGTGCATTTATAAACCACCACCTAGTAAGAAGAACAAACTAACTTTCTCTCCGATCTTATCAGTAGATACGTTGCTGACCAACGCAAATTACTAATACTTGGTGATTTCAACATACACTATGAACACAAGGACAGCAAGGATGTCAATAATATCAAAACGTTATTGAATGATTCATCCTTACAACAAGTGATCACCAAACCTACACATCGCTTAGGGGGAATTCTCGACTGGGTTATTGTGTGTGAGGATGTATCAATGGTTAGAGATGTTGATGTTAAATACCGCATATCGGATCACCACCTCATCAAGTTTCGTTTTAACTTAGCCAAGCCCCCACCCAGCATTCGGACTGTAACAACTAGGAATTTGAAAGCAATCGACCACGAACAATTCGCTAACGATATTCTCAACGACATCGATGCATTTTTGATGCATACCGCGGTATCGTGGTATGAAGGACTTAGAGATATACTGAATCACCATGCTCCTTTATCAACGAGAAAAGTCACTAGCCGTCCATCTGTTCTTTGGTTCACTGCTGATATAAAACGGGCTAAAACTGAATGCAGGAAAGCAGAACGACAGTGGAGACACACTGGCTTGACAGTTCACCGTCAAATATTTCATGACAAGAACAATAAAGTGAACTTCATGACAAAACGTGCTCGCCAACATCACTATAGCGAGAGAATATCTAACACCAACTCATCCAAAGTGTTATATTCGCTAGTGAGTGAACTCTAGGGGAAAAATAAATCATCCACTCTTCCCACCAACATAGAAATGGACAACCTCCCAAATGCCTTCACTGATTATTTCCATAACAAGATTGCTACTATTCGGTGACAATTTGACACTTATGAGGGGCAAGCCGAATTTCGACCATTCATTGGCTCGCCGCTTCAGTCATTCCGTCCTGTTTCTAGTGAAGAGGTTAGAAAAGTTATCACTTCAGCTCTTCCTAAATCGTGTACACTGGACCCGATTCCCACAGAACTTTTTCTGAAGCATATTGATGCTATCATCGACCCAATCACTGCTTTGATGAATTTTTCGATGTCTTCTGGCACTGTCCCTACATGCTTTAAAAGAGCTGTTGTTGTGCCTCTTTTAAAAAAGCCTTCGTTGGACCCTGAAACTCTAAAGAACTACAGGCCAGTGTCCAATCTCCCTTTCCTTTCCAAAATTCTTGAAAAGCTCGTTCTTGCCCAACTAAAAGAACACCTGGAATATCATTCGTTAATGGAAAAGTGCCAGTCTGCTTATCGCAAAGGGCACAGTACTGAAACTGCACTGATCCGAATAATGTCTGACCTTCTGGCCGCGTCTGATGAAGGAAAAGTGTCCCTGCTAACGCTCCTCGATTTATCGGCGGCGTTTGATACATTGGACCATACAATTTTAATTCGTAGACTCGAAACTACTTTCGGCATCCGTGGATCCGCTCTTAAATGGTTTGCCTCATATCTATCTGACCGGTTCCAACAAATTCAAGTTGGAAACTCGCTTTCAGATGAACGAGCGCTGAAATTTGGAGTCCCGCAAGGTTCAGTACTCGGCCCTATGCTATATCTCCTGTATACACAACCACTTGGTGACATTGTCAGGAGCCACAGAGTTGGATGCCACATGTACGCAGACGACACACAGTTATATGACCATGATACAGTTAACCTATCCGCCCAGATTGTCTCAAATGTCGAGGAATGTTTCTCATCGGTGAAGTCTTGGATGTTGGCAAACCAACTCAAACTCAACGATGACAAAACCGAAGCGATGTGGTGCGCAAAACAATCCGTCGCAAATTCCATCACAATTCAGCACATTTCCGTAGGCGAGAACTTGATCCATTTCACAGATAGTGCGAAAAATCTCGGAGTTCATTTGGACACCACTCTTTCAATGTCCTATCAAATATCAAACATATGTAAGTCAGTATATTTTGAAATTAGAAGGTTAGGTCATATCCGAAAATATTTAAGTTTAGACGCCTCAAAAAAGCTGATTTCGTCATTCATCTTGAGTCGAATAGATTACTGTAATGCACTGCTTTTCGACGTCCCGGACATCGAGGTCAAACGTTTACAGAGGCTGATCAACGTTGCTGCTAGGATTGCACTACGGACGAAGAAAAGGGAACACATCTCACCCGCCCTTGCCAAGCTGCACTACATCCCAGTTAAAGACTGCATAACATATAAACTAGCAATACTCACCTACCAGAGAAATTCGGCTGACTTCCCAGGCTATCTTAGCGAACTCCTCATACCATACAAGCTGCAGCAATCATTGCGATCCAGCGACGAAGGGCTTTTAACTCAGTTCGCGGGGAATTTGAAGACTGTAGGTGACAGGGCTTTCAGGATCAGCGCACCCCGTGTGTGGAACTCGTTACCCAAAACCTTACGAAATGCACCATCTCTTGAAAGTTTTAAAAAGGGACTAAAAACCTACTTATACCAGAGGAACTTCCCAGGCTATCCCTTCGCTGACACACAAATCGGGTGACTTTATTGATTTTTATCTATCTTATTCGTGATTTCCTTTGTAAAGTGCTTAGGGCTTTTATTAGGATAGGCGCTATATAAGTGATATATTATTATTATTATCATGGAAGTATTCCAATCGAATCCTGTAGAACGGGAGAGTGCGATCAAAGGCATTTTTAAAACTTTCGACGTGGTTCCCTCGTTCAAGAAAGTCGATCCGAAATTGTTCATGGAATGTGTGAAGAAAAAAGTATTGAATTTGTTTCGCGAACACATGAACGTGGGATTAAAAATTAAGATGATACTCCATTGCGTGATGAATAAAATCGACGTGAATTCTGGTGAGAGCATCGTGAAAAATGCGTATTTCAGATCTAATGTCGAGCCCGTATTTTGAGGTTCAGATTTATCAGACGTTTTCGAAATGATGAAAGACAAGATGTTGACGTCTCTCGCGAATTATCAACATGAAGGTAGTAATTGGACGTTCGATGAGGTGTTGAAACTCGAAATTCATCTAACTAAAAACGATTTGTTGGAAGCATCTTCCTATGTGGAATTACCATATTTCTTGGTTAAAAACACTCTGTGGTCAACGTGAGAAATAAAGATGATCAGTGTTTTAAATGGGCAGTCACCTCCACTTTATACCCCATCAAAATCCATCCCGAGAGAGCTTCTTGTTACGAGGAGACGTCTAAAAATCTCGATTGGACCGGAGTGACTTTTCCAGCGTCGTTAAAACACATCGAACGTTTCGAGGTTCAAAATCCCACCATAGCAGTGAACGTTTTGGGATACGACAAGGCAAAATGAACGATCTATCCTCTCAGACAGACTTCATATCTCGAAAGAGAAAAGACGATTATTTTATTATTGATTTTGAATGGTGACAATCGTCATTATTGTTGGGTTAAACATCCGAGCCAATTATTGTCGAGACAAAATAATAAACATGAACATAAGACATGTTTATGTTGCAACTGCATGAACACGTTTCACAGCGAAAAATCATCAGGAATATTGCAACGAAAATCAAGGTGTCACTGTCGAAATGCCTAAACCCAACACCATCGTGAATTTTCAAAATCACAATAGAAGGTTAAAAGTACCATTCGTCATGTACGCCGATTTCGAATGCTTCACCATGAAAATGAGTTCCTGCCAACCCGACATTCTTCAAAGTTACATCAAAAGATATCAAAAACACATGCCTTCAGGCTATTGCATTTACGTGAAATGTGCTTTCATGACATGGGTCCCTTCAACTACACGAAACAGTGCGAAGACGACGACTTGGCTCAAAGGTTCGTGGAAGAGTTAGAATCGAAAATTCAAATTTTATACGACAAATTCAAAACTCCGGCGAAAATGATCATCACACGAGAGCAGCAAGACGAAAATAACAGAGCCATCGAATGTCACATATGCAGACAATCATTCAACAAGAATTCGGAGGAAAATAAGAAGGTCAGAGACCACGATCATTACACGGGTCTGTAACATGGACCGGCACACAGCAAGTGTAATTTAAAATATTGAGACGCCATTTTCTATCCGGTGATATTTCACAATCTCTCAGGTTACGACAGTCATCTGTTCATGAAAAATCTCACCACTTCCCACAAAAAATTAAATTGCATCGTGAACAACGAAGAAAGCTACATTTTCATCACAAAATGGAAGCTCGTGGAGAAGAAAAGAGTAATCAACAGAGAGACGTTGGAAGAAAAACCGAAATCCATTCATAGAGACATACGTTTCATCGACAGTTTTAAATTCATGATGACCGCTCATGAAAAATTAGTTGATAACATGAGCAAGGATAAATTTAAAATCATGAGCGAACACTTTGGAGAATGAGTAGATGTCATGTTGAGGAAAGGAGTCTATCCTTACGATTACATGAACGATCTAAAGAGAATCGACGACACTGCGCTACCTTCGAAAGGAGATTTTTATTCGAAATTATATGATTCCGACATTTCTGAAGAGAATTACGAACACGCCAAAAACGTGCGGAAAACATTCGATATGAAAACCATGAGCGATTATCATGATCTCTATCTGAAGACCGACGTTCTGCTCCTGGCAGACGTGTTCGAAAATTTTCGAGATGTCTGTTGTCGAAATTACGATCTGGATCCAGCTTGGTATTTCACTGCACCCGGTCTGGCATGGGACGCTCTGTTGAAAACCACCCAAATCCATTTGGAATTATTATCCGACGTGGACATGTTGCTCATGTTCGAAAAGGCCACGAGAGGTGGCGTCTCGATGACCTCTCACAGATATTCTGAAGCCAACAATCCCTACATGAAAGAAGGTTTTGATTTGGAATGATCAAATAAATACATACAGTATTGGGACGCTAATAATCTGTATGGTTAGGCCATGAGTCGTCCTTTACCAGTTGGAAATTTCGAATGGGTGACGGAACTGGAAGAGATGCAAAAATGGAGAGACTATCCTTGCATTTTAGAAGTCGATTTGAACTATCCGGAAGAATTACACGATCTACACAATGATTACCCACTAGCTCCCAAACGAATCGAAGCAATTGAAGGAGATGAGGAAAACCTCATTCCCAATTTATTTTACAAACGTAATTATGTCGTCTACAGCGAGAATTTGAAACAATACGTCGATTACAGAATGAAATTAGTCAACACACCATTCGATTTGACGAAGAGTCTTGGATGAAAAAATACATCGATCTCAACACGAATCTCAGAATTCGAGCCGAGAACAATTTCGAAAAAGATTTCTTCAAACTCATGAACAACTGCGCGTATGGTAAATCGATGGAAAACATCAGAAAGAGAACCGACATTCGACTCATCACGTCTGATAAAAGAGCTAAAAAATTAGTGGCGAAACCCAATTACAGACACCGAACCATATTCAACAAAAATCTAGTGGCCATTCACATGCAAAAGACGTACCTGAAGTTTGACAAGCCCTATTATCTCGGACCGATCATCTTAGATATCAGCAAGTGATTGATGTATGAGTTTCACTATGATTACGTTAAACAGAAATTTGGTGAGAAAGCTAAACTACTGTTCACCGACACAGACAGTTTAGTTTACAAGATAGAGACGAAAGACGTCTACCGAGATATATCTCTGGACGTGACCGCGTGGTTCGACACAAGCAATTATCCCATCGATCACCCATCCAACATTCAATCTAACAACAACAAAAAGGTGTTGGGTAAATTTAAGGATGAGAGTTCGTGGGTTTGAGACCCAAACTGTGTGCTTATTGTCTAGAAGGTGAAGAGATCAAGAAGTGCAAAGGGGTTAAAGCATGCGTAGTGAAGAAAAACATCTCTTTTCAAGAGTATAAAGATTGTCTGTTCGGAAGTGGTCCAGTGTATAAGACTATGAAATCGATTCGAAGTGACAATCACGACGTGTATACCGAAATAGTCAACAAGATATCGCTGACGGCCGACGACGATAAGAGATTCGTGTTAGACGATAAAATAAGCACTTTAACACTCGGACATTGGACTTTGGATATGATTATGAACGATAGGATTCCAGATAGGATTCCAGATAGGATTCCAGATATGATTAAGGATGATAGGATTCCAGATAGGATTCCAGATATGATTAAGAACGGCAGGATTCCAGAAAATCAAGAGGAATTAGATGGATTCAAGATTATGGAAGTCGATAGAGACATCGAGAGAGTTAGTTTAAAAAAGAAAAAAATAACGTCATTTTAGTGAATTATAATAAAATAAATAAATAAAAAGAAAATATACACATTTATATATAAGAAAATAGAGATATCCGTAGAAGGTGTCGTCTTACCTAATGAACCCCTATCCAACATCGATCTGTCAAATGCGGCAAAGGATTTGAAAATCAAAGATTTTCGAGGCGTGTTTTCCAGAGATGCCTTGAGAAAGAGAAGACCTCGACAATCAGAATGCGGAATTTTAAATCTGGATGATTTATCGGGTGAAGGCACTCCCTGGGTGGCATGGTTCAAGAATGGGAAGAAGAAGAATTATTATTTCGACAGCTACGGAATCTCACCGCCGAAAGAAATAAAGAACTATTTCGACGAATCGATGGTTCACTCACAGAATGAGTGCAATCGCCAGATCAAGTGTTTTGCGGTCACCTGTGTCTCTACATTCTCAAAAGATGGTCGGAAGGAGATCAGTTTCAAGACATTCTCAATGATTTACATTAGAGTGAGATTTTTTTTTTATAGTATATATAAAGGTAAAAAAAATTATTTAAAAAAATTTAATCGAATAAAAACAAAAAATAAAAAATAAGTGAAATAATTCATTTTTAATAAACTGCATTTGAAATATATTTTATTTAAAACAAAAAAACCTCAAAACAACATGCCAGTCGATAAATTTGGTAGAAGTGACGATGAAAATCGACCCAAAAAGAAGAGGAAGAAGTTCGAAGTTGGCTATGGTTACGACATTGCCAACTTGGACGAACGTTACGTTTGGAGATACGAACATCGAGAGGAACCTTTGAACATGAATGATAAGAAGCTCTACAATCTTCCCAAGCCGATATATCTTGCAGATGTGGCGACTAAAAAATACGTCGACAGGGGGAACACAGATTTCGAACGAATCATGCTAGATAATAACGTGGATAAAGCCATGACCGACGATCTCGATCTGAAATCTAAACGTTTGGTGAACGTCACAAATCCCATAGATTCCATCGATGCCACAACCAAGAAATACGCAGATGACTCTCACGTGCGATTCAGTGAACATCTGAGAAATAGATACATTCAGAAAACGATGCAATCAGAATTGAACGCCAATTCTAACAACATAACAAACGTGGCCACTCCCACAAATCCCAAGGACGTGGTGACCAAACACTACATAGATCTGGAACAGAGAAAGTCTGACAGACGAGAAATGAAACCGGATCTGAATGTGGGATTCAACAAGATATTGAATCTGTCGAAGGTTAATGACATGGATGCAGACTCCACCGCAGTCAAAAAGGGCTATGTGGATTCTGCCGTGATATGATCTCAAGAATACATAGAATTGCAAGTGGATGATCTCTACCTGAACAAACAATCTGGCGGAACCATGGAGGGTGGCATCAACATGAACAGTCAGAATTTATTCGGTCTTGATCACAATCCTGAATTTGATTCCAGTGTGGTCAGCAGGAAGTACGTGGATGACAACTCAGTCTGGAGAAAGGTCGACATCATGGAAAGTAAACTAGACATGGGCGGACATGCGCTCACAAATCTACCGGATCCTGTGAACATGACGGATGCCTGCACCCTGATTTCAGTGGTGGAGAAAATCAAATACACCAGGCAATTGATCATCGTGTGGGCCGAGGAGACCGGCACATTAGAGGAGGGAAAAGCTGAGTGGTCTTTCGGAAACGGAGGTAGCGGATCGCAACATGGTCAGGTGGGATATCCCATGCCGTTGGGAGGCGAAATCATTGGAATGAGTCTGGCTTCCACGGATTTGAATAACAGAGCGGTCGTCAGTCTCACAGTGAATGGAGTAGAGAGCGATAAGAGATACAGTGTCGAAAAGACTGAGAATCAACACTCGAATGTTAGCACGTTCGGCACGCCTCTCAAAGTGAATGCCAGAGACAGGATTAATTTCGTTATAAAAAAACCAATAATCCCGAAGCCGCCACTTCCGTGGTGAGCATACTCATCGAACTAGATCCTCTGAACAAACAGTGAACGTGTGGAAATAATTAATTAAAAATAATGAGTGATTATTAAAAACAAGAAAAAAAAAAGTAATGAGATTTAGAAAGATGTTCAATCTCTCTAGATCTCATTACTTTTTATTTTTTTTTGTTTTTTTGTTTTTAATAATTACTCATTACTTTTTATTTATTTATTTATTTATTTCTTCACACACACGTCTCTCATCAAATGATCAACATCTTATTTCCATCCGATTCGAATTGTAATTCTCTATCCGACAGGACCAGGGCGAAGGCTTCGGTTTTTCTCGGCACATTCCTATCGAATTGCATCTTGATCTGATTGTCTGAGACGCTACTGTTGAGTCGTTCGCTCTGTTTACTGACATCGAATACGAACATGGGATACATCGACTAGTATTTGCCAGGAGATATATTAGTGTTGCTCATCAATTCATCCAGACCGTGATACTTCTTTCTAAAATCCGCAGCATCGCCGTACAGTCTGCAGAAATCGTTCTTGTCGTACGACATGTTGTAATCGATTGCTGGATATCTCGTGGCGTTCAGAAACACTTGCATGTTTCTCAAATTGCAGTGATCGAACAGCGACGCATTCTTTTCCTGAGACCTGTCCCTTTTGGTCTGAAACGCGACCACAATGAAACACGGTCTCTTGGAAGTGGATTTCATGGTCAATCTCCAATTGAAGTGATTCATGGAGAGTGGAATGCTAGCTGTGTCACACTGTCTCATTCTAAATACCACAGGTAATTTACTGTGGGATTCTATGATCTTGTAGAGATGCGTTTTTTCCATGATCAAAGGCTGCACATGTGGAAGGAACCACGATATCTTGTGTAGAGTTAACTTACCCGCATCGGTTGCGGTGAGTCTCACTATCGCATTGTCGTTTCCCTTTTGAATCAACGTCAGATTGTGTTTGAATCTGTAAATGATCTTGTTCTAATCGTCTGCGAATCCGAAGATGTGTTTCAAAGGTATTCTGAACGAAAACGTTCCTTTGGGTCTGGACGTCTTGACGACGTAGTCGAATATCACGGCGGCGGCGGCGCTAGCAGGGCCGACAGTGTCTTTCACCCACAACTGATTAAGTCCTCTGGATTTCGAAAAATCATCAGGATATGTCAAGAGTCCGAACATCGTGGTGGCCTAACCGGGATGAAACACAGATTCTATCTCTTGTCCGGATAGCAAGTATTTTATATTACTGAATAGATGCATGATGCCATTATTGGCTGAAGTAACCGTATCGTCATCAGCGTATTCGGTCCCATCTTCCTTGGTGAGACATCCCTGCACCACTATGTAACTCTCGCTAGGATGAATGAATAGATCTTGGGTTTCGACGTTGATTCTTATCTCTCCAGGATTGTTCAAACTCGTTCTGGTTATCGGTTCGTATTCGTGAACCTCGTATTCTTGAATACTTTCATCTTTCACTATGCTTTGTGTGATATCTAGAATATTTGCCATTTTTGAAGGTTTTTTTGTTTATTAATTAGCTTGCTTTTTTAATCTAAAAAATAGTTTTAATTATTTTTTATTATTATTATTTTTTCTCTCCTTTATATATATGAGTAAACAAGAAAATGTAAAAGAGAGTAAATAAAAAAAAAATATTTTATTTATTAAAACTTCGTCTTCACCAATTGTTGTTCGTAAAACTTTCTGATGATCTCTTCGCCATCCAAAGCTTCAAATTCGTAAGTCACCGGATCGGTGTGAAATATTCTGATTATCACGAAGATTTCCAAGGTCCATCGAGGAGTGTAACCCTTTTTGAAGTGCTTCGTATAAGCGTAGATTCTCACTCGATCGCCGACCGCAAATTTCGGCGGTCTTGACTTCTTCCTGATCTTAGATCTCTCGGGATATAGATTCTCGTAGACCCGTTTTTCGTTTCGAGGATTGCTAGCTTCCGGGGGAGTCATCTTGATCGATCTGTGTTGCGTGTTGTTGTAATCTCCGACCAGACCGTTCAGAGCGTATATGTATTTCTTGATCAAATTTCCTGTGAAGTATCTGAACATCTTTTCCTTCATCGTTTGATTCCAATGTTCCACGACGCTGGCTTTCTCTTCATTTTTGATCGAGTAGAGGTTGACTAATCGACGAACATCCTTGTTGTAGAATTCCTTTCTCTTGTCCACCCACAATTTATTCGGTTTTCGAGAAGACGAGTCGAACACGCTCTTCAGAGCCTCGGTGATGCAAGGTCCCGATTTATTCTTCAAAGCTCTGATCCAACCGTATCTGGAAAACAGGTTGATGACTGTCAATAGATAATTGACACCCTCGTTCCACCTGGAAAACGATCTCATGTCGACCAAGTCGGCAGACCAAATGTCATCCAGACCCTTCACGAACACCCTTCTCTTTCGAAATTTACGCACGATGGGTTTGTGTAACTCCTCGGCCAATACGCTCGTCAATAATCATTTCTTCTTTTCCGAAGCACTTTTTTTTTAACGCTCCATCCGAATTGACGTTTCGCACCGATCAGATTGCCAACCAGTGAACGTTCTATCTTCTCTCTCCTGGTCAGATTCGATATACCTCTCAATTTCGCCAACATGTTTTTATTGCAGATGTCGTTGTGAGTCTTAGTGTCGGGATGTTCGGTGTAGCACAGATCGTGATCATACGCGGTCGCTTCCACCCTATTCACGGGTTTGCTCCAAGATTTAGGAGTCAGATCAGCATTGAGTCTCTTGTTCAATTTCGTTCCGGGTCCTGTTAAACTATTACCTGGCAGATCCATTTCGAAAGATAGATTATTGATCATTTTATTCCTCTACTCGTTTTTTTTTTGGATGACTCGAGTCTTGATCGAACCACACACATTGCAAATTCCGCAAAGCATCTGTCGTTTTTAGTTCGTACTTCTCGAGCATTACTTCTTCTTGGTAACTCTCTTACACTTTACACAATACATTTTTTGGAAGGTTATTTAAATTAATTTCGTATTTTTTTTTTTTTTATTTTATAGAAAATTTAATATTTTTTTAAAAAAATTCTGTTCTTATTATATATATATATTTTTTTTTTCAATCGCTGCTCTTGAGTTCTATCAACTTACCGAATTCCTCTCTGGCCTCTTTCCTCCCCCCTTTCCACAAGAGAATCCTTCATCTCTTTCTTGATGATCTGACGAGTCTTGATTCTCACAGCTTCTTTCATAGCATCGTATTTCATTTTCTCGCTCAATATCGTGGAGCATTCTCCGTCCGATATCCTACCGTCTTTCAATGCCATCGAGATCATTTTGGATATCATGTCGATCTTGGAGTTGGCTAAGACATGAATCTTTTCATGTTTCCTAGCCTTCAGATATAATTTCCTACTCAAAAAGTTTCCGAGCGTGCTTAACAATCCGGCGGCGAGAGCCACTCCTTCTATGGTCAACACAATCAGAACGCCGACCGCGGTCGACAACAATCCGATGCTGGCCACGTGTAAACCCATGGAAATCATGATGAGTGTCGTGTCGACCACGTTGACAAATTTCACGAGACGTGAATACTTCTTCTTGAGAGAACGACGAGAATCTCTCTCTAGAGTCAGATACAATTGGATTCTACTGATTTGATTGATGCGATACCTCTCTTCTCTTTCTTTTTCTTCTGGCGATGGCGCCATTGGCAAAACGCCTTTCGGCTTCTCATCCTCGTCGTCATCTAACGTCAGATACAATTTAGTTCTGGTTCTCATTTTTTATGTTTTTTTTTCTTTCTAATATTAGATAAAAATTTATGTGTGTATTTATTTTTTATTTTCTATTCTCCTTATTTATATCAGCGAGAAAACTTAGACGTATGCTTCCTCCAGCAATAATTTCAAGACGCATCCCTTGTCTTCTAAAGTCAGACTTCTATGCGCCAATTTCATTTCTTCCGAATTGGTGAGCTTATCTCGCCCGCTATAAAAGACTAATCTCTTCCAAAACTTGATCACGTCGTCGATTTGAACGCATTCGAATGCTGGTTCAAAATACTTGAGGACCATATCTTCCCTTTCCATCATCAGACACGAGCTTATCTCGCCCGCTATAAAAGACTAATCTCTTCTAAAACTTGATCACGTCGTCGATTTGAACGAATTCGAATGCTGGTTCAAAATACTTGAGGACCATATCTTCCCTTTCCATAATCAGACATGAATGATCCTCATTATCGAAGTCTAGATGATCCCGACACCCGACGCATCGTTCTAACAAGAGGCGAATCGTTCATGATTTACGTATATTTTATTTATCTATTCGATTCGATATTTATTTTTTAAATAAGTATTTATTTATATTTTTTTCTCTCCTATATATGTATATATATATATATATATCAATCACTTTTTTATTTCCTCTCAACAAAACCGATTCTATTACGATTCACCTCACAAAACTCACAAGGATTTGACGTTTTCGTCAGTTCCCTCCAATGATTTCATCAGTGACCGATCGCTAACAGCGATGACAAATGTGGACGGACGATTTCCATCGGTTCTAATTTTCCAAACTCAAGTTTTTTCCGATTGGTTTGGAAAAAAATCTGCGATGTGTAACTACACTTTACACCCACTTTTCACCGTTGTCGAACGTAGAGAAAACGTTTTGAGATCGATTTTTCCTGTCCTAGAATCGGCAAATCGGTTTCACCGATCGGATCGCACCCTCGACCGTCCGAAACGCGATCGCGAACGTCGGTGTGCCAGAATCGGCAAACCACATTTTTGATGCTGTCCTAGAATCGGCAAAGCATTTTTTTTTTTTGCTGGCGTTTGCCAACGATTGATCTGATCCGTGATGGGAACGTTGAGGAAATTTTTTTCTTCCAATTTCGTACATTTTTCCCTTCCGAGCGATGTGTCGAATTCGCACTCGTTCGCCAACGGCTGTTTGAACGGTTAAAAGTGCGAGAAACTGTGTTTGCCGATTCTGGGACACCATGTAAAAACAACATTTTTTACACTCTGTACACGATTTAACACTGAATCCCTATGGCGGTACACATACATGTACGTGTGCGTGTACATTTTTTGTACATTTTGTCCTTGAATCGGCACTTTCTCCCGACTAACGTGTCTCTATGGTAATGATGTCACAAAGTGACCGCTCACGTGGGCTACCATGACAACCCAACATGATGTCTCTGGGTCACGTGAATATAAAGTCACATACGATCATCTATGAGATTATCTAAAAAGGGCTTGTCCATCCCTCTACTTTCACTCCCGAATGTTGTGTTGAAAGAATGGCAAGTTTGTCAGAGAATGTTTCAGATCTGTGTGACAGAATATACAAGAAATTAATGAAATGCCAATAACTGTTAGATTTGGATACACCCTCACTTAATCCGAGGGTGGGGTCCATGACAGTTCCTACAAAATTCTTCGCATGCCATCTGTGGCACAAGGTTGTACTAGACATCAATGATTTCTGTCTTCACAAAAACAATGGCGGCATCCCCCTCCCCCCCCCCCCCCCAATTCGTCTGAGGGAGCTCAAGTGATGACCCTTGCCTCAACCCTTTTCCTCCTCCCAAAAGTCACACGAGCAGATATAGATAGTAATGCCCAATAGGCGCGTAGCCAAGTATCTATATTAACGCAGGGAGGGTGGGGGACACATGGATTTGTTTTGAGGGTTTTGAGGGTGGGGTCCAAGCATATCCTGCAGATCGAAATTGTTGGGGAAAGGTATGGAGGTGGTGCCCTCTTGCGTTGTTGTGGGCGGGGGGGGGGGGGGGTATTTTACAAAAAAAAGCTCGGGAAGGCCCAAGGATGGACCAAGCTATTAAGAGACATTGTGGGGAGCGAAAATCGTGAATTTTTCACCAAGTGTGCCATGTCCTTTATAATTTCATTAGTTAACACGATCCATGCAGATTGTAGAATTCACGATTGTGAAGGGGTCTGTGGATATTTGGAGGTTATGCCCAACCTACCTCCCTCCGTCTACGCCACTGATACCCAGTGTGTAAAGAAAAGTAGACGGGAACAAATCAAGCTACCTCATTCAAAGTACATGAACGTGACCATCGTTACTCATTCACAGGTCCTTATACAACATTCTACCCTAATATAGAAAAAAGTATTTGTCGGTCGACACAAGTGTATTCGAGAAAAAAACATTGACTCCCGGTTCCAGACCACGGATACCGAGGACGTCGAACCGACGTAGATTGAATTTTTACCATGAATTCCTGAAAGCCACTTTTTGCTTGTTTTTCTTCGCCCTTTTGTAAGGTTTGTTCCACCCAGTTGAGGAACTTGGAATAAAAATTCCATTTCAAGAGGCGGGTCTTTGGGTGACGATGGTGGAGTTAGCCGTATTTGACAGGCCATGGTCGAAGTGCCAGATAGTCCAGAGTCAATTCTTTTGCTCAGATTTTATTGTTTGTCATTGTGACGGCCAGTCATGCTTGTTTCCTGGAAGTCTTGGAAAAATACCGTTTTCAGGGGTCCCCGATTTTGTCGGTTCATAGTCCGGAGATCCGTCCGTAGGCCTACGTGGTGCATCTGTTTGCGTTTTCTTTCTAGACATTTTTTGTGTCGCTTAGTCATTTACTACGTTTTGAGGCACTCATTATAATAATACCAATTTTGGAGGCTGCCGTTTCATAGATCCATGGCCAGTAAGTTCGGCGGTTAAGGGTCAATTATTTTACTTGTTTTTCGTCTCACAGGACACATATCTGAAGTCACATGTTGATGGGGCGGATCAGTGTCTGATGGCTTTGTATCTCGCCCGTCATGCCAGTCTCTGCACTGTCATTCAATATATTTGACGAATCGTTGGTTGTCACCCTGCTGCGCATCGCGCCGCATTCTAGTTGCCTCCTGGGAGGAGAGGCCTTCTGGTTCTTTTTTTTTCGTTGAAGTGATTGAACAGATAGAGATGGATACTCAGTACATTATGAATTTATTTGGCCACCCCCCTCCTTTTTATACGGCAAATAGTAATATTTACTAAAATGAGACAAATTATTTTTTGTGGTTTGCAGGTCTCTAAGAGATGAATCCGACTTTGCATTAACCTTTTCACTGCCACGCCCACTTTAGCTATATATGGAGGACCTCTGTGTACGCCTGTGTGCGAGAACGTTTAATAAAATTTATGACATACTTGAAACTCTATCATTTGATTAAATGTTGGAAAGGGCTCTCTGAGCCCTTTCCACCAATTAATCATATGGTAGGTTAGATAGATCTGCACATACCAGAACGTGCAGATAATCATCATAAAATAGGTGACAATAGTCGCTTTCGGCAGCGTAAGTTTTAAGGAGATGACAGCTAGACAGCCAATTTGACTATGCCCTCTCCTTATAATGTTTGTACCATTTTTAAATCATTATTTGTAATTCCCACATGCTATCCAATTTATTGTCCACTCTTACGGTACATTTATTATAAAATTATAAAACTGAATTGAATTGAATTCTCCTCAACCAGCGCGACAAATACTTTTTCTTGTGACGATTCTCCCTCTGGGCCGAATGTTACATAAGGAACTGCGAATAAATAACGACTTTAACATTCCTTATGCTTTGTTGTCGAACCAGGAAAGTTGTTTGGGTATTTGTTTCACTATATTTTCAGTACGTTCGATTGGATGTTGTTGATATAAAAATAGATGACGCACTGACTCTTTTGGTGGAAATATGGAATTTGCAGAGACCCAATTTGCTCCTATCAATAACAGGCGGAACCAAATATTCCAAGATAAAACCGCAACTTGAAACAATTTTTAATCGAGATTTGATGAAAGCAGCCCAAAGTACAGGTGCGTTGATTATTTTGTTTAAACCGTATTTAGCGTTGGTTTGAAAAGGTAATGCATGGGAAGCGACCAGCCCACCCCTCCATGCACACACACTTTCACGGACTATGAACACGTTCAGAAAACTGATTGGGACGCCACAAACCCATCATTCATATGCACGTGCCACAAATATTCGAGAACACAGACTGTGGGCACGTTTAGGAAACTCTTAATTGGCAACTGGTACAGAACTCCTTTGTTTCTATGTAAATCGCATGTCGTTGGGCACAGGTTGCTAGTAGTTCTGAGAGGTTTTAAAATCTGTTCTATTCGAATTATTTTTTCTAGGCCCTCTATCTATCACAGGTAGAAAACTCTTGCAAACTAGCCTTTTTGAATAATTTAACATGTTCGTTTTTGCCCTAAAACATAGCTAATGACCACTCATTTCAACGAGTTCGTTCAAAATGGAGGGGGCAACAAACATTGAAAAATATATTATGAATATATACCGAAATAGTCGGGTCCTCGAAGAAAAATAGTCCACGCACCTATTCTTTCCCAAGGACAACATTTCTGGCACAGTCAACGACATGCCATGAATAAGTATTATTTTATAGTGAACAGACTTGGGAAGAATCTTGCGACTCAATTTTTGGCCCCTGCGAATATGCGAAAATGCGATTGCTCGAGTCAAGTCAAGTCGATCAACAAATTCGAGTCGATTTCGAGTCGAAAATAAAATCTTGAATATAAAAATCGAATATGAAAAAAAACTTGTTGATAATATCAATAAGTCTCGTTATACAGGGGCAGCGGAACCGGGGGTGGGGGCTGGGGTCGGGGGGGGGGGGGCTTCAGCCCACCCACTTTTTTTGCCGGGCCATGTTTTTTTGTATGCATATATTTTAACACAACCGATGACTAGAGAAACAGGGGTGGATCCAGAGCCTCCCCCCCCCCCCCCATATTTTCGCCAGCTATATTTCTCTCGTACTGGTTCAGTTTCGATGGATTTAGGATCATTTTTTGCAATAAGTGGCAGCAAACTCTAAAATGTATACAGTCTGTTAAAAAATCGGTTAACTGAAACAGATCGTAATCTTACAGACATACAAGTACCAAATCCACCCCCAGACAAGATAATCCACCCACAGTATAATTGCTGTTAACGTCTGGTAAAGCATACAGGTGAGGTCTATTTATCAGCTTTGGTCCTTACGACCAAAGCTGATAAATAAACCTCACCTGTATATGCTTTACCGACGTTTTTTAAAGGCTCTCAAAGTTTGAAATCTTTCAAATACACCTCCTGAAAAATCAAAATATCCGCTCAGATGCATGGAAATGGGAGTTTTGGAACCCTGGATTTTAAAATTTAAACCATGGTCGGCTCGTCGTACCGACGACCATCCATCGCCCGATCCAGCCCATCGTCAACATGGAACTTACATTTTATTATCAAAGTCATTTGGAATCACGCGTGTCGCGTGATTCCAAATGGCACCGGTAATACACACATAATAGTTAAAGTCACATACACGTGTAATACATGTAAGACAAAACCCAATCGACGGGGACTACATCTCACCTCTGGTACACTTCAGTAAGAAGCATCCATCGCTTCATAAGACAAGATCGGTCGATGCCAAGCTTGTAAAGTCAAGAAGGGAGTTAAGCAATCACAGGTACATACAGATTCTTTGTCTCCTATTCAACCATGTGTTCAAGAATGCTGCATTGTTAACGTACGAACAGTTCAGTGTTAGCATGAATATCTGGATAAATCGTCAGTACAATCCCAAAACAATCCTAACGTGGTTATTTTAAACTGGAAATATCGCGTACGAAACCGCACTTGGACACCTGGTTTCGGCTAACTTGGTTCGAATTCGATGTTCGGTCGACTCGAACACTTTTTGGCAAGTTCGAGTCGAAAGTCGAGTCGAAAAATATCCACATTCGCTGGGACCTACTAAATTATTCAATTATTCGTCATGCAATTCCATCACTAAATTAATTCTACATACTGCACAACTTGGAAATCAGCGAGAACGTCTCTTTCTTGACTCTTTAACACGCGGGAAATTTGAATAATTGAAAAAATTGAGTATTCCGTGGGTTCTGTACTACTACAGACTGGCCTTCAAAATCGAAGAGCTTCCTTAATCACACGTACCGTAATGTTTATGTTCATCTTTATTTCAATAATCTGCCACCCAGTGGAATGCAAGACTTTCTGGTAGAATGCCACAGCTGAGCTGTTAATCTGCCTGTTAGTTCACCTTCTCGTTCCCTATTTTGTTTTGAGTCGAAGAACAGGCTTACACACAGAGCCATAAAGCCGAAGCACGGCCTTTAGTATCCGTTTTGGAGGGTACGAAAATATGTTCCCATGTTGGAGAAACATTTCCAACGCCAGAGGTAGTACAAGTGAAGAAAAAAATGCAATCAAAGTATGCATGAACTAATATTTAATACAAATAATTTATTTCAGGCGCCTGGATTATAACTGATGGTTTGCAACAAGGTATTGCCAAACTTGTTGGAAAAGCAGTCAGAGACCAACAACTGACAGCCACGACAGACCAGAATAAAATAGTAGCCATTGGAATCTCGCCATGGGCAAATATTGACGATAAAGAGGCTTTAATAGATGACGAGGTATTTAAAAAAACTACAGAAAGAAGGGCGTAATAAAAGGAGAGGACCGTGGCTTTTGGGTTTGTGGTACATGCGCAGTGTATCAGTGATGCTTTTGGATATGAAGGAGTGAGGGAACGGCCCGAGTTACGCATCGGCCATAGCTGCTCATTAAGAACCCGTTCCAAACGGGTGCGCGATGCGCAGCGATAGTCGAAGCGCGACGCGTCCTTGGTTGAGAGCCCAAGAGGGTGGGGGGGGGGGGGGAGTTTCCGCTTCGTGTATTCTTATCCTGTTATGTTTTATTGTCATGCCTTTCTTTGTGTTTCTATCACCATGTCATGATGAAAGTTATTCTCAAATATAGAAGAGGCAGAGAGAATTTATATACTTTTCTTGATGTCTTCACACATTCTCTAATTTGGGCACACCTGTAAACGGTGTGAAATTGGGGTAATCCGGTATAAAAATGCAATCCGACATCTGTGGGGCTATACGATTGATCAACCACGGATACTCCTCCCCAATTTGGTGTTCGCTCTATTATCAATCCACGGATTCCCACCGTTTATTTAATATAAAAACTTATCGATACAACGTCTTATACACTATTTGCAAAACATGTGTAAGTTTATCTTGAATCCATAGGAAGGTTCGGTGATGGTTCAACCCTACAGCCCTGCCGGGTTATACTGGTCAACTACCACGGATCCTCCTGTTCAGTTTGGTGTTTACTATGCTATCTACTCAAGGAGTGCCACCATTTTTTGAAGCAAAACGTAAGGCATGTCGTCGACACACTACTAAAAGAAAGCAAATTGTGCAAATCTATCTTGTATTCGTGGGGGGCGCGGTGGCTCAGTTGGTAGAGGTGCAGGCTGCAAGCCGAGAGGTCCTCGGTTCGAATCCCACCTGCGGCAACCGCGTTGTGTCCTTGGGTAAGACACTTCACCCCGATTTCCTACATGGGGGCACGATGACGCTGTGTACTGAGGCGTACTGCACGTCGATGGTGCGCATGTCTTCAATCAATCTAACCCTGCCTGTGCTGCGGTGCAGAGTTCAGAGTTACGATGTTGGAGAGCTGACAGCTGCTCGTCGTTGCTCGGTGGTTCTCTCCGGGTACTCCGGCTTCCTCCACCCGTAAAACTGTCGCGGTCACGATTAGCCATTGTGCATAAGTATGTGACCTTAAACACCAATAAATAAATAAATAAATGATCTTGTATTCGTGGAAATATTAAGCATTTTACAATTTTTTCCCAATCAGTTTTAACGTTTGGTCGTTCTTTTCTGTTCACATCCATTTAACCCTTTACCCAACGCAGACGATATCAAAATTTATTATTTTAAATAACATTGTTTCAAATATTTCAAAAAATTTCAACAAAACCATATCATGTGACCCCTCGTTGGAACGAGCTCGACGAGCTCGTTCCAACGAGGGGTCACATGATATGGTTTTGTTGAAATTTTTTGAAAAAAATAATATTTTTTCAACTGCTGAATTTGCATATTACGCGGTGGGATGTGGCTGATTCGTTGCGTAAAGGGTTAAAAATAAGAAAACGGCGCTTTCACCATCTTTTGATGCTCTGTGAGTTTCTTTTCTGTTCATTATACTAACAGTGCGCTAATCATGACATATAATATGGGCACTATCCTTTCCATTAATATAATATTAGTGTATGGAGTAAGATTTGCTAAATTTTTTTCCTAGAAAAAATTAAAACTTGCAAATTATTGTAAAACTACAGTCGCCAAACAAAGAGTCAAAGTGGACGGTTACTTAAATGCTTCGAATTAGTTTACCATAAAAACCAAGTTTCTTTTTGTAACGTTTAATAAACGAAAACAACAGACAGCCCTGGGATCTGTCTGTTGTTTTCGTTTATTAAAAGTAACAAGAGGAAACTTCGCTTCATTTTCTAGTTATGCCCGAGGTGTTTTCTCAACAATTACATGATTGTTAATTGGACCTTTCTCGACCGGCCAATATTTTCAGGGGAGAAAACTTTATCGATAGTCGATTTTCATGACGAGATAAGTCAGGGATGAATATTGTGGAAAATGTTCACGGTGAAATGTCAAGATCAGAACCTTCAGCGACAATTAAACAACATAACTGGTGGTTAAGTTAAGTATGTAAATATTATATAAATCAATAAAAAAGACCAGGGTTACTCCACATACTTTATCAATTTTATTAACGTTGATTCCGATATCTTTCGGCAGTCAGTTGTTCACCTTTCTGTAAATGACTTTAGGAGGCGAAGCGACGCTGTACATCTGTGTATAAAACATGGACATATCCTCCCCAAAACACGAATCTGACCCACAACACTTTAACCTGAGCGTCGATACATGGAAGTTTCAACGCTGGCAGCAGAATCAACCGTGTGATGCCAGCTAGAATCTCAGCTAGATGCCAGCTAGAATCTCAAAACTGTCCAACATGGTGATGCGAGAGTTAAAATTTCCAGACGGTTTTCCCAGGCCATTAACCAGAACGAAAACCTGAAACGTAACTCAGTATCATTCTCTAACTGGTCGAGGGCTAGATTATTTTTGGTGGTTTAAATTTTTTTATACAAAATTTGTTTTATTACAAATAATTGGAGAGTGCCTGTGAGCACTCTCCGATAATTTATAATAAACACATATACAAAAACAAAATAATATTTGCGTTTAACTAAATATGAATCATGTGCAAGGAAAATGTTGGCTGTTTCTTTGGCACACTTATTTTTCTGAAAGCCCCGAGAGTGGCTTCTAGCACTCGACCAGTTTAAACAATAATAATGAAACAGGCTCGAAACGTTTGTTTATTCTTATTATTTTAAAGTATTTCGTTTATTATTATTATTATTTTAAAGAATAACATTCATTTAGCGAAAGTAATTCTTTAAAATAATAAACGAACATGTTGGGTGGAGGGGGGGGGGCGCGGTGGCTCAGTAGCTAGAGGTGCAGGCTGCAAGCCGAGAGGTCCTCGGTTTGAATCCCACCCGCGGCAACCGCGTTGTGTCCTTGGGCAGGACACTTCACCCCCATTGACCACGTGGGGGCACGGTGACGTTTTGTACTGCACACCGATGGTGGACTTGTCTTCAACTAATGCTAATCCTGCTTGTGTGGATTTAGTATGTTGGGGAGCTGGCAGTTGCTCACTATTTCTCGGTGGTTCTCTCCGGGTACTTCGGCTTCCTCCACCCGTAAAATTGTCGTGGTCATGATTAGTCATTGTGCAGAAATATGTGACTCAAACACCAAAAAGCAAATAAATAACGAACATGTTTCGTTTTTTAATAAGTCTATAAAATGTCACCTCCCTTATGTTTCATTTATACACAGGATATATGATACATAAGGGCATATTTGCATAATGAAAATTGTGTTTTCCTTAAATAGTAGAGCGCTAAATTATTTTTGGTCATCAAAGTTTGTCACATGTCTTTGCCTTGTTACAATTTATGGGAGTGAAGAGGCACTCTCCCATAAATTTTAACATGACAAATTCCAACAGACTATTTATTTCAAAGATAATTTGAAGCACATGCACATAATATGGAGCCTTTAAGTTATGGTAGCTGAGCATCAGCACAAAACCCAAATATTGGCTTTCAGCACTCTACCAGTCAAATCGTCAACGTTTTTTTTTCGAATTCGCGACTTTAAGAGTATATATTGGTATTCGGGTGGCCAACAATTTTCTACAAAAACGAATTTTCCGACAGGGTCATAGGGAGGGGCAGACCCCACAGCCACCCCCTAGAATCGGGCCTACTTTTGATTAGTTGTGTTTATTCAGGGCGTCGCGAAGATGACCAGCTTGGAGTGTAAACCGGATTTTTATCAAACACCTATTAATGTAAAACACGGGATTTCCACTGTGCTACCTGTACGATAAACAAAGTTGTATCGCACATGTGGTGATACAAAACACGTCCGATTTCGTTTCCGACGTAAACAGAGAAGGGACCCGTCTGAATAAATGACGTCAATCATTCGTCGAATGCATCGGAGTCGTGATCGCTTGGAAATTCCAATTCCTCTTTTAGATTTGTTTACCCGGGATATTTAAACAATCAGATTCGAGCCAAAAATTAACAAAATAAAAATAACCTTCTGACGGCTTGTTCCTTGACAAACACTTTCCACAACTTATCATATGCTAAACTTATAAGCCATTTAAAACTGTTTGTTGTGTTTTTCCCCGCAGTTTAGTTTGAAGTTCGATCATCGTGACCGTGACATTGATCGGTGCCAATTGGTTTCCATCAATCGAATGCCGTAAAAATTAAAAAGCAACTTAGGGTTGGTACCCCGCCAACTAACAGTGATGTCTCGCTGGTTCCGTCATATACCTATCTTTGCCTCATGGTGTGTGAGTTCCCAAACCAGTGTAAATTCCCATGACCCTGGAAAACACAAGGATAACTAACAATACTACTCTATCTCCCACATATATACACCCAGGAAACACTTGCGTAAGACAAAAAATTATTAACAAGGGAAATCCCCCCTGACCCAAGCCAGCTGATGTATCCCTCGTCCCAACTCCTACTACCTTACAACTTGCCCCCATCCTTTGATAGGGTACCCATCCGGCTCAAGCCAGTTAGGGGGCCATGTGTCCTGTTAGACACTACTTTCGATATTTCCAGGTGAGATGGGACCAAAGTTATCCCATAGAAAGCCCTTAGACCGCCTCCAACTGGACCCCACTTGCCCTCACACTCCTCACCTACAGGCCACCGTGTGATGCCTGTCTTACCAGAGTTCCCTGCCCCACATGCAACACTATGTTGATTGTCTCCTGCCAGTACTTCCATGGGTGTCTTTCTCCAAGTCCCAGGGCCCCTCCTAACTCTATGTCTCTGATGCCCTTGTTTGGCTACTCTGGCCACCTCTCGCAGCTTCTCCTGGCCCAATATTCCTCCCCCAGCCAATAGAGTGCATTTAGTGTCCTTTATGTTTTGGCATCCCCGCAAAAACCTTGCGTGGTAAACAACGTCTCCCTTCTCCCTTTATGTCCACCGTAATAACCGTTGCTCATGGTTCTCGTCACAGTGTACGGCCTCTCCCACTGTAATCGCGGTCTACCAGAGTTTGTCGGCCGGAGCATGGCCACCTTTTGACCGACCCAAAACTTCATAGCCTTTGGTGTACTCCCGTGTCGACCCTCAGAACTTCACTATATCACTGCCATCGCATGGCTACTAACGCATTGTCACATTAATGGATGCCTTTCCTCTAACATGTGACGGAATGCCACTGTAGCATTACCTTCGCACGACCACTAATATATCGTAACTTGACTGGACGCTTTTCACTCAAGCAGTTGCCACTTAGGATGATTAGTGCTCCCCTCCATTTATCTCAGAACAATGTTCACACATTGCGCTCTACAACAGGTAATACTATCTACCTAAATGCCAATTTGCGAGCTCTCGGCGCTCGTACTATTTCTGATCCTACACTCACATATGGCCACCGCCTTGGCCCGCGATTGTTCCTATTCTAAATATGAGCTCTGTGTCTCCCCTTACGCTACAACGTGCCTGTACTTTCGCACCGATACGGCACCTCCTCCAGCCTATCCCATTGGATACCCCCAGCTCATCGCCTTTGTCAAACAGTCTAACACGCCTTGAGACTGGAATGATTTTTTCGAGAAAACTCCCGACTTTTATTCGATCTCCAGAACATTAATTCTCATCTTAATTGCTTCTCTTGAACTTGGCTGCATACATCTATCTTAATTTAATATTCAGAAATTTAATATTTCTTTGAACGTCTCGCATTTTCGGTATATCCTGACATTCGGCGACAGACCAGATACGTAATTTGGTGTGTGACCAGAAGATGTGCGATGTACTGTTATGGAATTTGCATGTGATCAATTTGTTTTATCACCTTGTGGATTTCGAATCAAAACGGTACTCCATACTGGGCCCCCAACAGCTCGAATCGTGTACTGCAAACGTCATTTGTATGAACGACTCTATGTGTGACATAAGTCCAAGTATCAAATGTAGTGTTTTGAGAAAGCGCACGATTACAACCAAGGGCGAATCGGTATCTGAGACTCCAATCCAGATAAATATGTCCAGAGTGGAAATACACAGAACGACATACGCGTGTGAATGTGTTAATCGATATGGCACTTGTGCCATCGAGGGAAGGATAAAACTCGAGGCCGCAGCACGCGTGTGTCGTTCTGTGTTTATTACACGCCACACAGCAGGCACATAGAACACACTGGAACTCAGTGGGCGAACTATCAACAAAAACATTTTATCGTCAACTAAATTTGCGAGGGGAACCTGTGTTACTATTTTGACTATCGCTTGCGATCTTTTTGCACGATTTGTAGAAAATTACAGTGAAATTTCGCTTCTGTTTAAAAATAGTCCATCAACGATTTCTGTTCCGCACATATTTTCATTTTCCGCATGGTTTAGTGTTGGTGTAGATTGGAATTCCCCAGAACAGGTGTGTAATAAAAAGTTTTGGTGTGTGTGTGTGTGCTCCACCCTCCCACGTCCCCTCCTTAGCGATGTCTCTGAATTGCTATTATTTATACCCTTGCATGTTCGTAGACATCTATTTTAATTCTAAAGAATATTTATGAAGTGATTAGAAAGATGTGTCAGCTACTGGTTTTCGATGCATTTTTTTCAGATGGAAGGTTCATGGCCTGCTAAATATCACAGCGATGGCGTTCTGGATCTCAATCATTCACACTTTATCCTTGCGGACAATGGTACCTGCAAAAAGGGTGCGGAAATAGCATTCAGAGCAGCACTAGAAAAAGCCATATCAGACATGAAAACAGACTCGAGTAAAGGTAAGATGTAAAAAAACTTATGGGAACATTTAAAATTACGAAATGTTGAAAAGTTATCGAGAATGATTTATCCGTTGTACAGTTCATAACGTGGATTATAAGCATCCCCATTCTACATGCAGGGTAAATAATATTAGTTATCCCCTGTTTCTCAGCCAATCAAATGCAGGGATTTTGCCCTTTTAGGGAATAAAGTTGTTTATAATACGCAAAGTTGTATAAATTATCGAGAAAATGTCTAGGTTATAAAACTCGGTATCTCCCCTTCAGGATACGCAGAAGATTCGTTTCACGGCAGCACGACGTTCAACGTCAGAGCGGCGTGTCAGATTATCCAGATTGTCTCCCATGAAAATTCAATAAAACTGAACCTTTGTCGAATAAATTATTCTATGATGCTTCTCTTGTAGAGCTTAGTCGCGATTTCATATGGAAATTCTGTACTGAGTTCACTAAAAATCGATCTGAGCCGAGGTTTACCGAGGCTCAGATCGATTTTAGTGAATGAGGTTCAGAAATTTCTTATCAAATCATGACATGCGGAATTAGGAAGATGTCCAGTCACCATTGACGCTACTATGCGCCAAGTCAAGTACTTACATAAACTAAACACGGTGGCTTCTCAAACTTTACTGGGCAATGCAAACACGGATGTGAAAAACCATGAACTCTTAAAATCTCCCGAAATGAAAATGCAGAATCTTACACAACTAGACACCGATAACTTCAGTATCAGTCATAAACATCAAAACAGAAATATGCTGGAAGAGCATTGGAGTAGACACGAAACTAATTTCTTCTCAAGTATTTAAGATGATGACGATAGAGACGGACGTAAAACAAATTACCGACATACAGAACATTTAAAGACGATTACATTATGGAGCCATACCTGTACAAGCCACTTCTCGGGAACCTAACTAGAAGGGATATCAGTACCCCGTGGCTCACCAACAGGTGGCCAATGTAAAGGGGTGGCTGGAGTAAAAAAAGTCCCAAACCTGCACACCAAAGTCCAAAATTAAAGTAAATAAGCAGCCAAAGGGTTAAATAATATAATAATAGCCCCAAGAAGCATGCTAACATAAAATAGGAACCAGGGCAATATGCTACAAGGTTAGACTCCACTTTGAAGAAAAGAAAGACAAACCTCAAAACCTGCACATAAAAGTAAAAAAAAGTATCACATTTGTTTCAGTGGGTTAAAATTGAGAAAAATACCCTGATAATGTCACAGTAACAACCATAGCAATATGCCAGTAAGGTGAAACTCTATCTGAAAAATACCCACTTGGAAGAAAAGAAAGAAAAACCTCAAAACCTGCACATAAAAGTCAAAAAAGTATCAGATTTCTTTCAAAGGGTCAAAGTTTAGAAAAATACCCCGAAAATGTTACAGTACCCACCATGGCAATATGCCAGTGAGGTAAAACTCCACTTAAAAAATGTCAAAACCTGTACACAAATAGTCAAAATTAAAGTACATAAGCAGCTAAAGGGTTAAATAATATAATACTAGCCCCAAGAAGCATCCTAACATAAAATAGGAACCATGGCAATATGCTACAAGGTAAGTCGCCACTTGGGAGAAAAGAAAGACAAACCTCAAAACCTGCACATAAAAATACAAAAAAAGTATCACATTTGTTTCAAAGGGTTAAAATTGAGAAAAAATACCCTGCAAATGTCACAGTATCCACAATGGCAACATACCAGTAAGGTGAAACTCTACTTGAAAAATATCCACTTGGAAGAAAAGAAAGACAAACCTCAAAACCTGCACATAAAAGTCAAAAAAGTATCACATTTGTTTCAAAGGGTTAAAATTGAGAAAAATACCCTCAAATGTTAAGGTAACCACCATGGCAATGTGCCAGTAAGGTAAAACTCCACTTGAAGACAACATTTCAAAACCTGTACACAAAAGTCAAAAACATGCACAGAAAAGTCAAAAACCTGCATACAAAAAAAATGTCCAAAATTAAAGTAAATAGGCAGCTAAAGGATAAAATAATACAAGTAACTAAGCATGGAAAGGGTTGAATATGATATTACTATCCCTGAAAATCATGCTGACATAGAAAAAAAAGCCAACCCCCCCCCCCCCCCCCCCAAAAAAAAACCCCAAAAACATCAAAACCTGCACACAAAAGTTCAAAAGGTATGAATCCGGACCCCGACGCAGACGCCGACATGAGGGCTATGCCATAGGCTCACACAACTATCGTTGGTAAGCCCAAAACATCTTCACTCGACTCCGAATCATAACCACAGTCTATTAGTCAAGAAAGGGAGGCATTCACAACCTCATATCCCGGTTAAAGAGAGATTTTGTAAGGTCTGTGGTTCTGGGGCGATTGGGGACGGGTTTCTTTTCGTTATGGAGTGTATCACGTATGACAAAATGAAAAAAAATCTCCTAAAAGAAATTAATAAGGATGCAGATCTAATAGTTTCGCGCGCCGAAGACGCACAGGGACGACATGGGACAAGCCCCTTTCGACCCTCGTAGACTGCTGGGGGACTTTTGTGCCATATCCGGGCGTGGCAAAGGAGGAAAGAATAAGAAAGTTTGCTATCCGCGTTTGTGCTTTCTGCGTGTCTTCTTTGGACGAGGCGGCTGTGATGGAGAGACCGTGGAAGTGATAGTTGGCGTTGTTGAGCAATTTGCTGTGTCTGTCGGTTATTTTTGTTTGTTGAGAAATTCCCACGCTAGTCTGGTGATTTCATCGGAACGCCTATCGTCTTCTTTGCATTTAGCCATGAATTGCTGGTGTTCTGATATTATATTTGCCAGAGGATGAAGGTCTGTATGCTCTTTGGATGTTATCTGCGAAGTCGGTGATGGTAATTAGTTCCTTTTCCTGGCTGTCCGGGAATGAAGGAAGAGGGGCGTGAGGGGTGGGAGGTGGCGAAAAAGCAACTTCCAGTCCATCCTCAATCTCTACAGGACGTTTCTCATCCAACTGTATCGGCTGGGGAGCCGGTAGTTGGCTGGGTGTGCCTGTGGGACTGGGAGGGGAACTGGTGGCTGCCTCTGAAACCTCCACTCCCACTCCTCTCCTTCTTTTTATCTAGAAAAGCCCCCAAGCGTCAAACATCCCTCCGCTTGGGCGACGGACTCTTCTTTCTGTTCTTCTTCCTACTCTTCTCACTCTTCTCAGGGCCTCCGGACCCCCTCGGGTGAGGACTAGTGTGAGAGGGGTTCCTCTTACAAAAAGGTACTACCTCTCCCCGAGGATGGCGGTGTGGTGCTCTCTTCTACGGTGAATTCCAAGGTCAGATGGACGCTCTTGCCAGTCTCTTGGATAGTCCAGGTGATTGGACAAGAGATTCCCAGAGCTGAGATGGTTTTCCTAAGTACCTCTGGTAATTCCAGTGTTGTCATAGTCGCTGATGAGGTGTCCACGCTCTGAAGTCAGAGGTGTGAATGATAAATAAGGAGACTGAAAACTTTCAATATATGGATATAAAAGGAAAATTTTAGCTGATAATGCGAAACAATATTACCCAGCAATGTAATCCCATCTGTAACATGATTCGGCGCTTCTTTCAAAATAGGGGATCCAAGCTCTCAAAAATAAAATAAAATAATTGTTTTTATGTTGATATAAACTGAGTCAAAAAAAGAAAGAATAATAGAAACAAATGTGAAGAAATAGCATAAAGGATGAAATATAATAGTTCTAATGTTACATGTTTGTGGACAAGAAGTCGCGTAAAGAGTTTATTGACATGTTGTTGTTGTCCACCCAACCGTTGCTACGGATTTCAAAATAGCACGTGCTACCCGAGAATGTCAAATTGAATGGGTGACCGACGATTTTCTTTGTGTTATGTTGTGATAGAGAGCCTGAGGTTGCGTGATATTGGTATGCATGAGGCTGGGATACCTCCAGACGAGCTCGCTGCTGAGTTCGGAGTCATTGTGACCACTATTTACCGTCTCATTGGAAGGTATAGAACCACCGGATCTTCTGCCGACCGACCGCGTTCAGGTCGACCAAGAGTGACGACTCCTGCACAAGACCGACACATCAGGACGTCTCACTTGCGGGATCGCTTCCTTCTGGCAACGAGGACAGCAGCAATTACTCCTGACAGAACTAACAATAGAATCAGTGCACAAACTGTCCGCAACAGACTCGCTGAACATGGCATCCGAAG
Organism: Pictodentalium vernedei; assembly: GCA_031216915.1. Classification (NCBI taxonomy): domain Eukaryota; kingdom Metazoa; phylum Mollusca; class Scaphopoda; order Dentaliida; family Dentaliidae; genus Pictodentalium; species Pictodentalium vernedei. The sequence continues at coordinate 325,941,894 of CM062289.1, read as the reverse complement.
TTGGCGTCCATACCACGGACCAATCCTTACCCAACGTCATTGTACCGTCAGAATGGAAAGGGTACGTCAGCGTGTTCGCTGGACTCAGCAGCGTTGGAGCACCTTTCTTTTTAGTGACGAATCGCGATTTTGTCTACGGCGCTCTGATGGTAGGGCAACGAGGGGTCACATGATATGGTTTTGTTGAGATGTTTGGATAAATTTGAAAAAATGATATATATTTAAAATAAATTTTGATATCGTCTGCGTTGGGTAAAGGGTTAAAATAGCTGACACACCAGAGGTGGCTGAGTAGGTAGTAAGTATGTCGGGGAGCTGACAGTTGCTCGCCGTTGCTCGGTGGTTCTCTCCGGGTACTCCGGCTTCCTCCACCAGTAAAACTGCCGTGGTCATGATTAACCGAGGTGCAGAAATATGGGCCTTTAAACACCAATAAACAAGTAAATAAATATTATGATTACGCCACTTAGTTCCACCAATTGTGATAATTTCTTGATGTATTCAAGATGAATTAAACACTCATTGATTGGAATATCTATCACTGGATGTCAAAAGAATATTTTTATAACTTTGTGAGTAAACGGACATCATATTAATGAAACGGTAGTCGGCGCATAAAATGGACGAAAGGTTCCTGAACAAGTATCATAAAACAGTGTCGGATTCTAATAGAATCTGGTTGGTGGGCTGAGAGCTTTCCTGTGCTGGTGAATTTGCTACTTGTTATTGTTCTAATCTATTTATACTCTTTTTATTGCAGATATTGCTTTCGTCCCACGCGCGTTGGTAGTGGTCGAAGGAGGCAATGAAGCTCTTGAAATGATTAAAAAATCGACACAGCTTGGCACCCCGACTATTATAATCAAGGTAATTAGGAGAGTAGAGATCCTGTGTTGTTGAGAACTGTTTCACAAAACAAACACCACCTGATGTCATGAATATAGAAAGCTGTACTGCGTTTACCGTTTAATTTCAAAAGTTTTCACCCTTTACCAGAGAAGCAGACAACACTTGCAAACAAAATTATTGAATAACTAATTTTTTTTTCATTTTTGCGTCAACAACATAGCTTATGACCCCTCACTGGAACGGGCTCGTTCCAATGAGAGGTCATAAGCTATGTTTTTGACGCAAAAAATGAAAATTGAATGACATATTTTTGTGGATTGCGCTGGTCGATTTTTGCTGTTACGTTGGGTGAAGGGTTGGCAGAATATCTCTGTTAATTGTTGATAATAAATAAATAAATAAATAAATAAATAAATAAATAAATAAATAAATAAACATTCAATATGTTTTTACTTCAATCTTGCCTGTTAATTGAATGTGGAGAAAGTATTATAAGACTATACCACAGCCTTTCATTTATTTCAAATTATTCCAATGGGATTTATTTATTTATTGGGGTTTAACGATACTTTCGTAGGCCAGGGTCACCTCGTGTCGGACAGTTTCAAGGGTGGAGAAAGCCGGAGTACCAGGAGAGAACCACCTAGCAACGGTAAGCAACTGTCACACTCCCCAACGTTCTAACTTCACACAAGCAGAGTTAGCATTGACGTGCGTGCAGTACGCCTTAGTACACAACGCCACCGTGCCCCCACGTGGGCAATTGGGATCAAGTGTCCTATCAGAGGACACAACGCAGTTGCCGCAGGTGGGATTCGAACCCAGAACCTCTCGGCCTGTAGCCTTCATCTCTATCTACTGAGTCACCGGGCTCTCACTCAAATGGGATATTTAAGACTTGACTTTGAATGTGTAGATTCTACGATTTCAATGTTATCGACACCTCAAACATTATAACGGAAATATTCACAATTCCTCGTTCATACTCCTTAACCTTTACCTAACTAATCGGTCGAATCTGTCCTCGTAATTTTCAAAAAAAACAATTGAAAAAAAAAATTGAAGAGTTCAATAAACCATATCATGTAACCCCTTATTGGAACGAGCTTGATGTGCTCGTTCCAGTTTGGGGTCACATTTTATGGTTTGGTTTTGTTGATTTTTTTTTGTTGGAAAAATTAAAAAAATAGGGCCTAATAATTAAAATAATAAATTTTGATATCGTCTGCGTTGGATAAAAGGTAACATAAAAAAGAATTTCACAAGCATTGTCACAAACTCTTGATCTGTGCAGATTACAATATTCTCTGACGTCACTGTTGTTTGGAGGGTGGGTTACTTTTCATGGAACAACTTCTGCTTCAACTCAATCTGCAGTACTGGTTTGTGTAAGCTACATTTTGCAAAGAGCAATAGGGCCTATGCACTTTCATTATGTTCTGGTGGAATATTTTAAATTGGAGAATGTGTAAGTCCTTTGGTAATTTAAAGATTTCAACAGCACCCCATCTTCCGCAGACACGGCCATGTAGCTGGCTTTTCCTACTCTTTACCTTGTTAACACAACCAAAAGGTATACTTGCAAATAGTGGCAATTTGTGTGAACACCGCAGGCCGGATATGATCGTAACGTTAGGTAAGCGTTACACAATTTCCAACGAATATTACCTAGTGTTATAATTTTCGTTTTACAAGATCACTCATTGAAATAAAAAATCTGAACTTCCTTATCCATTCTTCGATGCACATTGATAAGACCTATTCCGCAAACTGACAGAAGTAACAGTGGAGAGATGGAATGACCCAGATTGGCCATTCTCTCAAATATCAGGTGCGACGTCATAATCACGTGTCTAAGGGACGTCATGCGGGTTATAATGGAAGAAAAAACACCCCAAATCACCGAAACGGACTCGGCAAAGCCGCCGCGTGGGGTTTGTAAGAGTATCACTGAGTGTTATAGGACCGATTGTCTCCTACGGATGCGTTCCATTAGATGGGAGTGTATATAATTACCGAAATCAACCCGAAAACTATTCTTAAGCTTGGATTCTTCTAGAATCCTTGTTTGTTTGCCTATCTTGATCTATTCTATGCCTTATTCTTCTATTCCTTGACCTGTTTTTGCATTTGTTATGACTTCCGAGACGTGTCGCGGTGATAGTACACAACGTTAACAATGTGTAACTATCACATGCAGTAATTGGGCGAGTCGCGGGCGTTTTCGTGTCGATCCGGCCCCGAGGACGATCCGTACCCAGACGTCCGTCCCCAGTCATTCCATCCCCATTTACCGTAGTCGGTCCGGCCGCAATTATTCAAATTAATGGCAGTTATTTTTATTATTAGTCATTAATAATATTATCATTGTTGATGACAGCAACAGTGTCACAAATTGGAAATAGTATATTGAGTGGAGCCCACAGGCTCAGTTTTATACCACGCATTTGCTGAAAAGAATTACAGCATTAACCACATTAGTGTGAACATTTTGACATAATGTTACATGTACTAATGATTTATACTTCTTATACTATACACTCGTCTCGTTGGAATGAATGAAAAGTTTCAGCGCACCAAAGGAGCACAGGGATGATGTGTGATCTGAAATCCCTTAATAACTTTATCTGCTAAAGAATCCTCGAGAATCGAAAGCGATGGCCAATAATCTTATTTGGTTGGAGTGAGCGTGCTGGCAGTAGAGTACTGGAGTCAGACCCTTGAGAACCTCGAACTAGAAGGTGACTAGGAATTGTGCATAACTACAAAAATTCTGCTCTGTGTTTTACTTCGAAACGTAGGCCTGTTTTGGTACTACTGAAGCCGCAGTTTGATGGTTGTTTAGAAAAACAAAAAGAAACCTAATTCGCTGGGTTTGGAAGCAGCCCCAGCATACTATCCATAACGGTTATAAAAAAGGAAAACATCCACCAATATGTGTTTTTTGGAAAGGTGGGAGTCATCCATTAGCCTATAAAGGAGAGTGGATGCTGAGCCTTGGAAAAAAATAAAACAAACAAAACTCACAGACACACAGGCCCAGAAGCCCTTAAAAGGGCTGTCATTTCTGGTTGGAAATATGAAATAGAAATAGAAAAATGAAATAGAAACATGAAATGAATTTTAACGACTTTGTTAGTTACACAAAATACATGTCACAACTGATGAATTCTACATGGGGCCGCATAATCTTGGGACGGATCGACTGGGGCGCGGATCCGGCTGAGGCCTGGGGACGGATTGTCATTAGGGCCACCGGTGTTCACGCTGGTATGTGCCAAATGCATATTTTTAAAAAATCTGGCATATAAATGTGAGCGTTTGGCACAAAAGTTGGGCACATATATTCAAAATCACGAACCTGGTATATTCTGGATTTTTGCAAAAACCGGGTATACAACTTACAATTTCTCCTAATAAAGCGAACAAATGATAAATTGAATGAATCAATATGAATGTCCACATCATTAATTACAGAAAAGTAATCTTGTTCAATGATCTGTTACTCTCCAGTTATCCTTACCGGTGACCTTGGATTAAGAAGTCGTGTATGCCTCGTGTGTAATCAACGCATGCTTTGCTTCTTCGCCAACGACCAATGGACCAGATTATCAATTATCTTTAATTGTTGGTGGTACTTTCCCCACTGACCAAAATAAAAAAATAACACAGTTATGAAATGACAAAGGTTTCAATCCACATGTCAATCTGTTAAGCCAGCGTGAACACTGGGGGTCACATCGACCTGTTACCGGCGCATGCTGGATGTGCCGATATGTGCTTGTGTGCAAGTGCACAATGTGCGCACAACACATGACTCTTATCTTCATCTTAGAAAAAGAGGATTCTCTAACCACAGACGTATCCCAGAAAGGTATTCTATTAGTGGAATTCTATAATGGGGATTCCATAAGTGGGATTCCGAGCTCCTATACAGCTCCTAGTTCCCAGTAATCTTACCCTCAACTTCTACCATCTCTTTAAGTATTTATCCTATGATCAGCTTCCACTATCTTTACCACTGCTATGATCTTCTACCACTCTTGCAGCCTTGAGCCATCACGGTCACTGGTGACTTGTAGCTCTACTTCATGCTTCCTAACTATGTCTGACCCCGTCTTGATTCTGACCTCGGGCAAGTCTTTAACAGACTCAATCAGTTTGCCCCATTCATCTAAGCCCATTTCAGTTTTTGTATTTCCATGTTCAAGTGCATGTTAGGGTGCCATTCATATAAGAAACAGCCTGTTCATTGTACCGGGATGTGCATGTGCACTTGTGCACAATGTGTACACAAGTAGTATGTCTCGTATGTTTCACCCCCATTCTGGATGACCCCGGTGGATGACCCCGGAAGTGACGTCATGTCACGTGACGTAGTGGCGCCATGTTGTGTTGTCATGGTAACCCGCGTGAGCGGCCATGTTGTGACGTCATCTCCATAGTGATACGTGGTGTTAGTGCGCATGCGCAGCGCGTGTTGTTAGGGTGATACGTGTTTCCGTCGTCCATTTTGTATACTGGAGGCCGCCATCTTGGTTTCTATGGTAGCACGTGACTGCTATGTTACCCTAAGGCCTACAATAGGACAGGGGTATGTTTTGGGGGTATGTTCGATTGAATCGGAGTATTTTCTGGAACGACTTCCCTGGATAATTACCACAAACAACCCGACAACTTGTATTATTTCGAATTCTTCCAGAAGTCTCTGCTTCTATGTATCTATGCAATAGTTTACGTCTACCTGGGCATGTTCCTTTATTCTAGAGTATACTCCAGTAGCGTAGAAGAGCCTATTAATTGGAACAGTTTACCTTATTATTACTATATTTAGCGATTTCTGGTCTATTCTTGTTAGTTCTGACCCTATTCCAAGTACTCTTGTTGTTTCATTTATCTAGATTATAACTAACCAATCAGATTGCTTGATTTCCCATAATCTGTATGCAGGGTTATCTCCCTTTATTGGGGTGCCGGGATATTGCCATTGATATAGGTTTTTATTATGCAGAAGGGAGATAACTCTGTACGATTAAGTACAGGTTATGGGAAATCAAGCAATCTAATCGGTTAGTTATAATTTATATAAGTGATCTAGATAAATGAAACAACAAGAGTATTCGGAATAAGGTAGGAACTACTGGTATTACGTAGTAACAGAATGATACAAAGCATTTGGTAGGTTAATACTATGAACGGTTAGGATGGAACCTTTAGGGGAATATACCAACCATACTCTGCTGCCGTTCTGTATTACCAGGCATTGACCCCACCCCAGAATACCGCTCAATAATATGAAGCATCTGGTGGATCAGTAGTACCAAGGGCCAGCAAGAGACCTACAGGGATATGTACAGCCTATGCTATGCTACCGTTCTAAACTACCAAGCATTACCCCCACCCCCACAAAATCACTAGGTCTACCATAACGTACTACATATACCAGCCATGTAATAAAACAAAGCAATCGGTTGGTTAATAGTACCAAGCACTAACAGGGGCCTATAGGTGTATATACCGCCCATACTATAGTACCGTTCTAAACTACCAGGCGGTACCCCTACCCACAATACCCCTATGCCTAGCATTGCATACTGCCTATACCAGTCATAGGATAACATAAAGCATCAGGTGGGTTAATAGTCCTAAGGGTCAGCAAGAGACCTATAGGGATATGTACAGCCTATATAGTATCCTCAGATAAGTATCCTATAAAAGGTATCATCGTTAGGTATCCTCGAATAATACAATACCAGGCCATGGGTATCCTCAAATACCGAGATGAGGCTAAGAGTCGTAGTAAATTATGCCTCACTGAAGGATTTTTAATGGTCCTCATAACCTCAAAATTCAATGAGGCTATGAGGGATAGTAAATGAGGACTCATTTAGGGCTTTTACATAGCCCTCATGGACTCACACGACAAAAAAGGGATTCCACTGTCACAGGCGTTTTCCAAAATGGGATTCCATAGGATATACCTGTTAAATACTGAAATGAGGATAAGAGTCGTAGTAAATTATACCTCATTGAGGGATTTTTCAAGGTCCTCATAACCTCAAAATTCAATGAGGGTATGAGGGATAATAAATGAGGACTCATTGAGGGCTTTTACATAGCCCTCATGGCCTCATACGACAAAAAAGGGATTCTATAGCCACAGGTGTTTTGCAAAAAATGGGATTCCATGGGATATGGCCATTGGATATAGTCTTTTGTTATACAGAAGGGAGATAACCCTGCATACAGATTATGGGAAATCAAGCAATCTGATTGGTTAGTTATAATCTAGATAAATGAAACAACAAGAGTACTTGGAATAGGGTCAGAACTAACAAGAATAGACCAGAAATCGCTAAATATAGTAATAATAAGGTAAACTGTTCCAATTAATAGGCTCTTCTACGCTACTGGAGTATACTCTAGAATAAAGGAACATGCCCAGGTAGACGTAAACTATTGCATAGATACATAGAAGCAGAGACTTCTGGAAGAATTCGAAATAATACAAGTTGTCTGGTTGTTTGTGGTAATTATCCAGGGAAGTCGTTCCAGAAAATACTCCGATTCAATCGAACATACCCCCAAAACATACCCCTGTCCTATTGTAGGCCTTAGGGTAACATAGCAATCACGTGCTACCATAGAAACCAAGATGGCGGCCTCCAGTATACAAAATGGACGACGGAAACACGTATCACCCTAACAACACGCGCTGCGCAAGCGCACTAACACCACGTATCACTATGGAGATGACGTCACAACATGGCCGCTCACGCGAGTTACCATGACAACACAACATGGCGCCACTACGTCACGTGACATGACGTCACTTCCGATGTCATCCAGAATGGGGGTGAAACATACGAGACATACTACTTACACACCACACACAGTACATGGGCACACGTTGGGTTGCCAATGTGTGCTTATGTGAAATGCACAAAGTGCGCTCAACACATACACCTTTATTAGAACATACAATGAAAAGGGATTATAAAAGCCAGTTACTAGGAAGGATTCCACATAACTTGGAACTGGTGATTGATCGGATGTGCTTGTTTGCTATTGCACAATGTGTCAAAATGTCTGCACATCTCCGGCAGCCCATAGACGTGTGCTTGGGGTGCCGATATGTGCGAGTGCGCACAACATATGCAGGACAAATGCAATTCTTAGATGTGTTGATATGTGCTTGTCTGCTAGTGTACAATGTGCGTGTAAAACATGCAGCACACAGGCAAATACGATGAAAAAGGATTCTTTCGACGTGGGCAGACTTTAGAAGGGATTCCGTAAGTGAGATGTCAACGGCTATGAATCCCATTTACGGAACCCCTTCTGTGGTCTGGATTGAAAGTAAAATTTATTAACCACGGCCTAGACAATTAAGAATTGAATTATGACTGTTCGACATCCACAAGGCGATGGTTCAATTTTATGTTTATTCCCTTCATAAAACAGAATTATTTCATGTCCAGACAGGATATCGAGATGGCTTATCAACAAGACACTGCCTTGACTAAGTATAATTCGGTTAACCCTTTACCTAACGTAATGGCAAAAACCGGCCAGCGCTATTCTCAAAAATCGCCAATTAATTTTCATTATTTTTTTCATTTTTTGTCTCAAAAAAATAGGGTATGACCCCTCGTTGGAACGAGCTCGTCGAGCTCGTTCCAACGAGGGGTCATAACCTATGTTTTTGAGACAAAAAATGAAAAAAAATAGTTATTCAAGAATTATTTTTGCAAGTATCGTCTGCTTTTCAGGTTAGGTAAAGGGTTAAGGTCTATTCCTAAAAAAAAACCCCAAAACATCGTAGCTTCTGATTCAAAATAGTACCCTCAAACTGCCTATATAGTGCCTAAAATACAATTCACATTCCAGTCGGGGAAACCAACTATTTATAGAAGTAAACCGAAATTACAGAATACAGAATGTAAAAATAGACACTGCAATATCGAATGCAGTGTGTAACATCAATGGGCGATGTTCGAACGCCACATGATCAACTGGTATTGATGGGAAAATAACATCACCCGAGAATCCACTGTCAATTGTACAGTGTTCATTGAAGAAAATTTCAGCTGTGGTGCAGACAAAGTCATTTGGTAAAGAGAATGGACAAGAAAGTGCAGAATACTGCAGATTCTGCCAATGAGAGGTCAGAATGGCGCCAAAAACATTGAAATTTATACTTTCTGATTCATATTTCAGACTTTGAAGTTAAAATATCCCGGCTAAACAAACGTGCGAGCAACAGAAAGGTGATTACTTCAGGCCTAAAAACGCTTTGAATAGATAAAAAAAAACATTGAACAGACACATTACCTGCTATGTTATGTTTGAATGTTAACTGCACATAGATTTCACGAAAATTAACCCCTGTTATTGAGTTCGGTGGGTCATTGGTTAGAGTGTTGGACTTTAAACTGACAGGTCGACGATTTGATCCTGACCTATGCCACCTATGCTGTGTCCTTGGGTAATACACATAATCACGTTTTCCCACGTGGAGACAATGGCCATATGTACTAAGGCACTGTGCACACCGATAGCCCACTTGCCTTCAAGCGCTGCTGACTCTACTTGTGCCGAGTTAGTAAGTTGTTGAGACTTACAGTTGCTCGTCGCTGCTCAGTGGTTCTCTCCATCTTCCTCTATTCGTAGAACTGTTCGACATGATATGAGACTGACTCTTGAAAAAAAAACCAAGCTCATGTCAGGCAATATGTACTACTCAAAGTTTGCTAAGCGCCAAGTATATCCAACTACCTGTTTTACGTTTTAGTTGAAATATTGTTATGAAAAGTGTATATTTTTTATATTTAATTATATCTTTAATGATTTAACCACAGAAAGTAAGATTATGTTTGTGTTTGATATTATTTTTCAGCTTTTGAATACGATAACCATGGGAAATGGATTTTATTGGTAAAAGAGGAAATTTTTCAAATTTGCCAAAAAGTTGACGGAGCGAACTGGTATGGGCTCAATATCGAGTATGAGACCCATTACTGTTAATTACAGATTGACAACGCCTTCTCATGCTCCCAATCAGGTTCCAGATGGTCCTTTGTGGGATGTTGTTCCATTCTTGGACCAGCATGGCACCAAGCTCCTGGACACTTCTTGGTTGGACTGGACGGGCTGAAATTGCAAGCTGCAACTCATTCCAGACATGTTCAACTGGATTGAGATCAGGGGATCTTGCTGGCCAGTCCATACGCTCAATCCCCTCCCTCGGTCGGTACTCCCGGACAGCATGGGCAACATGAGAACGGGCATTATCGTCCATCAGAATGAATCTAACACCCACTGCACCTGCGTACAATCTGACGTGGGCATCCAGGATCTCATCAATATACCGCTGTGCAGTCAATGTACCACGGTCAAGGACACAGAGTTCAGTACGTCCATCCCAGCTAATGCTGCCACAGACCATTACTGACCCTCCACCATAGCGGTCATGCTCAGGAATGTTGGCCCTCCACTTTTTCCCCAGATATGCTTCACAGTTACACAACGAGTTAAAATGGGCGCATGGAATCGCTCTCCTGGTCTTCTCCATACCCTGGAACGCCTATCTGTGTTGTCTAGGCAGTACCTTGCCCCATCTGTAAAAAGGACATCCAACGTAATTCATGTCCCATTCATATCGTGCCTGGCGGTGGTTCTGGGACAGCTGAATGCGAATACATTGTCTTCTCGATCGGAGACCACCTTCGTGCAACCTTGCCCATATAGTCCGCGTCGAAACATTTACCCCGGATGCATTCTGAGGGTGACTGTGAAGCTGGGTTGCTGTGTCAAAGCGGTTCCTACGGGCCCGAATGATCAAAAACCGGTCTTCAGTTGCAGATGTTGCCCTGTCTCTGCCACCACCATGTCGTCTGACTGGTGTGCCATACTGCTGAAATCTTGCCCAGGTTGTGGTGATCACCGTATGGTTCACACCAATGGCTTCATCAGCCTGACGATGGGTAGCCCCTTGCTCCACCATCCCTACAGCCCGCCACATTTCTGCTTCAGACACATGTCTTCTTTCATTTGCATTCGCCATATTCAATCATTAAATCACAAGGGTTTGTGTTGAAATGAAGACTGAATACCCTACACATCTCAGGTACATGTAGACAGTACACGAAAACATCATGGAAATCAAGGGGTACATGCTTTCCATGACTGTCGCGAAAAGTCTGCCTGTCAAGAGAGCTAATGTAAATACTGGGGACCATCTCAATACATTCCTCAATCATATCCACCCAAGTTATCGCAAATGTGTCACAAGAAAATTTCACAATGATGTGTCAAATATGTGGTGCTTTGCAAACTTTGAGTAGTATATAAAAACAGTCAAGGATGTTTAATCCTAGTTCATAGTTATATGCCAGAGGAAGTTTAATAAAAGTGGAGAGGCACAATTTTTTATGGCTACCATGGTTCAGCCCAGTGTGAGAAAAGTTACAATCGTACATCGGTAAATGTACTGTTGTATTTTCCAGATTATTCGGGTACTTGTAGTTTGAATGAGCAGATTGAAATTAATAATATTAAACAACATAAAAATATATGAGATTAGCATGGACCAATCTTACCACACAGCAGTAAACACCGCACACAGCAGTAAACACTGCACACAGCAGTGTAAAATTGAGATTGACACACAGTCAAAACAGGTCTAAACGGTTTAATATTCACAGTCACGCTCAAATTGCTCACAAACTTTCATCTCATTCACACATAGAAGTCAACTGAGCATCACTTCGAAAACCATTCACTGGCTCGATCTTGGCAGCTGATTTTCACTAAATCAATTAACCCTAATTATACAACAGTACCATGACACACTACAGTCCATCTTTCAGATGTGCATGCCGCAGTGTGGTTCCTGTCCTGTCAATTTCTTCTACATCAGTCATCATCCAACCCGAAATCTAGCCTGCGGGTTGGAAGATGATTAAAGTAGAAGAAGCGAGCCGAAGCGACCGAAGGTACAATTCCTTGGACAGATGTTGTTTGAATTTGCACATAATATATTACAGGCATGTCTATATATGACATGTTTGCACGCGCCTAGTTTAACTCAATGTGTAGTTACCCAACATGTCAGGAAAAAGTGGAGAGGGCATGTGTCCCCTGTGCCCTCGATAATTCCGCCCTCTCTATTATGTGCTGATATTACTACTAGCTATACCATTCAATATTTTATTTGACAGTACTGATAGTATTATATGTTGTTTATTTGTTAAACAGGGGTTTGGTAGAGCCGCAGAAATTATTGCTTTTGCCGCCCAACAGTGTAAGAGAGAGTCGATGATTGGAACAGATGAACGTGGACGATATCAACCTGTGTAAGCTATTTTAAAAACATTCAATTCCAAACCAATACTGGCGGGATAGAACACGCCTTCAAAATCAGATCATATACTTCATAAATCAAAGGCAAATTTGCATAAAGTCAAGAGATGGGCTTTAGTTCTTAGGTCGAGAGCCTCTTATGAATATGTCTGGCTGGTAATTTGTCCTGGAGGGAATCAAATAAACTGAAATACCCAACATGATGATGACACACTATTATTATCACATAGTGTTTTATTGAACAACAATACGAATGCATGTAAGTCTACTGGGCATGAAGCTTGAACATATCTTCTCGGCTTGTACCTAGTCATGAACTAAGCTGTGTTTTGTCAATCAGAAGAGTGAAGCATTTTGTCAGAGACTACGATACAGAAAAACGTGTATCGCCTGGGTTTTTTTTTTGTTACTCAAAAAATGTGCATTGGGGATCAATCAGCTGATACCTGAAAATCACCTTAGCTTTTCATGGAAAGTGCGTATTGGAAATGAATGACGGGTAATTGCAATACACTCTAAACTCGGGTTAAAATCCAACCCAAATCAGTTGAGCTGGGTGAATATGAACCCAATTGGGTTCATGTTCACTCAACTCAGTTGTTGGGGTTGATTTTTAACCTAACTTATTTTAGAGTGTACTATTTTTTTGTTACGTGTAGATCTAGTGCATCAGGCATTAATGAGAGAATGTTTTCATTAGCGCTCAGCACATTAAATGTTATGCTAATTTGCCATACAAATAAACTTCCGTTATATTATTCTAGAGAGTTTGCACAAAGCGATAACAATAGTCTATACTATTTTGAATAGTATACATGTACACATGTATGTATTCCATCCAGAGGCGACGGGGCCAAGGGGCACAGGGGGCACGTGCCCCTCCACTTTTTTCCACAGATATGTTTCGCAGTTACACAACGAGTTAAAATGGGCGCATGCAATTTCAATATACAGCATTCCTTTAACATTATTTGCAAATCCAAACAATATTTAGCTAGTGAATCCCACTTTCGGTCACTTTGGTCCGTTTCTTCTACTTCAACTATCTTCCAACCCGAAGGCTGGTACATTTACCGATATACGATTGTAACCTTTCTCACATTGGGTCGAACCATGGTAGCATTGTAAATTTGTGCCCCTTCACTTTTTATCGAGCTTCTGCCGCCCCTGATTCCATCACAGCGCATCCTTAGCTTGATGGATATTTTCCAGCAATATGTGGTAGATCTGTAATGGCGTGCAGAGAAGTCGAACTCGCCCCCCTCCCCCCTCCCCCCTCCCCGGGAGAAGTCGGCCCAAACAATTTCGGAGAAGTCGGCCCACGAGAGAAGTCGGCGCCGCTAACTAGAGGAGAACTCGGCCGCAACAATTTGGGAGAAGACGGACCACGAGAGAAGTCGGCCCCACAAACTACAGGACTACTTCCAATGGACTTGGGACCTACTCTCGACCACTTGATGAAATAAAATGCTGAAAAAAATCTCCCTCCCTATAATAAGAGTAGCGTTTGGCTCAGCATTTTATTTCGTCAAATGACCGAAAGCAGATGCCGATGATCCTGTAGGACATTGGTCGAGTTCAATTTTCTGCAGGGGGTGGAGGGTAGGGGGAGTGATTAGGATGCTTCGATGGAAGTGGACAAAACATACAATTGCTTCTTTGGACCGACTTCGTTTGGGGCCGACTTCTCCCATGGGCCGACTTCTCTTGTGGGCCGACTTTTCTCGTGGGCCGACTTCTCCCGTATTCATCGGTTATTGTGTAAGATTATTCAAATAAGATGACGCTTTCCTAAATTCATCAACTTTCAGAACTTGTGGTATCGTTGACAAGGAACTTGAGGCTGAAATTAAAAATTTAATTAACCTGGAGTTCAGGGACAAGAAAGATCCGGAAACACGATTGAAGCTCATAAAAGAATGTTTACAAAGATTAGATCTGTTAATTATTCTTGACATCAATTCAAAACAGCCATCCGAGGAAATAGATACCGCTATTCTAAAGGCTGTATTGAAAGGTTGGTATTATTTCTCTCTTTCCACCTTCTTTGATTTGCGTTGTTACTCCTTATCCTCGACAAACTATATTGTGTGTTTTAGTTCCGCTACTGCACCTGGCTAAATCATGATTGGAGTAATGGACTAATGTGGACAGGTTGCCTGGAGCATACTACCATTTAGCCTAATAGACCTGATTTTTGCAGGGGTGCTGCAAAGATAGCCGTGTGAATGTGTGTGTATGGGGCGGGAGGTGTATAAACCTGGCTTGTTCCAACTGCTCTTGGTGACTCGAGTCCCGCATGACCCGCTATTCCAACTACATCACCAAGGCATCCCTTTTTTCAAGGTAGGGGCCTATGCCTTGATGATGCTTCCATTTTTTATCGTTTCCAGTTAGGCCCCAATGCAGTCTCCCATTTTTTAACTTTTTCTGTTTTTCAGAATTTTTTAGTCTAAATTTTGTTATTCAATTATGGATTTTGGTAGTTAGTTCGTTGGTAGTTCATTTCGAGGATATTTTAAAACAAAATTGGGGTGGGTGGGAGGAGTTAAATTCAGATATTTATGTCAACATGTAGATTTATATATGGGTTCGATCGTTTCTGATGCGAATCTGGGAAACCATCTTTATAGACATTCCAAGTTTGAAGTGTTTAATTTTTATCACAGCAAGTTGTGCTCTTGATATCATATTTAATCGAGTTTTCCGCTTTTCTTGGGCACCAGTATTTTCAAGATTATACTTTTCTTTCTCTTCGTGTTTGGATAGCCTTTTGTTATTTTGCAATTGGGTTCGGCTCTAGGCCTGCAGTTTCGCACTATTGCACAGGTTAAAATTCAAGACTGAGGGCAAACGTTGAAACCAATGCTGTGTAAATTGGGGGTGTGTTTTTTAGTATCGGATATATGATTACATTTGGCAATTTGTTGGACAAGAGAATTTGAAGTTTTGGTCACAGAATTAGAGTCTGATGAAGAGGGGTAAATTACCAGAGGAATTATGGGAAACAAAGTGCTTCGAAAAACTGACTATTTTTTAAAATAATTTTTACCCGGAGTTCTTACCAGCCATATAACTAAAAATGCGACAGGAACATGACTTTTTCACATTTTAGAAACAGGGGGTGATATGCTCCAGGGGTTGGTAAGTGGGAGGGTGGGAAAATTGTGCTTTGGGGGCTGCTAGGTTGCTGAAATGACTGCTTTCGTAATTTTTTCGTGCAATTTTCCAAATTGATGTCTTGCATTTGAAAGTAAATTATTTCACCCACACTCTGATTGTTTGTTGCTGCAGAGTTAGATTGTGTTGTATGTTTTTAGTGAATTTCGAAAATGTAATACACGTCATGGGTTAGATAATTAAGTTAAAGACTATTCGCATTTAAAGAAAGAGTATGGTATAACATGTTGAGAAATGCCTGCAAAATTTGTGGAGTGGAACCTAAAGAGCATTTTTCCTTTCGTGTCAACTCTTGAACTACTGCGGCAGGAAGTCCTTTATTTGTGTTTGAGTTGTAAATACACCATTTTTAGCTCAACTTTGACGAAGTCAAATTTGAGCTATTGTCATGGCCCGTCGTCCGTCTGTCCGTCTGTCCGTACGTCAACAATTGGCTATGGCTCGGGCTAGAGGTCGTATTTATGAACCGATCTTTACGAAACTTCTTGTGTACCTTTGTTATGACCCTGGGACGGGAACGAGTGTTTTTAGGTGTGGTCCGAAATTCAAGATGGCTGCCAGCGGCCATTTTGTACCGATGATGCAAAAATCAGTTTTTTGTACAGAACTTCTGTATGAAAGTTCTGATTTGAATAAAGTTTTGTATAAATGTTTAGTACCATGGGATACATCACATATAATACGGGTTTTTTTCTCGTGCTTAAATTATGCAAATTAGACTGACTTTGATTTATTTAGTGTTACTTTCAGAGCTGTAAGTGCCAAGCTGCTATGGCTCGGGCTAGAGGCCGTATTTATGAACCAATCTTTACGAAACTTCTTGGGTACCTTTGTTATGACCCTGGGACGGGAACGAGTGTTTTTGGGTGTGGTCCAAAATTCAAGATGGCTGCCAGTGGCCATTTTGTACCGATGATGCAAAAATCAGTTTTTTGTACAGAACTTCTGTATGAAAGTTCTGATTTGAATAAAGTTTTGTATAAATGTATAGTACAATGGGATACATCACATATAATACGGGTTTTTTTCTCGTGCGTAAATTATGCAAATTAGACTAACTTTGATTTATTTAGTGTTACTTTCAGAGCTGTAAGTGCCAAGCTGCTATGGCTCGGGCTAGAGGCCGTATTTATGAACCAATCTTTACGAAACTTCTTGGGTACCTTTGTTATGACCGTGGGACGAGAACGAGTGTTTTTGGGTGTGGTCCAAAATTCAAGATGGCTGCCAGTGGCCATTTTGTACCGATGATGCAAAAATCAGTTTTTTGTACAGAACTTCTGTATGAAAGTTCTGATTTGAATAAAGTTTTGTATAAATGTATAGTACAATGGGATACATCACATATAATACGGATTTTTTTCTCGTGCGTAAATTATGCAAATTAGACTAACTTTGATTTATTTAGTGTTACTTTCAGAGCTGTAAGTGCCAAGCTGCTATGGCTCGGGCTAGAGGCCGTATTTATGAACCAATCTTTACGAAACTTCTTGGGTACCTTTGTTATGACCGTGGGACGAGAACGAGTGTTTTTGGGTGCAGTCCCAAATTCCAGATGGCTGCCAGCAGCCATTTTGTACCGACGATGCCGAAATCTGTTTTTTGTACAGAACTTCCATATGAAAGCTCTGATTTGAATAATTTTTGTATGAATGTTTAGTACCATGGGATACAGTACATATATCACAGGTTTTTTTCTTGTGCGTAAATTATGCAAATTAGCCTAACTTTGATTTATTTAGTGTTACTTTCAGCACTGTGAGTGCAAATCCCAATACGGCTCGAGCTAGAGGCCGTATTTATGAACCGATCTTCACGAAACTTCTTGGGTACCTTTGTTATCACTGTGGGACGAGAAGGAGTGTTTTGGGGTCCAGTCTGAAATTCAAGATAGCCGCTAGCAGCCATTTTGTTCAAAATTAAGTGCAATCAGATTTTTGCGCAGAACTTCCAAATGAAAGATCTGATTTGAATAAATTTTTGTATGAATGTTTAGTACCATGGGATACATTACATATAATACAGAGTTTTTCTCGTGAATAAATTATGCAAATTAGGGGTCCGGGTGGGACTTAGAAAATTTTGGCCCAAAATCCGGAAATTAGTTTTTTGGTTTTTTATGCGTTTTGGTCAATTTTAAGACAAAAAAAAATAATTTTTTTTTACACTGAAAATTTGGGGTCCGGGTGGGACTTAGAAAATTTTGGACCAAAATCCGGAAATTAGTTTTTTGTGTTTTGATGCATTTTGGTCAATTTTAAGAAGAAGAAGAAAAAATTTTAGTCTGAAAATATTTTGTTTGGGACTGAAAATTTCCACACAAAAATAATAATCTACAATGATTGGTCTTAATCTGTAGTCCATTACAGTCACCTTGTAATTCTTTTATTATTGTTGACTGGGCCAAAACAAATACTAATTCCTGTCATATTCATTATTCAGTTGTCTTGGTCACAGCAAGTACTAATTCCTGTCATATCCAAGTTGAGCTACAGAGTCATTGACTCTTTCATTTAAACATTCTTTTATTATTTCCGGTTTATTTACAATTGTTGGTGATAGTTAACATTCAGCAAGTGATATCCCGGTACAACTGGAAAGCAAATACGTGGAAATTCTGCGAAACTTGTTGGGGTAGCCTAATTTCGCAACTTTTTTAATTTACGATATTTTGACCTCAGATTGCGAAAACACATTAAGACAGAGTATTGCATTTCCTGAACACTGAGCTCTGTATTCATGATGGGATATATGAACAGCCAGATTGCTATTATTCACCGCAGAACTGAGTTGCAATCATGGAGTCTCATTGTCATTTTGGACATTGGTGCCATGCCTATGTCATCTGTCCATCAAGCTGTTTGCCTTTTTACAAATGTATATCTAGACTAGAGAGTCCCCACATCCCCCCGAAGCAATGGTTGTTACTGCTTATTGTTTGACATTTTGATTGTATTTAACAGTATTATCCACTGGCACTGGGTAGTCAATGAAGCTGGTAGTAATAATACAAATGCAACTTCTAGTGGCTCAGGGTAATGTGGGTGTTGAGAAGGTGGCGTGGGATTGTGAAAATCACTGGCAGGCAAAATCTGTCCGTAAAAGCATGGACACAAAGACCATGCTGTATCTCTTTACTAATTGAAAATTGAGACTTACGGTTTTTGTGAATTCAACTGGAAGATATATAGGCATCGAATTCTTTTGCAGAAGGGGAATTCAAAGAGAGATCACTCTTGTTTTCTCTTAAGATTCCACTATACAGTTTTGCATTATTGAATTTGCACAGGGGTAAAATTCTAAACTGAAGGCAAATTTTGAAAGTAATGCCATGTAAATTGGCGATATGTTTTTAGTATCAGATATATGAATACATTAAGCTATTTGTTAGACAAGAGAATTTGAAGTTTTGTTCACAGAGTTGGGGTCTGATGCATAAGGGTAAATTACCTGAGGAATCATGGGAAACAGTGGCTTTGAAAAACTGACTATTTTTTTCACATTTTAGAAACATGAGATGATATGTTCCTGGGGTTAGTGGGGATAGCGGGAAAATTCTGCTTTTGAGGCAGCCAGGTGGCTGAAAATGACGGGTTTCAGCATTTTTTCATGTAATTTTCCAAGTTGAAGCCTTGCATTTGACAATAAATTATTTCACCCACATTTTGATTATTCATTTCTTCTCAGATAGTGTTGTATGTTTTTAGTGAATTTGGGAAATGTAATACATGTTATGGGTTAGCGAAGTTAAAAAATACTTGCATTTGAGAAGAGTCTATGGCATGTCGTTTTTGGAAATGCCTGGAAAACTGTGGACTGGAACCTTAGGATCTTTTTCTTCAGAATATTTGGTCTTAACACTTTCAACCCGGTGTGCATAAATTTTTGTGTGAAGAAAAAATTTGTACAGTAGAATCCTCTTAATTGAATATCCATTTTGCCAGTGAAAATTATTCAGTTAACAGGAGTATACAATTAACAGGGATTTGGTCAGTTTCCTGTGTTCTGGGGGTAAACTGAGCATTTATTCTATTATATCTTGTTTGACAGAGCTCTATGAGCTCTGTCAAACAAGATATAATAGAATAAATACCTGTATTGGATGTAGTGAGGCCCAAAAGGTTGATAAATAAGGGGAATTTGGTGCGTGTCACAGTAATTTTTTCGACGTATTACAAAAATTTATGTACAATTAACAGGAGTTTACTCTACAACCCATATGCAATTAACAGATCAAATTTGTACTGAAGGTATGGTAAATGGTTTTGTGTTTAAAAATTATATTCAATCAACAGGGATATACAATTAAGAGATATCCAATTAAGTGGGCTCCACTGTATTGGACGAGCCAACGATATAATGTGCAAAAAATCTGATGCGAGGCTCAGAAATAATTTAATCCAACAGTGCGACAGACCTGTTGGATTAAACTATCACTGAACCTCACAGGAAACCAGGATGGTTTCGTCCATTTCGCCGATGACAGTATTGATTGAAATGATACCTGCCAGGGTGCCAGTGTTAGAAGGGTTAATATTACTTATTTGGCCTTCCACTGATTTGTTGTGGTCTGCCAGGTTATTCCTCACCCCTCTTCCTCCTAACCTCCCACCATTCAGTCCAAAACTGTTTCACAGTTCCCCACATTGGCGCTTTCTCGATCTCCCCAACTATAAAATTAAACCTTTTCCTCATGTCTTTCCTCATCCACATATCTTTCATGTTTTCCTCCCCTTTAGTATTAGTTTCCCAGGCAAGGAGTCTTGTTGAGACTTGTTCCCAGGCTAATATCTGGGGCATTTTAAAAAGAAATGTTCCAGACTTTCTTTTACTTCTAAGTTTCACATTTGACACATGCTTTCCTCACCTTTCCCGATTCTCCCCCCCCCCCCCCCCCCCCTCAACTTCATTCTCATTTTGAACAACAGTACCTGGCCAAATGATCAATCTTGGTGCATCTTTTTCATATACCCCATCTAATGCTCTCAGTCACCCCACAAATGGAAGGGGGTATCGTAGGCCTGAGGTGGGGTATGTATGGCCCTCCCATTGTTGGGGATTCTCCCCTGAACCCCCACCAATGGGAGGGTCATACCTATCCCACCTCAGGCCTACAGCCTTTGGATATGCCTGTGGCATCAACCTGGCACTCCTGACAATATTATCCCCCCCCCCCCCCCCCCCCCCCCATCAATAGGAAAGTCTAGTTACGCCCCTGCTTGTAGTCATTCCAAGTAATGGTAAAATTACATCCTGAGATGAAACTTCACTCTGCAGGTGTTTTGATGGTAATTTACTTCCAATGTACCATATCTGTTTCACATTTAAGGGATGTTTGTCGCCACAGCTAAATGGGGATGGTTTCTTATAAAACACATAAATATAGCAAAGTCACAATTCTCAATCTCATGAGCATAAAAATGAGCTTATGATGGGCGGCAAGCAAAACAGGAAAGTGGGGTCCTGAATGTGGGTGGCATGTCCACTCGGAATTTCTAAAGTTTCTGGCAGATGACCTAGGACATTCTTTTATGACTGCTGAACTTGACATGGGAGTCCGAAATTACAATTGCATCTTAATAATTGTCAGAACATTTCTGACTACCGATCCCAAAATGTGTAAATTTGTTCTCCTTCCATTCAAAAAGGCAGAATATCCTTACATATGCAACCAGTTTAGAATTGGGAACTTCTAACTTTGTATGACTGGGGTCTTAGAATATTGAGCTTTGGGAGCCAGATCATGTCCAACTTTTATCATAGTTGAAAAATGGTCTATTTATCTCATCTGAAATTGTTGTTTTGGTGATTGGAAATTAGCATTACGGAGATGTGAAAGTTTTACAGTTCCTAAGATTAACCCTTTACCAAACAGAGCAGAAAAAATGGGCAGGAAATTATCCAGAGTAAGCCTACCACAAGCTAAAATATCTCTGAAGTTTCTCAATAAAGCCAAACAAATATGGATATCATCAGATCCAGCTTGTCGAGCTGGTTCTAATGATATCCATATTTGTATGGCTTTATTGAAAAATTGTGAAATTTGCTTTGAAAGAATGTGAAATTTAACTAATTTTTTTAAAAATACAGTGTTAGGTAAAGGGTTAAACAAAATGTTCAAAAGTTACATTATGGAAGCGCATGGCATCTGAAACTTTAATGTATTTTCGTTATAGTGATTGTTGAATGTTGCCAGTTTACCATCCGAGTTTTGTTCACCTGGCATTTATAAAATTCTCTAGTGCAATCATGCTGAAAGTGTTTAAAAAGAGTGTTTCCATTGACATTTGGCCATCTATGTATGCTTTAAGTTTTTGATTTGACAGATGTCTGGGAAGCGCATCAATTTGGAAAATATGATCCTGTGTCTACTGCCTGATAACTTAGATGTGAGTCTTCCTTGGAAGACGTGTGTCGCCTGTTCTAAGTGGAAAAGGGGCATAACTCTGGAAAAAATACAGCGGATCAAAAAATAAAATAGGAGGTGCACAATGTCATTATGTGATAAAGAATCGCTGAAAGTTTCATCAAAATCCATTCATAGGTTAAAGAGGAGTGGCGAATAAGAGAAAGTGTGACGCGGACGACGACGCGGACGACGCAAGACGACAAAAGTAATCCCTGTATGTCGCTCCCCACTTCGTGGGGCAGGCGACACAACAAGATGACAAAAGTAATCCCTATATGTCGCTCCCCACTTCGTGGGGCAGGCGACACAAAAATATCTATCAGACACAAGTCTTGCCTTTTGTTCCTGTGATATCCACACTTCATTAAAATCTGATAAGTCTATTGCTGTCAATGTTTTCATTACAATTTATACTGGACATACCTCAGAAAGGAATTATAGAGGTGTTATATCAGGTCGCTTAATATAAATTTTCGAGTCAGACCTCTGCTCTAATTTGCGCCAATGTTGTTTTAACAAATTGTAATGGTGTGGGGAAAAGGAGAGTACAGGTGGCTAGGATTCTTTTTAACCCTTTACCTAATGTGAAAAGCAGACGACACTTGCAAAAAAAATTCTTGAATAACTAATTTTTTTCATTTTTTGTCTCAAAAACATTGGTTATGACCCCTCGTTGGAACGAGCTCGACGAGCTCGTTCCAACGAGGGGTCATAACCTATGTTTTTGAGACAAAAAATGAAAAAAAAGTGAAAATTAATTGGCGATTTTTGAGAATAGCGCTGGCCGGTTTTGGCCGTTACGTTGGGTAAAGGGTTAATTTATAATAAAAGATAAAGAGGCGCCGCTTCACAATTCGCAAAAAGACATTTGATTTGTTTCACAATTATGGCAAGCAATAGACAGCTTCGTGTGTGATCAGAAATTGACAGGAAAAAAATTGTAAATGGCAAAAAGTTACCACACCCCAAGATAACTGTTTGGAAAAATCACAGAATGATTCTCCCCAACACCCCCGAGGTTGAAAGAATTATATCCAGAAAAAATGAAAAAGTGTGTTTTATCTTTTCATATTTAAATTAAAAACTTGACTTATTTATTTGTTATCTATTCAGGTGTTGTGTACTTACTCCTCTGGGCCTGGAAGTCAAATGATTGTGCGTAACAAAAAATATAACAAAGGGAGTATGTATTGGAGGGGTTAGAATGAGCTGACCCCAACAAAGAATTTTGCCGGAAGTTTCTATTTTGAATTGCTTGGGATATTTTGTTTTGGTGTGCACAATTCATTGCCAACTAACTGTTCATGTAAGTTAAAAGAAGCTAAAAAGGGATCCAGACACTCTCCAGGACAGTTCACCGTATCAGTTCCACCTACAAATATTCTCCGCTTCCTCATCCGAAAATTGTACATTTTTCACTGAACCACATGCTATATATTTTTATCACTTTGAACTGTAATAAAATTTAAAAATTAAGTTTATAAAGGCATAAGTTTGACAAAGGCTTCTTGTACAATGCTTTCTAGATAATTAATACCCGGTATAGGATAAAGGATTTTCTTAACTGCAGTTTTATGACTGTCGATTAAAAATATCTGTCGATAAGTTTGGCTAAGTATACTTTGATTAATGCTCATCTGTGAAGCAATTAGCAGTGGGGTTTGGGTAGTCGATAGGGGAGATAACAGTCCACTTGAATCTGTCAGCTGAAGTGGAAAGCTGGGCATCGTCCGAGTTGGGTTAGCCCAATCTCATTGGCCGCCAGGTCATTATAATTTGTGGAGTTTTACAGGTTTTCATTTCTCTTCAAAATGTTTTTTACAGATAAAAACCAACGAGCTGTGGATCAGTTGAGGTTAGCATCAGCCTTTGACAAAGTTGATATTGCAAAAAGTGACATTTTCACCAGTGGTAAATATTTGTCGGTGAGTATTCTTCTGTCAATAAGAAATTAATTGTAGGCTAGTGAGTACCAGGGTGGTGCTTGGGAGAGGGCGTTCTACAGCACACCTCTGGGGATGCTGAATACCCTTCTCCCCACCTTGTTATGGATAAAGTTGCAACTCATCTGGTCACAACCTGAAAGAAATAGCACCATGATTAATAAGTGAACATCCCTGTAGGTTACCAAATTAACACCCATCTTCCTTATGTATTGCAGGCTGGGGTCCTACTAAAGAACAAACACAAATGAACATAACCGGATAGAGGTGAACGCAAGTAAAACAAGGGGGAAAATATAAGTTAATAAAGGTTTAAAAGGGAAGGGGTAGACAGGCCTGTCGATTTGAAGTGAATGGCTGTTTAGGTCACATGGAGGTCACCTAAAATGAAAAACATGCGAACGAAAAACAGGTCATGCCAAATTGTTGCCAGGCCACCAAAATTGTTTGCCAAGTTGAATGATTTAGTGCGAATGAATGATGGAATGATGTTGAGCATCAACCTTTCATCAGCTGCATAGGCGTTTCCATCTGCCTGAAGTATAGCTGCTCTGTTGGCCAATTATTGGCCAACAGAGCAGCTACACTTCAGGCAGATGCAAACTCCTAAGCTGATGATTGGTTGACGCTCAACATCATTTTAAACTGTTGATCATCTAATGATGTGACATTGGTGCAAAGTCAGGAAATGTCAATAATTCATGTCTATGTCACAAATAGTGATTATGGATGCCATTCTCTTCTGCAACATGCTAGCCCATGACAAGATTTGGGTATAATTGCAACTAATTTGTATCTGAATTGCTGCAACACATCTCATTATTGTTCCTAGGGATTCATATCTATTCATCAGTATATTGCCTAGAGATGCAAAGAACTTGACTTTGATACAACAGTCAACAGTTCATATATCAATATAGTTGCAATACATATATATCTAGCTTACCTAATAGGTGATCAGAATCAAGTACAGGGGAACAAACAATAGGTTACCAAAGCTCAGACCAAGTGAATGATAAAGGGTCACGCAAAATTTTGAAAACAGCAGGCCTGGGTAGAGGATGTGTGTAATATATTTTATTCATGTGTAAAATTTTATTTTCCCCTGATGAATATTTTCATGATTAAGAGGATTTAAAATGCATTGCCTGGTACAGAACTTGTGTTCATTAAATTGTCGCTGTTGACCGACCCTACTAAATATTGAACACTAGAGGTGACAATGGGTAATTAATTAGCTGTCAAATTGAGTTGGATTATCGCTTGCACAAAGGGCTGTTTAAAATTATATTTTTTATATTTTATATACTTATTATTTTCTTCATCACACACAAATACCGCTATCATCCCCATTTTGAGATATAATTGCTTTGGGAGTATAAGCCTGTTTAATCAGTTATATAAAGTACATACATGTAATTGAAAAAAAAACACATGTGCAACATTAAATTTTAGTTTATTCTTTCCTTACATTTTCAATAAATCAATTTTGAGTCAGTTTTTTTTTTTTTTTTATAACTGAGGCTTATTTTAATTTTCTTTGTTGTCCATCTTTTATTTTGGATGTTTTATTGTTTGAAAACAATTGTACCGATGTGCAACATAGTTGGCTTTTTTAATAAGAGATGCAGTTTTGAATATAACATGGAGTTTTCTCAAGTGCAAACTGCTTGTTTTTGTAATAATAATGTGTGTACAGTGGAGCCCACTAAACTGGATATCTCTTAACTGAATAACCCTGTTAATCGAATATAATTTCCCAACACAAAGCCATTTACCATACCTCTAGCACAGATTTGACCTGTCAATTGAATATAGGTTACAGAGTAAACTCCTGTTAAATGAATAAAAAAGCTTGTAACCTTTTCGAGAAATTACCCTGACTCTCCATAGTTTTTCTTTGTTTATAGACATATTTAGCATCAGTATATCCAATACAGCCATTTAATTTTATTATATCTTGTTTGACAGAGCTCATGGAGCTCTGTCAAACAAGATATAATAGAATAAATGCTAAGTCATCTCTAGAATACAGGAAAGTGACACAATCCCTGTTAATTGAATATTCCTTTTAATTGAATAGTTTTCATTGGCAAAGTGGCTATTCAATTAACAGGGTTCCACTGTACTGATTATCTTAATTATTTTTTTGTGTGTGTGAGGTTGGGTGGGTGGGGGGGGGGGGACTTCAAACATGGCATCTCAACCTCCCTGAAAGATTGGTGGATGACCCTGACTTCAAAAATACTCATGTTTGTTTCAAGATTTCAAAGATTTCCTGTTTGCTTCAAAAACATTTGCTGTTTGTGATTATAAAATTCTTAGTCATATTTATCAGTAGAAATTCTCAATCTGAAATGCTATTTTTGTGTATCATGATTGTTTTTTTTATTTACTTGTCTAACCTCCACTGCACACATTTGACAAGCTTCTATTATACTTGAGAATTTTTGTGTAGGGCCCTGAGAAGCTTCGAGATTCAATTCGATTTCGAATCTTAAGTTGATATTTTATTCAATTTGAAATCAGCTGCCTGCTTTGTTTCCTTTCGAATCTTTACACAGAAATATAGCTTGGTATTAGTCATTGTCGTCGTCTGACAAAACATATAGTTCATAAGGAATTTGTATGTAAATAATGCTGAAAATAATGACCAGCAATTTCATCTATATTAACACAAATAGCATCTGACCCATGCCATTTCCCATGCTCATTTCAGTCTTACTTGTCTCTACCACTGTTGAAAACAAAGTTTAAAGTTTCCAAACAATTTTGATGATGAGCTGTTATTAGTGACTAGCTGTATGCAGTTCTTAGTGCTGGTAAGTCTCACACTCGTTCCTGGGTAATATTCCAACTACATCATCAAAGCATGCCTTCCTGGAAGGCATGCCTTGATGATGCAGCTGGTTTATTTATCAGTTGGGACTTGAGCCGTCACAGTCAAAATAATCAGGTTTACAGTTCCCCCTCCCCTTATCGGTCATCTTCAAGATGCCCAGAATTTGATTTGATTTTGAATAATAGACCGAGTTTGATCTGAGATTCGATTTGAATTGGAAATGTGTGATTTACAGGGCCCTATTTTTGTGAAAACAGGCTTTCAAACATATGTCATTTATTTTGAAAAAAATGGAGCTGCTTAGTTTAACATATGATAAGTTTTCTTTCGTTTTTTCTGACTAAAATACATTTTTAACCAATGAGATTCTAAATATTTATTCCTAACATTCTGTAACCTGTCATTTTACAGGACGACGATCTAAATGAAATAATGATGTCAGCCATTCAGATGAACAGAGCATCATTTGTTGAACTGTTACTAGATCATGTCAATCTGGAGATTCTTCTTACACCTGAGCATATGATTCAGCTGTATAACACAGTAAGTTCATTATTCTGTAATAAAAAAAAGTTGAACTCTTTACCCAACATAACGGCCAAAACAGGCCAGCGCTATTCTCCAAAAGCGGCAATTAATTTTCATTATTTTTTCATTTTTGTCTCAAAAACATAGGTTATGACCCCTCATTGGAATGAGCTCATCGAGCTCGTTCCAATGAGGGATCATAACCTATGTTTTTTTGCAAGTGTCGTCTGCTTTTCATGTTAGGTAAAGGGTTAAATAATTAAATAATTATGAGACATAGTGAGGCACTAACGTCTTAAATCAGAGAGGTAGAGATACAGAGAGAGAGAGAGAGAGAGAGAGAGAGAGAGAGAAATATCCTAATTTAATGAAATTTATATTTTCATTTTCACACTACACCCATGCCCTTCTGATGTTAAAATGGTACAATATGCTAATGGAAGAACAGAATATATTTTTCCAGATGGTACAGGATGGTAGAGATTTGCAGAATTTGAAAATACATATTGAGTATGACGAGCAGAAAGTGTAAGTGCACTGGAAAGGAAGGGGGACATATTTAAAGAAAAACCCCTATGAAACCAAATTTCTAATGTGATGAAAAAGTGTGTTTTCACACCAGACATACCCATGCCCTTCTGATGTTAGAGGAAATGTACAATGGTACAACAACATGCTAATGGAAGAACAGAATATATTTTTCCAGATAGTAGAGATTTACATCATTTGAAAATACCAATTGAGTACGATGATCAGAAAGTGTAAGTGCGCCAGAGAGTGGGGTGGGGGGCATATTTAAAGAAAACCCCCTATTGACCCAAGTTTAGACTATTGTGTAACCACATCATCCAGCATAGTGAGGAAAGGAAGCAATATATACACTGTGATGTCCACTAGCACATCCCTGAATTATGAAAATTAATTTTTGACAAAGTTATCTACCTTGAGCTGTCTGTTGTTTTCGTTTATTAAAAGTAACAAAAGGAAAATTTGCTTTTTATGGTAAGCCAAAATGATGCAACTAGTTCACAGATAATCCATCATTAGGAATATCTATAAGTATCAAACCTTCCAACACTTAGTGTCTTCTTGGCTCTTTGTTTAGTGAACATATTTTGACAGCAGTTTGCAAGTTTTTATTCTTACCAGGTAAAATATTAGCAAATCTCACCTCCTAAACTTTTATATTGATGGAAAGAACAGTGTCAGTAGTATTACATGTCACTATACACACATTGTAGATACACATAACAGAAAAAAGTTACAGAACATCAAAAGATGGTTAAAACACTGTTTTTTTTTATTTTTAAATGGGTTTCAACAGAGAAAAATAGTCAAATGTTCAAACTGATTGGGGAAAAAATTGTGAAGAGCGAGCTTCCATGCTTTTATACTACTCTACAGGAAAATGCCTGAAGTTTGTGAAGTGATTCGCACATTGATGATACAAATTTGCTTACATTTGGAAATTTTAATTTTTATATGAAATTCCCGTACCCTTAGTGTTATATTTACTGACAACGTTTGGAAATTAAGGGAAATTAACATTCCCATTAATCTTTACCAATGACGAAAATTTTCAGGCATGGACACATCTCTAAGTGAATTGATGTTTACTTGCCCAAGACTGAGCCCTTCCATCGTCTCCAAAGCAAATATGAGGATTAGGGTAGAGATACTTGGTATGATGTAGTATTTGCACTTCTCCATCATGCCAGTGTTATATGCTGTATTTCCATAATACTCGATGCTGACAGGGGTATAGCCAGCAATTTTTTAGGGGAGTCACCCACAATGCAACTCAAGGATGAGAAGGTCCGGCAACTAAAAAGACTGAAATCTTAGCCAAAGGTCAAGTTGGAGAAGATCACAGGAGGGGTGATCCCCTCCCATAATCTCCTCCAACATGACCTTTGCCCATCAGTGATGGTCATGTGGGGGAGCTGGGTTCCGCCCCCCACCCCCCCACCCCCCCAAAAAAAAATCGTCAGTATTTCATTTCAGCAGTGATCAAAGATTTCATGCTGAGTGAAAGTGAAGCAAATTCAACGAGGGCATGTATTAGATTGCTGTGGAGAATATTGGCTGTGGACCTCAACCCCATGACCCTCTCTGGCTACACCCTTGGCTGATTGTATCTGGTAACACATGCCTTTTTTCATCGTCGCCTCAGTTGGTTTCAGCATGATTATAGCTCAAGAATGGCTTGAGGATATAGAAATAGAGGAGGCGAAAGTTGTTATTGAATGACACCTATCACCAGTACCTCTCTACTACCATCCTCCATTGTAAGGTTTTCTGAGAGAACAAACTAACCTCAGTATTTATACAGAAGGGAGTCGAGAATTGGAGGTGGTTGCCAAGTGCTCACTCCTGTTCATTTGTACTTTTTGCATCCTAGAATACACAGTCAATCTTCTAGCATCAACTTGTTTGGCAGATAGTCCTTTCTTTCTCCTCGACTTTGTAGGTTCCTCCAGACAGATAACCATGTATTACTCCTTTTTTGGTATGTCCCTGTGTAGGGGATGTAGAAGGAGAGGGGAGGTCTCTCCCATAAAATTTAATACCTCTGTTCGAAAAGAAGTCTGTATCCATCTAGGATATGGATATTCTACATCAAACCAATGGAATTATGCATAATTTGGCAAGCTTGGA
Source organism: Pictodentalium vernedei (assembly GCA_031216915.1). Taxonomy (NCBI): domain Eukaryota; kingdom Metazoa; phylum Mollusca; class Scaphopoda; order Dentaliida; family Dentaliidae; genus Pictodentalium; species Pictodentalium vernedei. The sequence continues at coordinate 325,912,121 of CM062289.1, read as the reverse complement.
AATAAGCAGACTGTCATCTGCAAAATGAGGTCCCCAGAGTGTGAATTTAGTGATGCTACCCTGCACAGCAGGGTAGCATCACTAAATTTACCCACTGTGAACCTCAATTTGAATCAAAGTCTCAGGCCTAAACAGAAAAAGATATCCAGATGACAAATTGGCCGACTGAATGGGATAACATCAGCAAATTCTCCTTCTGAGGACCTCATTCTGTAAATGACAGATAGCTTATTTCCAGGCTTGAATTAGGTGTCATCTACCCTTTTCAATGTCTCCAAAATTTAGTTTCAGCACTGTCCTCTTATTTTGGTGTCCAGAATGAGAATGTTGTTCGAAGACAAACTCTGACATCACATCTCTATTCTGTGAGTGAGTGGGGTTGTTATAGATGTGCTTGAAAGAGTTCAGACAGATCATGAACAGAATATAGATAAAAAGAAGTCAAGCCACATTAATGACCATCAGTACAGTTAGATGTTGCCTTTACACCTTAAATAATGTTTCTCGTCCCCTCCACCATCTTCATCTCTTTCCAAGAACAAATAATATACATCTGTGTCATTACATTGGTTTGATCTCCCGTCTGCCATATTTTCATTACATCATATCAACATCTTCTTGTCCACCCTGTAATGTTTGTATTATTTGTAATAGCTTATTAGCAAATATTTTCCAACTATGATATGATGTTGTAAATGATTGACAGTTCTTGCATATTGGAAGTAAAGATGTTCCTTGTTAACCCTTAAGCCCCCATATAGCCCCAAACCGCCACTTTTATATTGCATTGAAGCAGGTGCTCCCTTATGTAATCTTTTTTATCACTCTTGTATGAAGACTGAATTTTCCCTGGCAGTGGTTCTACATCACTGCTGGCTGCCTGTATAGGCAGCCAGCAGTGATGTAGAACCACTGCCAAGTCATCAATAACTATGTAAGCAGAAAAAGGCCATAAATACTTTAAAATTAATCTGAGGACTTAAGGGTTAAATGAAAAAAAAAAATACATTACACTCTAGCATGTCCATAGAATAGGATTGGCTATAGTGATTTCACCTGTTTAAACATCACCAGAACAAAACATACCAGAGGTGTTGTTTATCATCAAAATCCCATTGGGTCCCTGCAAACCATCATCGAAATGTGCATCATGTCCAAAATTTTGAGCTGAGGGCTTCACAGTCTTGATAAATTTTGAAGGTAAACTACAGTAAACAATTAATTTTGATGTCCTTAAATTTGAGTAAAAACATGCATTAAAATTTATCCAATCCAACGCAGACAATATCAAAATTTATTTTAAATATTCAAAATTTTCAAAACATTTCAACAAAACCCAATCATATGACCCCTCAGTGGAATGAGCTTGAGCTCATTCCAATGAGGGATCACGTGATATGATTGTTGAAATTTTGTGAAAAATAAAAAATTTTCAACTGCTTAATTTCTCTGTTACGCGGGCAGATGCAACCGATTTGTTATGTAAAGGGTCAACTTGGGAAATTTGAGTGAAGCTTTCGAACATCACATACTGCTCAAGATGCATGATGCATGGTGTTTTTTTCCATTTAGTGTCATTGCCTGTTGATTCAGATGACATTTGACAAGAAACAGCTGCTCAGATTTTAAAAACCTCTCTGCTCATAATATTCTGGGCCAGAAGTACTGTAGCATCTACTGCATTACATCATGTGAGAGAAGACTTCACACCCGTTTTCTTGGTGTTAAAAGTCAGTTGATAGTTGTTTTTTTTTTTTTGAGGGGGGGGGGGGGGGGGAGGGGATATTGAAATCCATTTAAGACTGGCTGTTCTGTGGTTCATTTGCTATTGTACCAAACAATGAGGAATTTGGTAGAAGCTATTGGCCTCAGACAGCAGCTAAGACATAGAACAAATCTCTTATGTCTCACCCAAACAAATTCAAAAACTTTACAACAAACCAACTTTAAGGATATTGTTGTTAAATTCACAGCAACTATTCATCCTTATTTGTTTCAGATATCACCTAAGAATCTCTTGTTTAGAATGCTGAGGAAATACATAGGTGAGGTAAGGCAGAAGTTTTTCAAAATTATGCTGTTAGTTACCTTGAGATTTGGTCTAAATGTTTGATGAATGAGATTAATGCTCAAGTCCTCAGATGAATTTTACATTAATAAGACGAATGGCATTATTTATACTGGACAACTTTCACTTCTACCAGTGACACATATTTACAAACACTACAGTTCAAAATAAATCACTATATCTTATACACCAATTTTAAACTATTTCGTTGTGGTTTTTCAGAAACTTGGCTCTGTAGCTTTTGTTTTAACTCAAAAGAATCAATAACACATCTCTTTTATAATTATTCATATTCAAAATCAAAATCTGTTTTACTCCAACTCATTGAAAGGGTCAGTATTGTTTGTAATTCAGATGTTCAGGTCAGTCTTAAGGAAGTAATATTAGGAATGCAAAGAGAACCTCAGTTATCCAACACATTGAATACATGTCTACAAATTTAAGAAAAATATGTATATGTATGTACAGTTAAAACTAGAAGTCCTGTCATGAATTGCACGCTTATCTTGACACAATTTCGCACAGGAATTGCGCGCAATTGTCCTATTGAAAATACCCAAATTACCACAGAGTCTTGCCTTTACTCACAGCAAACACAAGCAATATTTCAGCCAATGGACCTCCAGGTTAAACCCAGAGGTTCATTGGCTGAACCACTGCTTGTGCATAGGTTGCGTAGAGAATGTGATAGCCCTTCCATATGACCTAACGCGCCAATAAATGCGCTAAATGGCGAGGTGTTTGCACGAAATTGATGACAGGACTTCCAGTTTTAACTGTAGTCTTGAAAAACAGCAACCCAACTGTACAGCATATATAGAAGTTTTAAAGAATTACAGAGCTATCGACATAATAACCACTCTATTTATACTTGTTCAGCAAGACAAATTAAATCAAATTGAGGTTGGAAACAATATCTGAAATAATCAGTTTAATCTAAATGTCTTCTGTAACCACACAGGCCTATGTTGAGTTTAGTTTGGAAGATTGTACTTATTCTTTATACATTGTATTTTTGTCCATATATATGTGTTAACCCTTTACCGAACGAATCGCCCGCATCCGCCCGCGTGATATGCAAATTCAGCAATTGAAAAAATATTATTTTTCAAAAAATATCAACTAAACCATATCATGTGACCCCTTGTTGGAACGAGCTCATTCCAACGAGGGGTCAAATGATATGGTTTTGTTGAAATTTTTTGAAAAATTTAAAAAAATGATATTCAAAATAATAAATTTTGATATCGTCTGCTTTGGGTAAAGAGTTAATGTAATTTACTGTGAAAATTGTAAATAAAAAAATAGAGGATATCTACATGTACGCTATTTTAGTGAATGTTTGGAATTATCTCATGAGTGTGGACCTGAAAATCTTATTTTTCACGAGCGCTTGCACGAATGAAAAATAATATGTACAGGTCCACACAAGCGACATAGTTCATGCTACATGACATTTTACTGCACAATATTCAGCTCAATTCGACTGCAAACAGTTTCTAGACAATAAGAAGGACTACTGATCATTGCTTCAAGGTGATGTCCTGCACCAAAGCATGTGGACCTGAAAGTATTATTTTCTTTTTATTATATGCTACGTGACATTTTACTGCACAATATTCAGCCCAGTTCGACTGCAAACAGTTTCAAGACAATAACAAAGATCTGCTGATCATTCCTTAAAGGTGACGTAATTTAGGAAGCCTCTGAGGGATATTTCTCGATATCCATTGGTTCGATGCATATAGAGAAATATCTTTTAGATAATATGCGATAATTCACAGGCCAGTATATATTAACATTTTTTACGTTAATAACTATGGTATATACATGTACATAGCTGCAGATGACTTAACAGTGTTTCCACATTATTATTGGCTGCCTGTGCAGGCAGCAAACGATGATGTAAAAACAATGTCAAGATAAATGCACCCAACCAGTCGAGTTGTCAAGGAAAATACAACTTTTTCAGAGCGATATAAAAGAGATTGTTTGTGGCTGTATGGAGACGTAAGGGTAAATGACTTTAATTTTTATCAATGTAACACATGTTAGGTCTAAAAAAGTTAAAAATATGTTTTTCAGGTCTGGTCGCATTGTCCTTTTGGCTACTACATGCTCTCTTTTTATAACTAATGCAAACTTATAAAAATAAAAATTAAATGGTTTATATCTGATATTTTACCCAATTACCGGTAAGTTAATAAACTAAATAAATTTGTCCCTTGAGTGCAACAAGGCTTTAGCATTGTAAAGCCTTCTTGCACTCAAGGGACGAAATACACCATCACCCATCCTATTCTGTAAATTATGAGGCCTAAAATATAAAACAAACCAAGAACGTAAACTTTTGATGGCAAAGAAATAATGACAAAAATAAAATAAAAAAATGCCCGCCCACATGCAATTATACAAAAAAATGGCATGAGAAACAGAAGATCTACTTTGTGGAGCCTTATCTTTCTGAGGTATGCCTTTTGTAAGTAAATATTATGAATAAAAATGGAATTTGAAGATAGATGTGTACGCACCATTGGGACTTTCCAAGTTTTGCAGGATAAGAGAATATCTGCAGATTAAAGTACAATAACTCTTTTCAGGAACACTTTATGGTATCGCTACAGTCGGTTTCGATTCAATATCATTTTTGCCAGGAAATTATGTAGAAGAATTAGAGGGCAAGATATTTAAATAAAGATTCAAATTACATGTATATTCTCCTCTCCTTTACAGTATAGCAGCAATAAATGCTTGAACATTAGTGACAACATGAGTGCAACACTTGATGTTACAACATCAATATATAGTTTTTGTAAAAGTGTTAACATTCAAAGCTATACATGGAACAGACAAGTTCTCGCATTGCCAACGGTATGCAAATACTGTAAGGTGGAAAACTATCACCGGATTTCGAGCACATTTCTATCACTCAACTGTCCCAGAAGTTACATCCTGGTAGTTTATTTCATGTACATTAAATTTATATTAAGATTAGAGCTAAAATGACATTAAAGACATATATTATCACTAGTTACAGGGGCTGTTGAGCAGCTTTGAATGTGAGGGGAAGACAGATATGTAAGCTGGGGTTCTGGAACACTCTCCAAGAGGATCATGTGAAAATGATATGAATCCATCTTGGTGATTTTATGGCATTAGTGGACTCCTGGTACCAAGCCACAAAAATACAGATCACACAAAACATGCTATTAATTGAAAAGAGTATATGTTTATATTTTTGGAATTCACTTAAAAAAAATTTCCACAATCTCTGTATAAGTATTTCCATTAATTCCTTAACCCTTTACCCAACGTAACGGCCAAAACCGGCCAGCGCTATTCTAAAAAATCGCCAATTAATTTTCACTATTTTTTTCATTTTTTGTCTCAAAAACATAGGTTATGACCCCTAGTTGGAATGAGCTCGTCGAGCTCGTTCCAACGAGGGGTCATAACCTATGTTTTTGAGACAAAAAATGAAAAAAATTAGTTATTCAAGAATTTTTTTTGCAAGTGTCGTCTGCATTTCACGTTAGGTAAAGGGTTAAATCCTGAACCCTATGTAACAACATGTAACCAACTAACCCTGTGCATTTTTCAGCCGTATAGTCAGTGTATGTTTTCCTGTACATGTAACTTGTGATATGGCGGTTAAAAATTTTTTTTTACCAGAAAATGAGACTAACCTTGTGCCATGCACAGGGCTAGTCACATCTTCTGGTTATAAAAAATTTGCATTTTTAACTGTGTAACTAATCCTGTGCACTGTACAGCCTTGGAGAAAATCTCATCAAAATCATCTCTTTCCCCAAAGTAATGGCCAAAACCTGCCAGCTTAAGACCATTCATTTTTTTTCGTGAATTCCAACAATGAAAACTTATTCTATTTTCAATTAATAGCTTATTACTATAGGTCTTAATGTATAAACTAGCTAGCTATTGAAATGATCTGTGCTTTAGGGCCAACACTGGCTTGGATAATCGCTAACTCGAAAAATCCGTAAGAAAGTAAGTTCTGTGGTATTTAGGATGACAGGTAGAAAAACAAACAATTTAGTGTGTAAGTACATCAACTTGGATAATAATATGAGCATTGTCAAGACTCATTTGTTTACTGTTTTTTCAAATATTTTGAACACTGTTGTCCCAGAATTGAAGGGAGTGAAGAATCCCTACCCTCCTCTGCATCCTGGGTGCCTGAGTTCAACCAACCTATATTGCGATTGTTTGGTCCTTCATAAAAATGTGCTGGTTCTGTTGGAAGTTTATTGAGCTACACCAGTTAAAGAGGACAGATTCTGCACTGAATGCTGAAAGTGACCTTAAACCCCAAAACAACAACAACAACAACAACAAAAGACAAACAAACAACATGGCGAGAAGGCAAGCCTAATTGAAATTCTATGTATTTTGTCTTATTGGGATGCTGCTGACAGATATTCCTACCCAAGGCACAAAATCTCTTGTCACTGAAATAAGTATAATTTGGGCACATTTAACCAAATTTCCAACTGTAAATTCAATAGACTTTTTGACCAATGATTTCTAGAGTTCAATTTAGATGGATTTTTCATCAAATCTAGTCATGGCTGCTTTACAGCAGCCATGACTAGATTTGTTGAAAAATATGTTGAAAATACTCAGCGGGTTAACTACACTTTCAACAGCCAGGGTCATATATCAATCAATTTTAGATATAGAAGAAATGGGAGTACCCAAAGAGAACCACCAAGCAGCGATGAGCAACTGTTAGACTCTCCAACTTACTAACATGGCACAAGCAGAGTTTAAGCAGTGGTTGAAGTCAAGCATATCTTTGACATGCAGTATGCCTTAGTACACGACGCCACTGTGCCCCTCTCCCCACAGAGGGCAATCACGATTAAGAGTCTTAATTGCCTTGACACATTGCAGATGGCGTGGGTCAGCTCTAACAAATAAGCCACATAATCCCTGCCTTATTATGCCTCCGACCTCATAATTTGGGCATATCTAGTGGAGCCCACCATCCATCCGTCCAACTATCCATATGTACAAACCTTCTGAATTGTAATTTCAATGCCATCAGTCATTTTTAGCTCAACTTTGGCAAAGCCAAATTTGAGCTTATGCCATGGTCTGTCTGTCCATCAACAATTCAATACGGCTTGGGCTAGAGGCCGTATTTATGAACTGATCTTTACAAAACTTCTTGGGTACCTTTGTTATGACCGTGGGACGAGAACGAGTGTTTTGGGGTCCGATCCGAAATTCAAGTTGGCAGCTGGCAGCCATTTTGTACAAAATTAGGTGCAATCAGATTTTTGCACAGAACTTTCATATGAAAGCGCTGATTTGAATAACTTCTTGTATGAATGTTTAGTACCATGGGATACATCACATATAATACAGGTTTTTTTCTCATGCATAAATTATGCAAATTAGACTAAGTTTGATATTTTTTGGTGTTACTTTCAGCACTATAAGTGCAAATGCCAATACGGCTTGGGCTAGAGGCTGTATTTATGAACCGATCTTTACGAAACTTCTTGGGTACCTTTGGTATCACCGTGGGACGAGAACGAGTGTTTTTGGGTCGGTCCGGTCCGAAATTCAAGATGGCCGATGGCAGCCATTTTGTACAAAATTAGGTGCAATCAGATTTTTGCACAGAACTTCTATATGAAAGCGCTGATTTGAATAATTTTTTGTGTGAATGTTTAGTACCATGGGATACATCACATATAATACGTGTTTTTTTTATCGTGCAGAAATTATGCAAATTAGATGAACTTTGATTTTTTCAGTGCTACTTACCATGGTACACACAGTAAGTACACATGTCAATACGGCTCGGGCTAGAGTCTGTATTTATGAACGGATCTTCACGAAACGTCTTGGGTACCTTTGTTTCACCTTGGGACGAGAACGAGTGTTTCTGGGTGCAGTCTAAAATTCAAGATGGCTGCCATTGGCCATTTTGTACCGAAATTAGGTCTAATCAGTTTTTTGTACACAACTTCTATAAGGCTCAGGCTAGAGGCCGTATTTATGAACCGATCTTTACGAAACTTCTTGGGTACCTTTGTTATCACCATGGGATGAGAACGAGTGTTTTGGGGTGTGGTCCGAAATTCAAAATGGCCACCAGTAGCCATTTTGTACCAAAATTAGTGCAATCAGTCTTTTGTACAGAACTTCTGTATGAAAGTTCTGATTTGAATAAATTTTTGTATGAATGTTTAGTAACATGGAATACATCACATATAGTACGCGTTTTTTTCTTGTGCAGAAATTATGCAAATTAGATGAACTTTGATTTATTCAGTGCTACTTATACACTGTAAGTGCACATGTCAATACGGCTCGGGCTAGAGGCTGTATTTATGAACCAATCTTCACAAAACTTCTTGGGTACCTTTGTTATCACCTTGGGATGAGAACGAGTGTTTCTGGGTGTGGTCCAAAATTCAAGATGGCTTCCAGTGGCCATTTTGTACCAAAATTAGGTCCAATCAGTTTTTGTCTCAACTTCTATACAACTCATATTTATGAACTGATCTTCACAAAACTTCCTGGGTCTCTTTGTTTTCACCTTGGAACAGGAACGAGTGTGTTTTGAGTGCCTTTGTTATCACTGTGCTATGAGAACAAATATTTTGGGGTTCACTGTTCAGTCAGACCCACTCTGGGACTCAAAGATTTCTTTTCTAGTTTATCATCTGACTGTCACCCACCTTTACAATACTTTACCTGTACATTTGTTAGAGCGTTACAATACTTTATATGTATCTTTGTTATCAGGTCATTACCTAGATGTTTGTCATTGCTGTGTCACATACTATACATGTACATGTCTTAACAAGTTGAGCTACAGTGTCACTGACACTTTCATTGGATCTCCTTTGGTATGCTGATAGACCCTCATGGAGGAATGGGTATATTCACATGGAAGGGCTCCGTCCAGTAATCTTTCTCAGAGTTATGGCCCTTTTTCACTCTTTCAGCCTAGAAAATTTTTCTCAACCTCGTTATTGCATTCACTGCATGTTGGACTTGAAAACCGCTTATTTGATCAAATCATAATTTTAGGGGTTACATGTAGATGACTAGACAATGCTTCTTTTTGATTTTGGTCCAGCTGGCCAATTCATTATGGTTGCCATGTCGTTATGACACTGTCAGGGGCACATGCCATGCTTTATGTTGCTCTTGTTAAGAAATGTGTGTTGAGTGATTTTAACAAGCTAAAATAAATTAAGAAAGTTTCCTTGATTACTTAGTAAAAGTAATGTTTTTTACGACACTCTATTTCTGTAGGATAAGAAATATGTTTCCTTGAAGGATGTTGGAGATCTATTGAAGTCAATGATAGGAAATCATTTCAAACATTATTACCTGACAGAACAAGACTTCGAATTGGCACCTTCAGAATTAGATGCCATCATGGAACCCGACAGCAGAAATGGTGAAGGTATTATTACCTGTTCATACCTCATACCCTCAAGTGTATTCTTGATTCTTGTATTCGTTGGACTATCTTTTCTTCAAATCTGTAAAATGAACTTAATTTTTCTATTCTACAAATCTCTGAGTTAGCTTCCATTTTCAGGGATTCTTTTGGGTATCTACAGGGGTTGTTTATGAGACCCTTTCCCAATGACATTTGGTCACAATTTTTCTCAATTCTTAACCCCAAATTTCCTAGTTTCAGTTCCCACTCAAACAAAAATTTAATGCACAACTGATGCCCTGAACTGGGTAGTCATAAAGCCTCAGAAAACCATTGGTTTTCTGAGGCCTTCTGACCACCCAGTTCAGGACACTAATTGTACATTAAATTTAAATTACTTGCCTAACAAAGTCTCTTAATTCAAAGGCAAATGACAAGTTCTTCTTTAACCCTTTACCCAATGCAGACGATTTCAAAATTTATTATTTTAAATATCATTTTTTAAATTTTTTCACAAAATTTCAACAAAACCATATCATGTGACCCCTCGTTGGAACGAGCTCGATGAGCTCGTTCCAATGAGGGGTCACATGATATGGTTTTGTTGAAATTTTTTGAAAAATAATATTTTTTCAACTGCTGAATTTGCATATTACGCGGGCGGATGCGGGTGATTCATTGGGTAAAGGGTTAATATTATAAGAACTGTTTGGTATAGGCTACAAAGATTGCATGAACTTGATTCCATGTGACGGTTAATTATAAAACTTACTTATAGTATACATGCAGTTGCTTAGGTATCAGTCTTAATGCTAAATTCGAAAGTAAAATTTCTGAATCTTGGTATGTTTTTCCCCTCCAAGACAAATTCCCAATTGTAGCCCCCACGTCACAAATTTTCCCAATGGCATGGTCCCCAGACCCTTTCCCAAAGAGAGCAGAAGAATTCCTGATGATTTATTACCACAACGTCATAACCTATCATGGTGCTTGGTTACTAAAACAGCCGGTCGGTCCAAAACCTCCAACAAATATACAAGCCTTCCAACATTAATATATGAAAACTGACAGTTCTGTTGTTTTAACACTTTACTCAAAGTACAGCATAATGAGCATATCAAAATTTATTATTTTAATAATTAGTTTTTCAAATCTTTCAAAAAATCTCAATAAAACCATGTTATATGATTTCTCATCGGAACGAACTTGAGAAGCTCATTAAAATGAGGGGGGTTACATGATATGTTTCATTATGCCCCCGGCCTCCAAAGGAGGATTCAGGGTGTCTAGTGAAGCCCTCCGTCCTTCCATCTATCTGTCCGCCCATCCATCCGTCCACCCATCTGTCTGTACAAATGTTTTGCATTGTAATTTCAAAGCCATTGGTTGAATCGCCTTTGATATGCTCGTAGACTCACACGGGGGAATAGATATGCTCAAGGAATGGGTTCTGTCCAATAATTTTTTTCAGAGTTATGGCCCTTCTTCACTTTTTAGACACAGAAGAAAATTTATCTGTTTTCACTCTTTTGACTTAGAAATTTTTTCTTTCCCACAATACCTTTAAAACTACTTCAGACATGCCTATGGGTTGGGGGCAGTGGCCCACACTTTGCATAGACCTTGTTGAATTTTATTTTGTTAAAATGTATTTGTAAACTCCACAGTTGGATGCAGCAGATTTGTTATTCGTTAGGTAAAGGGTCAATAATTTACCTGACCACCAGAAGTCGACACTTTTACATAAACATATTCATTTTTTTCCAAAAAGACATAGCTTATGTTCCCTCATTGTATCAAGCTGCAAAAGCTTCTTACAATGAGGAGGGGGCACAGTGGCTCAGTAGGTAGAGGTGCAGGCTGCAAGCCGAGAGGTCCTCAGTTCGAATCCCACCTGCGGCAACCGCGTTGTGTCCTTGGTCAAGACACTTCACCCCCCCATTGCCCACGTGGGGGCACAGTGACACTGTGTAATAAGGCGTACTGCATGTCGATGGTGCACTTGTCTTCAACCAATGCTAACCCTGCTTGTGTGGAGTTAGTATGTTGGGGAGCTGACTGTAAGTTGCTCGCCGTTGCTCGGTGGTTCTCCCCGGGTACTCCAGCTTCCTCCACCCATAAAACTGTCATGGTCATAAATAGACGTTGTGCAGAAATATGTGACCTTAAACACCAATAAATAAATAATATGTTACAATGAGGGGGTCATGAGCCATGTTTTGGAGACAAAAAAGGAGGAAAAATGAATGTCAATTTTTGGTGAAAATGGCTAGCCGGATACTGCGTTACATTAGAAAAGCAGATGAAAGAACATCCTCCTCCTGATTCAGTTGGAACTAGTATTGTATTAAAAGCATCTGATCATTTGAATGGAATAGTAAGAAATTGAAAGGAGGAGTCTACTCATGAATCCATCTGTAAATATCTGATAAAATGGCCAGAGAAAGTTAAGGATTTATGCCATTCACATGTCCTTGCAAAATTAATTCCAAAGACCATTGCTAAATTATTGTAATTATCAAATCATTATTCCCAGTCATACCATAGGAATACAGTGGAGCCCACTTAATTGGATATCTCTTAATGGAATGACACTGTTAATTAAATATAATTTCCAAACACAAAACCACTTACCATACCTCCAGTATAAATTTGACCTATTAATTGAATATAGGTTTTAGAGTAAACTCCTGTTAATTGAATAAAAAATCTTTTATCCTGTCGAGAAATTACCCTGACTGTCCTCAGCTTTCCTTGGTTTATAGACCTATTTGGCTTCAGTACATTCAATACAGGCATTTAATCTATTATATCTTGTTTGACAGATCTCATGAAGCTCTGTCAAACAAGATATAATAGAATAAATGCTAAGTTTATCTCTTGAATACAGGAAAGTGACACAATCTGTTTCTTGAATACTCCTGTTAATTGAATAATTTTCATTGGCAAAGTGGCTATTCAACTAACAGGGTTCCACTGTATTGTTTTATTATATAACTACTGTGAATAACTCTTGAATACCACAACAGTTTACGCATCAATTCAGAATCGCTGGTTAACGAGAGTCTCTACATTTCTAATTATATATATGATGCTTATCTCAAATGAGACTCAAGCAAAGTAATTAGAGTATTCAGAGGTTAGAGGTTACAATCTTAATAAAGGCACATAAAACCTTGAATGCCTTTTCACTACATCACAGTCAGTAGTTTGCCCATCATTTCTGGCTTGCCAGAAAATGAACGTTTTAACCTCTGAATATCCATATTATGCCTCTCTCATAAATGAGACTTTTGTGACATCACTGTCGTTCAAAAATTTTGGAAGTGACAATTTTACAAATGTGAAATGAAAACGAGAGTTCCTTAGCACTTGAAAACTGTGGACAAACATCCGTACTTTCATTTTTATTTACTTTTTAGGTGCTGTTTTAATTTTTATGCCCCCGATAGGGAGGCATCTTAAATCTGGGTTGTTCATCCATCTGTCTGTCCATCCATCATCTATCCATATCCATCTGTCAGTTTGTCCATCTGACCGACTTTATTTGTCTGTCTTGAGTGATTACTCTGTAATACTTTGGAGGATTTCCATGAAACTTCACTTCTGAAGCTCAAATTCTATAATGCTTGGGTGGATTTCCACAAAACTTCACAGAGGTAAAGACCAATGGAAGGACTGTGTTGCACAGCAACATCATGCTCGAGTCACAAAGGTCAAGGCCACAGAAATGTGAAAACTTAATGCTCTCACAGACTTTACTTGTCCGTTCAGAACCATAACTCTATAATGCTTAGATGGATGTCCACGGAACTTCACACAAAGGTAAAGACCAATGGAAGGTCTGTTGCACAGCAACACCATGCTCATGTGACAAAGTTTAAGGTCCCAGGAATAGGAAAACTTAATTCTCTCACAAAATCAGGTTTTTCATCCGTTAGTCTTGTTTAAAGATGCGTTGTCATATAAACAAATTACTACAACATTCAATTGATTTGGGTTGTCATGTTCGATCTCTTAACAAGACCAATTTAATCAGATCAAACACGATGCCCATGGCATTGCGTTTGATGTGGCTGGTCTAATCTTGTCAACTCAGCAGAATCCATCGACCCAGATCAATTGACTGTTGTATTAATCTTTATGTAGACTCTGAGCAAAGATTCCTTCAAGGGCTGTTTGAAAGTGCTTTATATGGAAATTTACATGAAGCTGATCCACCAATGACATAAGAAATCTATTTTCTTAAAAGTTATTTGCAATAAAGTTGATTTTAGACCTCCCGGCATTGTGTGATACAACCACAAGATGAATATTGCCAATTTTTTCAGTTATAATTGTAATTTGGTTAACAAAGTTTCACCGTTTTATATTTCAAATGTTCTATTGTATTTTTTAACTGGTTGAGTGCTGGAAGCCCATATTTTACTCTAAAGTGCAGGTACTACCATTCACAGTCTTCAAACCCTGTAAGTGTTCTTTATATTATCTTTAAATATAAATTATTTGGTCTGTATGGATTGTCCTTGTTACAGTTCATGGGAGAGTACCTGAAGGTACTCTCCCATGAATTGTAACAAGGGTAAGATTTGTGAACATATTTTGATGACTAAAAATAATTTAGCATTCTACCAGTTAATATCCACTGTCATATAATAAATTGTTACAACAGTCACCCAACCTAGGTTGTCATATTCTGTCTCATTGATGAGACCAGACAAGACCTAGTGCATCGTGTTTGATCTGACTGCATGATCTAGTCTTGTCAACTCAATGGAATATGATGACCCAGATGAATTAATTGTTGTAATAATCAGTACATATAATGCATTTCCTGGAATAATCTTTCTTCCAGATGATGCTGATGGTGAGATGCGACCATGGGAAGATTTGTTTTTGTGGTCTGTTCTAATGGGTTATCAAAGCCTCTCTGATATATTCTGGAAACGTGGACAGGTAATGTGTTGCCTCGCAATATTTTTGGTGTGCAACCAAAGTAATTAAGTCTTCATGTAAAATATGAAAATATCTCAAACACTTGGGTCCCTTATTATTGTGTGAATGTACAAACTATTAATGCTTGCGCAACAGAAACGTGAAGAACTACCATTTTTTTCACACCTTTCCAGAGACAAAGCTCATAATTGATCATTTCTAGGAGCTTGTGCAATGTATTCTTTCAAAAGGTACAGTGCCATTTTCTGAAAAACTTTATATGAAACTAGACTATGATTCTGGAGAATCATGGCTTTTCCCGGTGAGATTCCATGATTTTTCATGACCCAACAGTGTCTGATGAATTGTTTTTAACTGTCTCACTGAAGTTCCTTCATTGATGTTATGAGAAAGGTGAAGATAGTAGTCTCAAATGACTCAGTTTGATAAAAAATTGTTTAGGTAAAAACCATCATTAACGGTGGAGTGGGTTAATGTCAATATCGTCGTCTAACAAGTCAATGACCGGCAAAAGGAGTTATGTTTGTTTGACACATACTCACTGAGTGTTTAAAAATGGTTCATTTTATCTCAAATGTATCCAAAATATTGATGACTGGCAGCTTGTAGAGGGTTAACAAGTGCTAACAGGAATATTAATTCATGCAACTTGTAATGTCACACCAAGACCTGCAAATGGCCATTTTTTCTTTAAAATCTACAAGATGTTTTCAGAGAAATCCAGGGAGAACATGAATTTTAAGCTTTTGATGGGTATCATTCTTTATCCAGCCCAAAACTGGTTAAGTGTTGTTTTTGGAATACTCTTATTACTTCCAAAAATAATTCTCAGTGAATTCTACTTCCAGTTATTTTGATCTCTCCTCTCAACTTCGAGTGCTGTGGGTACACAAACACAGCCCATTTTATCAACATTTTGATGTTTGAGAACCTGCATAGGGTTAACAAATGCTTCCAGGAATATTTTGTACATACAATCTGTAATGTCACTGTAAGACCTGAGAATGGCCATTTTTTCTTGAAAATTTACGGGATGTTTTTAGAGAAATCCTCGGATAACATGAATTTTTAACCTTTTGAGGGGTGTCACCCTGTAACCAGCTCTAAACAGGTTAATGCTTGGTTTTATGAATACCTTCATTACTTACAAAAATGATCCTTGGTGAATCCCACTTCCAATGAAGGTGGTTATGTTCATCTCGCAGGTACACATTGGGTGTAATGGGTGGCCAAGTACAGCCCATTTTCTTAAAATTTGCTGCCTCTGGAGGGTTAACAAACGCTTACCAGAATCTTTTGTTCATGCAACTTGTAATGTCACTCCAAGACCTGCAAATGGTCAATTTCTCTTGAATACTTACCAGATTTTTTTGAGAAATCTACAGAAAATGGGAATTTTAAGCTTTTAAGGGGTACATCTCCTTAACCGGGCGAAAATGGGTTAAAATCTCAATTTTTGAATACCCTTACTACTTACTAAAAATTTTCCCTCTCAGTTTTGCGTCCAGTAAAAGAAGTTATGTTTCTCTGCAGCATTCCCATTTGATGTTGTTGGTGTCCAAAAACAGACTATTTTTTCGAATTTTTGACATTTAGCAGCCCATGGAGGGTTAACAAATGCTTATCTGAATATTTCATCCATGCAACTGGTAATGTGACTCTAAGACCTATCAACGACCATTTTCTCTTGAAACCCTACGAGACGTTTCAAAAATTCAGGGAAAACATGATTTTTTAAGCTTTTGATGGGTATTGTTATTAACCATCCCAAAAGGGGTTAATGCTTGGTTTTTTGAATACCCTTATTACTAACAAATTTGGTCCTTGGTGAATTCCACTTCCAACAAAGTAGATTATGTTTATCTCTCGGGTATGCATTGGGTGTTGTGCGCATCGGAAAACAGCCTATTTCAACAAAATTTTGATGCTTAGCAGCCTGTAGAGGGTTAATAAATGCTCACCGGAATATTTTGTCCATGCAACTTGTAATGTCACACAAAGACCTGCGAATAGTCAATTTTTGCTGAAAACCTACAAGTTGCTTTTAGAGAAATCCACAGAAAATGGGGATTTTAAGCTTTAAAGGGGTATCTCTCTTTAACCAGCCCAAAATGGGTTAAGACTTCGACTTTTGAATACCCTTACCACTATCAAAAATGTTTCCCCATCAATTTTGTGTCCGATAAAAGAAGGAACCTTTCTCGGTGGTACACCAAGTGGGTGCTGTTGGCATTCAAAAACAGCCCATTTTATCACAATTTTGACTTTTAGCAACCCGTGGAGTGTTAACAAATGCTCACCGCAGTATTTTGTCGATGCAAATGCTGTTGTCATACCAAGGCCTGGGAGTGACAAATTTTTCTTGAAAATCTACAAGACTCGTTTAGAGAAATCCACGGAAAATATGAATTTTTGAGCTTTATGGGGGTATTGCTGTTTAACCAGCCCAAAACGGATTAACGCTTGGTTTTTTGAACACCCTTATTACTGGCAAAAATGATCCTCGGTGAATTCCACTCCCAATAAAGGAAGTTATGTTTATCTCTCATGTACTGTTTGGGTGCAGTGGGGGCCTGAAACCGGCCTATTTTATCAAAATTTCGATGTTTGGCAGGCTGTGGAGGGTTACCATATGCATCGCCTGATATGTCGTGTGTATCAAAGGGTGAGTCACAGACAGGTCTAGCAATGACGAATGTACAAAAAAAATCTACAAGACGTGTTTCGAGAAAGTGCCGATAAACCCCAATTTTGGCAGGTTTTTGTGAATTCTGACAAAATAAGGGTTAAATCGAAAATTCCGCTTCGGTACATTTTTAGATTTTGTGCCCCTCTATGCGTGTGCAAGATTTCGTGAAAATCGGTTCGAAAATGGCTTCTGAATCGTACGGACAAAATGTGTGGAAAAAAAACAAAAAAAAACCCTAAAAACTAGACTTTATGATTCTGGAGAATCATGGCTTTTCCCGATGAGATTCCATGATTTGTCATGACCCCACAGTGTATGATGAATTGCTTTTGACTGTCTCACTGAAGTTCAGTTCGTTGATGTCATGAAAAAGGTGAGTATCGACGTCTCAAATGACTCAGTTTGATGAAAAAAAAATGTTTAGGTAAAAACCATCAATAACGGTGGAGAGGGTTAATATCAATATCGTCGTCCAACAAGTTAATGACCGACAAAAGGAGTTATGTTTGTTTGACACATACCCACTGAGTGCTGTATCTATTTGCAAATGGTCCATTTTATCTCAAATGTATCCACAATATTGATGTCTGGCAGCTTGTTAAGGGTTAACAAGTGCTAACAAGAATATTTATTCATGCAGCTTGTAATTTCACAACAAAAACTGTGAATGGCCATTTTTACTTAAAAATCTACGAGATGTTTTCAGAGAAATCCAGGGAGAACATGAATTTTAAGCTGTTGATGGGTATAATTGTTTATCCAGCCCAAAAGAGGTTAAAGGTTGTTTTTTTAATACGCTTATTACTTATAAAAATAATTCTCAGTGAATTCTACTTCCACTTATGTTGATTTCTCCTCTTAACTTTGGGTGCTGCATGTATGCAAACACAGCCCACTTTTTCAACATTTTGATGTTTGAGAACCAGCATATGGTTAACAAATGCTTACTGGAATATTTTGTACATGCAACTTGTAATTCACACTAAGATCTGAGAATGGCCAATGTTTCTTGAAAATCTACGTGATGTTTTTAGAGAAATCCTCAGATAACATGAATTTTTAACTTTTTGAGGGGTATCACCCTGTAACCAGCTCTAAACGGGTTAATGCTTGGTTTTATGAATACCTTCATTACTTACGAAAATGATCCTCGGTGAATCCCACTTCCAATGAAGGTGGTTATGTTCATCTCGCAGGTACACATTGGGTGTAATGGGTGGCCAAGTACAGCCCATTTTCTTAAAATTTGCTGCCTCTGGAGGGTTAACAAACGCTTACCAGAATCTTTTGTTCATGCAACTTGTAATGTCACTCCAAGACCTGCAAATGGTCAATTTCTCTTGAATACTTACCAGATTTTTTGGAGAAATCCACAGAAAATCGGAATTTTAAGCTTTTAAGGGGTGCATCTCCTTAACCGGGCGAAAATGGGTTAAGACCTCAATTTTTGAATACCCTTACTACTTACTAAAAATTTTCCCTATCAGTTTTGCGTCCAGTAAAAGAAGTTATGTTTCTCTGCAGCATTCCCATTTGATGTTGTTGGTGTCCAAAAACAGACTATTTTTTTTCGAAATTTTGAGATTTAGCAGCCCATGGAGGGTTAACAAATGCTTATCTGAATATTTTATCCATGCAACTGGTAATGTGACTCTAAGACCTATCAACAGCCATTTTCTCTTGAAACCCTACGAGACATTTCTAAAAAAATTCAGGGAAAACATGATTTTTTAAGCTTTTGATGAGTATTGTTATTAACCATCCCAAAAGGGGTTAATGCTTGGTTTTTTGAATACCCTTATTACTAACAAATTTGGTCTTCGGTGAATTCCACTTCCAACAAAGTAGATTATGTTTATCTCTCGGGCATGCATTGGGTGTTGTGCGCGTCTGAAAACAGCCTATTTCAACAAAATTACAATGCTTAGCAGTCTGTAGAGGGTTAATAAATGCTCACCGGAATATTTTGTCCATGCAACTTGTAATGTCACCCAAAGACCTGTGAATAGTCAATTTTTCCTGAAAACCTACAAGTTGCTTTTAGAGAAATCCACAGAAAATGGGAATTTTAAGCTTTTAAGGGGTATCTCTCTTTAACCAGCACAAAATGGGTTAAGACTTCGACTTTTGAATACCCTTACCACTATCAAAAATGTTTCCCCAACAATTTTGCGTCCGCTAAAAGAAGGAACCTTTCTTGGTGGTACACCAAGTGGGTGCTGTTGGCGTTCAAAAAGAGCCCATTTTATCACAATTTTGACTTTTAGCAGGCCGTGGAGGGTTAACAAATGCTCACCGCAGTATTTTGTCCATGCAAATTCTATTGTCACACCAAGGCCTGGGAGTGACCAATTTTTCTTGAAAATCTACAAGACTCATTTAGAGAAATCCACGGAAAATACGAATTTTTGAGCTTTATGGGGGTATTGCTGTTTAACCAGCGCGAAACGGGTTAACGCTTGGTTTTTTGAACACCTTTATTACTGACAAAAATGATCCTCGGTGAATCCCACTTCAAATGAAGGTGGTTATGTTCATCTCGCAGGTACACATTGGGTGTAATGGGTGGCCAAGTACAGCCCATTTTCTCAAAATGTGCTGCCTCTGGAGGGTTAACAAATGCTTACCGGAATCGTTTGTTCATGCAACTTGTAATGTCACTCCAAGACCTGCAAATGGTCAATTTCTCTTGAATACTTACCAGATTTTTTGGAGAAATCCACAGAAAATCGGAATTTTAAGCTTTTAAGGGGTACATCTCCTTAACCGGGCGAAAATGGGTTAAGACCTCAATTTTTGAATACCCTTACTACTTACTAAAAATTATCCCTATCAGTTTTGCTTCCAGTAAAAGAAGTTATGTTTCTCTGCAGCATTCCCATTTGATGTTGTTGGTGTCCAAAAACAGACTATTTTTTTTCGAAATTTTGAGATTTAGCAGCCCATGGAGGGTTAACAAATGCTTATCTGAATATTTTATCCATGCAACTGGTAATGTGACTCTAAGACCTATCAACGGCCATTTTCTCTTGAAACCCTACGAGACATTTCTAAAAAAATTCAGGGAAAACATGATTTTTTAAGCTTTTGATGGGTATTGCTATTAACCATCCCAAAAGGGGTTAATGCTTGGTTTTTTGAATACCCTTATTACTAACAAATTTGGTCTTCGGTGAATTCCACTTCCAACAAAGTAGATTATGTTTATCTCTCGGGCATGCATTGGGTGTTGTGCGCGTCTGAAAACAGCCTATTTCAACAAAATTACAATGCTTAGCAGTCTGTAGAGGGTTAATAAATGCTCACCGGAATATTTTGTCCATGCAACTTGTAATGTCACCCAAAGACCTGCGAATAGTCAATTTTTGCTGAAAACCTACAAGTTGCTTTTAGAGAAATCCACAGAAAATGGGAATTTTAAGCTTTTAAGGGGTATCTCTCTTTAACCAGCACAAAATGGGTTAAGACTTCGACTTTTGAATACCCTTACCACTATCAAAAATGTTTCCCCAACAATTTTGCGTCCGATAAAAGAAGGAACCTTTCTCAGTGGTACACCAAGTGGGTGCTGTTGGCATTCAAAAACAGCCCATTTTATCACAATTTTGACTTTTAGCAGGCCGTGGAGGGTTAACAAATGCTCACCGCAGTATTTTGTCCATGCAAATTCTATTGTCACACCAAGGCCTGGGAGTGACCAATTTTTCTTGAAAATCTACAAGACTCATTTAGAGAAATCCACGGAAAATACGAATTTTTGAGCTTTATGGGGGTATTGCTGTTTAACCAGCGCAAAACGGGTTAACGCATGGTTTTTTGAATACCTTTATTACTGACAAAAATGATCCTCTGTGAATTCCACTCCCAATAAAGGAAGTTATGTGTATCTCTCGTGTATTGTTTGGAAGCAGTGGGGGCCTGAAACCGGCCTATTTCATCAAAATTTCGATGTTTGGCAGCCTGTGGAGGGTTACCATATGCATCGCCTGATATGTCGTGTGTATTAAAGGGCGTGTCACTGACAGGTCTAGGAATGACAAATGTATAAAAAAAATCTACAAGACGTGTTTCGAGAAAGTGCCGATAAATCCCAATTTTGGCAGTTGTTTGCCAATTCTGACGAAATAAGGGTTAAATCGAAAATTCTGCTTCGGTACATTTTTAGATTTTGTGCCCCTCTATGCGTGTGCAAAATTTCGTGAAAATCGGTTGGAAAATGGCTTCTGAATCGTACGGACAAAATGTGTGGAAAAAAAAAAAATAAAAAAAAAAAAAAAAAAAATAATAATCCGTAGAAAAACAATAGTCTTTTCCAGAGGGAAAAGCTTAATAAAATATTTGCCATTATTTTCCGCAGACGTATTTTTGTCTTTGCTTCTTGGAGAAATCCATGCTGCTAAATACAACGAAGGAGTGTTATCTAGTGAGGTCAGAAACGTCAGGTGGTCGGGTCCGACACCGCACCTCGAACTCGAAGTAGATTTAGTGGGGGTGTTGATTTTACAAGTAATGTAGGCAGCATACACGACATGGGCTGTCTGTCTTTAATCCTATAAACAGGGTTAAGACTTGGTTTTTTGAATACCCTTATTTATTTATTTATTTATTTATTGGTGTTTAAGGTCACATACTTATGCACAATGGCTAATCATGACCGTGACATTTTTATAGGTGGAGGAAGCCGGAGTACCCGGAGAGAACCACCAAGCATCAACGAACAACTGTCAGCTCCTCAACATTCTAACTCTCTTCAAGCTCCGCTCAAGCAGGTTCACAGAGGTTGAAGACATATGTACCATTGACGTGCAGTATGCCTTAGTACACGGCGTCATCGTGCCCCCATGTCGGCAGCCGGGCTAAAGTGCCTTGCCCAAGGACACAGCGTGAATCGTCCTGGACGGGGATCGGACTCGGGACCTCTAGCATAGAAGTACAACAGTCTACCACTGAGCCACCACGCTCCCTTGAATACCCTTAACACTATCATACATTATCCCTCATGAATTCTGAGTCTGATAAAAGAGGTTATGTTTACCTATTACATACCCATTTGCTGCCCGAAAACAGCCGATTTTATCAAAATTTTAACGTTTAGCAGTCTGTAGCGGGATTAACAAACGACTAGCGGAATATTCTATCTATGCAATTTGTAAGACCTGCCAGTGTCCAATTGTTCTTGAAAATCGCCAACAAGCAGTTAGCGAAATCCACAGAAAATGTAAATTTTAAGCTTTTAAGGGGCATCTCTCCTTATCCAGTCTAAAATGGGTTAAGTTTCATTCTTTTAAATACCCTTACTACTTACAAAACTGATCCTCTGTGAATTCTACGCGCAGTAAAAGAATTTATGTTTCTCTGTTACATATCCATTGGGTGCTCTTGGTGTCTGAAAACAGTCCATTTTATCAACATTTTGATGTTTAGCAGCTCGTGGAGAGTTAACGGATGCTCAACGGAATATTTTGTCCATGTAACTTGTAATGTCACATGAAGACCCGTGAATGGCCATTTTTTCTTGAAATCTGCAAGATGTTTTTAAAGAAATCCAGAGATAGCATGAAATTTTAAGCCTTTGATGGTTACCGCTGTTTAACCAGCCCAAAACAGGTTAAGGCCTGATTTTTTGAATACCCTTTGAATACCCTTAACAAAAATGATCACTGTTCAATTCCACTTCCAATAAAAGAAGTTATGTTTATTTACCAGCTACAAGTTGGGTGCTGTGAGGGGCTGAAAACACACTATTTTATCAGAGTGTTGATTTTTGAGAGCCCGTGGAGGGTTAACAAATGCTTATCAGAATATTTTGTCCTTGCAGTTTGTAATGTCTCACGAAGACCTGCGAATGACTAGTTTTCTCTTGAAAATCTACACGACATTTTTTGAGAAATCAACGTAAAACATGATTATTTAAGCATTTCAGGGGAATAACTCTTAAACCAGTCCAAAATGGGTTAACACTTGGTTTTCTGAATAACCTTATTACTTACAAAAATGGTCCTCGGTGAATTCCACTTCCAACAAAGGAGTTTATGTTTATCTCTCAGGTACACAGTGGGTGCTGTGGGTGCCCGAAAACGGCACATTTTCTGAAAATTACGATGCTTGGCAGCCTGTAGAGGGTAAATAAAAGCTCACTGGAATATTTTGTCCATGCAACTTGCAATGTCATACCACGACCTGCGAATAGGCAATTTTTCTTGAAAACCTACGGGATGTTTTGAGAGAAATCCACAGAAAATGGGAATTTCAAGATTTTAAGTGGTCTCTCTGTTTAGCCTGTACAAAATGGGTTAAGACTTCGACTTTTGAATACACTTACTACTTACAAAAATGGTTATGTATAGATTATGCTCTCGATAAAAGAAGGTACTTTTCTTTGTGGAGTACCCATTGGGTGTCGTTGGCGTCCAAAAACAGCCCATTTTATCACACTTTTTCCTTTTAGCAGCTCGTGGAGGGTTAACAAATGCCCACCGCAGTATTTTGTCCATGCAACTTCTATTGTCACACCAAGGCCTGGGAGTGATAAATTTTTCTTGAAAATCTACAAGATTCGTTTAGAGAAATCCACGGAAAACATGAAGTTTTGAGCTTTTTGGGGTATTGCTGTTTAACCAGTCCAAAACGGGTTAACGCTTGGTTTTCTGAATACGCTTATTACTTACAAAAATGATCCTCGGTGAATTTCACTTCCAATAAAAGAAGTTATGTGTATCTATCATGTTTCGTTTGGGTGCCCGAAAACAGCCCATTTCATCAAAATTTCAATGTTTGGCAGCCTGTGGAGGGTTACCATATGCATCGCCTAATATGTCATGTGTATCAATGGTCGTGTCACAGGCAGTTCTAGCAATGATGAATGTTTAAAAAAAATCTACAAGACGTGTTTCGAGAAAGTGCCGATAAACCCCAATTTTGGCAGTTTTTTGCCAATTCTGACAAAATAAGGGTTAAATCGAAAAATCTGCTTCAGTACATTTTTAGACTTTGTGCCCCTCTATGCGTGTGCAAAATTTTGTGAAAATCGGTTCGAAAATGGCTTCTGAATCGTACGGACAAAATGTGTGGAAAAAAAAAAAAAAAAAAAAAAAAAAAATAATCCGTAGAAAAACAATAGTCTTTTCCAGAGGGAAAGCCTAAAAAAAAAACCCAAACCCCAAACCCCAAACCCCCCCCAAAAAAAAAAAAAAAAAAATAATCCGTAGAAAAACAATAGTCTTTTTCAGAGGGAAAAGCCTAATAATTATGTTAGAGAATGTGTGCTACTTTTGTGGAAAGGTCTAAAACTCACACCTGTTTCATTGCCATCTCATCCAAGCCTGGAAATAAGCAGTCTGTCATTTCCAGATGCAGGTCCCCAGAGGATGAATTTGCTGATGCTATCCCATAAGGAGGGCTAGAATACCTCAATATATTCTCTGGATTTCTCTTCTGTTCAGGCCGCAAACCTTGAGTCAGATTGAGGTTCACAGAGGGTAAATTTACTGATGCTATACTCTGCTGTACAGCAGGGTAGCAGGGTAGCATCACCAAATTCACCCTCTGGAACCTCATTCTGCAAATGACAGTCTGCTTATTTCCAGGCTTGATCACATCAGATGTGAAGGTTACAGCTTTTTATTATAACTGTATTGTATGATGATGAATCATGGGAATTTACAGAAAGTAAAGACCATATTAACTTTAAAAAAAAACATGCAAAGGGGAGTTGCTGAATGAACAGAAAGTCTGATATGCAGGCCAAACACAGAACAAACAGTCCCAGGATCTGTATCTGGATCTTTATATTTAACCCTTTACTCAACGCAGACGATTTCAAAATTTATTATTTTAAATATCATTTCTTGAATCAAATGAATAATATTATCCCTTTATCCAAGGAATTGTCTGCATGTGCCCTAGTAATATACAAATTCAGCAGTTGAAAAAATAATTTCAACAAAATCATGTCATGAGACCCCTCTTTGGAACGAGCTTGACGAGCTCGTTCCAAAGAGGGGTCACATGATATGGTTTTGTTGAAATTTGTAGAAAAATAATATCTTTTCAGCTGCTGAATTTGCATATTACGTGGTCAGATGCGGGTTAACCATTAGAGGACTATTTCAGAATTTTATTACCTTAACATGTCGTCATGAGGAGTACCTGCAGACAGAAGACAAATTACATTGGCTGTGGTTTCCAGTAAGTATTGGCTACCTTAACAGGCAATCAAGACTTGACCAGAAGTTACTGCTTTAGTGCTGGCCATGTACAGCAGGCTGTGGGTAGGTTTGAATTAGGACAATCATCCAGGCCCTCAAGGGTTAAGCCTCAGTGTAATAAAACAGCCGAAGTCTGGTGCCGAGTCATACTTGCATGAGAGAGGCAAAGTTTGGAAGAGGTGATCCTCTCATTTGTGTGAGGTTTGGGTGTTTTCCACAAGGAAATTGTGAGACAGTTGAAAGGCCTATACAGTAATTGATGGGGGGGGGGGGAGATGAGTAGAGGGAGGGAGGGGTGTTCTGAAGGTGAACATATGCAATTATTTTACCATGAAATCATTGTTTTGCAAGGTTTTTTTTTATTTCGATCATCAGTAGATAGACAGGAAAGATCAACATGCATAGTGCATTACGGAATGCCCTCAACTTACTGACAGTCATTTTATATTGTAATTTATGCTATTTTTAAAAAAAAATTAACATTTTACGTTGAGTACATTTTTACTTGTAAGTTATTGAGTGAGCCCTTGCCCGGCATACAGTTCACTTTGTATGGGCTGTATTACACAGAAAGAATAGGACCTGGAGCATTGGTCAGAACATGGATGCCTGGAGCGAAAATCCCACAACCATTGCTTACATGGGGTCTGTTTAACAGATTGTGTGACAACAAAGATGTCCCTTGGTTTTTTTTTCCAAGTGCTCGCAAAAAAAACCCCAATGCATTTAGGTTTGTTTACCTGCTTCTTCAAAGGCTTGTTTGTCAACAAGAATAAATGGTAAAATAAATAAGTCTCAATAAAACGATTAAACAAGACTAATGGTGTGTGTGGGGGGGGGGGGGGGAGGTTTGGGTGGATGTGCATGTGAAGGGGACACTGATAATTTAATTATATTTAAAATACAGTTGATGTCAATCAGTGTCACTCCTCGTATTGAACATATGTCAACGTGTATACAGGTACCTGCTAGTGTCATGCTTTATTGTGGAAGTCGTGGTTTGATGATGGTTGAGTCTGTTTTTTCTTTAAACATTACACAACTCAAAGGCATCAGATTGGAAAATGGTTGAAATAGAAAAAATGAGACCCAAACAATCTGACCAAAGGTGCAGTTTGATGGCTAAATGCAACAAAATTTGTGTAAATTACAGCAATGTCTTTGGAATGGCACATTAGTATACTCTCGATTTTATAGTCTCATAGTGTAATAAAGTAACATGTCTATGGAAAGATTTAGAAGAGTGTGTGTATTTAAGGGTGGGGGTGGGGGGGGGGGGGGGGTGGGAATGTTCCCCACCAGACTGTTCAGGTGCTTTAGGGGAAATGCACTCCTAGATACTGTAATCTGATAGTATTCAGTCCGTATGTTTATCAGACATACTACACAATTATAGGATATGGATGGTAGGATCTTTTCGTCATTGTCGGAAGAAGATTTTTAGCTCAACTAGACAAAGTCAAGCTGAGCTATTGCCATCACTTCTCATCCGTCGGCGTGCGTATGTCACACCTCACAGGTCGCATTTATGATCAGATCACTTTGAAACTTGGTATGCTTGCTTGGGGTGACCTCTAGATGGGCGCTATCGATTTTCTTCAATTTTCATCAAAAAATGTTGCTGCTGGCAATGTTCTTAGAACTTGGTTTAGTCAGACCTCAATATTTCCCTTTGGCACACCCTACAGGGCACATTTATGATCAGATTGCTTTGAAACCTGACATGCATGTTTGGGGTGACCTCTAGATGGGAGCTATCGATTTTCTTCCATTTCGGTCAAAAAATGTTGCCGCTGGCAATGATGACCTTTGGACTTAGTTTAGTCAGGCATCAATATATTCCTTTGGCACACAATACAGGGCACATTTTTTATCAGATTGATTTGAAACTTGGTATGCTTGTTTGGGGTTATGTCTAGATGGGAGCTATCGATTTTCTTCGATATCCGCTAAGAAATATTGCCGCTGGAATGACTTTTGATAAACTCAGTGCAGTTATGCATCAAAATTTCCCTTTGGCACACCCTGCAGGGCACATTTATCATCGGATCGCTTTGAAACTTGGTATGTTTTTGGGGGTGATCTCTAGATGGGAGCTATCGATTTTCTTCCATTTCCGTCCAAAAATGTTGCCACTTGCAACATTCTTAGTACTTTGTTTAGTCAGACCTCAATATTTCCCTTTGGCACACCCTACAAGGCACATTTATGATTGGATTGCTTAGAAATCTGGCACGCTTGTTTGGAGTGACCTCTAGATGGGAGGTATCGATTTTCTTCCATTTCCATAAAAAATGTTGCCGCTGGCAGCGACCTTTGAATGTGTTGAGTCAGGCATCAATATATTCCTTTGGCATGCCCTACAGGGCACACTTATGATCAGATCAGTTTGAAACTTTGTATGCTTGTTTGGTGTTATCTCTAGATGGGCGCTGTCAATTTTCTTCAATTTCCTTCGAAAAATGTTGCCGCTGACAACGACCTTCGATGAACTTAGTGCAGTTATGCATCAATATTTCCCTTTGGCACACCCTGTAGTGCGCATTTTTGACCAGATCACTTTGGAACTTGGTATGTTTTTTGGGGTGATCTCTAGATGGGAGCTATCAATTTTCTTCCATTTCTGTCAAAAAAATGTTGCCGCTGGCAGTGTTCTTAGAACTTAGTTAAGTCAGACCTCAGTATTTCCCTTTGGCATACCCTACAAGGCACATTTATGATTGAATTGTTTTGAAACCTGGCATGCTTGTTTGGGGTGCCCTCTTGAGGGGAGCTGTCGATTTCTTCCATTTCCGTCAAAAAATGTTGCTGCTGGCAACGACCTTTGAATTTAGTTCAGTCAGGCATCAGTATATTTCTTTGGCATGCCCCACAAGACACATTTATGATCAGAATGGTTTGAAACTTGGTATGTTTGTTTGGGGTTACCTCTAGATGGGAGCTATCGATTTTCTTCAATTTCTGTCAAAAAATGTTGCCGCTGGCAATGACCATCGATGAACTTCGTGCAGTTATGCATCAATATTTCCATTTGGCCCATCCTGCAGTGTACATTTTTGACCGGATCATTTTGAAACTTGGTGTGCTTGTTTGGGGTGACCTCTAAATGGGAGCTATTGATTTTCTTCCATTTCCGTCAAAAATAGTTGCCATTGGCAATGACCTCTGATGAACTTAGTAAAAACTTAGTGCAGTTATGCATCAGTATTTCCCTTTGACACACCCTGCAAGGCACATTTATGATTGGATCGCTTGGAAACTTGGTGTGCTTGTGTGGGTTGATATTGGGAGTTATCGATTTTCTTCCATTTCTGTCACAAAATGTTGCTGCTGGCAACGACCTTTAAACTTAGTTTAGTCAGACTTCAATATTTCTCTTTGGCACACCCTTCAGGACACATTTATGATCGGATCACTTTGAAACTTGGTATATGTGTTTGGGATGACCTCCAGATGTGAGCTATTTATTCCTTTTCATTTCCATAAAAAATTATTGTCATTATCATTTGTGCATCAACTTATCCCCTTTGCACTCTCTGCAGGGTATATTTATGAATTTCCATAAAAAGAGAGAAAAAACCTTGCCACAAGCAATGACCTTCAAACTTAGTGCATTTGTGCATTAACATCTTCCTTTGGCATGCCTCAGAGGGAGCATTCATTATCAGGTTGTTTTGAAACTTTGTATGCTTATGCAGGGTGACAAAGATAGCTATCAATTCTCTTTTCATTTCCATCAAAA
The DNA here is from genome assembly GCA_031216915.1 of Pictodentalium vernedei. NCBI lineage: Eukaryota > Metazoa > Mollusca > Scaphopoda > Dentaliida > Dentaliidae > Pictodentalium > Pictodentalium vernedei. The sequence continues at coordinate 325,883,027 of CM062289.1, read as the reverse complement.
ACTGTTGCTGTTAGCAACAATCTTTGAATTTATTGCATTTGTGCATCAACATTCTTCTTTGACATGGTCTACGGGCCACATTTATCAGAGGATTGTTTTTGAACTTGGTGTGCTCATTAGGCGAGACTTTTAGATAAGAGCTATTGATTAGCATTCATTTCTGTGAAAAAAGTTGCCATTTACAATAACCTCTGAACTTATTGCATTTGTGTTTAAACATTCTTCCTTTAGCCAGTCTTATGGTTTACATTTAAAAATGCAGGAATTACTCAGATGTCGGGCACACACAATGCTGTTATGTTGAAATTTCACCAAATAACATTGGTACCACTGACTTCAATTTTGCCGTTTCACTTATAACTTACCAAGTTCAAGTTTGTCACGCTGAGCTACAGTGTCATTGACAGTTTCATTTAGTTTGTCAAAGCAACTATACAATACAATTATTTATTATTGAGATTATACCATGTCATTATAACTATTTGGAATGATTGTTATTTGTGGAGATCATAATAACTGCATTATGAGATTATTAGGTTTTGTATCATAATTACCTATTCTACTATATATATAAAGCCTATGACATAAATTTTAGCTTTACACACCAACCGTGGTGAACAGACCAGCAATGGGATTTCAATAGTTAAAATTTACACCAACAGTGGAACTACATCCAAGTTGACCTTTGGTGACCTCGCCTTGAATGCAAACTTGTCTAAAGTTATTGCTTGTTGCCTCGTGAAGAGTGAAATGAAACCAGCAATTATTTGTTATGTTTTAAATAAGTTTACCTCATAAGATACCAAAAATTAACAAACATAACTTGTCCCATGTTAATAAAGCATCCATAACTCGAAATAGTATGTTATTATGTTATTAAAATGAAAAAGGCCCCGTAATTTGTGCGTTTCGTTTTCTATTTCATTTTGTTGATAAAATTGCCAGCGGAAGTACCGCCCACCTGTGCTCATGTAAACAAAAACAGATTTGCACAAGTGAATAATGATTTATTTAACATTTAAACTCTTATTAATCTGATGATCATGGTATAAATAAAATATACCCAAAGTAACTTGGTGTACCAAATGTTCACCACTCATGCTGAAGTGGTCTTAACCACATGCCAAAGGCTCGCAGTTTACACCATTTCACCACTCGTGGTGAACATTTGGTACACCAAGCTACTATGTGCATATTCTATATATAACTTTTCAATGTGTATCTGTATACAGTGGAGCCCACTTAATTGGATATCTCTTAACTTAATAACACTGTTAATTGAATATAATTTCCCAACTCAAAACCATTTACCATACCTCCAGTACTAATTTGACCTGTTAATTGAATATAGGTGAAAGAGTAAACTCCTGTTAATTGAATAAAAAATCTTGTAACCTTTTGAGAAATTACCCTGACTCTCCCCTGTTTTCTTTGTTTATAGACCTATTTAGCCTCAGAACATCCAATACGGACATTTAATCTATCATATCTTGTTTGAAAGTGCTCATGAAGCTCTGTCAAACAAGATATAATAGAATAAATGCTATGTTTATCTCTAGGATACAGGCAAGTGACACATTCCCTGTTAATTGAATACTCCTGTTAACTGATTAATTTTCATTGGCAAAGTGGCTATTCAATTAACAGGGTCCCACTGTATCTACTAATAAGAAAAGAAAACCAGTTAATTCTTAGCCCGCTAAGTAATTTTAAAATATTTTTCATCAAATCTGGTCATGGCTGCTTCATAGCAGATGAAAAATTTATGAAAATTTAACTTGAGAAATCATCAGACAAAAATTCTCTAGAATTTACACGGGAAAAATTGGTTGAATATCTTTAAATTCTACTTATTTTAATGGCAATAGATTTCCTCTTCTAGGTTGTAATATATATAATAATGTACTATATATAAAGATTCCATATAAGGAATTTGACACAAAATATCCATGTTAATTCTTTTATAAGTTCGAGAAATCAGAAAATAATTATGTTCTGTATTCTAAAATAAATTGTTTAAGAAAAGTAGAAAAATATTTTCTCTATTTAGGACTCACTTGTTGCTGCACTAATTGGAAACCACCTGCTGAAGGTGATGATGGAGAAGACGTCTGATGGAGAAATGAGGTCAAAATTTGAAACAAAAGCAGCGTGAGTCATGTATCTATGTATTAAAGAAAGACTCAAAATAACTAAAACTGAACAGTTTTTTCTCAGTGCCTTTGTCCGTGTAACACATTTCCAGGCGGGCTGCCCTCTACTGGTGTAGGTTTTCTCGAAACTGTTATTTTGAACAAAATTTAATAATGAACAGGATTTAGTTTATGTGTTAACAAAGGTTTGTGTTGGTACTTTATAGTGTTCAACTGATGATCGGAACCGGCCATCACAATCATCCGATTGTGGGCAATCGAATGACAATGGCAACGGCTCTGGGAACATCGGTTCAACCGATTGCTGCCAAGCATTTTGTGATGATTCATTAACTGCATTTTATTATCTTCTGCAATTGTTCAATTATTAATATAAAATGATGTCAGTGATACCATTCAATTAAGTTGAGAAATAACCACAGTGTGTATTCTTAATCTATCTAGACACCCCTTTACAGGATATTCAAGTTAAATGACATGTAAAGTATACAATTGAGTGTACATGTGGCAATTGGCAGTTCAGATCGGAAAAGTGAAGGTAGCACTCCATTTACTCAGGTCACAGTAAAATTACCAGTCGCACGCACTTGGATGGGACATGTGGCTCTGAGAGCCATGTTTACTGCCCAAGTGTGCGCAACTGGTAATTTTACTGCAACCTGAGTCAACGAAGTTTAACACTGTGAAATATGTTGAGTTTAATGTAGTTCTTTCGAGCATCGACTTGTATAGTAGTACACAATATTACAATCAGAATCAGCCGATTGTGAGCTCAAATAGCTGGTAATCGGTCAGCGGCCATTTTTAGTAATTGATTGAACACTAGTACTTGAAAGAAAGAATTTAAGGATACTTGAATTTTAAAAAAATGAAATTCCAGGACCTTGAAAAGGCTTGAAAATCTTACTCTCTTGGGAAAAGTCATGGGATGCCTTCATCAATTTTATTTGGGTGATTTGTTGGCTCCCTTTTGGTTAACATATTTTTCATACACAAGCTCTCAGGCCACTCAGTGTAATCCTTTGAGGAATTCAGTGTTGTTATGGGTCTTTATTTTCCCACTTTTTATGGAGTTTGCATGCAGACTACTGTTGAGAAAATGTAATATCCAAGCCTGGAAATATAAGCAGACTGTCATTTGCAGAATGAGGTTCCCAGAGGATGAATTTAGTGATGCTACCTGGTGTACAGCAGGGTAGCATCAGTAACTTTACCCTCTGTGAACCTCAATCTGAATAAAGGTCTGAGGCCTGAACAGAAAGAGGAACCCAGAGGATATATTGAGGGATTCTAGCCCACTGAATGTAATTGTGTCAGCAAACTCTATCCGCAAACGACAGATTGCTTATTTCCAGGTTTGGTGATATCCCTTTGCTCACAAAATATACTGATATTCTTCCATGCTCAAGTTATAGATATCCCCACCAATGAGTATTTAATTCATCTTGAAAACATCAAGTTATTAACACAATTAGTTGAACTATGCTGTAATAATTAGGGGTCAGGGTGGTAGTGTTTAAGACATCTCAAACGACTAATATGATTAATAAAGAATACTGTTCAATGCAATTAGTACACCGAGAGGGTGGGGGAGTAGGTGGCCATAGAAAAACATACATACCCCATCCTCTAGAAAAAGACCACTATATTTTCATCACCTTCTGTATGTTATGAATGAGTTAACCCACTCGAATACCAGTTTTTTTTTATCAACAGAGAATTTGAGAACCTGTCAGTCAGAATTCTTCAAGAGTTGTATACTGCCGATGAGGAAAAGACTCAGAAACTCTTGCTTTGTCGTTTGAGGAATTGGGCAAATACATCAATAGTGTTGATTGCTCTCCAGGCTGGTAACAAAATATTTATATCTGAAGATGCTTGTCAGTCACTGTTAACAAAGATATGGTGGGGTGAAATAACAACAGAGAAACACCTTATTGTGGTAAGTAAGATTTGAAGTAATTTAAAGTAATTGGTAATTTCAGTCTTTAGATTCTCAACCCCATAAAGCAGTGGTGAAGGTACGGTGGGGAAAGCCCCACCCCCCCTAAAATTTTCGCAGGGGCTACACATGCTACAAATGTCTCAGATTTGCTCGTAGAGAAGTAAATTTCGCAAAATTTTTCCAGTTGTGTAGGGGATTAGTCCTAACTAGGACCTTCCAGTCATTGACCCCTCCTCCTCCCACTTCCCTGTGGGGAAGGGCAACAACTGGAGGGCCCTAGTTAGGACTAGGGGAGACCCCCAAAATCATCTTTGTCCTACCCAAAACTGGCTAGGGCACACCCTATGATAAAATCACACCTACGTGCATGCCAGGAAGTTGCAAAAAATCACACCTCTCAATAGGTTGATGTGTGCTACTTCTATAGTCCTAATTAGGGTGAAATAACAATAGAGAACAACTTTATTGTGGTAAGTGAGGGCTAGGTTTAAAGTAATTTGTAATTTCAGTCCTTAGATTCCTAAATCCATAGAGGTATGAAAAATCGCACCTCTCAATAGGTCGATGTGTGCTACTTGTGTAGTCCTGACTGAGATCCACAGATCATTACTTGATCTGAGGGCCCTGAACTATTTCTAGATTTAACATGAGTCATGGTGTGTGGCTGTCAACAATTTTGTTTTGAATTGTATCTTGGTACCAACTTGTTGAAGTCCCATTTAATTATGGTTATTTTTTGAGGTTATGAGCATCACCGTATAGGTTTTTAGTTACGGCTATTTATTAGTTTCTAAAGTGTGATTTACTGTGATTTCTGGGTTTGATTATAAACGATAACTTCTCAAGTGAATTATGCAATCAACAGTTGTGTCATGTATCCATGCATGCAAACGAAGATGCTTTGCTGTGGTTGTAATGGGGACTTCATTGTTTGTTTTTGTTTTTTTTAACCCTTTCCCTAACATGAAAAGCAGTCGACACTTGCAAAAAAAAATTGTTGAATAACTATTATTTTCATTTTTTGTCTCAAAAACATAGGTTATGACCCTCATTGGAACAAGCGCCAATAGCTCGTTCCAATGGGAGGTCATAACGTATGTTTTAGAGACAAAAAATGAAAATTAATTGGCGATTTTTGAGAATAGCACTGGCAGGTTTTGACCGTTACATTAGTAAAGGGTTAAATAATATAATTATCGTTAATAATGAAAAGTAATAAACAGAGTAATCACTTGACAGGACTGGTTACATGAAATAATTCATTCGAGGCGAGGACTATATTATAAAAAAAAACTCGTGTTTGTATAACGTCCCTCACCTCTCATGAATTATTTCACATAATCATTCCAGTCAAGCGTTTACTCTCTATGTGATTTTCAGTCCACAGATGCTTGCATTCAAGTTCAATGAAGACTTAATATGAAGAGATGGATGGTTTATCGTAAATAACGTTCAGTGTCAGTATAGAGCCAGTACCGATTTACCGTACTGAGGGAATCTGAAAACACCAAAATTTCATTATTGAAAAATATTTCCGACATTAGTTAACAAATAAAATGACAAACAACAGAGCATCCTACTTGTGTTCCCAGAGGAAAAAGACTTTATTATCCATGCACCCATCTGGCCTCTCTGCTCTTCAGGATAATTCTTCTCTATTTCTGCTTCTGTTTGCAGCAATCTACACAGCAGCATGAAGAGAAGGAATCTGGGGTTGAAGTGCCCGGGTAAGTGTATGAATAAAATGGGTTCATTTATTCAAACAGCGATGGCAATAATAAGGAATGAGAGACGTAAAGATGCAAGATGTCACTTAATATTTGGAATCCTCCTATCTAGACCTTTTGAAAATCACCAACCTGTAAAAATAACAAGTTGCACAGACTTGAAGTAACTAAAGAGTTGGATTGCTGGTAGTGGCTTGTGGGGTTCTCAATTCATGGATATTTTGTGCTCATAGTCCACTAACCCTTTACCCAATGAATCGGGTACATCCGCCTGCATAATATGCAAATTTAGCAATTGAAAAAATATCATTTTTCAAAAAATGTCAACAAAACCATATCATGTGACCACTCGTTGGAATGAGCTCGTCAAGCTCATTCCAACGCGGTGTCACATGATATGGTTTTGTTGAAATTTTTTTTAAAATTTCAAAAAACGATATTTAAAATAGTAAATTTTGATATCGTCTGCGTTGGGTAAAGGGTTAATGCCAAGATAGACTTGCAGTCCAATGCTAAAAAGTGTATGTAGAGATGATCACTGCTAGAACACCTATAGAGTTGATTTTTCAACTGGAGAATGAATTTCAAATTCTGTAGAGAAGCATCCAAAGCACAAGAGGTTTATCAGCTAGCCCAAGGGTTGAGCCGGAAAGTCTGATGGCTGAAAGTTTGCTTGCAGTTCTAATGTATTTCTTATGCTTTTATATGCCCATTTAAAAGGGATTGTATTATGTGATTAGTATGGCTGCCCATCCATCTATTGAGCTGACTGTCCGTCCGTAAACTTTCTGGTATCCAGATGATAATGTGTTGTAATTGACCTATCCAATCCGCATTCAGTACATACTGGTAACCTTATCTACAGGAATTGCAGATCGAGTTAGAATTTGATATTTGTCCCACATTTTGTTACTGTGTTATAGCCCTTTATGGGCTTGAATTTCCATGATTTTATACTTTTTTTGTTTCCGGATGATAACTTGTGTATAATAATAAAATCTATACTAGGTATATGACCTTATCCCTGGTCAGTGCAGATCCAGTTCAAATTTGACATTTCATTTGGGAACAATTACCCTTTATTGACTTAAATTACCACAATTTTAGGCTTCCAGGTGATAATCGCAGCTATGCAATTATTCGTATTATACCCACCCCCTTTTATAAAGGGATGCAGTTGGTATATAATAATAACTTTGTCTGTTCATCTTTCTGTACATTCGTATACCCATTCATCAGTGTGTCTGTCTGTCGGGCTGTGCATCTGTCCATCTGTCCCACCCATTTCCAGACAACAACTTTTGTACTCTTGATTTTACAATTCTGATACTTCACACATGCATTGCACATAAACTGGTGGGTCTAACAGGATTGTGTTTGGGGATAATATGTCAAAAGTCAAGATCACTGTTACTATAAACAGATATTTGGTGTCCGTGCAATAACTTCCTTTGCATTCGAAAATATAACCTCATATAAGGATTGCCTTTAAGGTGTCGATGATTGGGATTGAATTTGGGGCCACTTGGTGAAAAATCAAGATCTCTGCTACTATATATATCTTTTTGTTTTTAATGCAATAACTCCAAGGGCAAGATCGGGAGTTTACAATGCACCATAAATTGCAATGTGACAAGCAGTAGTGTAGACGTTATATATTTATTGCATGCCTGTTCTATGAAATCCCCATCTACAGCAACACTGAACCATGCGGAAAATGAAAATCTGCTCCTCACACATGTGCCGAACTGAAATCGGTGAGCAGACGATTGATCACCCAAAACTGAACCGATTGCAAAATAACTAATAAATAAATAAAATGTATGAAATTGAAGGATATGGTTAGTTTAATGTGTACGAAAATAGCGAGGAAATATAATTATCATGAAGGGGATAATGAATATCCAGAAAAAGAAGAAGAAGAGTATGAGTACGCAAATTTGGTTGGCAGTAAAATGTGTTCATTTTGTTGATAGTTGTCAAATGAATTGCTGAGTGTCTTTCTAATAATTGTTTTTATAGATGTGAAGGCATGTAATAAACACAGAATGACACACGTGTGTGAATGGGTTAATCGATATGGCACTTGTGCCATCATAGAAGGATAAAACTAGAGGCCTGTTGTCTCATTTTATCATTCCGCGCTGGCAGTCATGCCGTATCAATTATTCCATTCATACGCACATGTCATTCTGTGTATATATCATCTCTTGAGAGGACAACAGTGCCATCTAAAATGCTTTACCATTTTCAACCCAATGGGTGATATAGCTTGATTGTGTAGCTTCTTATTTGGTGATTATTGGTCCAACTCCATCCTGATACCTGATACACCCCACTGTCAATGGCACATGTACAATATGCCCGAGTCTATCTGTTACAGTTCTGAGAAAGTAAAGGCTTTTCCACTAGTGCACATATGGTGAAAAAGGGCATGTACTGTTGACCTTTCCCCCAATACTTAGGCCAAGGAGGCAGCTGCCCCCTGCTTCTGATGCCCTTGAATAACTTTAGTTTCCTCATCCGTAAGGGATTTTTGTGTTAAAAGTGAACAACCAATGTAATAATAATGTTCCAGTAACATTGAATATAATTAACTCAGCACATTACAAAACATACATGTGCTGTGGTATATCTATTTTGTTTTATAAACACACTGCAAAAATAAACGATGTGGTGCAATTTCAACAGCCCACTGGTGTTTTATACAATATCCAGCATTGCTCTTGTTCACAGAATGAAAGGCAGTGACCTACCCTTTATTAACTTAAATAACAACAATAGGCATCAACACTTTATTCCAAAGACCCATTATTGGTACTCCGAAGGCTCAATACTATGAACGTTCCATATTCCAAAGCCCCAATACTTGAAGGTCCGATATGCCAAAGACCCTATATTATGAAGGTCCAGTATTCCAAAGACACAATACTCCAAAGGTCTGATATTCTGAAGATGCAATACTCCAAAGGCTGAATATTATGAAGGTTTAATATTATGAAGGCACTGTGCTCCAAAGGCCTGATATTCCAAAGGCCCAATACCCTGAAGGTCCAATACTCCAAACACCAGATATTCTGAAAGACCCAATATGCCAAAGGTCCAATATTCCAAAGGCTCAATACTTCAATGATCTGATGCTCAGGAGGTTTGATATTCCAAATGTCCCATATTTTGAAGATCCTATGTAGTGAAGATTTTGAAACGGGAACTTGAGTTTTCTGATACATGAAACTTTAGTGTTGGGAGTTATACTTCAGTGTTTTAGACGTTTGATGTATTGGCTCTTTGGAGTATTGGGTCTTTGGTATATCAGTACCTCTGACTATCAGGCTTTCAAACTATTGGACCTTCAGAGGATTAGGCCTTCAGAATATCTGACCTTTAGAGGATTGGTCTTTTGGCATAACGACACTTCTGACTGTTGGGTCTTAGGTATATAGGGACAAAACTGAACAATCTGAGTTAACTTCCGCTCTCTGCCAAGGTATCAGCAACATAGATGAACAGAAAGTTTCACCAAAAGAAAATGAATGAAGGACGGTCATTTGTCTAATTTATAATGGCCAATATTATGGCCTAATTCGTTAACCATTTGAACTCTGACCCTCTGAATGTTATCTGACTCTGACCCTCTGAAACATGTAAGACCATCTTGTTTTAATGGGGAGATTGAGTAATAAATTAATCCTGTGGCCTCAAATAGGGTTTAATTGTGGGAACAGGAATTTTCTGGTTCTCGTTTTTTAAAGTCAAGTCACAATACCAAGCATTTTCCAGTTGTTGTTTCTGAATATCTGTCCCGATACCCAGGAAATTAATAGGACAGAACCAGGAATCAAAGGTTGCATTCTGAAACCTTTGATTCCTGATTCTAGTCTTATGAATTTCTTGGGCATTAGCACTCATTTTCAGAACCTGTAACCAGGAAATTTCCATTCACGAGATTAAACCATAGCTTCAACAGCCATGCTGGTGTTGGAAGAAATTGATATTCGCTGTAATCTCATAAATAAACTATAATATGCAATTATTGATACCATAGTCTATGAATTTCCCAGGTATCGTGATTGACTTTCAGAACGTGGAGCCAGAGAGTGTTTGAATTCCCATTCCCGATATTAAACCTTATCCTCAAAGGGCTGTAGGATTAAATTATCACAGACAGTGGCGTAGGAACCTGGGGGGGGGGGGGGGGGGGGGGGAGGAGGGGGGAGGGTAAATTTCCAAAACTTTGTGAATCATATCTAGTATCTACACGAAAATAACCACATACATCTGCATATTCTACATCATACAGGCGCACATAAAAACTATATGATCTACACCATTTGCAGTGCATAGAAAATTTGGTAGCCGATGTCACCAACTGATTTGATGCTCAACAGGTTAACATCTTCATCTCTGACATACATCCTCCGTTAACCCTTTAACAAACGTAATGGCCAAAACCGGCCAGCGCTATTCTAAAAAAATTCCAATTAATTTTCATGATTTTTTCATTTTTTGTCTCAAAAACATAGGTTAGGACCCCTCATTGGAACGAGCTCGTCGAGCTCATTCCAATGAGGGGTCATAACCTACATTTTGGAGACAAAAAAATGAAAAAAATTAGTTATTCAAGAATCTTTTTTGCAAGTGTTGTCTGCTTTTCATGTTAGGTAAAGAGATAAACACCAAAAACTAACAGCAACAGTACCTTGATTTTTTCACTTGAGAAGGGAGGAAATGAGCTCTCAGTAGTTCATATTTCAAAAATTTTCCCGGTATCCCCCTCCTGTAGTCTCAGCTGAATTTGGCTATGCAGAGCGGGTCACCAAAGGCGGCCGTGTTGTCCCCTACAATTTGAGTGCTTCATTGTGTTGTCTACTAACAGGCCATCAACTGTTTCTTTACACAAATATTTATGCATAACATGTTGAAATGGTTCAATAATCTAAATTGACGTCACATCTTTGTTTCGAAATAATATTACACAATGCCCACTTTATGGCAGAGTGGTACCAACAATTTTAGTGTTTTTTTCAGATGTATGGAAAAAGTCAAAATGCATGTTCGAAGCAATAAAATCATAAATTCCTTGAAAGCACCTGTCGCCATCTTCATTATCAATGTGGTATGTTTTGAGTAGATTTTTAACCCTTTAGCTATCACCTCCACTTAACCTTCAAACCAACACAGATGACATCAAAACTTATTATTTTAAATATTATTTTTTCCAATTTTTTCAAAAAAATTCACCCAAATCATATCATGTGACCCCCTCATTGGAATGAGCTTGTCGAGCATGTTCCATTGAGGGGTCATATGGCATGCTTTTATTGAAATTGTTTGAAAAATAATATTTGTCCATCTGCTAAATTTGCATATTACGTGGGTGAATGCGACTGATTCGTTAGGTAAAGGGTTAACAGTATGTTGTCAGTTTGTTTATTGGGGTTTAACAACACTTTCATTAACTTAACAGTTTTGCGAGCGGGAGAAGTCAGAGTAATCAAAGAGAACCAGTGACCAGCAGAGAATAAGTGTTAGACTTTCTAAATTTATGAATGAGACAGCTATATTGCTATGTAACTACTTAGCTCTCTTGTTATAAAAACTTAACAAGTGTACCAGCAATCATTGTCTCCATGACCTACCTTTCCACTATCTTGATGCACCTCTAATATTCATTCCTTCACATTTGACCTAGTACTTAACTAGGCCTGTCATTTTCAAACTTCAGGGTGGCCATTATGGTTCACCTCAAATGACTCCAGGAGTGCCATTTTTGGTTTGCCTCAAATGACCCCAGGAGGGCCATATTTGGTTTTATGGGGGGCCATGAGTGAAAGCATGTGTGTGTGTGTGTGACACAAGTGCTGTCTGAGAGTTGTAATTACAAGAGTGATATTCTAAGTTGCGCAAGTTTACCCATACAATCAATTTGAAAGTTGAAAACTACGGGAGTGCATTGAATTCTGAAAATGAATTCTTTGACACATTTGTGTATATAATCTCAGGTTTTCGTGTGTATGAAATAAAATTACAGTGGAGCCCACTTAATTGGATATCTCTTAATTGTATATCCCTGTTAATTGAATATAATTTTCAAACACAAAACCATTTACCATACCTTCAATACAAATTTGATCTGGTAATTGCATATGGGTTGTAGAGTAAACTCCTGTTAATTGTATATAAATTTTTGTGATATGTGGAAAAAATTACTGTGACACACACCCCCCTTATTTATCAACCTTTTTTGGCACCACTACATCCAATACAGGCATTTATTCTTTTATATCTTGTTTGACAGAGCTCTGTGAGCTCTGTCAAACAAGATATAATAGAATACATACTCAGTTTACCTCCAGAACACAGGAAACTGACCAAATCCCTGTTAATTGTATACTCCTGTTAACTGAATAATTTTCACTGGCAAAATGGATATTCAATTAAGAGGATTCTACTGTACTCACAAAATCATTTTGGGGAGTGTTTGTTTTATTTATTCTACCCATTTGAGAAAGAGATAAAAGTTGGAGCCAGGGTGATCAACGTTTCCATCAACACTGTTACTCATGTACATTAATGAGCTGTTCAATGGTAACAAAGTTGACGGTAATACGTCCCTGTCACTTTTGGTACTAGTGATCGCAAACTAAATTTTTTTCCCATTTTGTTGATTATTTTCTTCCAACAAACATTATCTCATAAATTAATAATGAATTAAAAAAACTTAGTATTTATATCTTAACCCACTGAGATATGTGTTATCTATGCATCACATCAGATGTGGGGTGGGGTGGGTGGGTTTTATATGTGTGCAGTCGGTAGAGAAAGATAAAGAAAGAGAAGTCTGCATAACAATAATCCATTCATGCATTAATAATGACTGCTCACATGAACATTAATAACAACTAACACAAACATACCACTGGGTATATCTATTAACACTAACAATACAATAGCTCAAAACAAGAACCAAATGATGGAGAGCAAAACACAGGTTCTGAAGCTCTCACACTCCATAGCAGCTGTTTATTTATTAATATTCATAAACAAAACTCAACACTGCAGTGACGAATTGTGGGATATTTTTTCTGAGGAAAAGGTCATGGTAGTTAATTGTTTCCCTTGTGATGAGATGTCCATTATATAATAATAAAATAACAGTGTGTATGTTTACAAAAATGTTTTATTAAAGTGCTATATAAGTAATAGAATTTTGTTTATTTTGAAATTCCCACCTCTGATGTTCCTTAAATTCAAATTAACTATACACAAATTATACATTAAAATGAAGGTTGAGATGTATAGAACACGAAACACTTATGTAATCAACTCATAGAGTTCACAGCAGGCACCACTGGTTCCTGGAAGTCTGCTATCATATTTGTACCAGAACTGATAATAAAATAATATTTCGCGAGAACTCATGGCCAAATGTGCTTCAGATATTAAATAACAAAGCTAGGCATTCAAAACACTTTCGAAAGCAGTGATAGGACTGCATTTTGGAAAAGGACAACAATGTATGCTTTTTTTTGTTGAAGATGGTTTCCATGTTCGACAGACATGCGCAAATCACTCGATATCACAAATTTTAAGAAATTTCAACAAGTATCATGATACCTTGCATTCAATATGGCAACTGTGCAGTCTCTATATAATAATAGTATGCTGTATTAAGGTGATCTTTCTCATTATTTGATTTTAGACGGCGTTGTATATCGATACTTTTTCCGTCCGATGACATTGACTGGAAATCGAAAGTAAATTCTATGTAAACAAAAGCGAAGGTTTGGGAATTTACCCATGCAGCTCTGTCGCTGTGTTTTGAAGAATTTTTATACCCTAGCTTTGTTCTTGGATATGTGAAGCACATTTGGCCACAAATTGTTCTCGTGAAGTATTATTAAATTATCGGAGGCGCGGTGGCTCAATAGGTAGAGGTACAGGCTGCAAGCCGAGAGGTCCTCGGTTCGAATCCCACCTGCGTCAATCGCGTTGTGTCCTTGGGCAAGACACTTCACCCCCATTGCCTACATGGGGGCACGGTGACGCTGTGTACTATGGCGTACTGCACGTCGATGGTGCACCTGTCTTCAACCAATGCTAACCCTGCTTGTGTAGAGTTAGTATGTTGGGGAGCTGACAGTTGCTCGCCATTGCTCGGTGGTTCTCTCCAGGTACTCCGGCTTCCTCCACCCGTAAAACTGTCTCAATTTATCTACGTTTTAGAAGTTGAATATTTGAGGCACTGTGGCATTTTCACTTAATCTCACACTCATCACAACCAGTAGTGTAATAATTATCTAGTGCCAGAAAGTTAAGCAGCAGTTTTGCTGCAGTGTATTTGATGGACATTCAGAATTATGTCCCTTGCAGTGTTTTTCTGTTTGATGATGAATAAATGTGTTCACATCAAAATATGCTTCTCTTCTTGACAGAATTTCCATTGCTAGTTCTCAATACATTGATAATACTTGTATGGGTGTCATTGTGTGATGCAGTAGTGTAATGTTACCCAGTAAGTAATGTAAAAGATATTAACCAGTAGTGTAATAACCAGTAAGGCCCCACAAAGTAGAGCTTCTGTTTCTCTGGCCATTTTTTGGCAAAATTGCATGCGGGCAGGCTGTTGTTTATTTTATTTTTGTTATTTTTTCTTTATCATCAAAAGTTCATATTCTTGGTTTTGTTTTATGTTTTAGGCAAAGCCTTGTTGCACTCAGGGGACAACTTTATCAATTTTATTAACTTGAGTAAAGTATCAGACATAAAACCATTTAATTTTTTTGTTTGTTCAAGTTTAAATTGGCTATAAAAAGAGATCATGCAGCAGCCAAAATGACCATGATAAACAGATTTTTAACTTTATTAAAAAATTTGCCCCCCACCCCACTCCTGCCTCCCTCCCCCTCCCCCCTGGGTTTTGTGCATGATTACGAACCAGAGTTATGGTCTTGATGCACTTGGAAAACTTTCGATATGGAAGTTTGAATTATAACACATGCATCAGTTGTTGGTTTTTTATATCCTTTCGTATGGTGACAGACCAGCATACACCCAAGACACCATAAACATCTGAAACCCCTCACCCACCCTCCCCCCACCCCCCATCCCCACCCCCACACTTTTTAACCCCTGAGTACTGTAGGTCGATTGCTCTTTCTGTCCATCCATAATTCCGAACTACCATGCCAACATTTCATTTTATAACTCAAACATCAGTTGTTGGATTTGGATGTCCATTGGTATAGCGAGAGGCCAGCATGGGGAAGAACATCCAAATATTACAGGTTTCGTCCTTGCATACATACCAGAGTTAAGGCCCTTGTTTCACTTGAGAAAACTTTCCTTACAAACATTTTGCATTATAACTTAAGCATGATGTCATTTGGCATGGTGAAAAACGAGCATGAGGAAAGGATATCCACATATTGTGGGTTTTGTCCATACATACCAGAGTTGCAGGTTTCGTCTATGCATACTTACTACAGTTATGCCTCTTGGCTAGGTTTAGAAAAACTGCCCTTATGAACTTTTTGCACTGTCCTTAGGCATGACACTTCATCCCGATTAGCTAGGTGGGAGCATGGTGGCACTGTGTACTAAGGCATGGGATACAATGGTGGTACAGTTGCCTTCAACCAATGCTAACCCTACTCTGCCTCTGTTTGAGAGTCAGTTGGCGAGTCCAAGTTGGCCTGTTACTCGCCTTTGCTCAGTTGTTCTTTCTGACAACTCATCTCATGCTTCTTCCATACGTAAAACTTTTTGACACAATATGACCCTGGCTGTAGAAAGTGCCATTAAATCCCAATAAGAAACCAACAAAGACAATACATGGCTACTATAGTTTTTGAGATATTTATTTATTTATTGGTGCTTAATGCCACATCAGCAGCAAAGGCTTTATTGTGGTGCTAAAAATTATGTACGATAAACAGAGCATTAATCTTTTATGAGGTAAAATATTCAACTAAAATCATGAAAATGTTAAGTGTTACTGACACTGGAAGTTATTGCAAGTAATGATGCATATACAGCAATGAATACTGTGCAAATCAACCTGATGATCAAAAAGACATTAGAAAATGCGATGGAGTTAAAAGAATAAAAACAAAATTTATTAAAAACCTTGATTTCCTTGAGGAATGAGAGAATCCGATGAGAATTTGTCCTGCAAAAGAGTTCTCTCAGCAATCAGGGCTTATATTTCATCTAAATTTGTGAGAATCCATTTGGATTCTCGTGAAAATGGTTGCGAGAATCCATACCTACTATGAGTGTCCCAGGATCCCATGATGCCACCAAGGTTGAACCACTGTTGTATACTGATAACACATGTTAACCTTTTACCCAACACACATTTTTAATTTTTAAAACTAAGTTTGATAATTTTTAAACAATAAATAATATGAATGATAAAATAATTAAATGAACAATATTTTCCAATAAAATCTTACAAATATGGCTGTCGTTGGAACCGGCTCAATGAGCCGGTTCCAATGACAGCCATATTTGTAAGGTTTTATTAACAAAGTGTAAGGATATTTCAGGTCATGTTAGCCTTCTATTGGTTAATTTGTTGCTGCTGTGTTAGTTAAAGGGTTAAATTGACTCAATTTTTTTCACGCGAATCCTAGCAGAGGTGCAGCGAGAATCTACATGGATTCTCGCTAGTTTTATTGCGCGAATCTTTGTGTGAATCGATTCTCGGATTCTCGTCGAATATAAGCCCTGGCAATGGTACAATATAATGTTGCCATCTTATATCACTGAAATATGAACAAGTAAAAAGAATGTGATCCATTGTCAACGAACAATGACAAGGAACACATTCTGGTCATACAGTACCCTCTAACGAAAAGCAATGTGCAAGTGTTGTATCACCAATATGACACCGTGTCAGAATTACATGACCTTTCTACAAAGGTTACTAGAAGGATATTTATCATTGATAGTTGGTCGGAAGCGATGAAGCTTGTTATTTGTGGCCCTATCCCGCTCAGTATGCTACATGAATTTGATGCATTATAAGTTACATGGTGTGTAGCTGGCTGATACATTTCCATATAAGGCAATGAGAGTTCATATCAGGTGAGGTGAACCTGATATGAGCTCTCATTACCTTGTATGGAAATGTATCAGCCAGCTACATGCCATGTAACACACATTTATTATGTCAAAAATCCATGTAAATCAAGGGATTAATAAATTTTCAAGAGAAACAAAGAATGACCAGTCATTTATTTTTTTTAAAACACTATTGACAGCACTGTGAAGAATTATCAACAATAACTGGTACCAGTACGTATCCATTGTGGCAGTAAACAATTGCAGCTGTCGAATTGTGAATTTGTTTACAAAATAAAATGTATCGCTACAAGCATATCTGAAATACTCTTACATATATTTACTCTCATTACCATCTGAAAAGGGTTAACAAAGCACTTCTAAACATTCAAAAAATCCCTTTTAATCTGTTGAGTAAACTGTAAAGAAAATGTTCATTTCAACATAAAAAATTGATAGAATTGTTAAAACAACAACAAAAACAACAACAAGAACTTTTGGGACTACAAATAATATTTTCTTTCCATTTTTTAAATATTTAATGTTTTAAATCAATAAATACGGTTCCTTGAAAATATTTTTGGTCCTTAAATTCTCTTATTTTGTTTTAATTCAAATTTTGAAAATTCTAAGTGAGTGGAAATGTATCAATTTATTATGCCCCACGTTTGTAACATCAGCCGTGATTGGTTAATTCGACACCTTCTAAAAGTCATAGTACTGGAGTTTTGGGGCAAAATTCGGGTACTATCGGAACGTTTTTCCCTGGAGACAAGAGAACGAAGAAAATGTAAGCTGCACTTCGATTGTTCAGCGTCGATTGGAATTTCTCAACACCAAATGCTGGCTCCGTGTTCGTTTAACTTTTTTCGTCACCGGTAGACACAAACTTACCAACAAATGGGCATATTCAGTGGGTGTGTTTTCAGTTTTAACTGCAAACAATGAATTCAAAAGAATTAGAAATATTAAAAACTCACGTGTTGTTCACCACCTCAGTGAATCCTGAATATGAGTTATGACCTCAATCAATTATATTTCCACAAGTTTAGTAATCCCCGTCCTCACTGAACCTCTGCCTCAAGTTCAAAATAAACTGTTTCACTCCACTTAATTCTATCAACTGCCGTCATCCGAGAAACATGAATTTATATTCCATTAATTTATACCACTTATCACACAAGCATTAACAATGAATTATAACATGAACAGCTGTAAACACTGGCATTTGCTGATATAGAAACTCCCAAAGCGACGGCACTTGTGACAAGTCATTTTCAAAGAGACGTCATTCGTTCGAAATGACATCATGTTTTTGGATTCGACTACATTGTTGTTACAAGACTGATGGCATGCTGCAGTTAACGCTTAACATTATAACAATGAACGTACATTTGTTCGCCATAATAAAATAATTAGAACGTTTCTTTTCATGTTCTATCGGTTGATAGTACCTGAGTTTGTGTGATTTCTGAAATAAAACCTTCAGCAGCTTTGCTGCTTCAGGTTTTATTTCAGAAATCACACAAACTCAGGTTCTATCGACCGATAGAACATGAAAAGAAACGTTTTAATATTATAATAGTAATGGCAGCTACTCCTCCAAGATCGAATAATATCTGATGAGTTACCTGATAGTGATATGGCGAAAGCCTTAGATGATATTCCAGCACTGTGATTGGACAAAGTAGCTTTGAGGCATAATAATTACTGATATGTGGTTTGTGGTCACTCAATGGAATCTTAAAATTGGTGATTTCTGCCCCTGGTATTGAGATACCAGCATGTGCAGTTAACTCATAAGTGAAATGGCTTGAGTGTTTTGGTCATACTCTATTTATGAAACAAGTCTAAGAATTTTCCATTTGCCGAGCCTCTGGCCAAAACACGAATTTCGTACTCTGTTTATCATATGACACCACAGTTACAAAAACACATCTTGTAGATAGAAAATTAGACAGAAAAGAAGGGTTAGAATGGATTTCAACTTGAACGTCATGCATTTGACTGTGATGCATATATCACAGCTGCAGTCATACATCATAACCACGACAAAAGATAGTTCCACAAATCGGCATTATAAATACTCATTTTCAAGTATTTCTTTTACCTTTAAAGACCTAATTCTGATGTGATCACTTTTTATTGCAACAAAAGATGTGCCCCACCAGGTAGGTTGTAGAAACACTTGCAAGTTACATTCTAAGAACCTTCTCAGTTGTTTTTAGGCAAGTCTTGGCTGCAGGCCTGAAAATAAGCCGTCTGACATTTGCAGAATGAGGTCCCCAGAGGGGGAATTTGATAAAGCTCTCCCATGAAGTGGGCCAATTCATTTCCTGGGTACCTCTTTCTGCTCAGTTTTGAGACCCTGATTCAGATTGAGGTTCAAAGAGGGTAAATTTAGTGATGCTACTCTGCTGTGCAGGGTAGCATCACTAAATTAACCTTCTGGGAACCTCATTTTGCAGATGACAGTCTGCTTATTTTCTGGTTTGCTTGGCTGCCTACATAGGCAGCGAAGAATTACCTAGACACAACTACAAAGTGATTGAATGTAGTCTGTGAGTGTTCTCAGTTCTATTTGAAGGAAATATTTCTTAATCTTTGTGTGTTTCTCTCCTCCAAAATAAATTCCCAATAGAAAAATTCATGGTCTGAATTTCTCAAATGCATGGGTCCTGGACCCTTTCCCAAAGAGGGCAAAAGAATCCCTGATATGGTGTGGGATATATGGCCCTACGAGTCCCAAATTTTGAGTTGAATCAAACCCTGAATCAAATCAGGCAGATGATTTTGAATTGAATCAAATCTTGAATTGAATGTCAAAGTTCTTCAGGTTGTAGACATTGCATCTTCTTACAACCATATATATTGTCAGTGTTCACTCAAGTATTGTATTCAACGATGCAACTGGTTGGGCAGATCAATCACAAAAGGGGAACATTCCATGCATTATGAAAGTTGTTTTGGAAGTGGAAGCTCCTTGAACTCTTCTTCCAGGCCTGGCATTTTCAGGAGAGCGATTTATTTGCTTGCCTGCTGTTTGCTTAAAAAAATTAAGGATGGCGAAAACTAGCTCTCCGGGCCATAGAAAATAATGATTACCATAACAGCCTATTCCTAAAACCCACATCTTTTCAGATCTCATATTTTTTCAGATCTGTGATATGTCAGTGGAGTTTGTAAGACATCCACACTGCCCCTCCCACACCTCCGGGCTTTGTTAATGTAGCCATATCACAGAGACTACCTTGTTAGCAGCACCAAATAAAAAACACAATGCTCACTAGGCAGAATTCATTGATAGTAAAACTTCATTTTGCCACTTTTAGCTTTTGTAAGTTGGAGGAGAGCTAATCGCACCCCTAGGTGAGGGGAGTGATTTTTAGCCCTCTTGCATTTTTAAGAATGCCAGGCCTGTTCTATCATCAGGTCTCCTCTACAGGATACCTGATGACAGAAGATTTCAAGAGAAGACACTTCGTAGAAGTAACATCTCAGTTATTCAAAAATTTCTGAATCAACATGACTCAAATTGAATCGAATCATATAGATGATTTTGAATCAAATCTAATTTTGAAGTTTGCCAGGGCAATGTCATTTCGGCAGACATTGTTGAAAGGGATAATTTTTATGCAGAGTTAATTTATACTTTCAGATTTCTTTCCTGGTTTTCCTGACTTTGTATAGTTATGTCCTACTATTTGAGATGAAGCAAGGAAAAACATCAGCTGCTGAAGCCGTTTTGATCTTTTGGGTTGGAACATTATTTCTAGATGAAATCAGACAGGTTTGTTATTAGAATTTTTGCAGAAAAGAAAAAATGAAAATGCGATAGTCGTTCAGCAAACAACATGATGGATAATTAATAGATAGGCTAATTTAATCTACCAGCCCCAAATTACCACTATGTTTCTTTACAAATACAAAATGAATTCACCCAATTGCAATAGCCAATATTGTTTGTGACATTCAGGAATTTAGTTTTGAAAGGGGTAAAGAGTTTGAGGTTATTACTTGGTTAGTCTCATATCGGCTGAGATATCAGCCTGAGGTAACTTCATATCAGCCAGAGACCGAAGGTCAAAGGCTGACGTGAATTTACCGAGGGCTCAATGGATATAAAACTAATAAAATAATAACCTCTTTTTTATTAAATCCAATAATTATAAAATGTTCTCAGATATGTTACAGTTTTCTGAGTGTTATTGTTTCTCATTCTTCAACAAAGGTCCAATGTTTCCTCTTCTCATAGTTCAGCTATCCAAACATTGTGACTTCCCCAGTGGGGAAGCCACAACATTTGGTTAACAGAGCTATCTCTTCTCTCACTTCAACGAATCTCTGCTTATGACTGTGGATCTTAGTTTGAATTATGTCTCCCCTTCCCAGAAGGGAGACATATTGTTTTAGTGCATATTCTTCTTCTTCTTCTTCTTCTCCTTCTTCTCATACAAACTTTGTCGGGGCCATAACTTTTTTGTCTTTTGTCCTACACTTTAGATACCATGAGCCGGTGTGCAGTGTACCATAGTGACCTTCATGTGACCTTGATCTTTGACCTGAAGGGCAGATTTATGTGTTTTTTTAAGGGAAACATCACACAAACTTTGTCCGGGCCATAACTTTTTTGTCTTTCGACCTACACCTTAGATACCTGGCATGTGGATGTATCACCATGAACCGGTGTGCAGTGTACCATAGTGACCTTCATGTGACCTTGACCTTTGACCTGAAGGTCAGATTTATGCGCTTTTTTAAAGGAAACTGTCTGGGCGAGAACTTTTTTGTATTTCGAGTCAGGCTTTAGATATTTGGCATTTGGATGTATCACCATGAGCCAGTGTGTAGCATACCATTGTGACCTTCATGTGACCTTGACCTTTGATCTGAAGGTCAGATTTGTGCTTTTTTCAAGGAAACTTTGTCCAGATCAAAACTTGTTTGTCTTTTGAGCCAGGCCTTAGATATTTGGCACGTGGATGTATCACCATGAGCCGGTGTGTCGCATACCATTGTGACCTTCATGTGACCTTGACCTCAAGGTCAAATTTATGTACTTCCAATAGGGAGTAATTGTCCAGACCAGAATTTTTTTGTTTTTTGACCTAGGACTTGGTTATTTGACATGTGGATGTGTCACCATGAGACTGCATGTTGTGACCTTCATGTGACCTTGACCTCAAGGTCAAATTTATGTACTTCAAATAGGGAGTAATTGTCCAGACCAGATTTTTTTTGTTTTTTGACCTAGGACTTGGTTATTTGACATGTGGATGTGTCACCATGAGACCGCATGTCATCTACCTCGATGACCTTCATGTGACCTTGACCTCTGACCTTAAGGTCAAATTTATGTACTTCAAATAGGGAATAATTATCCAGACCAGAACTTTTTTGTTTTTTTACCTAGGACTTAGATATTTGACATGTGGATGTATCGCAATGAGACCACATGTCATCATGACCTTCATGTGACCTTGACCTCAAGGTCAAATTTATGTACTTTAAATAGGGAGTAATTGTCCAGACCAGAATTTTTTTTTTTTTGACATGTGGATGTGTCACCATGAAACCGCATGTCCGCTACCTTGATGAACTGCATGTGACCTTGACCTCTGACCTCAAAAGGAAGGGGAGACATATGCTTTAGTGTGCTAAAACACTTTCAAGTTGAATTTTGTGTACAACTGTCTCCTTTTTTCTCTTATCCACCTAATCCTTACTTATTGTCACCAATAATTCTCCCTTTTGCCTGGTAATGCCAATTTTACTCTTTGATTTCTATCTATGAATAACGGTCAATGAGTTTGCTTTAAACAAAATAGTTGAGCCTAGTAAGGCATCAAGGGAGACATTCTTTCAGCCAAGGCCGATATCATATCAGCCGAGTTTGAAATCAAATCAGCTGAGCTTGATAAGGGGAATTCTGGGAAAGAAAATCCTATCTAATAAATAATAACCAATAAAGTGCTGGTTGGTCTGTAACTTTATGCAGTATCACAGTCCTTATCTGTTTAAGTAGCTTTATAAACTTCACTTTTTGGTTGAGCTGTGTTAATGTGTTAACAACCGAGACCTATGGTTTGGCGATGGTCAGTGTGCATCCAAGCAGACAGGCGAGTGGTTGGGCATCTGGGTGAGCAGGCATCTGGGTGGCCTCACTCTGTTAGTAGAATAACTTGAATAAACGTTCTCCAATTTTACTAACATTTGCCATACAGGTCTTTTGCAATAATACCTCAAGTGATTTCGAAAACTGGCCTGGTCTGACTTTTTGTTAGAGTTATGGGCTTTAATTAATTTTTACGACCTTTGAGCTCATTAGCACAACAACTTGAACAAACGTTCTCTGATTTTACTAATATTTGCCATACAGGTCTTTTGCAATAATATCTGAAGCAGTTTTGAAAACTGACCCGGCCTTAACAACAGCCATGACTAGATGTGATGAAAAATATTTTGAAAAAACTCTGCAGGTTAAGATTTAAAATGCCAAATGGGGAGAGCCCCAATATGAGCCAACAATCAATAAAGCAGCATGAATACTCTATCACTTAATGCACTCTGATCGCAAAAGCAGGCTCATTCTCCATCATATCGCGATTAGGTTTTGCCTTACTTTCACAAGAGGGTCAAAATTTCCTAAATGAAATTTTGTGAAATAAGGTCCGAAACAAAGAAAAAAACCATAGGAAAACAGTATCTGAGACTCTTGTTTCTTTTTCAGTAGGTACAATTGAACAGTGTTGTGGTGAGGAAAGATAGACAGAAAATTTCGATCAGATGGCGGATCATTCACAATCCAGTCAAAATTCTCTGTCCCCGTCCCCTTTTGTAACTGCATGCCATTACATTGGTGTTTGATTTACTGACAGATTTATAGTTTCAGAGAAAGAGACAAGGGACACTTGCAAATTTTCAACTCCTGGGGTCAGGGTTCAAGATAAACATTTTCAAACTGCTTGTCGAACATACAAGTTCATGACAACAACTTCTCATTCAAACATAATAACCCACTCATCACTAAAACTTATGGCATATGGTGGAAGCCTGGAAATAAGCAAACTGACATTTGCAGAATGAGGTACCCCAGAGGGTGAAATTTCTGATGCTTTCCCATACAGTGGGGCAGTTTATCCTCTGGGTACCTCTTGCTGTTTATGCTTGAGGCCTTGAGATTTGCAGAAGGTAAAGTTAGTGATTGTACCCTGCTCTGACGGGTAGCATCACCAAATTCACACTCTGGGATCCTCATTCTGCAGATGACAGTCTGCTAATTTTCAGGCTTGTGCCGCATACCTTTGTTCAAAGATCTAAAAAGAGGAAACCCAAAATTCATTTTCAGAAGCCTCGATCTGAAATAAACTGATAATGCAATGTCAGGTTTTGATACGACGTATCTTGAACTCTTTCTCTCCGGATGCATACAAGCTCATTCCAAAGAGAGATCATAAGTTATGTTTTTGGAGACAAAAAATGAAAAAATAATGAAAATTTAATGGGGATTTTTGTGAACAGCACTGTCTGGTTTTGCCCAGTATGTTGGGTAAAAGGTTAAAACAAAACAGATGGCCCAGTTACATGAATTTTTTCAATACCTCAGAATATTTTTGACAATTTAGTGACACATATTATTTGGTGTGAGCAAAGGTTTCATTGAAATAGTTTGCATGTGTTAAACATAAGTTTGCAGTAAACTTGATTTTTTTTTGTTTGTTTTTTTGTAAACAGAAAGACAAAACAGGAGTAAACAAGACTTCTTCTCATACAGTGGACTTCTGGTTAATATGAAATCATTTCCCCAACTCTGATATTCTCACTTGATAACTGAACAAATGGTTTCTCTAATCTCAGTGGTTACTTGTATTTTCTCTCAGAAATTGTTAATAACTGTGTTGTTGAAAATTCTTCTGTAGTATGTTAGTAGTTCTGAAAGGCATGCTTTACTAGGAGGCTGCATTTTGCTGCACAGATTCAGTAAACAAAGAGGTTGATCAGAAAGACAAAAATCAGCTTATTGGTTTTCTAAGCGATTCGACGGTGGCACTGTCAAAATTATTCAAATATTTTCTGAACACCGCAAAATTACGGTGGCTGATTTAGCACGTGGAAAATGTTTCTTTTATCTCGGGATCTCAACATAATATCTCGAGCTCTTGAAATAATGTTTCAAGATCTCAAGATATTAATATCGAGATCTTGAGAGATTATATTCAGATCTCAAGATATTATGTCGAGATATGTATGTTGCGATCTCAAGATATTTTCTTGAGATATTATGTCAAGGTTTCAAGATTAAAAAAATTTTTTTTTACCTTGTCCTAAATCAGCCCCTCTACATAATGGAATAAGAAAAATGATATTATCTCATTCATAGCCACAAGAAGTTACGAACTTTCCCTCATGGAAAAGTCACACTTGGAAATACATGTACATATATTATTTGCTCATGTTTGGGATAACAGACAGTTTTCGCATTAGACAAAAACAAAAATAAGCCAAAACAGTTTCTTTCTAATTATTCATCAATGTCCATTCCAACACTTATTAATTAGACAATATTCTTAAAAACTTGCTTTTCCAAAAAAGAAAAAAGTGAAACTTTTACACAAATTTGGAGGGTCTTTTAATATTTCCAAAACTTCTGATATGTACAGACATGTATAAATCTCTTCAGGGGAGCATGTCAAGGCTTGGTCTCCAGCAACTACAGAGAAGACACATCCCAAATACAACCCTGTCTTATTGTGCATATTTGAGTTGTGACTGTGGCATGACATAGGTCCACAACTTTATATTATGGAGAGATCAACAAATAATCTGAACCCACGAATTCATCTAACTGTATTTTTCAATAATTATTGTTTATCGTTGGATTGTATCCTTTCACACCATACTGGGGTCACACTTCACTGGGGTCTGCCTAAATACTGCAGCTCTTCATAATCACACACAACCCACTCTTTTTAAAGATTTATTACACTTTTATGACTTGGTTGTGTTACGGATCAAAATTGTAAAAGTATGGCCACCATAAAATCACTGGAAAACTTAAGTTTTCAATCATATTGGTCAGGTGATATTTTATTAACTGGTAGAGTGCTGGAAGCTCATATTTGGGCTTTATTCTGAAGTGCAAGTACTGCAACATAAAGGCTTCAAATTCAGTGGCTATGTTTCATATTATCATTGAAGTGATATTATTTAGCCTGTTAGGATTTGCCTTGTATCAATTTATGGGAGAGTGCCCACAGGCACTCTCCTATAAATTGTCACAAGGCAAAGACGTGAACAATTTTGATGGCTACAAATAATTTAGAACTCTACAAGTTAACTATGACTATAACCTCCACAACTCTATTTTTTAGCTGCGACTAGCAGCTCTATAAGTGGCAATGTCGGTCTGTCGGTCTGTCTGTCGGTTGGTCTGTCGGTCCGTCGGTCTGTCAGTCTGTCTGTGACCAATGAGTTTCAAAACTCAATAACTTTTGAAATACTTGATGGAATGACTTTATATTTGGCATGTAAGTGTATCTTATTGATGTCTAGCCACAGTTCAATGCATGTGGTGTTCCAAATATTTTTCTTGGAGTTATGGCCCTTGATGGACTTGGAATTTTGTGAGATTGCACCACCCATCGCAGCTACGGTGTCGATGTCGTGATTTTTTACATGTTTATAGATAATTATTGCATAGTTTTGTAATCTGTTAGTAATTACTGAAGCTATAACAGACCAAGGAAAGAAAAAAATCTGAATATCACGGAGTTTCGTTGCAGATGCAAAAGTCAATAGATTGTCGTAGTACTCTGAGATGTTGTTTCGTCAATGAAGAACAGATTTCTCCAAGAAGTACATATGGCCCTCTCCATCTGTACCTTATGGCCCTCTCCATCTGCAGTTTACAGCATTGGAAAAAAATATTGCTATATTAACTCTCAGAATGAAAAAGTGTGCCAATTAATGAGAAAGTTGTTGGAAAGAAAGGCCAGCAAGAATGCCTCTTTTCAAATTTCACGAGTGCTGCGTAAAGGACACCACATTTTTCTAAATTGCACAACCCTGTCCATTTGTCTCTCTGTCTTTCGGGCCGTCAGACTGTATCCTGTTTCCAAATGAGAACTTGCATTTCCATAGGCCAGTGATGAAACATAACAGGCTTGTTAACTATAGATGTTAGATATGCTGTATACTTTTTCAGATCACAATGTCAAATGTAGGGTTGTTGTCACTAAAAAAAGATTTTTGCACATAAATTCGCTCTGAATAAGAATGTAAGGCTATTAAAAAAATTCTTGTTTCTCAGGCACCTCCCTCATCATAGAAAATCTGCATCATGATGCCCCCATCACCTTTTTGTCACCTGCAAATCTCTTCTATGGTACTATTTTGTACTTGTAGGACAAATATTTAACCAGCTATACCTTGTTTGACAGAGGACATAGAGCTCTGTCAAACAAGATATAGTTGGTTAAATTTTAAACTACATTACGGGTATTTCACCTCTGGAAACATTGGTTTGACACATAATAGTGTAAGTAGTTAAATTTCTGATTTCAACTATTTTCAGAACTGTTTTGTGAGGAGCCCCCCCCCCCCCCACACCCCAAAAAAAAACAAAAAAATGCTTCCTTCCTCATCATAAAATGGAGGAAAAATTGTCTGAGAAACAAGCTTTTTATATAGGCCTTAGTTTCCCCAGACTGATTGTCATAAAACTTCACACACATGTGATGTTTGATGTGTTGTATACTTTTTCAGATCTTAAAGTCAAATATTGGGGTCTCTATTAATAAAAATATATATCTGTACATGAATTCGTTTTGTGATGAGAACCTGGGTTTCCCTGGACCTATTGTCACGAAACTTCACATACATTAGCTATATGTGATTTGTTGTGCTGTATACTTTTTGAGGTGAAATTTTACTAGGGCCATTTGAGTCACACACTTTACATATACGTGTTAGATATGTAATGTCCTTTTTCAGGTCTGAAGATCAAATGTATCGGTCCAAGTTATTAGGCCCGACCTCCAAAGGAGGATTCGGGGAATATCTAGTGAAGCCCTCCATCTGTCCATCCACCCATCCATCCGTCCGTCCATCCGTCCGTCCATCCGTCCGTCCGTCCATCCGTCCGTCCGTCCGTCCGTCCGTCCGTCCGTCCGTCCGTCCGTCCATCCGTCTGTCCGTTCGGGCCAACATTGGGGGTTTAGGGAATATTATTATTAGGGGCTACCTCCAAATTAAGGTAGTGTTGGGGTTAGGAGTGGGGTGGGGTCAGGGTTAGGGGTAGCCCCAGAGTAGGGCTTAAGGTTGGAGGAGGGTTAGGTCCTTTGGGGGGGGGGGGGGTTAGGGTTGGGGTCAGGGGTGGGGTTTTAGTTTTAGTAGCCCCTAAACCAAAAAATAGCCCCTAATCCTATTGGTTTGGCTAGGATGAGGTTGGGTCAGGGATGGGGTGGGGTTAGGGTTAGGGGTAGCCCCAGAGTAGGGCATAAGGTTGGGGAGTTAGGTCCTGGGGGTGGGTGGGGGTTAGGGTCATGAGTGGGCTTTTAGGGTTAAGGGTCAGGGTGGGGTAGGGTTAGGGTGTGGTTTTTGGGTGGAGGGGTGGGGTTAGGGTTAAATATAAGTTCTAGGGTAGAGGGGGTGGGGTTCTGGGTAAAATAAGGTTTTGGACTTACAGAACGTTTTTTTGGTAGCCCATAAACCCAAAATGTTGGAGCGTCCGTCCATCCGTCTGTCTGTCCATACAAACGTTTTGCTTTGTAACTTCAAAGCCATCAGTCAGACTTGGATCTCCGTTGGTATTCTGATAGACCTGCATGGGGGAACAAATATGCACAAGGAATGGGTTCCATCCAAAACTTTTTCCCAGAGCTATGGCCCTTTTTCATTCTTATGACTTAGAAACTTTTTCCATCTCACAGTATCTTTAAGGCTGCTTCGAATATGCCTACGTGTCGGGGGGCAGTGGCCCACATTTGTGTAACCCTTGTTAAAAATAGATTTTGGCTGCAAACTTCATTTCTGGATGAGAACTTGAGTTTTCTGACCGAGTTATAAAAGTTTAAATATTGCGTTTGCTGTTATTAAAAATAGGTAGTTGCTAAGAATTTCGGTCATTTTCAGATGACAGCTTGACTTCCCTTTGTGATAGGTTCTGCTTGTCCTTGGAAGACTCTTCTTCGGGACCCTCTCCTAGAGAATTTTAATTCAATATGGCGTCGCTTGACAGTTGGTGCAGCAGGAAACACTCTCGGTTGGTGTTCCAATCCCCGCTATTCTGTTTGCAATTTTTCAGCTGTGTTTTTTGCACCTGTATATGCATTTACTCTAATTATTCTAAACCAGCTTTTTAAATTCCCCAAAATAGTGGTGGTAAATGCTGTGCCCAAATAATGTAATTGCGCCCAAATTCTGCAGTGTTTAAAAATATTTATTAAAAGTTTGCAATGTTTCAGCCATATATGGTTTTGTCAAGTTTCCTGGTGCATGCAATATAGTTTAGGGCATGCTTGTCAAATCAAAACAATGCATAACATAAATAAGTTTAAATAAGCATGAGTTTGCCAAAGAAAAAAATTCTGTGTTGACAGCATTATATACGATTGCTTTTCACTGGCGAACTCCATATGAGCTTGTATATCAAAGTATGAGACCTAATATAAATGTATTCATATTTGTGACATTTTTCATTAACTCTTAACCTGCTGAGTATTTTCAAAATATTTTTTATCAAATCTAGTCATGGCTGCATTGTAGCAGCCATGACTAGATTTGATAAAAAATTCATATAAAGTTTTCTCAAAACATTATTGGACAAGAAATCCAATCGATTTACAGGGGGAAATTTGATTAAAGGTAGCCAAATAATACCTACTTCAGTGGCAAGAGATTTCTTGTCCTGAAGAGGAATATCTGCCAGCAGCATGGAAGGAGTTAAGCATGATGCATAATTTACACATAATTTGGGCTTGACAACAAAACTAAGAAACCTTCTCAAGTAAAATTTAGCTCAAGGAGGAGATAATAACAGTAGGGTATAAATGAGAGTTCTAGACCATTTTTTCCAAAAAATGTACAAGTACACGTACATGTACGTGTACCCCCATAGAGATTCAGTGTTAAATCGTGTACAGAGTGTAAAAAAAAGTTGTTTTTACATGATGGTCCAGAACTCTCAATCGTTTTTTTACCGATCGGATCGTATCTTAGACCGTTCAAACAGTCGTTGGTGAACGAGCGTGAATTCGACATATCGCTCAGAAGGAAAAATGTATGAAATTCGAAGAAACATCAACCTAAAAATTTTTCTCAACGTTCTCATTGCGGATCAGACCTTCAATTTATCGTTGGTGAACGCCGGCAAAAAACGCTTTGAGAGTTCTAGACCAGCATAAAAATGCGTTTTGAGAGTTCTGAGCCACCCAACGTTCGCGATCGTGTTCCAGACGGTCGAGGGTGCAATCCGATCGGTAAAAAACGATTGAGAGTTCTAGACCAGGAAAAATCGATCTCAAAACGTTTTCTCGACGTTCGCCATTGGTGTAAAGTGGGTGTAAAGAGAAGTTACCCATCGTAGGATTTTCCAAACTCGACAGGAAAAAACTCTCGAGTTTGGAAAATTAGAACCGATGGAAATCGTCTCTCCACGAGTTTTGTAAGGTGAATCATAATAGAATCACAAGAGGAAAATAAAAAAAAGTGATTGATATATATATAGGAGAAAAAAAAAATACATAAATAA
This sequence comes from Pictodentalium vernedei, assembly GCA_031216915.1. Lineage (NCBI taxonomy): Eukaryota > Metazoa > Mollusca > Scaphopoda > Dentaliida > Dentaliidae > Pictodentalium > Pictodentalium vernedei. The sequence continues at coordinate 325,852,385 of CM062289.1, read as the reverse complement.
ATAGTTATTTATAAAAATTAATATCGAATCAAATAGATAATAAAAATACGTAAATCATGAACACTTCCTAGATTATTAGAGCAAAGTTTCTTTTAAACATGCTGATGAGAGGCTATGCATTCTGCGTGAACGAACAACTAGGTCGCCTCTTGTTAGAACGATGCGTCGGGTGTCGGGATCATCTAGACTTCGATCACAAGGATCATTCGTGTCTGGCAATGGAAAGGGAAGATATGGTCGTCAAGTATTTCGAACCGGCGTTCAAATGCATTCAAATTAACGTGATCAAGTTTTGGAGAAGATTAGTCTTCTGTAGCGGGCGAGACAAGCCCACTGGTTCGGAAGAAATGAAATTGGCGCGTAGAAGTCTGACTTTAGAATACAAGGGATGCGTCTTGAAATTATTGTTGAAGGAAGCATACGTCTAAGTTTTCTTGTTGATATAAATACGGGAGAATAGAAAATAAAATAAATACACGCATAAAATTTTATCTAATATTAGAAAGAAAAAAAAACAACACGAAAAATGAGAACCAGAAATAAATTGTATCCGACGTTAGATGACGACGAGGATGAGAAGCCGAATGGCGTTTTGCCAACGGCACCGTCACTAGAAGAATAAGAAAGAGGAGAGAGGTATCGCATTGATCAAATTAGTAGAATCCAATTGTATCTGACTCGAGAGAGAGATTCTCGCCGTTCTCTCAAGAAGAAGTATTCGCGCCTCGTGAAATTCGTCAACGCGGTCGACACGACACTCATCACGATTTCCATGGATTTACACGCAGCCGGCATTGGATTGTTGTTGACTGCAGCCGGCCTTCCGATCGTGTTGACCATAGAAGGAGTGGCTCTCGCTGCCGGATTGTTTAGCACGGTTGGAAACTTTTTGAGTAGGAAATTATATCTGAAGGCTAGGAAACACGAAAAGATTCGCGTATTAGCCGACTCCAAGATTGACACGATATCCGAAATGATCTCGATGGCGTTGAAAGACGGTAGGATATCGGACGGAGAATACTTCACGATATTGGGCGAGAAAACGAAATACGATACTATGAAAGAAGCCATGAGAATCAAGACTCGTCAGATCATCAAGGAAGAGATGAAGGATTCACTCGTGCAAAGGGGGAGGAAAGAGGCCAGGGAGGAATTCGGTAAGTTGATAGAACTCAAGAGCAGTGATTGAAAATAATATATATAATAAGAACAGAATTTTAAAAAAAAAATATTAAATTTATATATAAAAAATATAAATACGAAATTAATTTAAATAACCCTAAAAAAAAAAAATGTATTGCGTAAAGTGTAAGAAAGTTACTGAGACGGGCAATTCTCGAGAAGTACGAACTAAAAACAACAGGCAGATGCTCCGTGGAATTTGCAGTGTGTGTGGTTCGATCAAGACTCGATTCGTCAAAAAAAAAAAAAAACGAGCAGAGGCATAGGCATTGCGAATAAAATGATCAATAATCTACCTTTCGAAATGCATCTGCCGGGTCACAGTTTCACGGGACCCGGAACGAAATTGAACCAGAGACTCAACGCCGATCTGACTCCTAAATTTTGGAGCAAACCTGTGAATAGGGTGGCCGCGGCCACGTATGATCATGATCTGTGCTACGTCGAACATCCCGACACTAAGACTCGCAACGACATCTGCGATAAAAACATGTTGGCAAAATTGAGAGGCATATCAAATCCGACCAGGAGAAAGAAGTTAGAACGTTCACTGGTCGACAAAGTGATCGGTGCGAAACGTCGATTCGGACAGGGCGATCAAAAAAAAAAAGGCGCTTCGGAAAAGAAGAAGAAACGATTATTGACAAGCGAATTGGCCGAGGAGTTACACAAACCCATCATGTGCAAATTTCAAAAGAGAAGGGTGTTCGTGAAGGGTCTGGATGACATTTGGTCCGCCAACTTGGTTGACATGAGATTGTTTTCGAGGTGGAATGAGGATGTCAAATACCTATTGACGGTCATCGACGTGTTTTCCAAATACGGCTGGATCAGAGCTTTGAAGAATAAATCGGGACCTTGCATCACCGAGGCTCTGAAGAGCGTGTTCGACTCGTCTTCTCGAAAACCAAATAAATTGTGGGTGGACAAGGGGAAGGAATTCTACAATAAGGACATTCGTCGATTGGTCGACCTCTACTCGATCGAAAACGAAGAGAAAGCCAGCGTCGTGGAACGTTGGAATCGAACAATGAAGGAAAAGATGCACAGGTACTTCACAGCGAATTCGACCAAGAAATACATATACGCTCTGAACGGTCTGGTCAAAGATTACAACAACACACGACACAGATCGATCAAGATGACCCCCGTGGAAGCTAGCGATCCTCAAAACGAAAAACGGGTCTACGGGAATCTATATCCCGAGAGATCTAAGATCAGGAAGAAGTCTAGACCGCCAAAATTTGTGGTCGGCGATCTAGTGAGTATCTACGCTTATTACAAGCACTTCGAAAAGGGTTACACTCCTCAATGGACCTCGGAAATCTTCGTGATAATCAGAATATTTCACACCGATCCAGTGAGTTCCAAAATCGAAGCTTTGGATGGCGAAGAGATCATCGGAAAGTTTTACGAACAACAATTGCAGAAGACGAAGTTTTAATAAAGAAAAAACATTTTATTTATTTACTCTCTTTCTTGTTTACACATATAAAGGAGAGAAAAAATAATAATAAAAAATAATTAAAACTATTTTTTAGAAAAGAAAAGCAAGCTAATTAATAAACAAAAAACCCTTCAAAAATGGCAAATATACTAGATATTGCACAAAGCATAGTGAAAGACGAAAGTATTCAAGAATACGAGGTTCACGAATATGAACTGGTAACCGGAACGAGTTTGAACAATGCGGGAGAGATAAGAATCAACGTTGAAACCCAAGGTCTATTCGTTCATCCTAGCGAGCGTTACATAGTGGTGCAGGGTCGTCTCACCAAGGTAGATGTGACCGAATACTCTGCCGATGACACGATTACTCTAGTCAATAATGGCATCATGGATCTATTCAGTAATATAAAATACTTGCAATCCGGACAAGAGATAGAATCTGTGTTTCATCCCGGTCAGGCTACCACGATGTTCAAACTCTTGACGTATCCGGATGATTTTTTCAAAATCCAAGGGACTTAATGAGTTGTGGGTGAAAGACACCATCGCAGATGTCGGCTCTGCTAACGCCAGCATCGCCGTGAGATTTGAGTACGTCGTCAAGACCCAAAGGAACGTTTTCGTTCAGGATACCTTTGAAACACATCTTCGGATTCGCGGCCGATTACAACAAGATCATGTACGGATTCAAACACAATCTGATGTTGATTCGAAAGGGAAACGACGACACGATAGTGAGATTCCCAGCGACCGATGCAGCTAATTTAACTCTACACAAGATATCGTGGTTCGTTCCGCACGTGCAGCCTTCGATCGTGGAAAAAACGTGTCTCTACAAGATCATAGAATCCAAGAGTAAATTACCCATGGGATTTAGAATGAGACAGTGTGACATGGCTAGCATTCCGCTCTCCACGAATCACTTCGATTGGAGATTGACTGTGAAATCCGCTTCTGAGAGACTGCGTTTCATCATGGTCGCGTTTCAGACTGATAGGGATTGGTCTCAAGAAAGGAATGCGTCGCTGTTTGATCACTGCAATTTGAGAAACATGCAAGTGTTTCAGAACGCCACGAGATATCCAGCAATCGATTACAATGCGTCGTTCGACAAGATCGATTTCTGCAGACTGTACGGCAATGCCGCAGATTTTAGAAAGAACTATCACGGTCTGGACGAATTGATGAGCAACCCTAATATATCTCCTGGTGAATACAAGTCGATGTATCCCATGTTCGTATTCGACGTCAGTAAACAGAGCGAATGACTCAAGAGTAGCATCTGAGACATTCAGATTAAGATGCAATTCGATAGGAACGTGCCGAAAAAAACTTAAGCCTTCGCCCTGGTCCTGTCGGATAGAGAATTACAATTCGAATCGGATGGAAATAAGATGTCGATCGTTCGATGAGAGATGTGTGTGAAGAAAAGAAAGAAAGAAAGAAAGAAAAAAAAATATATAAATAAAATTAAAAGAAAAAAATAATTACAAAAAAAAAATGAATGATAAAGAAAGAGAGTACTTGAGAAGAAACAGACGTGGTTTGATTAAAAATATTTCTCAAGATTCGCTACCAATAATTCTAGACACTTTAGTCGAAACAGAACCTTTGATATTGACCGATTATATGAGACGTGAAATTGAAAGTAAAATCTTGATAGAAGATAAGACCAGAAAACTTTTAGACACGTTGACGTATAGAGGACCGACTGCTTTTCGAGAATTTATAAAAGCTCTTCAAAATGCTAAAATAGATGTTGATGCGTGTTTCGAGATAGGTGATCCAATTTCACGAGATGAAACATTATGAGAAATAACGTATTAAAACAAAACAAAAAAAAAAATAAAAAGTAATGTGATCTAGAGAGATTGAACATCTTTCTAAATCTCATTACTTTTTATTTTTTTTTGTTGTTTTTTTTGTTTTTACTAATTACTCCTTATTTTTAATTAATTATTTCCACGCGTTCACTGTTTGTTCAGAGGATCCAGTTCGATCAGTAGGCTCACCACGGAAGTGACGGCTTCGAGATTATTGGTTTTCATCTTGAAATTAATCCTGTCTCCGGTGTTCACTTTGAGAGGTGTGCCAAACATGCTAACATTCGAGTGTTGATTCTCGGTCTTTTCGACGCTGTATCTCTTATCGCTCTCTTCTCTGTTCACCGTGGGATTGACGACCGCTCTATTATTCAAATCTGTGGAAGCTAGACCCATTCGAATGATTTCACCTCCCAACAGCATGGGATATCCCACCTCACCGTGTTGTGACCCGCTACTTCCATTTCTGAAAGACCACTCAGCTTTTCCCTCCTCTAACGCACCATTCTCTTCGGCCTACACGGTGATCAATTGCCTAGCGTATTTGACTTTCTCCACCACTGAAATCAGGGTCTAGGCGTCTGACATGTGCACGGGATCCGGCAGATTCGTGAGCGCGTGTCCGCCCATGTCTAGTTTACCTTCCATGATGTCGCCCTTTCTCCAGACTGAGTTGTCATCCACGAACTTCCTGCTGACCGTGCTGGAATCGAATTCAGGATCGTGATCAAGACCGAATAAATTCTGACCATTCATGTTGATGGCACCCCCCATGGTTCTGCCAGATTGTTTGGAGTCCGCATCTGCATCGTCGATCTTCGACAAATTCAATATCTTGTTGAATCCCGCATTTAGATCCAATTTCATTTCTAGTCTGTCAGACTTTCTCTGTTCCAGATCTACATAGTGTTTGGTCGCCACGTCCTTGGGATTCGTGGGAGTCGCCAAGTTCGTTATCTTGTTAGAATTAGCATTCAATTCCGATTGCATCATTTTCTGAATGTATCTACTTCTCAGATGTTCGCTGAATCGCGCATGAGAGTCATCCGCGTATTTCTTGGTCGTGGCATCGGTGGAATCTATGGGATTCGCGACGTTCACCAAACGTTTGGATTTCAGATCGAGATCGTCGGTCATGGCTTTATCTACGTAATTATCTAGCATGATTCGTTCGACATCCGCGTTCCCCCTGTCAACGTATTTTTTAGTTGTCGCATCTGCGAGATCTGTCGGCTCTGGAAGATTGTAGAGCTTCTTATCATTCATGTTCAAGGGTTCCTCTCGAGGTTCGTATCTCCGAATGTAACGTTCGTCCAAGTTGGAAACGTCGTAACCATTGCCAACTTCGAGCGGCTTCCTCTTCTTTTTGTGTCGACATTCGTCATCACTTCTACCAAATTTATCGACTGGCATGTTGTTTGAGGTTTTTTGTTTTAAAAAATATATTTCAATGCAGTTTATTAAAAATGAATTATTTCACTTATTTTTATTTTTTTTTTTTTTCGATTAAGTTTTTTAAATAATTTTTTTACCTTCGTTAGGTAAGACGATACCTTCTACGGATATCTGTATTTTCTTATTCATAAATGTATATATTTTTTTTATTTAATTATTTTATTATAATTCACTAAAATGACTTTATTTTTTAAAATTTTTTTCTTTTTCTTCGATGTCTCTATCGACTTCTATAATCTTGAATCCATCTAATTCCTCTTGATTTTCTGGAATCCTATCATCCCTATCCAAAGTCCAATGTCCGAGTGCCAAAGTGCTTATTTTATCGTCTAACATGAATCTCTTATCGTCATCGGCTGTCAGTGAAATCTTGTTGATTATTTTGGTATACACGTCGTGATTGTCGCTTCGAATCGATTTCATAGTCTTGTATGCCAGACCAGTTCCGAACAGACAATTTTTATACTCTCGGAAAGAGATGTTTTTCTTCACCATGCACACTTTAACTCCTTTGCACTTCTTGATCTCTTCACCTTCTAGGTGATAAGCGTACAGTTTAGGTCTCAAACCCACGAATTTGACGATTTGTTTACTGCCGCTCTCGTCCTTAAATTTACCTAACACCTTGATAAATTAGAAATCTTTTCTGTTCAGCCCAAATGGTAGCAAAGTTCATAGGTGGTATATCCAATTGATTTCAGTTTGTTTTCTGTGTCCTGTGGCTTGTACTGAGTTGGGATCTGAATTTAAAATCTGAATAATTCGGGATTGCAGATCATTGATGTTATGATCAGATTGTGAGAAATGTAATGCTATTGTGGTGTTTCTGCTGTGTCGAATGTCCAACACATGTTCTGTGAGTCTGGTGCGGAAGTTGCGTTTCGTCTCCCCCACATATTGTTTAGAACATCTGCTGCTTGTGAGTAGATAAATGCAGTTTCTACTTGTGCATGAATATCTCTTTGGGCCCGGAAAGCGTTGTTTAGTTTGTGTGCTTTTGAACCAAAGTGGGTTCGATTTCAATTTCGGGCAAATGGTGCAATTTCTCGTGTTGCATGGGAGAAATGGGTTCTTTATAGTGCGACCACTAACTTGTATTAATAGTGGCAATTCTGCTCGGGTCAGCAGATCTTTTAGATTTTTATTTCTTTTGAACGCTGTCAGTGGCATTTCATTGAAGAGATGTCGACATTTGTTTGAAAAGAGTAAAATTTCCCAATATTTCCTAACTAAGTTGGTGAATGACATACTATCAGGGTTTAAGGGTCAGACAAATGGGATTCGATTGGATTGGGTCTTTTTACCTAACACCTTCTTGTTGCCGTTCGATTGAATGTTGGACGGGTGATCGACGGGATAATTGCTCGTGTCGAACCACACGACCACATCCGGAGATATATCTTGGTAGACGTCTTTCATCTCTATCTCGTAAACTAAACTGTCCATGTTGGTGAACAGTAGTTTAGCTTTCTCACCAAAGTTCCATTTGACGTAATCGTAGTGAAACTTGTTCATCAATTGCTTGCTGATATCTGAGATGATCAGTCCGAGATAATAGGGTTTGTCGAACTTCAGGTGTGTCTTTTGCATGTGAACAGTCACTAGATTTTCGTCGAATATGGTTCGGTGTCTGTAATTGGGTTTCACCACTAATTTTTTAGTTCTTTTCTCAGACGTGATGAGTCGGATGTCGGTTCTCTTCCTGATGTTCTCCATCAATTTATCATACACGGAGTTGTTCATGAGTTTGAAGAAATCTTTTTCGAAATCATTCTCGGCTTGAATTCTGAGATTCGTGTTGAGATCGATCAATGTATTTTTTCATCCAAGGCTCTTCGTCGAATCGAATGACGTGATGTATGTCAACTAATTTCATCCCGTAATCGATGTATTGTTTCAAATTCTCGCTGTATACGACGTACTTACGTCGAATATGGTTCGGTGTCTGTAATTGGGTTTCACCACTAATTTTTTTAGCTCTTTTCTCAGACATGACGAGTCGGATGTCGGTTCTCTTCATGATGTTCTCCATCGATTTATCGTACACGGAGTTGTTCATGAGTTTGAAGAAATCTTTTTCGAAATCATTCTCGGCTCGAATTCTGAGATTCGTGTTGAGATCGATCAATGTATTTTTTTATCCAAGGCTCTTTGTCGAATCGAATGACGCGATGTATGTCGACTAATTTCATCCTGTAATCGATGTATTGTTTCAAATTCTCACCTTATATGACGTACTTACGTTTGTTAAATAAATTGGGAATGAGTTTTTCGTCGTCTCCTTCGATCGGTTCCATTCGTTTGGGAGCCAGTGGATAATCGTTGTGTAGATTGTGTAACTCTTCCGGATAGTTCAAATCAACTTCTAAAATGCAAGGATAGTCTCTCCATTTTTGCATCTCTTCCAGTTCCGTCACCCATTTGAAATTTCCAATCGGTAAAGGCCCAACCGTACAGATTATTAGCATCCCAATACTGTATGTATTTATTTCGGTCGTTCCGAATCGAAACCTTCTGTCATGTAGGGATTGTTGGCTTCAGATTATGTGTGGGAGATCATCGAGATGCCACCTCTCACAGTCTTTTCGAACATGAGCAACATGTCCACGTCAGATAATAATTCCAGTTGAACTTCGGTGGTCTTCAACAGAGCGTCCCATGCTAGACCGGGTGCAGTTAAATACCAAGCCGGATCCAGATCATAATTTCAACGACAGATGTCTCGAAACTTTTCGAACACGTCTGCCAGGAGCAGAACGTCGGTCTTCAGATAGAGATCGTGATAATCTCTCATGGTTTTCATATCGAACGATTTCCACACGTTTTTGGCGTGTTCGTAATTCTCGTCGGAAATGTCAGATTCATATAATTTCGAATAAAAATCTTCTTTTGAAGGTAGCGCAGTGTTGTCGAATCTCTTTAGATCGTTCATGTAATCATAAGGATAGACTCCTTTCCTCAACATGACGTCTACTCGTTCTCTGAAGTGTTCGCACGTGATTTTAAATTTATCCTTGGTCATGTTATTGACCAATTTTTTCAGAGTGGTCGACATGAATTTAAAACCGATGAAACGTATGCCTCTACAAATGGATTTCATTTTTTCTTCCAACGTCTCTCCGTCAATTACTCTTTTCTTCTCCACGTCCTTCCATTTCGTGAAGGTAATATATCTTTCTTCGCTGTTCGCGATGCAAATTAATTCTTTGTGGGAGGTGTCGAGATTTTTCACGAACAGATGACTGTCATAACCTGAGAGATTGTGAAATATCACCGGATAGAAAGCAGCATCTCGATATCTTAAATTACACTTGCTTGAGCCAGACCGCGGTACAGACCCATGTAATGATCATGGTCTCTAACCTACTTATTTTCCTCCGAATTCTCGTCGAATGATTGTCTGCATATGTGACATTCGATGGCTCTGTTATTTTCGTCTTGCTGCTCTCGCGTGATGATCATTTTCGCCGGAGTTTTGAATTGGTTGTATAAAATTTGAATTTTCGATTCTAACTCTTCCACAAATTTTTGAGCCACGTCGTCGTCTTTGCACTGTTTCGTGTAGGTGAAGGGACCCATGTCGTGTTGCGAGTCGAAAGCGTATTTCATGTAAATGCAATAGCCCGAAGGCGTGTGTTTTTTATATCTTTCGACGTAACTTCAAAGAGCGTCGGGTTGGCAGGAACTCATATTCACGGTGAAACATTTGAGATTGGCGTACATGCCGAATGGTACTTTTAATCTTCTATTGTGATGGTGAAAGTTCATGATGGTGTTGGGTTTAGGCATTTTGACGGTAACGCCTTGATTTTCGTGGCAATATTTCTGATGTTTCACTAACGATTTTTCGTTGTGAAACGCATTCATGCAGTTGCAACATAAATATATCTCACCATTATGTTTACTACTCTGGCTCGACAGTAATCAGCTCGGATTTGTAACCCAACAATAATGACGCTTGTCACCGTTCGAAATCAATAATAAAATAATTGTCTTTTCTCTTCCGAGATACGAAGTCTGTCTGAGAGGATAGATCGTTCGTTTTTCTTCGTCGTATCCCAAGACGTTCACTGCTACGGCGGGATTTTGAACCTCGAAACGTTCAATGTCTTTTAACGGCGTTGGAAAAGTCAATCCGGTCCAATCGAGATTTTTACAAGTCTCCTTGTAACGAGAAACTCTATCGGAGTGCATTTTGACGGGGTATAAAGCGGAGGTGACTGCCCATTTAAAACACTGATCATCTTTATTTCTCACATTGATCCCAGCTTTTTTTTTAACTAAGAAATACGGTAATTCCACGTAGGAAGATGCTTTCAACGAATCGTTTTTAGTTAGATGAATTTCGCGATTCAACACCTCTTTGACCATACAATTACTACCTTCATGTTGATAATTCGCGAGAGACGTCAACATCTTGTCTTTCATCATTTCGAAAACTTCCGATAAATCTGAACCTCGAAATATGGGTTCGACATTAGATCTGAAATATGCATCTCTCACGATGCACTCGCCGGAATTCACGTCAATTTTATTCATTGCGCAACGGAGTACCATCTTAATTTTTAGTCCCATGTCCATGTGTTCGCGAAACAAATTCAATACTTATTTCTTCACCTGTTCCATGAACAATTTCGGCTCGACTTTCTTAAACGAGGGAACCATGTTGAAAGTTTTAAAAATGCCTTTGATCGTATTCTCCCGTTCTACGTGATTCGATTGGAATACTTTCGTGACGATTTGTCCTACATATTCTTATCCTTTCCCTTCGTCGATTGCTCGTTGAATTTCGTTCAATATATGTTGTTTGTCTAGATTCTGAACCGCATCACTCGTTCTCATTTTTTTTTTTTTTATTTTCATTTGAAACTTGCAGTTCTTCGATGGCTTTTCGTTTGGTCGCCTTATTTTTCGCAACTGGAATGTATTTTTTTTTTTTCACGCTCCGCATTTCGTTTCCTATCGTCAGGTGTTACTGCAATCAGCTTATTTTTTTTCGCACTTCGAATCTGTTTAAGTTTGTTCACTTTCGATCTTTCGATTTTTTTGTTTCCATCACCTCACGAACGATACTCCTGTATGACTTTAATTTTTTTTGATTTGGGTCTATGATTTCTGAAATATGGAATTTTTAATTTTTTACACATCTTGTTTAACTGAGGTATGGTATACTCATCTAAATTTTCCATTTTTTTATTTGTTTGCTTCATTTGTAAGAATATATTTTTTTTGGAATTTTGTGTTTAAATAATTTGTTAAAAAGTTTTAAAATAGTCTTTATATATATGTTTTAATTCCCTCAAAAAAATTTTTTTTGAGGAAATTAATCAATTTTTTTATGTTCCTTAACGTGAGAAAAAATTTAATTAATATGAGAAAAAGGACATTAAAATTTAAACTTTTTATTTATATATAAAGAGAAAAAAAACACTTATACAAAAAAAAATTTTCACATTAAAGAAAATTAAAATTAAAAACTTTTTTGTATATATATATAAAGAGAAAAAAACACTTTTACAAAAAAATTTCACATTAAAGAAAATTAAAATTAAAAACTTTTTTGTATATATATAAAGAGAAAAAAAAACCCAAACTTTTTTAACAAATTATTATTTAAACATAAAATTCAAAAAATATATATTATTTGCAATAATTCATAAAACAAAAAACAAATAATCGATCATGACAACAACACCTAAAAGATGCGAATTGAAATTGAAACGAGTCGAAACATGCAAGAAACTCGGTTGTAAAATCTACAGATTACAACGACACAACGCCATCAAATTGAATGAGGTCGAGAGGAAGGGCTTACAGCACAAATATGACAAATATAGCATGCCTTTGAGATTGGACGAAGCCAAGCTTAATTTTTTTTAAGAGTTCGAAAGCGATCTACAGAATATCATCGTCGCCAAAGACAGAGAATTCGACAAGAGCGATTTGTCGTTGCCCTACGGAAGTTACATATATCCAAAAATATCTCTCGAACTCGTGAACAAATCGGGTGGTGAGAGTGCATTGATCGAAATAAAAAAACTCACAAAAGTAAAGATAAACATTCAACACATTTGCGAGAAAGGAGAAGACACGACCGTCAACATGCTAATAACGGACTTGGAAATATAAAAAACAATAGAGAGACTGATTTTTAGCAAACATTCAACACATTTGCGAAAAAGGAGAAGACACGACCGTCAACATGCTAATAACGGACTTGGAAATATAAAAAACAATATAGAGAGATGATTTTTAGTGAAGAAGAAGGGAAAAAAAGAAAAAGTAATGAGATCTAGAGAGGTTGAACATCTCTAGATCTCATTACTTTTTTTTGTTCTCCTCCTTCTTCTTCTTCTTCTTCTTCTTCTTCTTCTTCATCACTATCGCCCATATATATCATAATAACGTCTCCTTTTTTCTCAAATTTCAGCGTTGATTCTTCTTTTCTTTTTTTTTGTGATATATTACGTTTTTTATAATAACACATTTGTTTCTCTCTTTCATAATTATCAACGAATGTGGTGCATCTCTTGGCAACACTCACATCATTATCATTCTCTTCAGAAGGTGGTGGTGGAAAACAACTCATTCTTCTTCTTCTTTTTAATTTCCACCATCTATCCCAATTTTTTTAAAACTCTTTTTTTCAGTTCTTTCCTGAGATATCCATCATTAGCGTCCAATTGTTTTTCCACATCTTTTTCCCATTCTATCCCGTGATATTCATCATTATCTTTCAATAAAAAGTCTACCTTTTTATCAATTTTTTTTTTTTCTTTATATTATTTTATACTTTCTATAATTTATATTTTTATACTTTATATAATTATATATATATATTTTTTTTTTTACTTTATAATAACATACTTAAAAGTGGTATATTCTTAAACGGCGAATCCGGCCCAAACAGCAAACCCTTACCGAGTCGCTCAACGTTCCGTCCATTCTTCAGATAGAGACCGTTTCCACTGAAAGAGGTACCACGTCTAACGGGTTCTGGATACAATCCTTCACCGTCATCATCTATGTGGACACGACACACGGCTCCACCCTTCTTCAAAAACTGTCCGGCACCACCCATTAATTTCTGAACTGCCGAACTCGCGAGTCCCGAGAGAGCTCCCACGCCGAGAGTCTGCCCGATAGTGGGCAATAGTTTTCCAGCGAGTCCTGCCAATATCGGTAGGAAACCGCCTTTCATTCTCAAATTGTATTTCAATTGAGTGGGACTCAATCTCACCGTCAACCCTCTTCTGTCATGAATCGCTTTATCCATCCTTTTGATTTGAGTTCTAGTCCAGGCGATATGATCGTTACCGTCACTCATCAGATCTTTGTGAGTGAATTTGAATCTCACCGGCTCGCCTCGAGTTAATGCTCTCTCAAGTTTCTCCCTCTGTCCTTTGGATATGTTCACATTTTTAACCACGTATTCAGTCATATTTCTTTTTTTTAAATATATTTTGTTCAATTGTTTTTTTTGTTTTTAATGATAATTATATATATATATTAAATAATTTTTGTAAATTAATATTGCGTTTATTTTATTTTCTTATTTATATATATATACACAATATTTTTTTTTGTTGCTTTTTTATATTTCTCTTATGTGAAATCGTATCGTCACCCTCTCTCCACGAAGATCTAACAGTTCACCATTTTGATCCGTCAACGTGGTTTTGAGACTATACAACATGTCTAAAATCACGGGTAGATAAACTAAATTTTGAGGTCGTTCCACGATTTTATAACCCGGCAACACGTTTGGAAAGAAGGAATAAATCGTCGGTTGAGCTCTACCATTCACGCAGCTTCCAGCAATCACGTCCACGTTCACCAGAAGGCTATTGACTGCAAGAATGTCGACCGTATTTTCAGATGCCACGTGGCCTCAGTACATCTTTCGATCGAATCCCAGCATCTTGCCTATAGAATCGTCCATGTTGAAATCCACTCGAAAATTATCTTCCAAATCCAACATCGTCTGTAAGGTATTAGGATTGGGAGCGAGTCTGATCTTGTTGCTTCCCTTTCCATCCGTCTTCATTCATATCTGAATGTAATTGTTCAAATCGTCTATGTCGTAACTTCCTTTGGGAATTTGAATCTCCAACCAATCCACTCCGTCGGAATACTTGAACGAGTTATTCTTTTCGGTGACGTTGGAAAAGGAATAATAAATCTCCAGATTCACCAACGCCATCTCGTATCTTTTCTCTCTATTCAATTCGATGAAAGGTTAGAATTTCATCGTGAATCGAGTCGAATCGCCACTCACCACGATTTGAATGGATTGTTTTGCAGCCGTATTCTCGGCTATTCGTTCTAACAATTCTCCTTGTTCGAACATTATATTTTTATTTTTATTTATTTTTTTAAAACTAAATTATTGATGATTTATTATTATTTTTCTAATTTTTGTTTTTGCTCTCTATTTTATTATCATCAGAAACATAAAACTTGTCGAATCCGCTCCGATATTTTCTGCGATTAAATTCGCTAGTCAGATCGATCACAATGAAATTGTAAAGTCCTCCATCCCAAACCCTCTTGCAGAATCTCCTGAATTCTGCTATGCTCATGTCGTTTGCAACGTGTTCTCCGTAGATGTGATTGAGATTCTTGAGGCGAAAGAGACACAGGAAATTAGCATTCTCCCTTATCATCTGTCTGGGCAGTCAAAAATAATTCTGAGACAGAAACAGTCCACATTGCTGTGATGACCCCTAACGTAATACGATTCGCAGATTGTCGAAAATCATGAGATTCTTATCTTATGATTTCAGTTCTCTAGTATCCAGAACGTCGCTAGCATTCTCATAAAATCGACACTCGATGTTCAAAGACACATTTCTCTTCATCAATTCCATCGCCGCACCGTCCAAAATGGTCGAAAGAGAAGCTTCACTTTTGTCGAATTCTTCCCTACTGTAAAAAATTCTGGCTATGACGTCCTTGGGAAATCTATGGTCCATGCACTCTCGAAGCAATCTGTATTTGGGTTGAAACAAACTCTTGCCAAACATGAATAATCTGTCGTAATCCAACCAGTCAGGTTGCGACAACAGATTCATCAACAGATTGGTCTTTCCACAATTCGATTTTCCCACTATCAAGCCTCTTATGCTTTTGGGAAAGAACTCGTTATTCAACCTCTTGGTCGCGGCGTCGTTCCAAGATATATCTTTAATGTTCATCTTTTTTATTTTTTTTGTTATTTTTTAGATTTTCAAACACAATTTTTATGTTTTTTCAAACTCAGTTTTATAAATATTATTTATTTATATTACACTGTCGAGAGTTCTCTTCAATCCAGATCCATTCGTCATTTTGGCTAAATTTTGTATGGGTACCACAGCATCCTTAAAATCTTTCCAACTTTTTGGCGATCGCTCTAACGTAGCTCGCTTCGCCAGCGGACTGATCAACTTGTCGATCAACGCGTCTCTCTTGCCAGCCACAGAAGTGATCCTACCACAAGCTTTGGAAGCAGCTTTCTTACCAGCATCCAAAGCCATCTTCTTACCAACCTAAAATGCGGTTGATGCAAGTTTTCTACCTGCATTGCTCGTGAATGCTCGCATTATAGAATCAACGATGCCAGAACCACCTTGAATGTAAGTTCTAACATATCCCCTGTTCTTTATCACCAACATATTTTTATTTTATAATGTATATTTTGTTTTTTTTTTCGCTCGTAAATCGTTTGTTGTTTAAATACTTTTATTGTTTCTAGTGTAGATTTACTGTTTTTTATTTATCTATTTTTTGTTTGTTCTCTGTACTTATTATATATATATCAATCCTTCAATTCGTTCATCAACCTTTTATAATCTTGTTTGTTCAAGACCTTCTGCCTCAACAATTCTTCGCATATGCTCACTATCTCATTATCCACTTCAGTATTGCCAGCGCACCGACTAGCCCTCAACAGTTTCAATCTCTCAGACAGAGCGACAGAATCGCTCGGAAGAAAAGTGGTTCTCACTCCTTTTCCAGTCACCGATTCGACGAACATGTACGTGTACTTGTATATTTTTTTGAAAAAATGGTCTAGAACTCTCATTTATACCCTACTAATAACGATGCAGACCTGTACATAACATAACACTATTGACTCAGATTTTTTTTCGCTGGCGAACTGTGTATGTACATGTACTAATATACATGTATTCAAAATGTCATGCATACTTTTAATATGAATGGAATTTTAGCTTTACACAGGCAAACTAAAAAACCTTCTCAAGTAAACTGTAGCTCA
Organism: Pictodentalium vernedei; assembly: GCA_031216915.1. Taxonomy (NCBI): domain Eukaryota; kingdom Metazoa; phylum Mollusca; class Scaphopoda; order Dentaliida; family Dentaliidae; genus Pictodentalium; species Pictodentalium vernedei. Next base: position 325,836,215 of record CM062289.1, on the reverse strand, counting down.
AGGAGGAGATCCAGTAATAAAGAGGCTGTAAACTACAGTACGGTCATCGTGGAAGGGGCAAAATCAACGTGTGGCCAATATTTCCATGCATGCGTTAACAGTGAATCTCTAACATAAAACAATGGAATTGCCCTCAAATTTTCAATGAATAAAGCACCGGGTATTACCTGGTGCTTCTTTCATTGAATATTTTCTGAAAACTACTAATTATTGATTGAGAAAAGTGGCCGTGGATAACACTTGTCGATGCATGGATTTTGACCATTCCATGGTGGATGTACTGTATGATCTTAAGAGAGAAATAACATGAAGTGTATGAAAGAGAGGCTGAGAAAGTGCCTTTCTCTCCCCATAAGGCCACAATAAGTTGGATCTATATTTACCTTTATGCCTATATTAGATGAATCTAAAGGCCCGTATAAATGTTAACATACTGACAGATTTCATAATTTCTCATTTAGATGTTTGGAGCAAATAAACCAACACCGAGTGAGAAGTTAAAAAGTTACTGTCAGAACCGATGGAATCAAGCTGATTTCTTCATTATTGTGATGTTTGTCTTTGGAATGATACTGAGGTCTATTGATGTTTTTGAAGTGTTCATCACAGGACGATTTATTCTTGCAATCAACATATTGACATTCTTTTTGAGAATTCTGAACATTTTCTTCGTTCACAAAGAACTTGGACCGAAGTTGGTCATGATAAAGAGAATGGTAAGTATTACAGAACTAAATAACAAACCTTTAATTAGATAAAAGATGAAGGTAGCTGTACCAGAATGTTCTCTATAATGTGGAATCTTCATTTTATTATTTTGGACATGGCCCTATAATCTCAGCTTACGACTCAGAATATTAGTTTGTGAAGAATTTTCTGTACAACTCTCTTTCTTTTCTTCAACCATCTAATCCTTATTTATTGTCATCATTAATTCCTCACTATACAAAAACAACATTTTCTGCCTTTTTTACAAATTGATTGCCTTCGATGAATAATGAACGATTTCTCTGTAAAAAAGTAGCTGTGTCCAGTGATGTATCAAGGGGGACAACTCTAGCTTGGTTCATATCAGCCAAGATCAGTACATTGGAGCCCACTTAATTGGATATCTCTTAATTGTATATTCCTGTTAATTGAATATAATTTTCAAACACAAAACCAATTACCATACCTTCAGTACAAATTTGATCTGTTAATTGCATATGGGTTGTAGAGTAAACTCCTGTTAATTGTATATAAATTTTTGTAATATGTCGAAAAAATTACTGTGTCACGCACCAAATTCCCCTTATTTATCAACCTTTTTGACCTCACTACATCCAATACAGGCATTTATTCTATTATATCTTGTTTGACAGAGCTCTATGAGAATAAATGCTCAGTTACCTCCAGAACAAAGGAAACTGACCAAATCCCTGTTAATTGTATACTCCTGTTAATAGAATAATTTTCACTGGCAAAATGGATATTCAATTAACCCTTTACCCAACGTAATGGCCAAAACCGGCCAGCGCTATTCTCAAAAATCGCCAATTAATTTTCAAAATATTTTCATTTTTTGTCTCAAAAACATTAAAATTTTTTAGTAAATTTTGTTTCTTAACATACCTACCACAATTGTTTACAATTGGCTGTAACATAAGTGCAAGCCCTACTTCGGAACTAACTCAAGCTTTTAGAATCTTTTCCAAACGAGTTGGAAAAGTACTAGAGTGCAAAAGCACGAAAAAGATCGAAAAAAGGGTCGAGCGAGACCAGCGCTCGAAATTACAGGTACTCTCTCTGCACACCTCTTGCGTTTACCGAGCGCATGCGCAACAACCGTGACGTCAATTCCGTATTTCCGCCAACGAGAAGTTTGTGATTTAGCGGGGAGGCATCGATATCAAAGATATCCCCAAGGAGGGTGGGCCTCCGGTAAACAATTGTGGTAGGTATGTTAAGAAACAAAAGTTACTAAAAAATTTTAATTTCTTTTCAACCTACTCACAATTGTTTACAATTGGCTGAATAAACAATAGGAGGAGGTGAATCACATAACCAATACCAACAAGAGTAGCAGAACGAAAGCAAGGATGGCAGAGAACAAAAACTAAAACCTGTAATGAAGAAAGAGAGAAGGCACCTGAAAAGAACAAGGCTGAGAGAAGCGCAACCTCGACAAAAACAATTTAACGAGGGTGCACCACAGCCTGAGCAGCAACGAGAGGGCCTAAAGAATAAAGGTCCTCAGATTGCTGCTGAAGGTGGCGGAGATAAAAGGAGGAGAAGGTAGAAGCATTCCTCCAGTAAGCCGCATTCATAACATCACGGAGCGAAACAGAATTGGAGAACGCCCAGGATGTAGAAATGGCACGAACCTCGTGAGCATTAAGCCGGTTCGAAACAAGATCCGATGCAGACAAGCGAGAATAAGCCAGCTTGATTGCAAGACAGATCCACCTGGAAATAGAATGGGAAGAGATAGACTGCCGCTTAGGAATGAGAGACAGAAAGAATCTCTTCCGATCCCTCCTAATGAACTGAGTGCGAGTAATGTAAGTCTTGACCGCACGAACAGGACAAAGAAGAGGCCTCCGTCCATCTACAGCAGGGAGAGCCCGAATGCAGATGGGAGGAGGTACCGAATCGGGGAGTTGATTCTTAGCCAGAAAAGAGCAATCAGTAGTGAATGTGACACTGTTAGCCTCATTTCGGAAGAAGGCAGAATCAACAGATAGCGCATGAAGCTCAATGACTCGACGAGCAGAAGCAAACGCTAGAAGAAAAGCCGTCTTATAGGTGAGAAAACGCATGTCGGTCTCAGATAAAGGCTCGAAAGGCGCCCCCTCCAAACAGTGCAACACCCATGCCAAGTTCCACTTGGGTGTAAGACGCAAAACTCGAGGCCTCTTCAAAGAAAAGTGCCGAATAAGTTTGGAGAGGAAAAGATTACGACCGATACACCGCTTTCCCACATAAGAGAAAGTATCAGACAGCATAGACCGATAGCCCTTAATCGTAATAGGCTGGAGGCCCTTGGAGTCAAAAAGAAAAACCAGAAAATCCGCAATTTGAGCGATAGACGGATCACGGTAATTCACATTGTGATCTGAACACCAGCGGCAGAAAACCTTCCACTTGGCGGCATAAGTCATTCCAGTGGAAGGTCGCCGCGATGCAGAAATGCACTCCACTGATCGTCTCGAAAAACCTCTACGTCGGAGACTGGACCTGATAAAAGACAGGCGTGAAGGGACAGGCTCGCCAGGTTGTTGTGATACCTCCTGGGACGACCCTGTGAAAGAAGATCGCGACGTAGAGGTAGACGAATCGGTCGATCGGCCAATAGAGGCCGCAGCAGATTGATCCACACCCTCTGTGGAGACAGGGGTGTGATCAGAATGATCCTGCAACTGCAAACACGAATCTTCGCTAAAACTTGAGGAAGAATCGGTGCAGGAGGAAAGGCATAGCCGACCCAGCCTGTCCAGTCCAGAGACAGAGCGTCTACTGCAAATGCCAGAGGATCTGGACAAGGGGAGACAAAAGTCTCTACCTGATGATTCCAGCGAGTAGCGAAAAGGTCGACCTGAGGACGACCCCACTGCTTGCAAATCGCCTGAAACACCGACCGATGTAGCATCCATTCGGTTGGAAGGACACTGTCGCGTCGGGACAGGGAGTCTGCTAGGACGTTGAGACGCCCGGGAATGTGTCGAATGGACACCCGAGCGTTCACATCCCGCGCCAACAGAAGAAGATCCCGAGACAGCCGATACATAGGAATCGAATGAGTGCCTCCCTGATTCCGTATGTAGGCCACTACTGTCGAATTGTCCGAAAGAAGTAGGACAACATGGTCCGACAGATGAGGGATCCAAAGCCGAAAACTCAACAGAACAGCAAGGAGCTCCTTCTGGTTGATATGAAGGCCCACCTGCTCGCTGTCCCACTCTCCGTGAGTAGACAGACCGAGAGGGTCCAACGTCGCACCCCAGCCCCGATCGCTGGCATCCGCAGTAAGGATGCGATCGGCCAAAGGAAGATCCAACGGAACACCCTGTGTCAGCCAGGGAATATCTGCCAAAGGGCGGAGGTGACAAAGCAGAGACCGAGGAATAGTGAGTTCCAGGTCCAGCGGATCTACATTCGGACGCCAATGATCCAACAGGAAGTGTTGGAGAGGTCGGAGAAACAAGCGACCGAGCGGAATGAGATCGGTCACCGAACCGCAAAGGCCCAGCATCCGAAGGAAAGTCCTGGCCGAGACCGAGGAAGATTGAAGCAGGTCCCGAGTCAAGGCGGAAAGAATCGTCGCCCGAGCCTGGGGAACCGACACTACATTGTGAAGAGTGTCGAAATCCATCCCCAAATGACGGAATCGCTGAGAAGGAAGAAGATCCGACTTCTCGCGATTGACTCTGAAACCCAGCGACGCTAGCAGGCAAAGAAACTGCCGGACATCGAACTCCAGAACAGCAGCATCGTGGTGCCGTTGGAGGATGTCGAACGGGAGAGCTCTGAATTGAAAAACTCGATCCCGAAACGAGAACCGAAGGTATTTCCGTGACGCCAGAGGAATGGGTACATGAAAGTAGGCATCCTTCAGGTCGATACTGGCCGCAAAATCGCCCTGATGAACTGAACGTCGAACCGACCGGAAAGTCTCCATACTGAAACGAAGAGCAATTATGTACTCGTTCAGGGTACTCAGATCGATGACAGGACGAAATTGGCCGTTTTTCTTCGGCACCAAGAAAAATCTCGAGTAAAACCCCGGTGAAAGGGTGTTCCTGACCACCTCGATCGCCCCTTTGGTGAGGAGATTGTTGATCTCCTGTACCAGAAGGTCCCGACGCAGAGAATCTGAGTCGGAAGGGGCACCCGAGATAAACTGGGGTGCCGATGGAAGGACAGTCGCAGACCGGAATGAATGACGTCGAGGACCCAAGAGTCCGACGTTATCTCTGTCCAACGGTCGTAAAACAGCGACAGCCTTCCTCTGACTGGAGGCGAATCGAGGTGAGAACCTTCACTTGCGGCCTCGACGAGGCCCCCGAGAGGAGAAACCACCTCGGGAAGTGACAGAGTCCTGAGACTTTCCAGCCTGAGGCTGCCAGCGGGCCTGGCCACGTCGGCACTTCTTATGAGCAGAAGGAGCAGACGGAGCCGAAGGCGTAGCTGACGTCGCCGACGAGGCAGACGCAGCAGCACGCTTGGCGGGCCTGGAACGACCCCCACCCGCAGCAGCAGGTGGGTCAAGCTGTCTCAGCAAAAGCTGGTCCTTCGAATGACGAAGAACTTCGCCACGAACAGCTTCCACGGAACCATGGAACAACTGAGGTCCTACCAAAGAGGCAGACCTCAGAACAGCACGTTGCTCAGAAGGAAGGGATGGTAAAGAATCCAAAACCGCATCCCGGCGTGCCAGCTCCAAATTGGCCGTGTTACAGGCGTGAGCGTGAGTCAAGTTCATAAGAGCCTGTGACAAAACGCGAAAAGGCGCCTGAGCGTCATCAAACTCCCCTGGTGGAAAATATTCAGCCAGAGCAGCGACGACATGGTCCGCGAGAGATAACATACCCAGCATCTCTCGGGACAGGCCCACCATCGACTCAACTACCGACATCGGGAGAACTGCCGACTTAGGCTTAGTCAACCCGAGGGAAGAAGAATCCTCATCCACAGTAGTCATCCCTTGGAAGACTGGTGGAGAGACGGAATCGTAAACACGAAACCGCGATGGAGGCAGGAAGGCATCAGCTCTAGAAAAGAAGGAACCCTTGAGGGCCTTAGAACGCATTTTGGCGTCTAAGCCCTGGAAGGACTCAACCACCTGAGCCGATTGCAGAGGACGCAAAGCCCCGGAGCTAGAAGGCTGAACAGGGTTACGGCGCTCCACAGTGGACCGCGGCCGGACGGTCACAGAAGGCTGGTCGGAAGGTAGAACGTCCGGCAATAAGCCAAAGACGAAATCCAAAGCCTGCCCCAAGACTGACGAGGGGGGACCATCACCTTCAAGATACTCGTCATCCTCCGTAGCAGAGGAGACGTAGCTGACCAGCAGAAACCTCCTGTGAATACTGTGCAGTATCCAAGGGGCCAGGCGAGACATCTCGGCGACCGACCAAAGGAGGTTGTGCCTCAGGAGGCACAGGGAGGCCAACTTGAGGGTTGCCAGAAAGCAACCGGGTGAGCGCCAAAACGGCCTGGCGCAGGTCACCCTGAGAATCCGTCGCAGCAGAATCGCCCGACGGAGTGTCCTCCCAATGGACCCTTCTGGTAGAAGAACCCAAATCCTCAGAAGAGACCGACGGCGAACGTCGATCGGCAGACAGAATAGGAGCACGGTGAGAAGACACCGGAGGATAGTCCCGATTGTGACGCCCAGGAGCCATCACTGGCCTCTGCGAAACAGAAGGCCCTGCCTGCAAATCCTCGAAAGGGACCGACGGCGCACGTCGATCGGTAGCTGGACCTAGGACACGGTGAGAAGACACCGGAGGATTGTCCCAAGAATGACAGGAACCTGTCATTGACCTCTGCGCAGCAGACGGCCCCAACTGCCTATCCTCTGAGACCGACGGCAAGCATCGATCGACACCCAGACTCGGAACACAGTGAGGAATCACCGGAGGAAGGTTCCGAGAGTGACAGCTAACCGGGGCTGTCACTGACCGCTGCCGAACAGCAGGCCCTGGATGCCAGCGTCCCAACACCATCCCGCTAGCCGGCACACTAGCAGGCGAAGGTGGAACAATAAACGATTCACTCGAGGGACGAGGAATCGCTGCCGAAGCGACCGGCCGGCTCAACCGACTAGGAGCAAACCTAGCCAGATGAGACGGAGCAGACAGCAAACCCGCACAGACTCGCCGCGAGGCTGGGGGAGGCTGAGAACACACAGACACACCAGCAGATACAGCCTCGGTCCCCCGAGACTGTAGACCATCCCCAGAGGAGATGGAAGAGCCACCATCAGACAGAATAGGATCTGGAGTAGCAACCCCCTCAACAACGGTCGACGGTGTAGGAGGCAGATCGGAGAGGGTTACCGAGCTGACCTCGGAAAAGCTCTCAACGAAAACAGACGCCTCAATAGTGACATCCGAAGACAAAGAGACCGCGGTCTCCTCATCAGGTATCACAGAACAAACACCGTCAACAGTTGCAGAGGAGCTCGCCACAGAAGTCAGATCCGAATCCTGTGTGACAGAGTCACCACGTGCACCAGCAGAAATGTCTGCAACGGCACGGCTACCCTTACCCCGAGAACGAGGGGTTCTAGCTCTGGAAAGAACCACCTTGTTAACAGAAGCCCAAAATTTAGAGGACCAAACCCCACAGATACCACATGATTGGGCCTGAGTGCAATTGTTGCAAGTGACACATGTGGTATGGGTATCGTCCACATGTTTCACCTGCAAACAAGAGGTACAAGGAATAGTCTTAGGCATGATATAAATACAACAATCAAGCTTCCCGCCGACGGAAAACAGAACGAAGGTCGTGTTCACACGTGGGGGAAAGGCAAGATAAAGTGTGAAAAGAACAGCAATAATAATACAAATTAACATTAAATGAGAGTAATAATTTGGTAGCTTGAAAAAGGATACAATCCAGTAGCACACTAAAGACGATTAATAAGTTGTTCACGAAGAATTAATATTATAAACAGCACAAGTCACAAAAATTTCCGACCATGAACAATGGCGGAAAATAAAGGAATTGAAGTCACGGTTGTTGCGCATGCGCTCGGTAAACGCAAGAGGTGTGCAGAGAGAGTACCTGTAATTTCGAGCGCTGGTCTCGCTCGACCCTTTTTTCGATCTTTTTCGTGCTTTTGCACTCTAGTACTTTTCCAACTCGTTTGGAAAAGATTCTAAAAGCTTGAGTTAGTTCCGAAGTAGGGCTTGCACTTATGTTACAGCCAATTGTAAACAATTGTGAGTAGGTTGAAAAGAAATAGGTTATGACCCCTCGTTGGAACGAGCTCGTTCCAACGAGGGGTTATAACCTATGTTTTTGAGACAAAAAATGAAAAAAATTAGTTATTCAAGAATTTTGTTTGCAAGTGTCGTCTGCTTTTCATGTTAGGTAAAGGGTTAAGAGGATTCTACTGTATCATATCGGCAGGATTTGAAGTCATAGCAGCTGAGTTCAATAATGGGTAGTTTCGGGGAAGAAAATGATATCTAATAAATAAATGGAAAAAGTGTGTAAGGTTCTATTGACCCTTCATATCTTTTGTCCTAAATCAACCCAAACATAAATTTTACTGATTCAAGATAAGTCATGGATGCAGCAATAACATTAACATCTAATATCTGTTATTCTGAAAGTTCTTCATTGAGGTAAATAACCCATGTGCAGTACAGTTATCACTGTTCATAAAAGCTGTAGCTCTTGCGATCATCACGATCTGGTTGCGACACATACACATCGGGGAGTAGATGAATAAATAGACAGAACGCGATGTGTGTTTGAAACGATGGGTGTTTTATATAACGAGTTGATGACGCTGTCATATTTCACGAGAGCCAGGAGCTCCAGCAAAATATGACTACACCATTCTAACAAGTTATGTAAAACCCCAGTCAATTCACACACACACCGCATTCTGTGTTTATTACACATCCCAAGCATTAAAATTCAGTTAAATAAACAAATTTCAATTCTGATGTTTAAATCCAAAGGTGAAGAGTCTGTTTGTTTTGCTTGTAGCTGTACTGATCAAATTGATCAATAAAAAATCAAAACAACCTTTTGGGAACCAGTCTAAAATACATTCGTTATCTTTTCTATTGGGCATGTTTGTTGATATTTAAATCGCTGTTTCTCTTTGCTGGTGTCCGTTCATGCCTAACCATTTGGTGGCTATTACTGTTTGTAAAAATATAAGTATAAATCTTGGCAGATTTGCAAAGAAGTTTGAAGCATGTCACTATGTCCAAAGATTGACCGAAATAGAGTTGACCAATTTAGATATAACAGGATCTGCAGATAAGATGGCCACTGTACTGAGTTAATGTTATGCTTGGAAATGATTGTTTTTTTTAAATATTATCTAATTTTTGATTAACTAATTTTTTTGTGAACCAAATTTATTTTGCTTTGGGCTTTTTTATTTTCACCTCCATGACAGACGATTGATTGTATAATGAAATTTGGAAACTTTTTGAAGTGTAACTAATGACTCAATGGGAAAGGAACTAGTATAAACAGTGCTAGGAAAAAGGTTCTGGCCTGTACATCACAAGTTGAATACAGAAGCATTTTTTGTCATAGCAACGATTCCGTTAAATACAAGGGTTTAAAGTTTAATGGATGTGTAATAAAATATTGTAAAACTTAAAATCGAATACAAAAAAGTAAACAAATATAGCATCTGAAAATCAGTGTTCTCTTATTTCCTTTTTGGCAGGAGAGATAACAGAGTTGTTGGGACAAAATCTGAGAGATAATTTTTAGCAGATTCTAAGCCAGTCATGATCCAGTCTAAATTCTCTACCCAGTTTTCATATCACAGCACCAGTATCGCTGATTCTACAATTACGGTGGAATCCTGTTAATTGAATAGCCACTTTGCCAATGAAAATTATTCAATTAACAGGGATTGTCTCACTTTTCTGTATTCCAGAGATAAACCTAGCATTTATTCTATTATATCTTGTTTGCCAGATCTCCATGAGCTCTGTCAAACAAGATATAACAGATTGAATGCCTGTATTGGATGTCCTGAGGCCAAATAGGTCTATAAACAAAGGAAAATTATGGAGAGTCCGGGTAATTTCTCGACAGGTTCCAAGATTTTTTATTCAATTAACAGGAGTTTACTCTGTAATCTATATTCAATTAAAGGGTCAATTTGTACTTGAGATATGGTAAATGGTTTTGTGTTGGGAAATTATATTCAATTAACAGGTTTATTCAGTTAAGAGATATCCAATTAAGTGGGCTCCACTGTACTAATAAACTGATTCTATCTTCTTTTTTTTCAGCTTGAAGATTTGTTTTATTTCATGGCGATTCTATTTGTTTTTCTAACATCTTACGCTGTTGCATCCGAAGCAATCCTCAACCAGAACATCGAATTGTCTGCCAAATATATTTTTGTGGACTTGTTTAAAAAAGCGTACTTCCATATCTACGGAGAATTGTTTTTTGATGGAGATGACTATACAGGTAAGTCTGTTCCATCAAGAGTGTGATTGGTTTTGCTGAGCATGGATGTCGACCATTGTCCCATTGTGTATGAAGCATTGTATTTTGCACCTTATAAAAAAAAAAAATGTCTGCGATACTTGTTTGTTCTTTGCTAGAAGTAAGTGTCTTATCCTATGATCTGCCCATTTTTGTGACTATTAAACTGATACTCTCCAAGTTGTGAAGCACGAACAACAGTAATGTTCCCAAATTTGTCCTAGATGTATGCAGCAATGTTCTTGCATGACATATGGACCCTGGCATCTTATGGTGTTTTTAATTTTCATACACAATGTTTTGAAAAAATATGGCCTTTGAGGTTTCAATCATTGTTGTAGTATCATTCTGTTAGTTAACGTTTTAAAATATCCTCACCATTGTGGACTATTTTACTGGAGCAGATGTCTTTTGGAAAAATGAATTATTCACAGCAATGTAATTTGAGACCACACAGTAAGTTTATTTCCTTACCCATTAAGGCATCTTTCTGGTGATCAATAGAAACTTCCAACTCAAGTTACTGTGAAATTCTCAGTTCACTCAGACTGAATTCACTGAACCCATTTCGTTCATTTCATTATAAACTGGGAACTCAGTGGTCATCCCCTATTTACAATGGAACATCCCCTATTTACAATGGAACCAAATGTGGTTTATGTTGGGGCACAGGAACTATAAATGTACACTTCCATTTGCTATGTTATGTTTTCAGCAAATTTAGTGGAAAACAATGTGTTTTCCTTTCTTCAGGTTATGGAAGCCTAAAAAATCCCATTGACAACAGAACAGAACTAATCTTCCACTACTAGCTACTGGTCCAGTTCCCTTCCAGTAAGATAATTTAATCAGTTTTTGCACAAACAGTAAAACGATTTGGTCGGTTTTTACTGGGTCTTACAGATCAGTTTTCCAGTTTACCTCAAAAAATGGAACTGAACTGGAAAATTGAAAAACCTCCCACCTTTAACTGGTTGAGCGCTAATTTATTTTTCAAAGCGGATTTGAAACGTGAGTATTTTTCTCAAAGATTCCATGCAGCCAGCAGGGAAAGCCTTAGTTTAGTAAGATTTTGTTTATAAACAATTGTTTTGTCACAATTTATTGGAGTGTGCCACTTGGCACTCTCCAATAAATTGCAACCAAATAATTGAAATAAACATTTTATTTCTACTGATAAGAATACAACAAGGCTATGAAAACAGTGTAAAGCCTTCTAAAGTGGCTTTCAGCACTTTTTAATAGAGCCATGGTAGTGGCTTCTAGCATTCAACCTGTTTAAATGACTACTGACTTGTAGCATTACAACTGGCTTGCTTGCTGTCTCTGGAATGTCTCTATCTGTACTGTAGTCTAAGTCTTAGTAGACTCAGCCAGATTGAGCCATTCAGCTGAACCCAAATCAGTTTCGTAATCAAGTGCATGCTGGGGTCAGTGGCATAGTCATGGGAGTGGAGGGAGTGGGGCACATGCCCCCCAACTTCAGCCATGCCACCCCATGTTAACCCATATAGGGAACATTAGGCAAGTTGTGAAAGGCATCAATAATTAGGCCACATTGTGGCCTAATTATTAATGCCTTTCACAACTTATAAATTATGGACACAAACATTCAGAGTCAAGGAAATTGTGTTTTTTTTCACGAATTTCAAAATTTTTCCAGGGGCCAGGACCTCCTCCAACGAAAATGGGACACTCACTCTTGTGCTCAGCCTCATCTTGCTGCTGCAAGGCTTCCCTCCCCCCCCCCCCCCTCCCCCCCCCCCCCCCCCCCCCCCGCTATATATTACTCGTGCCCCCGAACTTTGATATCCTAGCTACATGTGTGGCTGGGGTTCATTAAATATAAGAGTCTGTCTGTTCATGATACCCAGATGTGCTTGTATGATAGTTAACAATCTAAGCACAACATACACAAGACATGGATACTTGATTGAACAACCAAAATTTGCTTATGTGATAGGTTACAAGTGCATCAAAAACATTTTGCAAGTAGGCACATGCTTGTAGTTGAGGATACTTATGATCGGGTGATGTACTCTCCAAGAATACTTATTTTAAAACAGCTGTCTGAGGACAAGTTATCTGAGGGTATGTTTCAGAGGAAAGTTATCTTTGGCGATTTTTGCTTACTGAAATACCCTGCCGTTACTTACAAAACCGGGAGTAACCACTTTTGCTAATGCTTATACTGGTCTGTAACACTTTTAGCTATCACTACAGTGATTTACTCCCTTCATTGAAGTTGCAGGACTACTGTGATATACACCCGCTGCTAGAGTTGCAGATTCTACAGCTGGTGATGACTAATACCTTAAGTACAGACCTCACCCTGTCCTTACTATCAACACTTCTAGCTACTACAGAGGAACCCTGTTAATTGAATAGCCACTTTGCCAATAAAAATTATTCAATTAACATGAGTATTCAATTAACAGGGATTGTGTCACTTTCCTGTATTCCATAGGTAAACCTAGCATTTATTCTATTATATCTTGCTTGACAGAACTCAATGAGCTCTGTCAAACAACATATAATAGATTGAATGCCTGCATTGGATGCATTGAGGCCAAATAGGTCTATAAACAAGGGAATTTATTTATTTATTGGTGCTTAAGGTCACATATTTCTGCACAATGGCTAACCATGACCGTGACAGTTTTACGAGTGGAGGAAGCCGGAGTACCCAGAGAGAACCACTGAGCAACGGTGAGTAACTGTCAGCTCCCCAACATACCAACTCCACACAAGCAGGGTTAGCATTGGTTGAAGACAGGTGCACCATTGACATGCAGTATGCCTTAGTACACAGTGTCACTGTCCCCCCACATGGGCAATGGGGGGTGAAGTGTCTTGCCCAAGGACACAACGTGGTTGCCGCAGGTGGGATTCGAACCAAGGACCTCTCGGCTTGCAGCCTGCACCTCTACCAACTGAGCCACCGTGCCCCCTATAAACAAGGGAAAACTGGGGAGAGTCAAGGTAATTTCTCTTCCGGTTACAAGATTTTTTTCAATTAACAGGTGTTTGCTCAATAACCTATATTCAATTAAATAGTCAACTTTGTACTGGAGAAAGGATAAATGATTTTGTGTTTGGAAATTATATTCAATTAACAGAGTTATTAAGTTAAGAGATAACCAATTAAGTGTGCTCAACTGTATTAATAATTTGATAATACTGTCTTATACACTGCCACATTCTCCCTCTCCTTGAAAAAGGATGATGTCCTCAGCATTCAATGGAATATTGAATGATGATGAATACTAACCTAGAAAAAGAGATAAATGAAAAACATTAATCCCTGAAACACAAATACATTAGTACACTAACAAGGGGTTGTGGGTTTGAGCCCCATGTTGGGCACCATTATCGCAGAGTTGTTGATCTATGGTCAGAGGAAACGATACAAAAATGTATGAACTCCATCAAACAGTTTTAACTATACAATTTCTTAAAACATCACAGTTCTTTGTTTATTTATGACACAATGAATGTCAACATGGCAAAACAGATCTGTAATAACTCATTTCTACTGCCCAAAAGGCTAAAACTAGGGCTGAATGGTTGTGTTCTTACTGGTGGACATCCCTACAGGTGAAAAATGGATTCGCCCAACTTTCAGGAACACGGGGTTGATGGAGTTGGTTGTTTTTGTAGTTGAACTGGATGAATTTATCACTCATTTTTCTTTAACATTTTTCAGCCTCAACAGACATTGGTAGTTATGTCATTATGTATGTTTTGGGGATATATATGTTGATATGCAACGTGCTATTGCTGAATCTGTTGATTGCAATATTTAGGTGAGTTATGTAAACTTAACTTGTTACCTAATAAAATGTGTTAACTAAACAACCAGAGGCTAAAAGGAATGCATGTTGTTGTAATATAATTAACCATCCTCATCCATTGTCATTGCTCAAACGGGATACACCTCAAGTACCCACGGTAACCATGAGGGAGTTCATCACAAGGCCAGATTTCTTGAAACTTCAAGCCGAGGGCATAATTTTGTCTTTTGCATTCACTAAATTGCATCTGCCCCTCCCCCACCATGCTTCCCTCCCTCACTTCCATCCCTTACACACACCATGTTGTAAACTTACAGACTGGTGGCCTAAGGAACTGAAACTTCAGGGAAGTCCACCAGTTGCACCCCTAGCATAGAGAGATATTTTCCAATTGACAGTCCTGAAGCCGGGAGTGTATTTGGGTGTTGTGACACCTCTCACACCCACTACCCTATATGAAAAACGGAAGTAAAATCTGCTTATATATATTGTCTGGACTACCTGTTATGATTCTAGTAAGGCATACTCAACTGTACATAACAGATGGGCTGACTGAACGGTTTTCAGGGTTCTGGCAGGACATTGGATTCAAGGAATCACCTTGAATTTGTCTAAGGTTCTTTCAAGGTCTTGAAATTCTGGAAAATGTGTCAGGAGGCCTTGAAAAGCCATGAATAGCCTTGAATATTCACAAAATAAAAAATGTTGACAAAGCACATAATCATAACCATATTTAAGGAATAGTACATGGCTTGGAGTTGACTACACCCATATAGTGCCCAGTGAGGTGGTGTAGTTCCCGCCGCGAAGCGGAGGGAACTACACCACCTCATTGGGCACTATATGGGTGTAGTCAATGACAAGACATGCACTAATCCTTATATTATATCGAACATCCATCAAGAAAAACATCTGTCCGATTTGTTAATCTGTTACCAAGGTAGCAGCCCTACCAACCAGCGTTATATAGAAAAAAATACCATGTAGTTTTTAAAAAACATTTTCTTCTTCCAAAACACGCTAACTTGGATTACTGATATGAGCAAAAGACAGATTTTGAATCGGTCGGCAAGGGTAAACAAAACATTTCCCCCAAACGGAACTGTGTATTCTAGAATCACGCAACTCGCGAATGAAAACTAAAATTTTCGAAATTTGACAACGCAGTTTGATAATTTCCACACATTTGTCACACATGTACATTACCGAATGGGTCAGCACGGGATACAAACTCCGAAGATTCAACTGAATTCCATTATTTATTCGTTTACTGCCCAAAACATACAATTAAATAGCGAAATAATATGAGAAGCGAAACAAACGATTTTTCATATCCGGACGCGTTCTCATGAAAGTTGGACCCAGGTATGGATCATTCTCTTCGAAACGAGATATGGATCATCTTCTCAAGGAATAAAATGAACGCCTCGAAAAATGTGACTTAAACAAAGGAAAAGCGATACATTTTTCTACAAAGATTTCTTTCCGGGTCGTTTTGTGGATGTTGTGCCTCTGTGAATCGATTTTTAAATTTAGCCTGATTAGTTTTATTCGCCCAGTATGAAAAGAAAACTGATATAGTAGTGTGCTAAAAATAGAAAACGTGTAGTGCCTGGGTGTAGTGCCTGGTCAGTTCTGTGGATGCAAACTACACGAAATAGGGTATCATCTTTCAGCCAATCAGAATGCAAGGAGGTCACGTGAGATACAATATAGTTTTATATGTCATAGTTTGTAAAGGCATAGTCCTAACTATGGTAGTGGGAGGAGGGGTAATGACCTGAGGACCGAGTTAGGACTAGTGAAAGTACGGCCTTAAAAATCCATGAATTTGGCTATTGTAGAGCCTTGAAAAATGCTGAAGTATATCGAGAAACGGTCATGAATACTCTTGAATATTTTGGTTTTTTAAAATATAGAAATTTATTCTTTTCATATTTAAGGGTCAGACGTGTTCCTTTATCATTTGCTTTTTGTAAATGTGTGGAAATATTTAACAATGTGATTACCCCGACACCAGGAACATGTAATTTACGTGATTCAGCACAAGATTAGCAAAACATTGGTGCATTGGTCTGCAGTTAGAAACTTCCATTTTTTAGTTATTCCTCTGATTTATACAGAACCTCTGTAACAAATTTGCTATAAAATGACAGATTTAATATATTTTACATGGATTTGCTATAAAATGACTCCTTTAATGTATTATTCATGAGTTTGCTGTAAAATGACAGCTTTAATATACAATACATGAATTTGCTATAAAATGACAGCTTTAATATATTATACATTTGCATGGCTTGAAGGTGACTATTACAAAATGGTGGTCCGCTGGGAATAATAGTCCATGTGTCTAAGGTGTGTGGACTATTCTTTCTCGAGGACAACTATTTTGGCATCGTTAATGACATGCCATGATATAATTATTATACCCCCACTTTTTTTTAAAAAGTGGTGTACACTGGATTGCCTCTGTCCATCCATCCTTCCATCTGTCCATCTTACTGCCCATCTGTCCATCCATACCAACAGACAAGGTTTATGTGCCTAGTTGTTGGTACACAGCACTCTTATGTGTCTAGTCTGATTTATGTGACTAGCCACATAAATTTGAACTAACAAATGGTGTTTGTGTGTCTAAAAAGTGGGTTATATGCCTAAAATGGTTTTTATGTGGCTAAAATGTTGCATCTTGAATGGTAAAGTCTGAGTAACTTAACTGGTAGCATGCTAATTTTTTTCTCAGCCTCTTTGTCCTGTTACAATTTATGGAAGAGTGCCTATAGGCACTCTCCCATTAATTTAAACAATGCAAATTGACACAGAGATGAAGTAATTTTTCTTCCAAGATAATATGAAGGACATCCACAGAATGTAAAGCCTTTAACTTTAGGTACCTGCAGTTTAGAATAATGCCCAAATATGGGCTTCCAGCACACTACCAGTTAACCAGCCTTTCTTGTGTCTTGATAGATTTTTAGACTTTTGTCTTGAGAGGCTATATGTATTTCAATTCAAAGCAGTATATGAATACTTGTTAATGATAAAGAAGCAATTTCCCCCAGAATTTTTATGCAGCTGGACTTTTGGTTAGCCATCCCCAAACCATGTGAACGGTTAGTCAGTTAGAGTCATTTTTAAAATTTTGCACACTGTAAGTTCTATTCTATTGGCAGAAATATCTGCCACCAGCTTGCAAGGAGTTAAAACAATTAAGCGATCCATTGAGAAGGACTGATATTCTTAATACTTAACAAACTATAGGGGTTAAACTAAACAATGGGAGTGTAAATCTGATTTGCCTGGCCTATGATTGCTGACAAAATATGCTACCATAGGTTTTGTTCCCCCCTTTGATTGCTCCTGTGCACTACCACCAATGTCTGCCCTTCCACTGCTGCTGGAGCTTTCCCAGCTCTGGTTGCCCCCACACACTACTGCCACTGTCTTCCCTCCCATCTAAATCATCTAGGTTTTTCCCTGATGATATAGTTGGAATATTAGTCAGATGGGATTATAGTTCCAAACCATTAAGCCTCTGCCTCTGTCACCATGGCTGATTCACACCCTTTCTGTCTGTTTCTACATCTCTGTCTATCTCATTAACTGTACGTCTCTGTCCTCCAGATGCTCCCCTCTCTCTCTCTCTCTCGTCAAGAGAGAGAAAAAGAGAGAGATAATTCCAAACAGATCAAAGTTCATCCACATGTAAACCTATGAACTCATGAGAGAGGGACAGAGAGAGACAGAGAGAGAGAGAGAGAGAAAAGAGTTTTTATGATTGACTATCTGTAACGTAAGACCAACTATCAAATGTAATCTCATAGGAAAGTACACGATTATTAGCAAGAGTGAATTGATATCTGACTTCAGTCACTCACCCCAACCCACTCCCCAGAATCAGGTAAATTCTCTGAATTTGTCTGGGAGATGAAATTATACAAACACTATGAAGATAGAGATAATACTCCCAAGAGCTGTAACATGTGCACAATAGGAATATCCCTATGGTCATATAATCACTGTGGCACAGTTAATTACATTGCGAGAGTTTTAGTCCATGCCAGAAACTTTCTACACAATTATTGGTTGACACACATCTAGTCTTTCCTGTGTGTTGTATCATACTTATTAAATTGTGGAACTATGGTATTAAAAACAAGTGTCATGGCGATTTGACCCTAGATTCACAAGCTGTAATTTTAAATTTTTTTTTTATATTTCACTTTTTACTCCCTCAAAGCCACTAGGGTAAATTTAGCCTCTCGAGTCCCGAATATTGTGACTTTTTCCCAATTAAAACAAAAATTTCTCCCACCAAAATGATCATGGTCCAAGAACTCTCTAGACCCCCTTCCAACCCCCATTGTGAGCATAGCCCCCGTGTCAGAGAAATATCCTGGCGCTAGCGCTTCCCCCTGTTCACTCCAGACAAAAATGTCCAGACCATAAAAATTATTGGGTGGGGTGTGGTGATGGGGAGCACATCACATGCTATCCCCTTAGTTATGCCCCTGTGTTGAACAGCAAAAAGTACAAAGGGCAAAAGGCAATATATTTGTATTACTAGAATGATTGTTTATAATATCCTTTTCAGTACGACATACGAAAAGATACAAGACCAAACAGATCAGTACTGGCATTTTCAAAGATATCAGCTGATACAAGAGTACTCATCTCGACCAGTACTACCACCACCATTCATCATTATAAGTCATGCATATAGGTTTTACAAATTTATACGGCAAGTATACAGCAGTGAAACTCATGATGTAAACATGGGTGAGTTTAGTAAGTTTCCCTATAGTTTTAATTCAGAATCCAATAAAGATGTTTCAGTATTTATGGAATTGGGTTGGGGCCCTTTGAGTTTCAATTCGATTTTGAATATTAAGTTGGTATTTGGTTTGATTCAAAATCGTTTGTCTGATTCATTTTCCTTCAAATCTCTTTCCTAGCATTTTGCTTGGTATCAGTCATCTCAGTCATCTTACAAAACATATAGCTGAGAGAGAAATTGTACACAAATAATGTTGAAAATAAAGACTGAGTGTAACTTATGCTATATTAAACTAAAATGCATCTGTACCCATGCCACCATCCATGCAACTTCCAGTTTCACTAGTCGCTACCACGGCTGAAAGCAAATTTAAAATTCCCAAGCAATATTGGTAGTGAGCTCACGGTTGCCAACGGCTGGCCGCATGCAGTGCCCAGTACAGAATTCTTGCACCTGTGTCTGTTTTTGAACAAAAATCCTTACTTGTTAATATTCCAACTACATCATCAAGGCATGCCTTCGACGAAGGCATGCCTTGATGATGTAGTTGGAGTATTTCATCAGTTGGGACTTCCAAGATGCCTGTATTCAATTCGGTTTCTAATAATAGACTCGATTTAGTTTGAATCAAAAATATGTGATTCGCAGGAGCCTAAGTTTGGTAAACATGTAGTAATGTAATGTGAAGGATATTGGCCCCAAATCGGCATACATATTTTATTTATTTTCATTTTTTTTTCAGTCAAGACATAGCTTATAACTTGTGATTGGAAAGACCATGTCAAGCTTATTTCAATGAATATCATAAGCTATGTTTTTGAAGTGGAAATTAATACTTTTAGTGTATTACTGTAGTGTTACAGGCTAAGCTTCCTTCTAGAGATGGGCGGTATTGGAATTTTGAGTTCGGTATCGGTTTTGGTATTTTTAGGGGGTATACTGTGATATCAGTTCGGTATTAGGTATCTGGCTTGAATGAGATTTGCTGATAGTATGAAAGTGGAATTCAAATTAGGAAAATGCAGAATAAGTTGTTCTTGTTTCATTCTACCACAAATGCCACAAATGCCATTGCCAATGAGCTCAACATTGGTATTGCTTTGCCAAAACAAATCATACCTATAGTAATTTTGTGACTTGTTCCAAACACACCTTAACCTTTAAAGACCTATTTCAGGCTTTTGCAATCTCAGAGCATGTAACCATGACATGCCATCTTTAGGAGGTCCTGCTTACAATAGGCAAATCCTTTGGACAGTGATTTCCAGCCATGTCTTTGCTGTCTGTTAGGGCAGCTAAGACTTAATTAGAAATCATTGCTAAGCAACTGAATATGTGCAGGTTGTAGTCTGGTGGGAATTCAGGACAGTTGCCCAAGCTTTAAGAGTTAACAAAACTGAAAAGAAAATCCGTCACTTCTTTCATGAAAATTAACACTTCAGCAGCTATTAACTTTCAAAAAGGTCTTATAAATAGCAAATGTAGGAAAATTTGAAGATGCAGATGGTTTCAGTATTCAATGATTTGCTCTGTTCAGTTTTTCGGTACCCCTATGTTATCAGTGTTTCAGTATATTGACCATCTCTTCTTCCTTCTGACTATTGATAGATGTTTTGTTATTAGGAATTCTGTTTTTAGTTGAGTTTTGACGAAGCCAAACTCGACTTATAGTTTGATGAAATGACGGGCGGGCGTAAACAATTGGTTTCTGGGCAATAACTTTAGTTCTATTTGATGCACCTTTACCAAACTTATACCAGAGGTTACCCTATAGGAAAGGAAGACACCTATCTATTTCAGAGTCCCGCGCCCCAAGGACAAGGTCACTGTTACTATAAATAGAATATTTTGTGACAAATTGGTTTCCGGGCAATAACTTTAGTTCTATTTGACACACCTTTCCCAAACTTATACCAGAGGTTACCCTACAGGAAGGGAAGACACCTTGATTTTGGAGTCTGGGACTCCAAGGTCAAGGTCACTGTTACTATAAATAGAATATTTTATGACAAATTGGTTTCTGAGCCATAACTTTAGTTCTTTTCCGTGTATCTTCACCAAACTTATACCAGAGGATACCCTATAGGAAGGAAAGACACCTATCGATTTCGGAGTCTGGGGTCCCAAGGTCAAGGTCACTGTTACTATAAATAGAATATTTTGTGACAAATTGGTTTCCGGGCAATAACTTTAGTTCTATTTGACACACCTTTACCAAACTTATACCAGAGGTTACCTTATAGGAAGGGAAGACACCTATTGATTTCAGAGTCTGGGACTCCAAGGTCAAGGTCACTGTTACTATAAATAGAATATTTTGTGACAAATTGGTTTCCGGGCAATAACTTTAGTTCTATTTGACACACCTTTACCAAACTTATACCAGAGGTTACCTTATAGGAAGGGAAGACACCTATTGATTTCAGAGTCTGGGACTCCAAGGTCAAGGTCACTGTTACTATAAATAGAATATTTTGTGACAAATTGGTTTCCGGGCAATAACTTTAGTTCTATTTCAAGCACCTTTACCAAACTTATACCAGAGGTTACCCTATAGAAAGGGAAGACATCTATTGATTTTGGAGTCTGGGACTCCAAGGTCACGGTCACTGTTACTATAAATAGAATATTTTGTGACAAATTGGTTTCCGGGCAATAACTTTAGTTCTGTTCCGTTTATCTTCACCAAACTTATACCACAGGTTACCCTATAGGAAGGGAAAACACCTATTGCTTTCGGAGTCTGGGGCCCCTAGGTCAAGGTCACTGTTACTATCAATAGAATAGTTTGTGACAAATTGGTTTCCTGGCAATAACTTTAGTTCTATTTGACGCGCCTTTACCAAACTTATACCAGAGGTTACCCTATAGGAAAGGAAGACACCTATTGATTTCAGAGTCTTGCGCCCCAAGGTCAAGGTCACTGTTGCTACAAATAGCTTATTTCTTCAGAATTTAATGTCAAAACTCGACTTCTGGATCTGTGATCCTCTTGCTGGATTTTTTTCTCTTCATGGCATACGCACTTGTGATCTGCAAATATCATTGAAAACAAATCGGAGAACACTGAGGTTGGAAATGATGTTACTCTTGATATGCAATAGGAACCAAACACTTCCTTTCATTGCCACATTGTACAGGAAAAAGGGGTCACATGTTATCCAAATTGTATCTACCTTATTCATAGTCAAACAAATTGAATACACAGTGGATCTCCACTGAGTCCCCAGGTTATAACAAAATTTATAAAACAAGTTCAACAAATTAGGTCTTAACCGAGCTATAGTGAGATACAGACCTAATTTAGTAGATGAGTTTTGTAAATTAAGATATAAACAGGGGACAAGTTGAAAATTCTATTTATTATATGATCAAAATCCACCACAAAAGACACTTAAATGGAACGAGAAACAAGTAGTGACTTCTATATGGCCTGCAATTACATAACTTTAGATGCGTTGTTTGTCCGTAGTGTCCATGGCAGGGAAATAGTTCCCAGTAAAGAATAGATTGCAAAGTATTTTATGTCACAAATTTAATGAAATAACTTTCAAATAAACACCCATGTTGATCATGCTTCACGCCCAGAGTCTGAATCTACAATTATTCTTAGGCACTTAACCTCCTGCACACTTATATCAAAATACAACAACTTTAATCTGCAGTTATTTCCCATAATGCAGTAAGGGATTTCACCAATTCAATCTTGTTTGACAGAGCTCACTGACAAGACTGAAATGGTTAAATTCTTAGTTGCAGTATAGGAAAAATGTTTTGTTTAAAATTTTGGTATTTTGACATCAGTATGGAGAAGGTTAATGGATCATGCATTAACAGTTATAATGAATGGACGTTATAACCGATTGAAGGGTCAGAACATATAATAAAAGATTGCTCAGTACAAGCGTGAAAATAAGCAGACTGTCATCTGCAAAATAAGGTCCCTGGAGGGTGAATTTGGTGATGCAACCCTGCACAGCAGGGTAGCATCACAAAATTTACCCTCTCTGAACCTCAAGCCAAAACAGAAAGATGTACCTAGAGGATAAATTGGCCCACTCTGTGGGATAGCATCAGTAAAATTACCCTCTGGGGACCTCATTTTTCAAATGACAGGTTGCTTATATTCAGGCTTGGTTCAGTAGCTTCTCTGAAAACTGACTCCATACCACACAGTGACAACCCTTTAATATGAAGACCCATTACACTGAAGGCTCTATTATTACCCCAAAGATCTGGTATACCGACCGCAAAATACTCTGAATGGCTGATATATGGTTTACTTCAATCATTATTATGAGTGGGCATTCCTAGTTGGGGAAGTCCCTTAGTCCCCTAACATAAGTACCAGAAATCTGCACACCGTTCTAAACACTTTGAAACACCGCTGGATTTCAGAAGCTATTTTCAAATACTATCAATGCCTTGAAAATGTCTTTCTGAATCACAGGACTTGGAAGGTTTTCAAGACCCCTTGGCTATCTTGTCTAGACAGTATGTACTTTCGTTGCAAAAGCAGACAGCCAATTTCTGCCAGATCATGAAAGTCTCTGTCTCCTTTCCAGCCTTCAATACGATACATGCTTGTCAAACAAAAAACATGACAACATTGCATCATAGATTTTATTCAGTTTCAGTTTTTTTACCTCAACTTTGGCGAAGCCAAATTTGAGCTTATGCCATGGCCCGTCGTCCGTCTGTCCATCAACAATTGGATACGGCTCGGGCTAGAGGCCGTATTTATGAACCGATCTTTACGAAACTTCTTGGGTACCTTTGTTATGACCGTGGGACGAGAACGAGTGTTTTTGGGTTCGGTCCAAAATTCAAGATGGCTGCCAGGCACCATTTTGTACCGACGATGCAGAAATCTGTTTTTTGTACAGACCTTCCATATGAAAGCTCTGATTTGAATAATTTTTTGTATGAATGTTTAGTACCATGGGATACATCACATAATACGGGGTTTTTTCTCGTGCGTAAATTATGCAAATTAGACTAACTTTGATGTTTTTTGGTGTTACTTTCAGCACTGTAAGTGCAAATGCCAATACGGCTCGGGCTGGAGGCCATATTTATGAACCGATCTTTACGAAACTCCTTGGGTACCTTTGTTATCACCGTGGGACGAGAACAAGTGTTTTGGGGTCCGGTCCGAAATTCAAGATGGCCGATGGCAGCCATTTTGTACAAAATTTGGTGCAATCAGATTTTTGCACAGAACTTCCATATGAAAGCGCTGATTTGAATAATTTTGTGTGTGAATATTTAGTACCATGGGATACATCACATATAATACAGGTTTTTTTCTCGTGCAGAAATTATGCAAATTAGATGAACTTTGATTTTTTCAGTGCTACTTACACACAGTTAGTACACATATCAATACGGCTCGGGCTAGAGTCTGTATTTATGAGCTGATCTTCACAAAACGTCTTGGGTACCTTTGTTATCACCTTGGGACGAGAATGAGTGTTTCTGGGTGCGGTCCAAAATTCAAGATGGCTGCCAGTGGCCATTTTGTACCAAAATTAGGTCTAATCAGTTTTTTGCACACAACTTCTATACGGCTCAGGCTAGAGGCCGTATTTATGAACCAATCTTTACGAAACTTCTTGGATACCTTTGTTATCACCGTGGGATGAGAACGAGTGGTTTTGGGTGTGGTCCGAAATTCAAGATGGCCACCAGCAGCCATTTTGTACCAAAATTAGTGCAATCAGTCTTTTGTACAGAACTTCTGTATGAAAGTTCTGATTTGAATAAATTTTTGTATGAATGTTTAGTAACATGGAATACATCAAATATAGTACGGGTTTTTTTCTCGTGCAGAAATTATGCAAATTAGATGAACTTTGATTTATTCAGTGCTACTTATACACTGTAAGTGCACATGTCAATATGGCTTGGGCTAGAGGCTGTATTTATCAACCGATCTTCACAAAACTTCTTGGGTACCTTTGTTATCACCTTGGGACGAGAATGAGTATTTCTGGGTGCGGTCCAAAATTCAAGATGGCTGCCAGTGGCCATTTTGTACCGAAATTAGGTCCAATCACTTTTTTGTCACAAGTTCTATACAGCTCGTATTGATGAACTGATCTTCACAAAACTTCTTGGGTACCTTTGTTTTCACCTTGGGACAAGTCTGAGTGTGTTTTGGGGTGCCTTTGTTATCACTGTGCTATGAGAACAAATATTTTGGGGTTCAGTCAGACCCACTCTGGGACTCAAAGATTTCTTTTCTAGTTTAGCATCTGACTGTCACCCACCTTTACAATACTTTACCTATACATTTGTTACAGGCAACGGTCAGTATTTATGTACAGACCATTACAATACTTTATATGTACCTTTGTTATCAGGTCATTACATAGATGTTTGTCATTGCTGTGTCACATACTATACATGTACATGTCTTTGTCGTGACAAGTTGAGCTATAGTGTCATTGACACTTTCATTTCTTTAAGCAGTTTCAATTTTGCAATATTCTATCCATCCCTATAACTGTATTGCATCCAAAGAGGAATCCCATCATAACTGGATGGCAAAAGCAGGGTTTGCATTTTGAAAAATGATCGGGGCCTGGCATAAGTCCCAGAGAGTTGAGTGTCGGTGCCTACCTGGGGCTGATTTTTAAACATGCCTTAATAGTTTAGCTGGAAAATCATCCCCGACAGAATCACTCTCGGGGCTGATCAGCCCCAGTAAAATGCAAACTTTGGAAAGTGATCACTGTTGTGTTCAGAATGCTGTATTTACTTACAGAGGCCACGCCAGAAAATTCAAAAGAGGAAGAGGAGTTGTTAAATTGGGGAAACACAATTGTTCAACGGAATTTTCACAAAAAATATGACAAAGAAAAAGAAAAGCAATCAATTGAGAGTCAGGTGCAGGAGACAGCTAACAGGTCAGTTCTGTTATTATTTTTCTCCTCAAATTAGAAACGGGTGATTGTACTGAATCGAATGTACCATTATAAATTGATAAGCAACTTCTAATGGAACCTGTTGTTTCCATTTTTATGTTCTTTTCAAATTACAGCATTTTTCACCAGTCATATAGTTTCAAGAGATAATTTCCTTTAGTACTAATCAGCAGAGGTGTGAGAGGCAGGACTGTCATGAAGAAACCAATTGTGGGGGTGCGAGGTGGAGTGGAGTGGGGGTTTAAACCTGATTTATGCTGACTGTTATGGCTCAAGTACCAACTAATAAAATATTCCAATTACATCATCAAGCCATGTCTTTGTTGAAGACATGCCTTGATGATGAAGTTAGAATATTAGTCAGATGGGATTATAGTTAAAAGCCATCTTAAATATGTCTGCAGTTGGTGCCCTATAGTGTAGCCTGTCTGTCCATTTGTCCATTCATCCATCTGTCCATCCCATGTTTTTCCACACCTTTTTCAGCTATCAATAAAAATATTGGAATGATTTTTTGTTTGTAGCTTCCTGGTGGGTAGTAACATGTCAAATTTCAATTCCATTCAGCTCAGTTGTTTTTTTACAGAGTTATTGCCCTTGAACTTAGGAATTTGACAGTTAAAACAGGTTTTCTGCACTTTTATCAGCCATGAATGTAAATATTGAAATGAGTTTTTGTATGTAGCTTCCTGATGACCAATTACACATCAAGTTTTAATTTAATTTCACTCAGTTGGCTTATAATAGAGTTATTGCCCTTGAACTTGGAAATTCGACAGTTATAATAGGTTTTCCACACAGTTTTCAGCCAGGAATGGAAATATTGAAATTATTATTATGTCTCCCCTTCCCAGAAGGGGGACATATTGTTTTAGTGCATTTTCTTCTTCTTCTTCTTCTTCTTCTTCTTCTTCTTCTACAAACTTTGTCCGGGACATAACTTTTTTGTCTTTTGACCCAGACCTTAGATATTTGGCATGTGGATGTATCACCATGAGCCGGTGTGTCGCGTACCATAGAGACCTCATGTGACCTTGACCTTTGACCTGAAGGTCAGATTTATGTGCTTTTTTTTTTTTTTTTTTTCTTTTGACCTAGACCTTAGATATTTGGTATGATTGCCAATATTATTCATGTATATATAATTTGCAGTGCATTAAATAGAAAGCAAGGGGAGACATATGTTTTAGTGTGCTAAAACAGTTTCTAGTTGCTCTTGAACTTGAAAATTTGACAGTTATAACAGGTTTTCTGCACTTTTTTCAGCTATGGTTGGAAAAATGTAAATGATTTATTGTATGTATCTTTCTGACGAGCACTCACAGATCAAGTTTCAATTCCATTCTACTCGTATCATTTATTACAGAGTTAATGACCTTGAACTTACAAATTTGCCAGTTTTAAGAGACTTTCTGCACTTTTCTTCACTAATGTTAGCGATACAGGAATGAGTTTTGGTATGTACCTTCCCTGTAGCAAATTATAGACGGGAGTTCTGTTCTTGCTCCCTTCACTCAGTTTTTTCATGCAGTTGCAGAGTTACTGCTCTGGAACTTAGAAATTTGATAGTTATAACAGATTGTTTAAGAAATTTTCTCACTGAGTCACAACAATGTGGAAAAATTTGTTAAATATGGAGCCCACAATTTGCATTTTTCTCAATATAGAGGTTCGTTAGTCCCAAACATAGCTTTGTGTAGTGTATTGTATTCCTGCCATTCCAAAGATGCCACTAAGGCACATAGTTCACATCTGAGTGTGTGGTTGCCCTCCTATGATCATGCCAACCCAATCGAAATGCTTATTACACGTCTACTGAAGTGAAAGTTACTTTTAGCTCTTATGTTTGTATTACATTTTATGTGTCACTTTAAAGATCTATTTATAAATTGACAAGAACACAAAAGTAATGCACAAGTTTAATATCAATCAACAAAACAAGTAACAAAGTTAAGTGTTCATTGGATGTAAATAGCCTGAGAGGCAATCTTCCTGCCATTCCAGAGATTCTTCTGCCTTTTTGAGGGCAAAAAACATACAAAGAGTTAGAAATTTTACATTCAAATTGAGCAGAGACCAGAGTTAAGACTGATACCTAAGCAACTGCATGTCCACTACAAGTTATATGTAAGTTTTATAACAAGCAGTCACATGGAATAATGTTAACGCTGTCTCTGTAGTCTGTTGAACTGTTCTTATACTACTAAAGAAGAACTTATCATTTGCCTCTGAAAGAGACTGCATTTGTCAAGCAATTTTATTTTAAGGTACAATTGATGCCCTGAACTAGGTGGTCATAAGGCCTGAGAAAACTAAGGGTTTTCTGAGACCTTATGACTACTCAGTTCAGAGCACCAGATAGGCATTATATTTTTGTTCGAGTTGAAACTGAGATTGGGAACTTTGGGGGTTAAGAACTGAGAAAAATCATGTCCAAATGCCATTGGAAAAAGGTCCCATAAATGTGCACCATAATACCCCTGGATACATGAATATCTCATATTGTTATGTTCCCCATTCCTCTATGCACATGCATAGATCCTCAAAATTGGTGAATATTTGCTGGTTATTGACCACTTCACGTGACATATGCTGCTCTGCGTTAAGTCCAAATTTGTCAAGACTGTTAAGGTCACTCTCTGTTGTGCTTCTCAAGAATTGAGAGGAATGTTGAGTCTGTTGACCATTTTGGTGGTGGAAGCATCATTGTTTGGGCTGGTATCTGCTCTCGAGGCAAAACTCCACTTCACATCAGATGGAAATATGAATGCACAAATGTACAGGGACCACATTATGTAGCCGTTTTCCACCCCCTACAGTCGCCATTTCCTTGGAAACCAATTGCATTATTTGGCTGATAATGCCAGGCCTCACCGAGCGAGAATTCAAAGATATTCAATAGGACGTGACCTGGATGGATTTTTCTGCAAAGAGCCCGGATTGCAACCCAATAGAACATGTTTGTGACATTCTCAGCAGGAGAGTAGTTAATAGACAGCCGCCATCTCATGACATCAACAGTCTGCATCGTGCGCTTATAGAGGAATGGGACAACATCATATTGAGAGAAATTTGGAATGGTCATCAACAGCATGCCACGCCGATTAAGATGTGTTAGAGATGCTCATGGCGGTCCAACCAGATACTGAACACTGCAACATTTTTTGACATCAAGATGATTCCCACGGTGCCTAATGTCCATTTAATAAAAAATGCTCTAGAACCCCTTGTTTCACTAATAAGGCATATTCCCCCTGCTACAAATAGCAGTTTTTCTCTCATGAAAAATTACCCATTTACTGTATACCCACCGGTATTGTAGGAGGCGGGGGTGGGGTGTTGTTATTAACGTTTTTGGGCAGTATAATACTAAGATGAGTAAGGGGTTATTATTTCTGGTAAATTATCATTGAAGATCTGTAATGAGGAGTTCTCATCCCAATAATTATTCACGTGATGTGCAAAAGCACAACTAGACTTCAGATAGTGGAGCTCTGTGTTCACTCCAGAGGGTCATTAGCTGAAACTTTGCTAATGCTTCATTTGCATTTTCACTTGATTTTAACTGGTTGGGTGCTAGAATCCACTATCATGGCTCTATTGAAAAGTGCTAAAAGCCACTTTAGTGGCTTTACACTACATGCATTAGCTTGATGTTTGCTCAGCTGTAGAACATAGAATGTTTATAAGAAATTCTTTTGTTACAATTTATTGGAGAGTGCCAACAGGCACTCTCCAATAAATTGTCAGAAATAAATTATTTATCAAGAAAATCGCACTAAACTAAAGTTCTCGTTGCTGACAGCAATAGAATCAGTGAAAAAAATACACATGATACAAATCGCCTTTGAAAAATAATTTAGCACTCTACCAGTTGAGAGGTACTATATCTGGATGTACAATTCCATAGTTTCAGTTGTAATCCACCCTGAGCATAATGTTTTCATATTGATAGTACTTTGACTTCAGGCCTGGAAGGCGTGGGAGGAGGTGCAACTGGTAGAGTTACACCAGGCCTCCTTGTTTCCATCTGCTCCTGCAAAAGCCCCTTCAATAGAATAAAATTCACAAGAAAAATACTACTGTTGCCTTTGTTCACCTTAGGAAACCATTGCAAAAAGCCCAATATTTATATATTTGGTTGTCCTTGGGATGGGTCACATACTGTCAATGCATCTTTTGATTGATTGACTGATAGTGTTTAACACCATTTTGAGCAGCCATGGCTATATCACGGTATCAGTATTTTTAATAGATATCAAATTAATTAACTGGTAGAGTGCTGGAAGCCCATATTTGGGCTTTATTCTGAAGTGTCGGAACCACAACTTAAAGTCTTTATATTCAAAGGATGTTCTGCATATCACCTTTGAAGTGAAATTATTTAATCTGTTAGGATTTGCCTTATTACAATTTATGGGAGAGTGCCTATTGGCACTCTCCCATAATTTGTAACAAGGCAAAGATATGTGAACAAATTTTGATGTCCAAAAATAATTCAGCACTCTACCAGTTAAAAACACAGAAGTCACCTTGACATCCTCATCGGGTGGAACAGGTTTCACACTACACAAGCATTTTGGACTTGGTCTTTTGGTGGACAGGAACCCACACCCACAATGTATCTCATTGAACCTGCTCATAGAACACAATGCATTTATTCCTTAACCCTTTACCCAACGTAATGGCCCAAACCGGCCAGCGCTATTCTAAACTAGAGGGGGTATCAGTACCCCGTGGCTCACCAACAGGTGGCCAATGTAAAGGGGTGGTTGGAGTAAAAAAAAAAAATGTTCAAAACTTGCACACAAAAGTCCAAAATTAAAGAAAATAAGCAGCTAAAGGGTTAAATAATATAATAACCCCTAAGAAGCAAGCTAACATAAAATAGGAACCATGGCAATATGCTACAAGGTAAGTCTCCACTTTGAAAAAAAGAAAGACAAACCTTAAAACCTGCACATAAAGGTAAAAAAAGTATCACATTTGTTTCAAAGGGTTAAAATTTAGAAAAATACCCTGAAAATATTACAATAACCAGCATGGCAATATGCCAGTGAGATAAAACTCCACTTGAAAAAAATATCAAAACCTGCACACAAAAGTACAAAACCTGCACACAAAAGTCCAAAATTAAAGTAAATAAGCAGCTAAAGGGTTAAATAATATAATAATAACCCCTAAGAAGCATCCTAACATAAAATAGGAACCATGGCAATATGCTACAAGGTAAGTCACCACTTGGAAGAAAAGAAAGACAAACCTCAAAGCCTGCACATAAAAGTAAAAAAAAGGATCACATTTGTTTCACGGGGTTAAAATTGAGAAAAATACCCTGTCACAGTAACCACAATGGCAATATGCCAGTAAGGTGAAAGTCTACTTGAAAAATATCCACTTGGAAGAAAAGAAAGACAAACCTCAAAACCTGCACATAAAAGTATCACATTTGTTTCAAAGGGTTAAAATTTAGAAAAATACCCTGAAAATGTTACAGTAACCACCATGGCAATATGCCAGTGAGGTAAAACTCCACTTGAAAAAAAAATATCAAAACCTGCACACAAAAGTACAAAACCTGCACATAAAAGTCCAAAATTAAAGTAAATAAGCAGCTAAAGGGTTAAATAATATAATAATAGCCCCAAGAAGCATCCTAACATAAAATAGGAACCATGACAATATGCTACAAGGTAAGTCGCCACTTGGAAGAGAAGAAAGACAAACCTCAAAACCTGCACATAAAAGTAAAAAAACCATCAAAACCTGCACACAAACGTCAAAATAAGTCCAAAATTTGATTCAAAGGGTTAAAATTAAGATGAAATACCCTGGAAAAGAGTTAAATGTTATCATGAACCCCCACAGCAATACGTAAAGAAGAAAAATTTTTTTTTAAAAGCACAAAAATCCAAACCTAGCTGTAAACAAAAGATGTCCAAAATTGAAGTAATTAAGCAGGAAAAGGGTTAAAGAATACAACGTAGCCCTAAGATGCATGTTTACATACAATAGAAAGCATGGACATATGCTACAAGGTAAATCTACACTTGGAAGAAAGAAAGAGAAAACCCATGATGAAAACCTGCACGCAAACGTCAAAATAAGTCTAAAAATCTATTCAAAGGGTTAAAAAAATTTTTAAAATGCACTGGAAAGATATCAATGTTATAATAACCACCACTGCAATATGCAGTGAGGTCAATCTCACTTGAAATTGTTTTTTTTATCACAACCTGTACATAAAAGTAAGAAGCTGTAAGCCTAAGTCCAAAAGCTGTACATAAAAGTCGAAAATTGAAGTAATTCAGCAGGAAAAGGGTTAAATAATACAAACATAGCCCTAAGATGCATGTTTACATACAATAGAAAGCATGAACATATGCTGCAAGGTAAATCTCCACTTGAAAGAAAGGAAAAAAAAACCATCAAAACCTGCATGCAAACATCAAAATAATCTAAAATTTGATTCAAAGGGTTAAAATTATGACAAAATACCCTGGAAAAGAGTTAAATGTTATAGTGAACCACTATAGCAATATGCTGAAACTAAAAAAAAATTTGAAAAGCCAAAAAATCAAAACCTGTACACAAAAGTTCAAAATATTTGAGAGCGGTCGCCGACGCCGACGCTGACGCCGACGCCAATGCCGACATGAGGGCTATGCCATAGGCTCACACAACTAACGTTGGTGAGCCAAAAATCTCCAATTAATTTTCATTATTTTTTCATTTTTTGTCTCAAAAACAGGTTGTAACCCCTCAATGGAACGAACTCGTCAAGCTCGTTCCAATGAGTGGTCATAACCTATGTTTTTGAGACAAAAAATTAAGAAAATTAGTTATTCAAGAATTTTTTTGGCAAGTGTCGTCTGCTTTTCATGTTAGGTAAAGGGTTAACTATATAATAATTCTTTTTTCCAGAGTTAGTCAGGTAGCAGATATGATAGATGGACTGCAGCTCAACAAACGTTTTGTAATGCTGGAAGATCAGGTATAGATATTTTACAATGATCATTAACTTATGAGAGCTGACTCCTTTTTGGACCCTTAAACTAATATGCTGTAAGCGGTAAAACATGATCTTTCAGTAATAGTCCTGATGTATTCACCCCAGTCATTTAACCATTTCTTCTTTCCATCTATCAAACAAAAATCAACTTCGGTTTGATGTGAGCTTTTTGTAACCTATTTATACGGATTGTAACTGCCTGTGGTGGTCATCTCCAAACCAACACTCCACACAACCAACAAAGATACATCTGGGAAGTGGTACTGGAAGTGGAAGGGTTCAATACATCTAGTTGAGTAGACTTGATCTTGTAAAAACTACGCAGAATGTTACCTTGGTAGCACAAACCTAGGGTGAGGATTTTCATTAAATAAAGAAGATCAGAAATTAGACGGTACAGAACTCTGATCATAAGGCCCTAGAAAGTAGATTTTTTGTAAATTGCATGTGGGTGGGCATTTTTTAATTTTTTTTTTATTATTGAAATTATTTCTTTGCCTTCAAAAAGTTCATGTTCTTGGTTTATTTTTAGGTCTCATAATCTAAAGAATAGCATGGGTGATGGTGTATTTCATCCCTCGAGTGCAAGAAGGCTTGCTGCACTCAAGGGTCAAATTTATCAATTTTATTAATTTGGGTAAAATATCAGACATAAAAACTATTTAATTTGTTATAAAAAGAGAGATTGTGGCAGCCAAAAGGACTATGCGGAAGGGCCTGAGAAACAGATTTTTCACTTTTTTAGGCCTAATACTTGCCTTTTTCTTGATCAGATCCCAATCTAGTCGCAACATATATACTTGTGCTTCTGCACCAGTGGATCGACATTGCATAAACTAAATTTTTAGAAATCAAGACAATCATGAATAACAAACACAACTGGAACCCGAGATGCTATCTGTTTTCATAATCTTCTCGACAGGTGGGATCCTACAGTGTTGTGGTGGGAAAGCAGGCAAAGAACTGAATTTAGATTAGATCATGACCCACTCACGACCTAGATGAAATCTTCTGTCTGCTTTTGTATGACAGCTGTAAATACTTTACATGCAACATTCACCTTCAGTAGTAATCAAATCCAGAGGGTGTGGTTATTAGAGATTGGTGGTATTGGAATTTTGAGTTTGGTATAGGCTTCGGTATTTTTAGGGAGGTATATCTCGGTATCGGTTCAGAATTCGGTATCTGACTTGCCTGAGATTTGCTGATAGTACCAAAGAGGAATTCATATCAGGAAAAACAGAGTAAGGAGTTGTACTATCATTCTACCACAATGCTCTAAATAACACTGCCAATGAGCTCAACAGTGGCATTTGTTTACGACCACAAATCATATCTGCAGTAATTTTCGGACTTGTTCAAAACACACCTTATTATGTTTAAAGACCTACTGTCAGGTTTTTGCGATGTCAGAGCATGCATGTGCCCTGACCATGCCATTTTTAGTAGGTCCTGCTGACAATAGACAAAACACCCGGGCAGTGATTTATAGTCAGGTCTTGGCTGCCTTAACCCTTTACCCAATGCAGACGATTTTAAAATTTATTATTTTAAATATCATTTTTATGTGTACCCATACTATGTATGGTACACATAATGCCGGCATCCGGGGTGGCCATCCGTTGTTCATCCATCCTTTGTCCGTCCATCTGTCTGTCTACCTGTCCATCCGTCTGTACGTCCGTCCATCCGGCATCCGTATCCATTTCTTTGGCAATCGATAACTTGAAAAATATTGCTTGGATTGTCAGGTTACTTTATATTTGTGTTCAGGTTACTGATGTTCCGAGCTGTATAGTTTTTGGTGTAAATCTGATAATCTGATCCTGAGATATTAACTCTTAATCCTTCAAATTGAGAATTCTTCCAATCCCTTTGGCATGAGATAACTCAAAAAATATCAATCCAATTGTCATGTTATTTTATAGATATCTTCAGGTTACTGATGCTCCGTGCTGTACAGTTTTTGGTGTAAATCTGTTATTTTGATCCTGAGATATTAACCCTTTATCCTTCAAATTGAAAATTCCTCCAGTCCCTTTGGCATTCGATAACTTGAAAAATATTGCTTGGATTGTCAAGTTACTTTATATTTGTGTTCAGGTTACTGATGTGCCGAGCTGTATAGTTTTGGGTGTAAATCTGATAATTTAATCCTGAGATATTAACCCTTTATCCTTCAAATTGAAAGTTCCTCCAATCCCTTTGGCATTCGATAACTTGAAAAATATTGCTTGGATTGTCAAGTTACTTTATATATGTGTTCAGGTTACTGATGTGCCGAGCTGTATAGTTTTTGGTGTAAATCTGATAATTTGATCCTGAGATATTAACCCTTTATTCTTCAAATTGAAAATTCCTCCAATCCCTTTGGCATGAGATAACTCAAAAAATATCAATCCGATTGTCATGTTACTTCATATATGTGTTCAGGTTACTGATGTGCTGAGCTGTATAGTTTTTGGTGTAAATCTGATAATTTGATCCTGTGATATTAACCCTTTTTCCTTCAAATTGAGAACTCTTCCAATCCATTTCTTCGGCATGCGATAACTCAAAAAATATTAAATTCGATTATCAGGTTACTTTATATATGTATTCTGGTTACTGATGTGCTGTGTTGTATAGTTTTTTATGTAAATGTAATAATTTGATCTGGAGATATTAACCCTTTATCCATCAAATTAGGCACTCCTCCAATCCATTTCTATATGTACCCATACCATGTATGGTGTACATAATGTCCGCATCCGGGGTGGCCCTCCGTCATACAGCTTTCTACTAGTTCTACTAGCTTTCGGCAAGCTCGTTCCAAAGAGGGGTCACATGATATGGTTTTGTTGAAATTTTTCGAAAAATAATATTTTTTCAGCTGCTGAATTAGTATATTATGCGGGCGGATGCAGGCGATTCGTTGGGTAAAGGGTTAAAAGTCAGCCAAGACTTGACTAGAAATCACGGCTAAGTAATTGGACATGTGCAGGTTGTAGTCTGGTGGAATTTCAGGAACATTGCCCAGTCCACTGAGGATTAACAAAACCAAAAAGAAAATCAGTCACGTCTTTCATGAAAATGAACCTTTCAACTATTATCAAGCCTCAACATAGACTAAAAATAGTGAATGTGGGAAATTTGAAAATTCAGACGGGTTTTGGTATTCAGTGATTGATTTGGTTTGCTTTTTCGGTATCCCATTGTTACATCGGTATTGGTTATTGCCCATTTATTTATTTTATTTTATTTTATTGGTATTTAAGGTCACATACTTATGCACAATGGCTAATCGTGACCGTGACAGTTTTACGGGTGGAGGAAGCCGGAGTACTCGGAGAGAACCACCGAGCAACGACGAGCAGCTGTCAGCTCTCCAACATCGTAACTCTGAACTCTGCACCGCAGCACAGGCAGGGTTAGATTGGTTGAAGACATGCGCACCATCGACGTGCAGTACGCCTCAGTACACAGCGTCACCGTGCCCCCATGTAGGCAATCGGGGTGAAGTGTCTTGCCCAAGGACACAACGCGGTTGCCGCAGGTGGGATTCGAACCGAGGACCTCTCGGCTTGCAGCCTGCACCTCTACCAACTGAGCCACCGCGCCCCCTTATTGCCCATCTCTAGTGATTATGATTGCCAGCAGATCATAAAAAGTATACACTCTGTTTCGTTCCCTTTTGGGTGAGAAAACTCACATATTTTATGTATAACAAAATTATGGATAAAAGCAGTCAGAATTTTGATTTGAAATATTTTTGTGAACAATTGAGGACATTCAAGACCCTTTTCTGGACATTACCTATTTTCTGTGTTTTGAAAACAAACGCTTCATCTCTCAGTACATATCTGCTAATACATGTTTTGGTAAAATGAGAAGGTTTGATCGAGTGTTTGTAGTTTTTTTTATTCCTCTTGAATGGGGAAGTGACAGGAGGTTTTGCATTATAGAGAGGTGAAGTTCTAATTTGAAATTTAATATTCAAGGACGTTGAATATTTAGAGTTTATTTACCAGTTTTTTTCCTGTTGTTTCAATGGTAATGTTCAACACATTCTGTCTTACACTTAACAAATTTAGAAATCTGAAGCTTCTGCGTGCAGGTTTTTCTCTCATCATCAGCTAATGATACGCGGTAACACAGAACAGAATGAGTTCATGAAGATCTCTTGCTACCATATTCTTAATGCGATGCTCACCATTTTACAAAGGTTTAACTGGTAGAGTGCGGAATTATTTTTGGTCATAAAAATTTGTTCACATAAGTTTGCCATGTTACAATTTATGGGAGAGCGCCAAAAGGCACTCTCCCATAAATTGAAACAAGGCAAATCCTAACAGACTAAATAATTTCACTTCAAAGGTGGTATGAACAACATGCACAAAATATGAAGCCTTTAAGTGCTGGTACTGACACTTCAGAGTAAAGCCCAAATATGGGCTTCCAGCACTCTACCAGTTAAACAACGTTTATTGGTATCAATTCAAAATATTTAACATGATTTCAGGACCTCTTGATTTTTTTGTTTCCATGGTAATCAGGAAAATAAAGGCAGTGTTTTTACTAGATCAAAAACGATGAGGCCGTTTCAGAGATGAAAATGCAAGAACATCTCCATTACCATGGCTCGCAAAAGAGAGTACTATTATGGAATGTGCCCAGGACAACTCAGTTCTCTCATACGAGGGGCTATCAACAGTTGGCCTTAGAATTCTTGAGAGTTTGTATCAATTAGCTCCACTCACAGAACAAAATCAACCCAGAGTGCACTTCCTTGTCCACCATATCAGCAAATTTTTAGCTTTCTCTTGCAGAATCACAAGGAATTAATGTCTTCCAGTGGGCAAAACAGCACTGCCCTGGGGAAGATGTATTAATACTTCTCCAATTTCACCGTGAGTCCCCAGAAAATAATAGCCACTTCTGAATTTAAAAATGTCTTGTTATCAGAGGTAACTACGTAATAAGGGAAAAATTGGTTTAGGCAATGAGGCCACCAAGCGAACCTTCTGCCTCCCTTGCAGTAACCCTAATAAAGGTGAGATCAGAAAAAAAGACTGTCAGGGATACAGAGCACAGTTATTTACTGGCATATGTGTACTACATTACGATGTTGCGCTCATTTCTGAAAACATTCCTGCATAACCTTAAGCAGAATTTGTGAAGAATAACAAATAAGAATAATAATTCAAATTGTTCAATTTCATATACCACAGGGATTCTTCTGCCCTCTTTAGGAAAGGGTCCAGTGCCCATCAGTGATGGAAATGAACAAAACTGATGGGAGCAGTTTTAAGCTCCCGTGAAATCAGAGATGAGAGTAAATTGCACCCGCAAAATGTTAGTATATCAATTTTCTCAAAACAACACACATTCATATGCCCTCACTGTATATTAGTGCTCCACAATATTTTTCAACAAGTGATTTTTTAGCTAAAATAGAAAACATGGGTGCTGATGGGAGCAATTGCACCTGTCTCATTTCCAGAACTGTGTCCCATGCCATTGGGAAAATATGTGTCATAGGGGCCCCAAATGGGAATAAATTTTGGAAGGGAAAAAACATACAAAGACTAAGAAATTTTACATTTGAATCGAGCAGAGAATGTCTCTGTAAAACTGTTCTTATACTATTATTAAAGAAGAAATTGTCAGTTGCCTTTTTACATCAGACAGATTCTAAACTTCCTTAGGTACGCATTTTAAATTTCATGCACAATTTGGTGCCCTGAACTGGATGACCATAAGAACCTTATGACCACCCAGTTGAGAGCAATCATGTATTAAATTTTTGTTTAAGTAGGGACTGAGACTGGGAAATTTGGGAATAAGAATTGGGAAAAATCATGCCCAAATGTCATTGAGAAAGGATCCCATAAACGGCCCCTGTTGATACCTAAAAGAATCTTTGTACCAGTAAGTATATATACAGAGTATCCTTAATATGTAATAGCAAAACCACTCTCCTTTACTGTTAACATGGACCTATGTAACTGATTCTTGGAATATTCTCTGAACAAGTTCTTAGAGAACTGTCAGGTGATGATATTATCCTTGGAATACTCAGAGAGAATTGTTTTCATAGTTTTCCTGCATTATATTTCAACCAATAGCGTACTATTGCCTCCAATGTATAAAATGTACATGAAGATACAAACTCTTGCTTTATATTCTTTCAGGTTTCTCAGCTAATAACAGCAATAAAAGATAACAATATGGCTTCTAAGTCTCTCGAACCTCCTGTTCTTTTTGATGGAGAAACTGAAAAACTGTCAGGTAAATAAGTAATATACTTTATTTATTTATTTATTGGTGTTTAAGGTCACATATATTTGCACAATGGCTAATCATTACCACAACATGGGTATCAACTCAAGACCGGGGTGAGTGTTAATAAGCCATGTTGCCCATTTTAGAGAGGGTTTGCACCTCCCAAGCATTGGTGACTGGGTCATATTTTACCAGTAAAATAAAGCTTGTTTATCACAGAGAAAAACGTACTTTATTCATTGAAATGGTAAAGGCCACTGGGCAAGAGGTAAATTATCTAACATGTTTCTGTTTCTTTGAAAAAATCTTTATAAAACTAAACTATAAATACTTGCAAAATGGATTTTCATTTTCTGTGAATATTAACCCTCTGCACATTGATGTCGAAACATCAAAATTTAAACATGAACATTTTTCCCATAATGCATCTGGGAATTTAACCAATTCAGTCTTGTTTGACAGAGCTCACTGAGCTCTGTCAAACAAAACTGAATTGGTTAAATTCTTAGATGTATTATGGGATGATTTTGCTGCTTGAAATTTTCGTACTTTGACATCAGCGTGCAGAGGATTAATGACAAGCAGTGTAAAAGTACATTAAATTTGAAATTTAAAAAAAATATGTACATGCACAGCATCTGTTATGGAGTTTATATCATCCATTTTGTTTGATATAGATCGCCATCTTAATGTGTACCATATCACATGGTTTCTTTGTATGTTAACATTGTGCAATGAACAGAGTGATTTGGGTGTGTGTCTGATTCACTGCAACTAATGCTGAGTGGGAAGGCCTGATGATGACTAGAATTACTGAAAAGAGTCCCAAAAACAGGCTTAAAGGCAGCACTTGATTGGTATGAGTTTAATGCATTAATCTTAATCATGTGTTGTCGTTTATACCAACTTAACCACCAAAGGTGGATGTCTCTAAACCAACTTGTGAGTCTCCAAAGATACACCTGAGACAGTAGTATTATGGAACCTCCCACATGACATGGTTGTGAGTTCGATTGCAGTGGAGTAAACTTCAGTGGGGCATACGAGGATTTCATTTGGAACAGAATCCTTGTTTTGTTACTCTTCGTAGCTTTTTCAAACTATTCTGCCTACCACGACTCTATTCTGAATACACAAAGGTCTGCATTATCTACCAAGGGGGCGTGTCGACCAACGTACCACTTGTTAAAATGAAGCAGAAAGACATCATGATCTATCAAAGAGAAAGCAACAGAGAAGCCATAATCTTGGAGGCTTGATCAAGAAAGCTATGGAAGGTCAAGTTCCTCTCCTTGTCCGTAGCTCTTTTTGATGAATTCA
Source organism: Pictodentalium vernedei (assembly GCA_031216915.1). Lineage (NCBI taxonomy): Eukaryota > Metazoa > Mollusca > Scaphopoda > Dentaliida > Dentaliidae > Pictodentalium > Pictodentalium vernedei. The sequence goes on along the minus strand of CM062289.1, from coordinate 325,795,928 downwards.
TCATCTTCGTTTCCCAGTTTTGTACTTGCCCTGTTGTATAATTGACTGGAAGATGGTATCATTTTTCCAAGAAGAGTTGTACGAGGAATCACTCTTTTGAGCAGGCGCTCTCATTGCTCCAGTTTCCAATCTCTGGAACACCCTTAAACTACAAATAATGAATAAACAGACAGATGGCAGTAAAGAAATAGGTGTATTTATGCCATGTGTCAAGAATGCAATGGGATGCATGTTCTGTACATTTCTTGTTCCAAAGTTCAGTCCATCCCAACTTGAACTAGGATTGTATATTATTATTATAGAAACTAGGCATAGAACTGCACTATGACTGGGTGTTTCTGGACAGTGGTGTCAAGAGTCAGAGTGATTTGGTAGCTGATTAACCATAAGATGGTGGACTCAGAAATGTTTTCCTAATTGTCTGTTGAGTGCACACATTTTGGTCACATAACATATTATGCTTATGTTCTTTGAATAATCTGTTTAATCATATTACAATCCTGGCATGTGTTTTGACAAACTTAATCCTAATACTCCAATTATAAATTACAGTAACATAGTTTGCAATAAATTGGCTGTGACTGAATTTCCACTATGTAATGTAGTATATCATGGTAAAGCAGAAATTCTCAGGCCACGAATCAGATTCTGTGAGGAATTTCAACACTGTTTTGAGGCATTTGTTTATCCACTTTTTACGGAGTTTGTGCGCATACTACCATTGATGTAATGTGAAGTCCCTTTACTCACAAAGATATACAGATATTCTTTCATGATTCAGTTATAGATATTCCAATCAATAAGTTTTTAATTCACCTTAAAATCTTCAAGATATTAACACAGTGGAACTATACAGTGTAATCCTAAAACTACAGCTCTGTGTCTTTATTCATAATTTATAGCAAACAAACATGCCTAATAGTAATGGTAATGTCATCAAAGATTGGGTCAATTAAAGTTTCGATTGAGAAACATTTCTTGAGTTGATTCAAAGAAAATGAATGTTTAGGGTATTTTTAGGGTATTTTTAGATTCAGTCAGATAGAATATTTCAGTTGTGAGAAAAGCAAACCGAATCAATTGAAATATTCCATCTGATTGAATCAAAACTAAGCGATAAACTGTTTAATGGCTAGACTACTTTAAGCCATAACAGTGGTATATTCATTTAGGAATTTGACTAGTGACTTGAGAGATTGAGGAAAGCCCTGGTATACCAGGTTATTTTGTGACAAGGTCATGGTACACTAGGCTAAGGGTATGGAAAAGGTCCTAGTGGCTGGTGGACATTAGTAGCCATCCAGCCTACATCAATTCAATCAGAATTTATTGAACAGCCCTTTTAACCAATTCTGGATTATTTCCCTTAAAAATCTTGTGATCTTTTCTTCTGTGTAGACTTTCTGTCATTATGTCTCTGAATGTATATTGTTACAGAGAAAGAGGAAGAAGATAAGCCAGAAGAACACCAGAACCCCAGTGAAATGGTTAGAGAAGAAGAACACAACGTTCATATTGCATCGCGGTCATTTTATTACGATATGCAGAACTCAGTGCTGCGGTTTCCTGTACCAGATAATAAAGTGTTTTGGAAGGTAAATATTGACATTATTCTCTCAACAACAATTCGATTCTGACTCGTGCCAACTTTGTTGTGTCCTTGGACACTTCATTCCACTGGTGACATTGTGTACTAGGATGTAGGGTATTTACATTTGCCTTTAACCAATGCTAACGCTGCTCATGTTTGGTTAGTAAGTTAGAGAGTTTGACAATTATGTGCCATTGCTCATGGGCTAAAAAGACAATGAAGATAATGAAAATAGTAGTGTCGGACAAAAATAAAATGCATCCAGGCTGCTGAGTGCAGTTGCTTGAAATTTACGGAATTAGTACTGCGATTCTTGATGGACGGTTACGTATCTTTGTCAAGTGCCTAGAGCATGTGGAAACAATGTACATTGCGTGGAAACCAAGAGGACGATTCATCCCTGCTTCAGAATAGTTTGAATTTGAAGTTCTGTTGAGACCGAGATTATTCCATTACGATGACGATAGTATGCTTGTTTGCATTTTTCTTACAAGAAATGGCCTATAAAACTAGCATTTAATAGAGTGGATAAATACATTTCTTCCACTCAATGTGAAAAAGCAAACTGAGGCCCAAACTAATCCGAAGAAAAAAGTTTTCTTTTCTTCTTTATTGTTTTCGTCGCTTGTTGTCTTCTTTATTGTTTTCGTCGCTTGTTGATTGACTGACAGTTGATGTATGCTGTCCGTACCCATCCTCCTAATGTGCTATTGAAAACAATGAAAATTCACACCTGTGTGTGGGGGATTTAAGTTGAATGATCAGTGGTTATTCACACAATTCGATTCTGACTCATGCCAACTTTGCTGTGTCCTTGGATACAGATTTCGCTGACATACTGAATTTGACAAATTCCATTTTGAAGTAGATAGATCACATTTGAACTTTTGCAGGTGGTGCGGCACAAAATTCTAAAAGATTCCCCATTCTGGTGCTGTTGAATGAATCAGATGTAGGCATCATTGTGCACATTTTAAAACCGGTTCTCCACAGGCTTGGCTGACACCAAGTTCAGAATTGACTGGGCTGAGGCTGGCACAAACAAGAATGTTGCGAATGTTTTTTGGACACTTGAAAGCCATGACTGGAGGCTTGGAAAATGTCTCCAGATATATATATATCTTTATATCTTTATATATCATATATAGTCCATCCAAAGTACATAAGGACCTTCCCCCTATTTTTAGATTCAAGCAGCTAGAAGATTAAAGTTGGTCAGAAAAGCAAACCTATGGTTCACTTTTCCAACCAACTGAAATATTCCAATTGATTGAATCAAAAAATACCATAAACATTAATTTTCTGTAAATCAATGCAAAAAATATTTCTCAATCGAAACTTGATTTCAATGAATCTTTTATGACATTACCAATACCACTATTCATGTTTGCTCACTAAATAATTATGAAAGAAGACTTATAGCCATAGTTTTATGATTACACCACATAGTTTCATTAATTGCGTCACTAACATCATGATGTTTGTAAGGTGAATTAAATACTTATTGATGGAGCACAAAAGAAAATTGGTGTATCATTGTGAGTAATAAAACATCACACTAAATCAATGGTAGTCAGTGTGCAAACTCCATGAAAAGTGGGTAAACAAACATTCCATAAGGCCCCATAAAGTAGATCTTCTGTTTCTCAGGCCATTTTTTGTAAAATTGCATGTGGCCGGGTGATTTTATATATTATTTTTTATTTTTGTAATTATTTCTTTGCCATCAAAAGTTCATGTTGTTGGTATGTTTTATGTTTTAGGCTTCATAATCTACAGAATAGCATGGGTGGTGGTGTATTTCATCCCTTAAGTGCAAGAAGGCTTTGCAAAGCCTTGTTGCACTCATGGGACAAATTTATCAATTTTATTAACTTGGGTAAAATATCAGACATAAACCATTTAATTTTTAATTTTTAAATTTTTTATTGGTTATAAAGAGAGAGCATGCGGCAGCCAAAAGGACCATGCAGGAGGGCCTGAGAAACAGATTTTTAATTTTTTTAGACCTTATTAACCAACATCTCACTCAAGTTGAACTATAAAAACTTCAAGCTTCGAAGTGAATGCGACTAGGAATTTAACAAATCAATCTTGTTTGGCAGACATCCAAGCCAGGAAATAAGCAGACTGTCATCTTCAAAATGAGGTCCCCAGAGGGTGAATTTAGTGATGCTACCCTGCACAGCAGGGTAGCATCACTAAATTTACCCTCTTTGACCCTCAATCTCAATCAGGGTCTCAAAACTAAACAGAACGAGGTACCCAGAGGATAAATTAGCCCACTGTATGGGATAGCATCATCAAATTCACCCTCTGGGGACCTCATTATGCAAATGTCAGACTGCTCATTTTCAGGCCTGCAGACATCATTGCTCTGTCAAACAAGAATGAATTGCTTAAATTCCTAGTTACATAGTGGGAATGATTCCCAACTTGAAATTTCAGTATTTTTACCACAGTGAGCAAGGGTACCATTCTAGTGTCAGTTTCCAAGTCTGTGTTTTTTGATATCTGCATTTTGAGAGTGCAATGTTAAAATGACAGATTTTTTAACTTTTCAGATAAGTTTTCCAGAGTATGCACCAGTGAATTATACTTCACCATCAATTCTCAACAGTGAAGACTATACGATAGACAATGTTGATCTACTCTCCATGTAAGTGAACTCAAATATTAGTCTTCTTTCCAGTGTCTTTGAGCATGGCACTTAATCCCGATTACCCACTTGGGAGTATGTTGGTGCTGTGTACTAAGGCATACTGTACATTGATGTCCACTTGTCTTCAACCAATGCAAACCCTACTTATGCGGAGTTATTACACTGAGGAGTCTGACAGTTGCTTGGTGGTCCTCTCTGGGTACTCAGGCTTCCTCTATCTGTAAAACTGTTCGACTTGAGGTGGTTGTCAAAAGTGTTGTTAAACCTCAATTAAAAAATTAGTCTTCTCTCGGTTTGTCCATCTACCTTCTAGTTATTTTTTACCATCATTATCTAGTTTTTCCAGACAAACAGTCCAGACAGTACACAAACTATAACCATTAGTGTAAGACAGCAACATATTTCACATTTGTAACCTTCTCAACACTGAAAGCATGAAAACAGAAAGTATGAACAGAAACGACAGTAATTAATTTTGTACCTTATAACTCAGGTGAGCTCATCGGTTCTGAAAACAGAATTTTAAGTGGGAACCAAAAGTGGGAGGCTCCAATGGGGAGCCCAAATATTACCCAGAAACTTTCTTTGAACAAACTTGTATCATCACCACCAAAGGAATTTGCTATGAAATATCAAAGAATTTCACTTGAACGATTATGAAATTTCATGTCCAACTTTTGAAGAAGAATAATCAATTAAAGTTGACTTTAATCATACTCTATGACCTCTAGAAACTTGCATACCTACTGCTCTCTGAGGAATATTCAGACTCATGACCACCTCAGGCCCAAACCTGAGTCTAGACTCAGGCTTGAACCTGAGGTGGTCAAAAGTCTAATACTAGCTACATTGAGATTTAACTGGTAGAGTGCAGGAAGCCCATATTTAGGCTTTATTCTGATGTGCAGGTGCAACTTCAAGGTTTCAAATTCAGTGGCTATGCATCATATTATCTTTGAAGTGATATTATTCAGTCTGTTAAGATCTGCCTTGTTACAATTTATAGGAGAGTGCCCTGAGGCACTCTCCTATAAATTGTATCTTCATACTTCTTTCCCATCTCAGTCCATTGTATTTTGATATTTTACAATCTCTAACACTTCTTATAATCGTGATGGAGAAGAGAATAATAAGTAATATTTTATCAGTACATGAGTGATGAAAACCCATAATCGTTGACTTTGAAATTGTAGTTGGTTATGAGTGTTTCCAATGATTGGAAAACTTCTTGATTAATCATGACAGGCTTAATTTCACTGGTGATTTACGAGAAAAAGAAAAGATTTTAAAATTTAAAAAAAATTTTGGCCATTATCCTCATCCCAAGGCGAGCAGCAAATTTGGGGGCAAGAAATGGAAAAGGTATATGCCCCAAGATAATATGTTCCAAGTTTGTTTTGATTTAGCCCTTCTATCAGTTGTATACAAGAGTGAGATTTGGCTTTTTCTAATTGTCAACAGTGTTGACGGGATGTTGTACTAAGCTGCCTCATCACACAACCAATTGAAATTTTGGGGCTTATTCAATTCTATTGGTATTAAGGAAGCTCATACCAAATAACAATTCTCTGTGCTGTGTAGTTTTGGAAATATGGGCATTCAAATTTTTAAAATATTTTTAGCTCCTGGAATTCCCAGCAGATGCAGAAACCTTTTTTGCATCGATCAAGTACCTGTGACCTAATAATACCACATATAACACTTAGTTCAAATTGGTTCATCACCACGATATAGCCTTGGCTGCTGATGTGGTGTAAAGCACCAATAAATAGTTCAAATTGACTGATCGATTCTGAAAATAGACATTTCGAGCTGGCCAGAAATCTTGCCCTTTCCACAACCACTGAAATATTAACCCACTGCATTCTGATGTCAAAATATCCAAATTTAAAGCAGCATATTTTTCCCATAAAGCAACTAGGAATTTAACCAATTCAGTCTTATTTGACAGAACTCAATGAATTCATTAAATTTCCAGTTGCATTTTGGCAAAAACTGGCACATTTAAATTTTCATGTGTTGACCCCAGTTTGCAGAAGGTTAAACAAACTTTAATACACACCACAAAAGTAAGCTGAATACAAAGTATGAACTGATTCCATCCACTGGATCATGAGATGATTTTTTATTAAATTTGGGATAATTTCCCCTCACCCTACCACAACAGATTGATTTCAAAAAAACTGATATAGCTCACATCTACCATCACTCAAATGAAACATTTCTAGAAACAGCCCACTGATTTGAGAGGAGAAGACTCAACTGCAAACTGAATCATGGACAAAAAGGAGAGAGAATGGACAATGGACAAAGAGTGGTCAGTATAGCTCACCCTGAACTAAAATAGAAAAGAAACCCTTGAAACAAAAACACAAAGAAAAAAACAACAACGAATAAACAGAGAGAAATATATTAAAAATAAAAACAATTTTGACTCATTTGTTCCAACACTAATAGGGGACTATAATTTGTTACAGGGCTTCAACGATCACAATGGAAGATGGGTCATTAGACAAAGATTACTTGATTTGTGATTTGAATGATTTGTCCATGGCACTCTCAAAACTATTTGTATCTTTTTCAAAGTGTACATAATAAAAGGAGAGTCTAGCATGTTTGCATGATATCCTTTGTTCCTAAACTGGCTTGGTGATGGAAGCTAATATTTGGGCTTTATTAAAATGTCTAGGTGCTGTAATAAAGATATTTTCTAAACAAGTGCTGCATATTCAGCAAACATCAAATTCTATTTTCATCTGCACTTCACCAGTTAATGGAATCTTCATTCATAGCATTCTCTTTGGCAAATGGGCAAATCACTTTTGCATTCAATGGAAATTAATTACAATCTTATTTTACAATCCTATTTCAATGCACGATTAACCCTTTCGTGCCTCGTCAGCATGCGGCATGCTAGAGGTAAACTGACACTACAAACCCATAGGCGTGCTGCACGCCGATGGCATAGTAATGTGTCTACTCTTAGCTCAGTCCACATGTGCTATCTCTATCAGTCAACAGAAGTAATTTTCATGCCCAAATGAATTTAGAGTTATTTCCCATAGTTGCTCGGCTTCAGTTTTAGTGCTAATTGCACCAGAATCAAAACAATGAACATGTCTTCTACACGAAATCGTAACTGGAGAACCAGAGGTGTCTCGATTGTTTTGGACGTGATTATGGCTGATTCGGACAGTGAAGGGGCCGAAATGGATGAAAATAAGTCTGATATAGATTACGATGTGGACAAGGATAGCTGTCATAGTGATTCCAAGGCAGGTGTTTATTTTGTAAATGATTTATTAAATGAAAACAAAAGTTTTTTGTCATACAATGAATTCTCCACAAAATATAATATCAAAACACTGTTTACTGTCTACCAAGGAGTAATAAACTCAATTCCAAGAGAATGGAAGGATATAATAAAACAATACAAAAAGACACAAACGATTATAAACAAGAACGTTGAGAAACTTAAATATTGTCCAAAGTCTTGCAAAGCCTTTTACCTAACGTTTTTGGAGATGTCAGCAAGTGCACCAACCCATGTCCAAAATAAATGGAATGCCATTTTAGATATTAACCCTTTACCCAACAAATCGGCTGTATCCGCCCGCGTAATATGCAAATTCAGCAGTTGAAAAAATATTATTTTTCCAAAAATTTCAACAAAACCATATCATGTGACCCCTCGTTGGAACGAGCTCGTTCCAACGAGGGGTCACATGATATGGTTTTGTTGAATTTTTTTTTTAAATTTGAAAAAATGATATTTAAAATAATAAATTTTGATATCGTCTACGTTGGGTAAAGGATTAATCTTCAACCAGAGGACTGATATATAAAAAGCCATTCCACATTACAGATGATACATATCTACAAACTTTACAGTATAAAATTTTACAGAGGATCTTATATACAAATCAGAAATTGTATGAATGTAAGTTATCGGAAACAGAGCTTTGCACGTTCTGTGGCGAAACAAAAGAAACAGTAGTGCATCTCTTTTCTGACTGTTCCATTTCAAAAACAATTTTACTGAATCTGTCCCAACTTCTGAAAGAGAAATGCAACATATCGTTTCCAGTAACTCCCGAATATGTCATTCTAGGTCAGTGCATTGAAGATAATGAATTAGTTATCTCTGTTGATACGGGCTATCTGTGTGCACTTCCGGATTCCTGTAGATTGTGAAAATGTCTACCGGTGATGGAAAATTATATTGATCAGTTGAAATATTACCGCAGTCTTGAACTATTCCCACCTATTCTTACATGAAAAAAAAAATCAGTTGCCATGCAAGTAAGATGGACTGCATTTGGTGGCTTAATTCGGGATTGATCAAAGAACCAATTTCGAACTGTGTTATTGGGTTCAGTCCTTCTTGCTCGGACCGGAGCTAAGAAATATATAAAAAGTAATTTCCTTCTTCCTATTGCATTGTGCTTAATAACGAGCGTAAGAAGAAATGCCACATACAGATATAACTCTCATACAATATGTAAAAAACCATGAGATCTCCCGACTCCTTTACAGAAAATAAATGAATTTCTTATGTTATCCAAAAGACATTACTTCCTGTGCAACATATCTACTATACTAATTTTTTTCAAGATTAAACAGTTCATCCTTGTATATTTTTACCTATATATACATATATTTAAATATCTTTGTATTCAAGTTTGTATCTGAAATAAAAAAATATATGAAAAACCAAAAAAAAGAATCTAATATGCTTGTTGGGAAATACAGATAAATCAAGGATAAAACCGGGAAAAAAACAAAGATAGTACACATGTTGACAACAGTGCATGGTACAGAGATTGTTCTAATGGGAATCGTACCAAGGATGATAACCCTGTTATGAAACCCAAATGTATTGTCAACTACAACCACAAAATGGGTGGGGTCGACATGGTTGACCAGCAGCTGGATCAATTACACGTCTTACGTAAAACATACAAATGGTACAAAAAGATTGTTCTTCGACTCCTCATGCAAAGTGTGTTGAATAGCCATAAACTTTATACCATGAGTGGAGGAAAGCATGATTTTCTGACTTTCATAAAAAGTGTTTTGACATGCCTGTTCATCGATACCCCTAGGCTTACGTCCAATCCCTGTATTGCTGGAGATGGAGCAATTTCCCAGCTAAACGAGAACTTCCAGAATCAAGCATCAGAGAAAAGCCAAAGTTCATGTCGAAAGTGTGTAGTGTTTGCTGTGCGAAAGGCATATTCCAGTCGTGTGGGGATCCTCAGAGGACCAATTGGATATGTAAGGGTTGCCCTAAAGAACCCGGACTCCACGTTGAAGAAGGCTGTTTTGAGGCTTATCATACAAATCTAGACTATTCTAACTGATCACTAAGGGTAAATAAATGTATTGAAGCAGGTAAAATTGTTTTTTCAAAATCCAGAAATTTTCCCCAGTAGCCCCAGTCTGGGGGGCCGGTTTGGCTGAGTCGTGAAAGAGTTAAATAAAAATGTGAATCCAAACTATTACACATAGAAAAGGTCCACTTTTTAGCACTATCTTACAACACTTGATGTATTGCTATTCTATGTTAATGAAAGTACTACAGTTTGTTTTCCTTTCAGAGATCCTTCGGATCGAGGTTCTGTGTATCCATTTAATGAACCTGACCGGACCCTAAAGTATGACAGAAGAAGCCGATTAGGGAAGTATGATGTGGTAGATGGCTTACCACAAAATCCTTTGGGAAGAACTGGAGTCATTGGAAGAGGAAGTTTAGGACGTTGGGGTCCAAATCATGTAAAACATTTTGTAATAACAAGGTGGGTGGCCATTACTTCTGTTCAGTTCAGTATGCATACAGTTGAAACAAGAAGTCCTGTCACAATTAATGCAGGAATAGCACGTTACACTCCTTACTGCAGAAGAATGAAGTAGTCTGAAATACACAAGATCATTTGTGCTGTGCAGTGCAAAATATAATGAGCTATTAGCCAGGTCCGGTAGTAAAATCATGGACTGAACCGATTAAAGAGACTACAGTAGGTGGAGGGTGGGTTACCACTAAATCGCTGTGGGATAGATTTTTCACTTAGTAATTAATTACAACTTCTGAGGACAAAACAGAAGAAGCACTTGAAAACTTTCATCACTTGCATCACTTAATTCCCCTGTCGCCCCAAAACCTCGATGTCAATGCCGTGTTGTCATTCCTTGTTTTACATCACCCCAGGGACATCATACAATTTTTTTTTATATTTTGGAGCAGTTAAGAGCATGTAACCTGACCTATTTGATTGGGAAGATTGCTCCTCCATGATTATAAGCATAAAAGTCGATTTGAAAAACCCAACATTTTGATAAAAAGCTGCTTGCAGTAAAGTGGGAGCGAGCCAAAATTTCAGTGGTCCCTCCCATCTTGTACAGTTTGTCTTTTTCAGTTAATGGAAAGTAACAGATACTGTTGTGAACAGGACTTAAGGGGAATGTCACACTGCTGGATAAAGGTAAATTTATTTGAACCTTCCTTTCCAAATGTATCATTACTGTAAAAATACCTTAGCCTATATTTACTTTCATCAAAAAACAAGATTTTTACAGAGAATCTTATAGAATTTACAGCGAATCGCTTGATTGCACTGCAAATGTTTTAAACGACTGAACAGTGTGAGTATAGGTTTCCTGACAATATATACCAGTAGATTATCACAACTACTGAGGGGATTTATCTTACTTAGCTGTAGTATTCAATAGTACTTAGAGGAGGCAAACAAAAATATATCCTAAAAAATGGATATTCAGTCCATAATGCCAGTTAATGCCGAGTTTGTACCTTGGAGAGGGAACGCTGTGGCTCAGTGGTTATGAAATTGGATTTCAAACTGGCATAATAAGAAAAATATGCTGCCCATTGTTTATCATAAACCCTAGTGGGCTAAATTGTAGCCTTAAGAGATGGACACAGTTATGCATTGTTTATCATAAATTCAAGTGGGCTAAATTGTAGCCTTAAGAGATGGACACAGTTATGCATTGTTTATCATAAATTCAAGTGGGCTAAATTGTAGCCTTAAGAGATGGACACAGTTATGCATTGTTTATCATAAATGCAAGTGGGCTAAATTGTAGCCTTAAGAGATGGACACAGTTATGCATTGTTTATCATAAATTCAAGTGGGCTGAATTGTGGCCTTAAGAGATGGACTCTATTATGCATTTTGCATCCTTAGAAGAGTACTAAGAGATATGCATTTGAACTCATTAGTCTTGGTTCATTTGTAATCATATAATTCTGTTTTAGTAACACTTGAACATCCAAAGCAGTCAGTTGTACAAAAGGACAATACAGGCTTAATCAACATCCTATTTTGGGTGGTATTCATGAAAGAGGTCTGATAGATGTATCTTTCAAGAACGTATCTTTGGAACCAAGTTGCACCCACTTGTTTGTGATCTGATTGAGTGCTGGAAGCGAATATGTAGGCTTTATTTTGAAGTGCAGGTACTGCAACTTATGGGCTTCATATTGACTGGAAATAAGCAGACTGTCATCTGCAGAATGAGGTCCTCAGAGGGTGAATTTGGTGATGCTACCCTGCACAGGGTGGCATCACTAAATGTACCTTCTGTGAACTTCAATCTGAATCAAGGTCTCAGGCCTAAACAGAAAGAGGTACCCAAAGGATATTTAGCCCATTGTATGGGATACCATCAGTAAATTCACCCTCATTGACCTCATTCTGCAAATGACAGACTGCTTATTTCCAGGCTTGATTTATCATCTGTATGACTTTACCTTGCTGCAGTTTATGGGAGAATGCCTATAAGCACTCTTTCATAAATGTGACAAGGCAAAAACATGTGAAAAAATTTAGATGACCAAAAATAATTTAGCCCTCCATCTGTTGTTTGTAAACACCTAAAAAGATGGTTGTTAACAGCAGTTCATTTTGTCTTCAGATGGAAACGAGATGCAAATGGTAAGATAAGACGCAAAAAGGGTAAACCTGTCCTGCAATTTATTGCTATGGAGAGACTGGATAATAGGAAAAGAGGTTCCTCCAAAGTAAGTTTCTCATCCATCTGATTTTCTCTAATAAATTTAAACCTGTCCTTACATAGAGTGAAATACTTTTAACTAGTTGAGTGTTAGAAACCACTATCATTGCTTTATTGAAAAGTGCTGAAAACCACTGTATTGTCTTTACACAGTGTGTTTTAGCTTGTTATTTGTGCAGCAGTCGATAAAAAAATGTTCGTATAAAATTATTTTGTTACAATTTATTGAAGAGAGCCTGGGGACACTCTCCAATAAATAGTGACAGAACAATTCTTTTTGAGCAGAATCTTGCTAAACTGAGGCTCCACTTGCTGGTAGCATGGTATCTTTGAAAAAAATGTTTGAAATATAATTTAGCACTCTACCAGTTAACCCTTTACCCAATGAATTGGGAACATCCGCCTGCGAAATATGTAAATTCAGCAGCTGAAAAAATATTTTTTTTAAATATTGAGCTTGTTCCAATGAGGGGGGTCACATGATATGGTTTTATTGAAATTGTTTGAAAAATTTAAAAAAAAAATGATATTTAAAATAATAAATTTTGATACCGTCTGCATAGGGTAAAGGGTTAAATAAATAGCCACTTTGCCATTGAAAAATATTCAGTTAACCCTTTACTTAACAGATAACCGATATTGTCTAAATATATAAACAGGAAAGTGGGATAGAAATTGTTCTTTGTTTATCCAATAATTTATTCCAATTTCATTGCCACAAGAGTCCTCAAGCAAAACCTTGTTTATTTTACTCTGTCATGAATCATTTCATCCTTAAAAATGTTTGCTAAGAGAGATTCAGTAATAATGTTTACTGATCCAGACTTTTCACACGTCTTATTTTTCTAAAGTGGGTATCGTAAAAAAAAAAGTTACAATTTTCTTTGTCAGTTATTGATGCAGAAAGTGATGTATCGATTATTAAACTTGACCAACTTGTTCTACACTTTACTGCAATAAGAGCTATCTAACTGAGACACTGGAGCATGGTGACTCGGTGGTTAATGTATTGGACTTTAAACCGAAAGGTCCTTGGTTCAATCTCCATCAGAGGTAACTGCATTGTATCCTTAGGCAAGGCACTTAATCCTGATTGCCCATGTGGGGACACAGTGGTGCTATATGTACTAAGGCATACTGCACTTTTATGGTGTATTTGTCTTCAGCCAATAACTCTACTTGAGTGGAGTTAATACAGATGCTCACCACTGCTCTATTGTTCTCCCTGGGTACTCCTGCTTCCTCCACCTGTAAAACTGTCCGACACAAGGTGACCCTGGCTGTCAAAAGTGTTGTTAAAACCCATTAACCCCCCCCCACCCCACCCCACCCAAACCCCAAGACACAGATCTGTTTACCACTGGATTGCTGGAACATCAGTAAAAAATGTCACAACTCAATTTGCCACACTCCACACTCCTAAGATGGTGTTGAGGTAATCCGTGTGTGTAACTCCCCTCAATGGTGACAGGATAATGGCATTCAGATCAAACATAGTATTTAAAGAAGGCCTAGTGCAAAAATCAATAATGTGGTATCAATTCCCAGTTCAACACTTATTTTTCTCAATAATAACTCAAATTTGCTTTGCATTGTTGTCAAAGATGTACATATCACTAACACATTCATTTTCCCAGACATCAAACTGTAGTCTTTAAACAGCAATCCGCGATTGAAAGGCTTCGGAAAATTGAACATTATTGAGCAAAAAGTTTTTTTCTGTTGCGTATTGTCTGTTTCACCCACAGAATGACAGAAGCTGGGAAAACTTTCCTGTTAGTGTTCAATGGGCATTCCATCAATCCAGATGTATGGAGATCAGTGATGTGAGATGATTCAGAACTACTTAAATCTATCTTCATAATATCAAGTCTGGGTTCAAGTTAAAGCATACCTTTGCATACCTTGCCTCTGTGTGTATATGTGGAGCAGTATTGATAATGTTCTGTCCTTCTGCCCAGTGAGGGCTAACGTTGACTCTTGTCCAATTCCAGGACAATAGACAAACTCATATGCCTTACTTAGTGCCAATTGTCTGTAGTGACTCCAAATATGATAATAGAAGGCATGATTCAGTATCTCAGTGAACATCTCTGCTGTTATTTTTCTTTTGTTTCTCTTCATTTGGTTTTGATTTGATAATATTTTATTTGTAAAATCTCGATCCACTGGCATAAATTTGTCATGATTTAATCACCACCTAATCGAAAAAGGGACCACTTCTTCTATTACTAGCACTATAATTGGTGTTCAAGAGGATGCATATGAACCTACCATGTGACCACCCTCTAGTTCAATGTGTTACCCACTTCACCCAAAAATCCTATTTAACCCTATGAATGCTAGTGATATCTTCCATGCCAGTTCAAAGACAGCAATTAGAAGAGTCCATATTCATTATTTGGGGTAGACTAATCAATATTTTCAGCATGCAGCCTCAGGGCTGCATGTTGAAAATATTGTTTGGTCTACCCCACACGTTTATTGAACAGCCATTCTATTTAATGACACTAGGACATATCATATTCCATGGCTGGAATAGCGGCTGCTGGGGTTCAAAGGGTTAAATATTATACATATATAATATAATACACATGAAGTTTTAATCATTTTTCCATCAAATTGATCAGATCCGCACTGTGTATTTTGCAAATTGAATGAATGTCAACGTTTTCATTTTCAGTTTTTTTACCAAACCATTTTAGAGCCACTGATTGAAACAAACACAACAAGGTTGGCCAAATGAGTAGTCACTAAGTTTCATAAATTTGTATAAAACATTAGAAACACTTGAAAAACAAAAAAGCAAATTTTGAAGTCTGTCCATTAATGACTTATATTGTCATGAAAATTGACATTTGATGAAGTAATATCCCTTGAAATTATTGGACAAGCGAGGAAAGTCCAGTTAAAAGCAAGTTATTGTTCAAAATACACCTATGCCATCAGTAGAAAATAAAGCCAAATTTTGTTTTATTACTTTTAATATAACAATAATATGACTCTGGAGGGCATTGTGGTTTATTAATAGCCCAACAGGTGTGCATAACAGCCCGACAGCTTTTAAAAGGCCTGAGACGAAGTCGAGGCAGCTACAAACAGCCAACTGGTCTTCATTCAATTCGTCTGATTGAGACATTTTTAACTTTTTCAATTTTGGCAGATGATATTATCGTCTGTTCTCAAATAAACTGGTGTCATATGATTATCACTGGTTGGCACCGGTGTCACACATCATCTTCCCCCCTGGATATCTTCCCCCGTGGGGGGGGGGGGGGGGGGGGGGGGGGGGGAGGGGGGAATTTTTTTTGGGATTAATTTAACATTATTTGATGATGAAATGTCGAGAAAAATGGGTTTTTTTTGGCAGAATGTTGGTTTTTTTCAGGTTCAACCTGGATATCTTGCTCTTTCAATTGCAACGAAGTTAGAAAACTTAAAAACAGACCCGATATTTCCCGCTTTTAAGTCAGGAATAAAGGCTTGAAATGTCTGAAGACTTACAGCTTCTTGTTCTTAAGGGGCTAATTTTGCTGGACATTCTACATATTTAATAATTTAAATAAAAATCACATTGTTTACTAGTTGAAACAATTTTTGGAAACTATTTCCATTTTCGAGTGTACGACAGCGGGGAACAAAGGTCACTTGACGTGTTGGGCTGTTAATGGGATGTTTAACCTTTTACCCAACGTAACGGCCAAAACCGGCCAGCGCTATTCTCAAAATTTGCCAATTAATTTTCATTATTTTTTCATTTTTTGTCTCAAAAACATAGGTTATGACCCCTCGTTGGAACGAGCTCGTCGAGCTCGTTCCAACAAGGGGTCATAACCTATGTTTTTGAGACAAAAAATGAAAAAAACTAGTTATTCAAGAATTTCTGCTTTTCATGTTAGGTAAAGGGTTAACTCATTAACGGCCCGACACATCACGTGACTTTTTAAGTTGAGCGTTACATTCTTGTAATGCCCTGTTAAATATTGTTAATGTACTAGGGAACACCCTATAAAGTGGTAATAATACATAAAAACAACAGACATGCCTCAGAGCTGTCTGTTGTTTTCATTTATTAAGATTAACCAAAGGAAACTTGTCTTTTCATGGCAAAATAATTAGAAGCAACTACTTCACAGATCATCCATTTTTAAGAATATCTCTATCAGTATCACATTTACTAACACTAAGCATCCACTTTGTTTAGCGAATGTGATTTTACAGTAATTTTCAAGTTTTTATTCTTCCCAGGAAAATTGAACAAATCTCACCTCTTAGACTTCTATATTAATGAAAAGGATATTGTCAGTATTATATCTCACGATGCTCAAACTAATTGGGCAAAAATTTAAAGAAGTCAGCTTCTGTTTTTTTTTTTATACTTTCATACAGGAAAAGACCTGAAGTTTGTGAAATGATGCACATATCACACCGCTAAGTTTGTGAAATGATGCACATATCACACCGCTAACATTTCAAAATTTCAGTATGTATCTGAAATTCCCATACCCATTATTATTGATTATTGATTGGTGTTTAAGGTCACATACTTATGCACAATGGCTAATCGTGACCGTGACAGTTTTACGGGTGGAGGAAGCCGGAGTACCCGGAGAGAACCACCGAGCAACGACGAGCAGCTGTCAGCTCCCCAACATCGTAACTCTGAACTCTGCACCGCAGCACAGGCAGGGTTAGATTGGTTGAAGACATGCGCACCATCGACGTGCAGTACGCCTTAGTACACAGCGTCATCGTGCCCCCAGGTAGGCAGTCGGGGTGAAGTGTCTTGCCCAATGACACAACACGGTTGCCGCAGGTGGGATTCGAACCGAGGACCTCTCGGCTTGCAGTCTGCACCTCTACCAACTGAGCCACCGCGCCCCCTCCCATACCCATAGTGTTGAATTTACTGACAGG
Organism: Pictodentalium vernedei; assembly: GCA_031216915.1. NCBI lineage: Eukaryota > Metazoa > Mollusca > Scaphopoda > Dentaliida > Dentaliidae > Pictodentalium > Pictodentalium vernedei. Next base: position 325,778,724 of record CM062289.1, on the reverse strand, counting down.
TTTGGAAAATAAAGGGGAGCTAACTTTCCTGTAATTCTCTTCCAATGACCAAAATTGTCAGCCATGACTAGGTATGGGGTTAATAGACCCTGTTCAGTTATAAGTAGGTTTGATCACAGTCTTCGTTGCCATCCTCACAGAGAACATGAGAGTTAGAAAAATCAGTTTATCAAGAGTTTATCATGCCCTTGGGATTGCCAGGAAGTGGAGCAGTGCTTGTTTACAGTGGTAAACATGTTCTGCTTTACTGGTAACCAATGCCTATTGTGGAAGGCCTCCAAAGTGGCAACACACATGTAGGTATAAATGACTGACTTCATACCTATGTTCTGATCCATAAATACTGAAAGTGATCTTAAACACCAATAAATAAATAAATAAATAACTAAATAAATAAATAACTAAATAACTAAATAAATAAATAAATAACAGTTTATCAACCACTGGTCAGGAATATTCTTGTTTCAAACATGTGATCTACAGTGCTCTTTTTCAGAAAATGTGGCCAAATTATGAGTGAAACAACACAAAACTCGACAAAAGTTTTTCTAAACCCAACTGCTGTGATATGGGCATAGCTTTTTCCATAGCTAAAATTACTGAAAATTCAAGTCCTGATAGAAGGTAATGCTGGTGTACACAACTTTCTAAAACAAATATAAATTTATTCCAATCTCATTACAGATGTACTTCTTGCCATGGGAAACAGACCTAACTTATGAACCTATAGAAGATATCAAAAATCAAGCAACAGAACAAATAAAAACTCATATTGACAGCTGTATGAGGTCGCTGTACACTCGTGGTGAAGTGGTGAGATCCTTCTTTAATTCATTGGAATTTTGGATTACATTTTGAATTTCTCTAACCTAACACAACTTGGAGAAGACACTGAGAAAAATAATTTCTTGAACAACTGAAAATTGTCATTTCTGGATGGATTCTAAAACATAGCTTAAGAGCCCTCATTAGATCGAACTCATCGGGCTCATTCCAATGACAGGTCATAAGCTATGTTTTGAAGGGAAAAATTGAAAAAATAATAAAAAGAGGATAGCAATATTCCTGAATAGTACTAGCCATATATAGAGGATATCTACATTGTTTTAGTGAATACTGGGAATTATCTCATGAATGTGGACCTGAAAGTTTTATTTTTCGCAAGCATTTGTGTGAGTGAAAATAAAACTTTCAGGTCCACACAAATGAGATAATTCCCGATATTCACTAAAATAGTGTAGATTTTCTTTTTATTATATACTATGAGATATTTTAATGCACAATATTCTACCCTATTCGACTGCAAACAGTTTCAAGACAATAACAAAGATCAGCTGATCGTTCCTTCAAGGTGACGTCATGTGCTGAAGCATGTGGACCTGAAAGTATTATTTTTCACTCGCGCAAGCGCTCATTAAAAATATAATTTTCAGGTCCACACTCATGAGATATTTTCAGATATTCACTAAAATAGCATAGATTTTTTTTTATTATATGCTTTGTGACATTTTACTGCACATTATTCAGCCCAATTCAGCTGCAAGCAGTTTCAAGACAATAACAAAGATCTGATCGTTCCTTAAAAGTGCCGTTAAAGGCGACGTTATGCGCCAAATGTGACCTTATTTAGGAAGCTACTGAGGGATATTTCTCAATATCCATTGAGTCGATGGATGTCAAGAAATATCTTTTAGATAATTTGCAATAATTCACAGGCTAGCATATAATAAATAGACATTACATAAGGTAATGGCTTAAAAGTTTTGGTGCCCAGTTGAAATGAACACATTTAACACTTTACCTACCAATTCGGCTGCATTCACCTGGTAGAATTCAAATTCAGCGGTTGAAAAAGTATTATTGTTTAAAAAAATTCAACAAAACCATATCATGTCACACCCAACATTGGCACAAGCTCATTGAGCTCGATCCAATCAGGTGTCACATGATATGGTTTTGTTTAGGTGTGCTGTGAATAAACATCTAAATCAGTTAACCACTGGTTGAATGTATAACAGTTACTGTTTTGGTCATTGACTAATCAGTACTTTCATAGCTTTGTGATTTTTGTCCCACTATTTGCAATTATGTACCATGTTTTTCATTCCAGTGTCGAAATAACAACTTTAGGGTTATATATTTATTAACAAATAGTCAAATACACCCAGCAAAGACAAAGGGTCAACAAGGTTTGAAGTTGAAATCAACCAACAGTACACATATTAATATACTGAAAAACATTCTTAGAAGGAATGACCCAATCATTTCAGGGTATTATTATGTGGGCAGGAGAAAAGGCCAGATATTGCACTGCAAATTAAGATTAAGATGTAGCAACTTGAATGGTCACATGTATGAACGGTTTCTGCACGATGACCCAAAATGTTCCTGTAATCATGAATACGGGGACTTTGAGCTCTACTGTCTTTTCTGTCCAATAAATAATACCCAAAGAGAAATTATGTTTTGAATTGTACAGGCTACACTGTTGAAGATATTTAGTATTATCAGGAAATGAAACGCAAACAGATTCAGAAAATATTTGCATATTTAGAGCTGCACATAAGTATATCAAACAAACGATGAGATTTCAGTGAATACCCGAGTGGTAGAATAACTTACCTCAATCAGTCATTACATCCCAATATCAGACTGAAGAGTCCTATCAAGACTCATGCCCAAAGTTAGTTTGAAAGAAACTTTGATTGATAAGGGAATGTGTCTAGAACAAACTTCACAACTCTGCACTTGTTTACACACCATTCTTGGTAAAATAAGAAAGTAAATTTTATGTATCAGTTTGTTATGTATGTAGGCATATGCCTGTTTACCAAACCCTTTCATGACGAATAAAATATTGTTTATAAAAAAAAAAATTAATGTTCATAAATGTGCTTGACTGGAGTTGTGGGAGAGTTTGTTTGGATAATTGATATTCATGACGAAAGTTCATGAAGGAGTGATATGGATATTTTTGACATTACACTTGAAAAAGGATAATGGCTGACTGACATTGCTGTTCTTTCACTTCCTTGTTTATTTTTAATATTATACCAAGAATAAAACTCATTTAATTCCACAAATGTTATTTTAGTATTTTATTGATTCTAAATATGTAAGACTCAACTGTTCATTTTGAAAAAAATAAGAAAATAAATTATCGAATTATTTGAACACTAATAACTGCAACAGAACTGCAACACTCATTCCTTCTGCAACTTTGTTCTCTGTAATTCTTCCCGGTAAAAACTAAAAAAATTGTAAACTCTTACTTTTCTTTCCGATAAGAAGTTTTGAACTTCATGTTGGGGGCATAAAGGTGCATCTTATACACAGACTGGTAGCCATTATGAAAAATTCTGGTCAGTTCCACTGTACCAAACTAGGGGTCTATATTGAGCAATTTTAAAGAAATGTTTAGACCAACATGACAAAAAGTATGATTAATTGATAATTGTCGATTATTACCAAATGATTATCGATTATTGAAATCAATAATCATGGCACCCCTAGTTTTGTTCAAATTTTTTGAAAATTTTTTTAAAATATTTAAAATAATAAATTTTGATAATATCTGCATTGAGTAAAGGGTATACCCAGTAACATTACCGATGTACATGTATACAATTCTGTAATTATTGTTGTACTCAATGTTTTTTTCTATTTGTAAAAAAAAGGTCATGGTGACATTCATATATTCGGGGCTATATCTGTGGTAGGAGCAACTGAAGATAATATTAATATTTGAGAAGATGATTTCACCCACCACGTGCCTATCGTGGAAGTCCCAGATTAAATACCTGAGTGAAACAGATCTTTTGTACTCACCCTCTATGTTCAGAAACAAAAATAAATCTTTAATTCATAGATGTAAGTCCAAAATCAAACTTTTCAGGTAAAATGAAAAATTAAAGTAAGGAGACACTTCACGACAAAAAAAATATCCTGAAACAAAATTCACTTTTAAAATATACAAAACCAGATTCATTGAACACAAACTGAACTATTTTTTGTAAAAAGTAAACTTTTCAATTATTCAGTTGGAAGAGAGTTTGAGCCTAATGAATATAAGTAAGAGGTTTTGGTTGATGGAAAGGAAATGAATATTCTACAGACCTTTTGAGTTCCAGCAACGCAAAATTCCTAAGGGAACTATAATCAGTATGCAACATGCAGCATGGCGTGTTGAGACTTGAGATTCATCTCTGTGTGAAGTTATATTTCCATCTGAGGAACATAAGGCTATTAAAAAAAAATTCTTGTTTCTCAGGCACCTCCCTCGTCATAGAAAATCTGCCTCATCACCTTTTTATTACCTGGAAATCTTTTCTAAGACACTATTTTGCATTTGTACGACAAATATTTAACTGTCTATACCTTGTTTGATAGAGCTTACAGAGCTCTGTCAATCAACAAATTTTGAACTACATTATGGAAAATTTTCACTACTGAAACATTGGTTTGCCACATAATAGTGTAAGTAGTTAAATTTCTGTTTCCAGCTATTTTCAGGATTGTTTTGTGAATAAACTAAAAAAAAAAAGCCTCCCTCCCTCATCATAAACTTGAGGAAAAATTGCCTGAGAAATAAGAAATTTTATAGGCCTAAGCAAAATTAAGAACTTATTAGACAATAAAACAGCAGAGCAACTTGTACATGCCGTTGTGATAACTCAGCTTGAGTACTGTAATTCTCTGTTCTTTGGCATAATAAACATCAACATTGTAAAACTATAGCACATACAAAATTGTGCAGCCAGAGTAGTTATAAGGAACAGAAAAACATGCCATATAACACCAGTCCTTTTATTGAATTGGCTGTCTCAATATCAGAGAATTCAAAACAAATTATGTCTACTAATTTTCAAATGTTTACATGGCCTTGCACCATCTTACCTGAAAGAACTATTGAAGTGGTAACTACAGGCTACTGGCCATGTACCTTAGGTCTAGTAACAAAATTGTTTGCTGGCACAGGTGAAGACAAATTTGAAGACAACAGGTGAGAGAGCATTCTCGGTGGCTGCCCCTCAGTATGTATACCTCTCTTCAAGATAATATTAAAACCATCCAGATGCTGACTTTTTAAATGAAAAAGGAAAACAAATCTTTTTTCAATGGTCATTCTACCAGCAACACTTGCAAATAAATGATCAAATATTTATTTATTTATTTATTTATTGGTGTTAAAGGTCACATACTTATGCACAATGGCTAATCGTGACCGTGACAGTTTTATGGGTGGAGGAAGCCGGAGTACCCGGAGAGAACCACCGAACAACGACGAGCAGCTGTCAGCTCTCCAACATCGTAAAAATGATCAAATAGAACACATTTAAACACTTTTTTGGCATTGAAAAGCCCAAGGTCACTTTTGTGGATTTTGAGCTCATAAATTATTAGTATTTCAGTTTGGTTCGAATCAAATTGAATCTGATGTCCGACATGAAATCAGATTGAGTCTCGAAATGTCACAATGTTTGATGTGGAGAGCATACTATAAACCTGTTAACTGGTAAAGTGGGGGCGCGGTGGCTCAGTGGGTAGTGGTGCAGGCTGCAAGCCGAGAGGTTCTCGGTTCGAATCCCACCTGCGGCAACCGCGTTGTGTCCTTGGGCAAGACACTTCACCCCCATTGCCCATGTGGGGGCCTGATGACGCCGTGTACTAAGGCGTACTGCACATCGATGGTACGCATGTCTTCAACCAATCTAACCCTGCCTGTGCTGCAGTGCGGAGTTACGATGTTGGGGAGCTGGCAGCTGCTCGTCGTTGCTCGGTGGTCCTCTCCGGGTACTCCAGCTTCCTCCACCCGTAAAACTGTCACGGTCATGATTAGCCATTGTGCATAAATATATGACCTTACACATCAATAAAAATAAAATAAATAAATAAAAACTGGTAAAGTGCTGAATTATTTTTGGTCATCAAAATTTGTTCATGTATCTTTGCTCTGTTACAATTTATGGGAGAGTGCCAACAGGCACTCTCCCATAAATTGTAACATTACAAAGCTATACAGACCAAATAGTTTCACTTCAAACATAATGTGAAGCATTTCAACAGATTATGAAGCCTTCAACTTGTGGCACCTGCCCTTTAGTGTAAAGCCCAGATATGGGCTTCCAGCACTCTACCAGTTAATAGATTTACAAACTTAAGGGCCTAATTCCAGCTTTAATCACTTTTTTATGCAACAAAACTGGTACCCAACATGCAGTCTTAGGCTACACTTCCAAGTTACATTCCAAGTGCCTTGGCAGTTGTTTCTCGGCAAGCCTTGGCTGCCTATATAGTCAGCCAAGACTTACTTAGAAGCAACTGCAAGTCACAGTGTGTGGACTGTCAATGTACAGAAGAAAAGTATAAAAGTCTCCAGGCCCTTAATGGGTAAACAAACAGTGGAGTGACAGGAGTAGACCAAGAGCCAGCAACGGGTAAATTTTTTGGGGGGCGAATCCCTCCATCACGGAAAAGGTTAGGCATGTTATTTCCAAAGAGTAGTGCATGAGGAACATTTTTTAGACTGGGTGGCTTTTACTCTAACTGGGAATGTAAATAATTGTTGATCCTCAGAAATGTGAGGATATCTCTTAACTGAATAACCCTGTTAATTGTTTATAATTTCCCAACACAAAAAACATTTACAATATCCCCAGTACAAATTTGACCTGTTAATTGAATATAGATTATAGAGTAAACTCCTGTTCAAAATTGAATAAAAAATCTTGAAACCTGTCGAGAAATTACCCTGACTCACCCCAGTTTTCCTTTGTTTATAGACCTATTTGGCCTCAGTACATCCAATACAGGCATTTAATCTATTATATCTTGTTTGACAGAGCTCATGGACTTTCATAACTCTGCTTGATGTCAAAATTAGTATTTCATTGCATGTGTACTGTCTTGTTGGAATCCAAACATTGACCAAGGGGATGTTTCAAGTCACTGCAATTTTGGCTTCGCACTTACAAAAGAACATTGTATAGCAAATTGCTCAATTCATTTCGAAAAGATAAAACTAAATAATGTGGTGACAATGGTCTGTGATTTGAGAGAGTAGAATATTTCTATGTGGTTGATTACTCAATCAGAGTCGTGGTGGTTCAGAACCCACAATCCAAAGGGTTATGGTGGTTCAGAACCCAACGTTGTGACTTTAGTATACAACTAGTGATTAACCAGTGTTTGGCAATTTCATCTGACATAGGCCGATTTTAAGCCATTGGTAAACGTGTTTAAACAACGGTCCATGCTGATCGTTACATGGAACACCACTGGATCAAAATTGTTTGTATTTACGTTTGATTAACAATCTCATACAAGCAGTAACAAACTTAATAAGTTGCCACAATGATTGGTAGAAATGAAGACTGCCCTCATCTCATTGATGGATCTGATCTTCCTCTTGATTGCTGCTCATAACACACATGCCACATGTTGTGTGATGACTCAATGAAATGAGACATCAGTAGAAACAAGTTAACAGCACACCATCTTTGATCTGATATAGACACTCACAATTGTCAGATTGCATGCTCAACTAATTGGCAAGCAGATGATGGTCGCAAATCCTTATCTGTTAATCACTATATACAACTTTTATTAATCCCTAGAACATGAAAGCTTGTTGGAAGTTCCACAATGATATAAAATTGCTAGAATGATTCGGCAAGTGAAAACCATACAGAGGCCAAACATGCCATGACATTGGCCCATGCATATTTAATGTTGTTAACTTCTCGCATTCCTTCACATGTAAAAAACAATTATAGCATGTATCATGTTGTTATCCAATAGAGTGGGTTGAAATATTACATTGTGTATGAAAATTATAAAACCCTCCACAATTCTAGTTGACAGTAACGCACTAAACAATCCCCAGTTACCTGCCTATTTTCTGTTAATGACAGTAGATATTATGTTTCACAAACCATACTACAAGACAGTGGGGACATGCAGGCATTTAGATTAATTTATTTAATTTAGGGACATCACAGATCACAGACTGACCAAGTTCGTTGTTGTACAGACCAAAAAAAAGAACTTTTTGTGATATTGACTGTGTGAAATGCCATTTGGGTTGACCAAGGCTTGATTGGTACCTCAGACTATCTATTAACCATGCAGATGCTTAGTCCAACTTTGATCTTTTTTACTGCCACCGAACAGGTGCCCCAAGTTGCATCCTTTGTGTAAAGTTGAATTTACATCATAAGTTCCTTGGCAACTGTTTCTAGACAGATCTTGGTTGTCTATATAGACAGCCAAGACTTACCTAGAAACAACTGAAAAGCCACAGGTTGTAGACTATCAAAGTGTTGCAAAATTGTATAAAAACTGCCCTCCTAGAGCCCTTGCAATTTTTTAGGAGGGATACTTTAGCCCTTTTGCATCTATTCAATTAAACACATCACAAATTGTTTTGTAGTACATGTACTACTTCTATTTTATGTGCCCAATTTCTATGGCTCACTTTATCCATATGACAAGAAGGAATATATAATTTGCTCAAAAAATAAAACGCAACTGCACCGCTGGGCTTCATCTTCAAACATTCTTTCACATTCATGGTAATGGTGATATGTGACTCTCTGCATGGTAATGCCACCAGTTAGATATGGAATAATATGTGAACATTGCTCAGGAAAATACAGTTCTACCTTACAATGCTGTTCACATCTCCCTAGAAATACTGCTGAGGATAGATGTGATCAATCTTGTTATTCTTACACTTACTGTATGAAGCCAGAAGACATGTTGTCACCTGAGTTCCATTCTGTTCTATCTCCCAACTGGGAGAAAGAACAGAATGGAACTCAAGTGACGATGTGTATCCTGGTGAGAGCATTTGCCCTACAAGGGGGAGGGGAAGAATTTAGGAGGACAATTTTTAGCCCTCGTGTATTTTTCATAATGACAGGCCTGGATAAAAATCATAAAAAACAAACCAAAGTATCTGTTATACCCTCAAATTTGGAAACATTACCCTAATTTTAGGATATTGGTTACTGTGTGAGTTAGGTGGAATTTATAGGCCTGACATGTTCGTTCCCTGCTTTGTTCCAGAGATGATATACTGCATGTAAAATATTTCTTTGTTTACATAATTGTTTAACTGGATGTACACTGTTAAATAAAGATTGATTGATTGATTGATTGACATGCTCCTTGATAACATGACCAGTTTTATAATTTGAGAATATACAAAAGCGTTTATTAGTCTTATCCACATGAAATTGAATGCTGCTTTTTGATTGGCTAAGAGGTAAACTTTAGTCCACAGTAACTTTTAATTTGTACACTGTGGTTACCTAATAGGAATATGCAATAACTGGTAAAAAGGCTGAAAAAAAGTCCTGTTTAGGCCTCACAAAGTAGATCTGCTGTTTCTTGGGCCATTTTTTTGTAAAATTGCATGTGGGCAGGCGGGCGGTATTTCTTTGCCATTAAAAAGTTAACATTCTTGGTTTCTTTTATGTTTTCGGCCCTACAATCTACAGAATAACATGGGTGATGGTGTATTATGATCCTTGAGTGTGAGAAGACTTGGCACTGCTAAAGCATTGCAAAGCCTTGTTGGACTCAAGGGACAATTTTATCAACTTGGGTAAAATATCAAACATAAACCATTTGATTTTGATTTTTTTTTACGTTTGGATTGGTTATAAAAAGAGAGCATACAGCAGCCAAAAGGACCATGCAAGTGGGAGGGCCTGAGAAACAGAATTTTAATTTTTTTAGGCCTTACTTATGTTATTATCCAAATTTATTTACCTAACATGAAAAGCAGATGACACTTGCAAACAAAATACTTGAATAACTATTTTTTTAAATTTTTTGTCTCAAAAACATAGGTTATGACCTTCATTGGAACAGGCTTGACGAGCTCATTCCAAAGAGGGGTCATGACCTATATTTTTGAGACAAAAAATGAAAAAAATAATGAAAATTAATTGGCGATTTTTGTGAATAGCGCTGGCCGGTTTTGGCCGTTATGTTGGGTAAAGGGTTAAACCATCTTCCAAACCGAAGGCTAGCCATGACTAGGCTGTGACATGCATACTAAAAAAGGAGACAAGTTGTTATTTGTACATTTGCTGTCATCAGTTTATAATTCAGGGGGTGAAACAAAAGAATGTCATCGGCTGTTTCAATGATATAGTAAAATTATTGTTGTCCCTCAATGACGCCCTTCAAAACACTTTTTAATGCCTTCCATTGCACTCATGACTCAGAAAATCAAAGACCTCTCTGTGAACCATTAATTTCCCACCATGGGGGCCGAACCATTGTCGTTTAGGTGTGTCATGATCTTCATAACATCCCCAGATGCGAGTGTTGCAATAAAGTGATAATGTCTGTTTGTTCTTCTCAGTTATTGTATAAACTGAAAAATAAAATCACTACATTTTGTTGCATATAAAGTATTTCATATCATTCAATATTGAAATTTCAAACTCAGTAGATAAATTCTGGTTATCGCATAGCATCTAGTGTGAAGGAGAATTCGCCTTCCGCTCCTTGGTCAGTTTCTTTTCATTCCAGACAGGATAGGACAAATAATAATGCACCAATCAATTATACTGAAGAAGCACCCCATATTCATTTACAATATATATGCTCTTCACAAACTGTTTTTAGAACTTTACGCCATGTAAATGGAAAGAAGTCTTGAAATAAATATATTTCCCTGAGTTCAGTATTTTCCTCAACACATGAACACAGTTGATAAATGTGCATTATTATGTCTTTGATCTCCAAAGGAGGATTCAGGGCTATCTAATGGAGATCTTCCCTCATCTATCCGTCTATCTATCCATACAAACATTTTGGATTATAATTTCAAAGCCATCAGTAAGATTTGGATCTCCTTTGGTATGCTGATAGACCCGCATGGGGGAATGGATATGCACAAGAAACGATTTTTCTTGACCTTCATTTTGCATTCACTGCATGTTGGATTTGAAAACTGCTTATTTCATCAAATCATAATTTTAGGGGTTACTTGTGGATGACTTGGCAATGCTTCCTTTCAATTTTGGTCCAGCTAGCCAATTCAGTTTGGCCACCATGGCATTATGACACGCTTCACATTGCTCTTGTTGTTTACTAACCATATGCCTGTGCATTAGGGCTGCATGATATTCAAAACTGAATACCGGTATCGGTATTTAAAAAAATACCGCGGTATACCGGTATATCGAAAACTGTTCAGATATATGAACACAAGTGCCACAATTGAGACTCGAGGCATCACAGTCGGAATGAATTAGCATGCCTTGATGATAGGGTTCGAAAAACCTTCACCCAATGCAGACGATATCAAAATTTATTATTTTCAAAATTAGTTTATCAGATTTTCCCCAAAGATTTCAACAAAACTATATCATGTGACCCCTCATTGGAACGAGCTCAATGAGCTCATTCCAATGAGGGGTCACATGATATAGTTTTGTTGAAATTTTTGAAAATTATTTTTTCAACTGCTGAATTTGTATATTACTAGGGCACATGCAGACGATTCCTTGGATAAAGGGATAATATTATTCATTCGAGGCTATAGTTAAAAAAGTCATGACATCTTGAAAATTAAATTGTGGGTAAAAAAATACTGACGATAAACCGATATTTCTGTAATTACACCGGTATTCAATCGATATTGGTTTGAAAACCGGTGTATATCGGTTTATCGATATACCGTGCAGCCCTACTGTGCATAATGACATGCTACAAAATCGAATCCATTTTGATTATATATACATTTCCAGCCCCATGCGATGGTTAGTCCATTCTCATTGTTTACATATCCTTCCAAAAATAGTTGACAGAATCACCATGAGGCGGCTGAGTGGTTAGAGCATTGAAATTGAAACTGAAAAATCAATGTTTTGAACATGCCAAGTGGTAACTGCATTGTGATCTTTGACAAGACACTAAATCCCAATTGTCCATGTGTGGGTACGGTGACACTTTGTATTAAGGCATGCTGCACATCAATGTTACTCTTGTCTTCAACCATTGCTAACCCTGCTTATGCAGAGTTAGTAAGTTGGAGAGTCTATCCATTGTTCGCCCTACTTAGTGGTTCTCTGTGGGCACCCTGGCTGCCTCAACCCAAAAAACTGTCTGGACCCAGGGGCAGTGGAACTGGGAGGGGCTTCAGAACCCTCCACATTTTTTGTATGCATATGTTTTAACACAACAAATGACTGATGAAACAAGGGGCGGATCCAGAGCCTACCCCTACATTTTCGCCAGCTATGTTTCTCTCGTACTGGTTCAGTTTCAATAGATTTTGGATCATTTTTTGCAGTAAGTGGAAGCAAACGCTAAAATATATACAGTCTGTTAAAAAATTGGTTAACTGAAGTAGATCGTAATCTTACAGACATACAAGTACCAAATCCACCCCCAGACAAAATAATTCACAGACAGTATAATTGCTGTAAACGTCTGGTAAAGCATACAGGTGAGGTCTATTTATCAGCTTTGGTTGTTACGACAAAAGCTGATAAATGGACCTCACCTGTATGCTTTACCTACATTTTTTAACGGCTCTCAAAGTGTGAAATCTTTCAAATACATCTCCTGAAACAATCATCATCTTAGGCTGTAAAAGGATGAAAGACAAAAGGATGAGGAATATTCTCATTTTTTAGTATCTGAACTTTGTGTTCTCCTTCTACACTATGTGTCATGGGTGAGGACTGAAGAGAGCATCCATTTTAGGACAGATATTATTCACTGTACTATGGCTCAGTATACACAGGTCTGTTTACCCTTTCAAAGCCCTGTATAATGATTTTGGTGTGTGGGAAAGCTATTGTAATCATTAAAAACAAACAATACATTGCTTTTGAATAAAACTCAAAGATGGTGATCTGCTTTTTATCACTCAAATGTGTACGAAAATTTTACCTGCCGACATATTATTATATTGAATAGCACTAAGTTTGCTCTGTATAGTTCTAAAATCTGTCTATATTTACCTGATTCTTAACATCAGGAAGCACACTAATAGATGTTATCATCAGCTTGGTACAATTGTCTAGCAGGATTTATCTCCCCTGATGGTGTTAAACATTGTGTGCTTTTATGTATTGTGGCAAAGGCATCGAACTTATCTGTATGTACTTCAACAAGGTGGCCGGTCATAATACAACAAATTTCTTTGTAGTATGGGAAACAGTTATACTGATTTTATATATGGTTAGATTCATTTCATTATTTCCATGCATTTTATTTTTTGCATTTTTAAGCTATATGAGGGTTATGCTGATGATGCCAAGAACACTGACAATGCATGGGTAGAAACACAAGCAAAAAATTATCATGATGAAGAAAATTTGCTCTCTTTCTACACTATAAAGGTGAGTTTCATGAAAGTTTTGAAAAAAAATTTCTCTTTTGTTGGGTGCTGCAAATCACATATTTTCTATTCCAATTGAATCTTGAATCGAATCGAGTCTTTTATTTAAAATTGAATCAAACCTCAAATCAAATACAGGCAACCTGATATCCAGATGCCTTGATGATGTAGATGGAATATTACCCAGTAAGGATTTTTATTCAAAAACAGAAAAGGGTGTGAGAATTCTGTACTGGGCACTGCATGGGGCTGGCCACTAGCAACTGTGAGCTCATCATTGATATTGCTTGGGAACTTTAAATTTCCTTTCAGCAGTGGTAGTGATTAGTGAAACTGGAATTAGCATAGATGATGGCATGGATACAGATGCTTTTTATGTTAATATAGTGGGAAATTACACTCAGTCTTTATTTTCAATATCATTTATGTACAATTTCTATCTCAGCTACAAGTTTTATGAGGTGACTGATACCAAGCGAAATTCCTGTCAATCGATTCAAAGGAAAACGAATCAGGCAGCCAATTTCAAACAAAATACCAAATTCTGATTTGAAATCAAATCGAATCTCAAAGCTTCGTAGGGCCCTACTCTTTTGCCATTTAGAAATAAAACATCATCAAATAGCCCCTTATGAAAATATCGTCCCCAAAATATGTGATAAACATGGGTCAGAAATCACGTTGAGTCACATTGATTTCAAATTATGTAATCATTCTGTTAACTGAATATATACAGGGTGTCTAGCAATATATGACCATAGGGCTCCTCTAAAATGCCTCCGAATTATGAACATTGAACCAGATGGGGAGAACTGACCTACTTTCAGTTTTGGGAATTTTCTGACGTCACTTGATCCAGTACTAATATTTTGATATCTACCCTTATTATTTCTTACTGTAAAAAACAGTTCCTATTTATCCATTTTGAGTTTTATTCACTCTCCCAGTGAACAATCAAAATGGTGGAGAGTAGTGTTCAACCGATGATTGGAATCGGCCAATACAATCGGCAGATTGTGGGCAATCGGATGACAACGGCAACGGCTGCTGGAACATCGGTTCAACCGATTGTTGCCAAGCATTTTGTGAAGATTCATTAATCACATTTTGTTATCTTCTGCAATTGTTCAATTGTTAATGTAAAATGATGTCAATGATACCATTCAATAAAGTTGAGAAAGAACCACAATGTGTATTCTTAATCTCTCTAGATGCCCCATTACGGGCTATACAAGTTAAACGACATTTAAAGTTTACAATTGAGCGTACTTGGGGCAATGGCCAGTTCATACCAGAAAAGTGAAAGTTGGACTCCATTGACTCAGCTGGCAGTAAAATTACCAGTCGCACGCACTTGGGTGGTAAATGTGGCTCTGAGAGCCACGTTTACTGCCCAAGTGTGCATGACTGGTAATTTTACTGCGACCCCAGTCATAGAGAGCGGATGTGTTCTATCCGATATCTATGACCCCGGTCAAAGAAGTTTAACACTGTGAAAAATGCTCAGTTTCATTTTCTCAATGAGAAGGGTTAACACTTTACCTATAAGTCTGGAAATAAGAAATCTGTCATTTGCAAAATGAAGTCTCCAGAGGGTGAATTTTCTGATGCTATCACATACAGGGAGCCAATTTATCCCTTGGGTACCTCTTTCTGATTAGGCCTAAGGCCTTGATTCAGATTGAGGTTCACAGAGAGTAAATTTAGTGATGCTACCCTGCTGTGCAGGTTATCATCGCCAAATTCACCCTCTGGGGACCTCATTCTGCTGTTGACAGTCTGATTATTTTCAGGCTTGTTTACCTAACATGAAAGACAGATGACATTTGTAAACAACATTCTTGAATAACTAATTTTTTTTCATTTTTTGAATCAAAAACATAGCTTATGACATCATATTGGAACAAGCTCAATGAGCTCGTTCCATTGAGGTGTCATAAGCTATGTTTTTGAGACAAAAAATGAAAAAATTATGAAAACTGAATGGTGATTTTTGTGAATAGCGCTGGCCGGTTTTGGTCATTACATTGGGTAAAGGGTTAATATAGCTGGAAAACTTCATCATTCTTGTGATTTGTAAAAGGGCAGTTGCAGCTTACTTTGCTTACAGCTGTGGTCAAAGCTTTGTTAAGAGTCCTAACAAAGCTCCTGTCATAGCTTTAAGCAATGTGGTTCAAAGATAACAATCTATCATGCCTCTCCATAACATTCAGTCTGATAGAATGATAAGCACTTTTATGAACAAAGTGTTATAGAGGTACTTATCCAAATAAGTTAGTGGACTTTGGGGGTTGTTTCAAAATCTTCAAATTTATTTAGGTTCCCTTGCAGGTAGGTGAAACTTGTTCTGCATCACCTTGTATGCACTTAAAAGAAATTCTAGGTGTAGTTGTGTTCACATTTCTGAATTTTTTCAGACGAAACCAGGCTCAGAAATGATAGCCAGCTGGCGAGATATGACGTCAAAGACTTCATTGTGGGGTTTCCATTCATTCTTACTTGAATGTGCAGCAGAATTAAGAGATGCTTATCTCCAGGAGAAAAAATAATATTCTGATGGACAGTGAAGAAGAAGGTGGTAGAATGTCTGGTTGGTAATGGTTCAGCAGATGTGAGTTAGTCCAGATGACTCTACATGTACAGTTGAAACTGACGGTCCTGCCACAATTAGTGCAGAAAATGCCTGTCAGTTAATGTGCTCCTTACTGCAGAAGAATGAAGTAGTCTGAAATACATAAAAACGTTTGTGTTGTGCAAGGCAAAATATCATGCGCTATTAGCGAGGATGGCAGTGAAATCATGAACTGACCAGATCAAACAGTAAAAAAAATATTGAGACTACAGTATGTGGAGGGTAGATTTCTGCTAAATCGCCATGGAACAGATTTATCACTTAGTAATTATTTACAACTTTTAAGGACAAAACAGCACTTGTAAACTTTCATCACATGGACCACCTGGTTCCACCCGGTTTTCCATGTGAAGAATGTTTGCAAGTGTTTCTTGTGTTATTATGTATGAACTAGGGCTGCAACGATTAATCGTGGTACACCTGAACCGCGATACACTGCTCACGATTCAATATGTATCGTTGTTCACTGTGTATTGCGATACAAGAAATATAAATATAAGACAAAACAGTTACGTAGATTTTGAAATCTGCTGCACTGAAACACTGTTTTTTTGCATACCACCACTGACAGTGCTAAATATGCCATTAACACAGGATTATTCAGTTAACCCTTTACCTAACGTGAAAAGCAGACGACACTTGCAAAAAAAATTCTTGAATAACTAAATTTTTTCATTTTTTGTCTCAAAAACATAGGTTATGACCCCTCGTTGGAACGAGCTCGACGAGCACGTTCCAACGAGGGGTCATAACCTATGTTTTTGAGACAAAAAATGAAAATATTTTGAAAATTAATTGGCGATTTTTGAGAATAGCGCTGGCCGGTTTTGGCCGTTACGTTGGGTAAAGGGTTAACCAAAGGTTGATGAATTCCCTCTAATTTGCTTTTTATTTGATTAATCCATTATATTTTGTTTGACAGAGTTCACAGAGCTCTGTCAAACGAGATATAAGGGATTAAATTGTTTGAACATATTTTTTGAGAGGAAAAAAAAACAGAAAACGGGTGATAAAAATGAAAACCTGAAATAGATGAATGCAAATGGTCATCACTTTGAGAAGTTTCATACTGTTCAAAGAGTGCATTCAAAAATTTGTAATAAAAGGAAGCTACTGGAAATGAATACATGTTCAAAGTATTTGATTGTTGCACTTGCATGGCATGATACATATCGTATCGTGCAGACTGAATCATGATACATAAAGTATCGTTAGGGAAGCATATCGTCGCAGTCTTATTATGAATCATTATAAATACTTTTTGAGTGAGAATATATGGTTCTGCGATTAGGTAGTAATTCACTCTCTTCATTATGTGCATGCAGCCACATTTTAATATCTATTTACATCATTACATATACATGTATCCCAGTAGAGATTAGGAATGATGTTAATGATCTATATTTACTAATATTAGATGTCACGTGACTTTCCTGCGTACTGATTGGTTGAACAGAAACACCCTATTTTCTGACAGTTTGTCAGCGAAATCGCACAGACCTACTATCATTTTTGAAAAAAGAATAGTGCATGGTAATAGTGCACGGTTATAAATAGTAACATTCAAATTCGCTTAGAAAATTCCATTGAAGCGTAAATACTTTCCAAGACATCTTGTCCCATATACATTATTACATTTAGTTTGGAGAAATAAAAATATGTGTATCGAAAGTGATGTTTGTATTAGTGTTGGGGGGCGGGGAGGGGGTTAATGGAATAATGGTATTGTGTTTCTTGGGGTTTTGGTTCTCTACCTCTCTATCCTAGAACTATGAGTGGCAGAATTAACTTAGTTTACCTGTTTAAACCCTGGACCATTTTCTTTTCTCTTTGGCTGTGAATAAGTGTTATAGCCCCCATATTATATTGAGATTGATATATCCTTAAGTTGATAATTATGTGAGAAAGATTTTTTTTTTATTTCTGCATTTTCTGACTGGTCTAACTCTTTTGCACTCAGTGACCTTGTTTACATCTTTGTTACACTGATATATTGTACATATAGCTGTTGATTGTTTAATTGTTTAAATAGGTCAATGACCTTGTTTACTTGAACTTTAACAGAATTCCCCAGAAACTAATAGAACATTGCAGAAACTTCCTCTTCTGGGACATTCTATCTGGTTACTATATAAAGGTTTGTCAACAGAATTGAAAAACTCATTTTAGAAAGCCATTTCAGAAGAACTTATTTTCACAGCAGTTGTTTCCATTGGAGATTATTATTGTTTCAGAACAGTGCATTTATTATAGAAGCAGTGCTTCTTTGTGATTTTGGAAGATTGATTCCAAAAGAGAATTTTGAAGAGAATCTATTCGTCTTGGAAAAGAGAATTTATACTTTCTGTGAAACAGAATAATATTATTTTGTGAAAAGCCAGGATTCTACTGGATTATTTGGAAAATACCTGTGGCGCCAATACTTCGTGGATTTTTACTCCATTTGAATTTTGCAGAGCATTTTATTATATTTTATTGGAGACTGCTGAAATTTCTAAGTGAAAATTTTATTACAATCTACAGTATACTGCTTCTGAAGAGACATTGTTGGATTTAATACTACATCTACCAGCTGGTAACTTTCTTCAGAAGATACTTCACCACTGGATTACTGGATTCTGTCAAACTGTACTTTGGACTAATTCTATAATTGATAAGTACCATTGTTTTTATTTTCTGTAACCCAATTAGTGTAAAAGATCTTTGTATCATTTTTTTTTATATTAATTTTTTTTAATTAAATTTCAGAATAGTTAAATTCATAGTTATTGTTGCTGATTCTCAGATTTCTTTCTGTTACCAATATCATTAATAATTCCACACCGTAACAGAAATTGGGGGCTCGTCCGGGATTGAATATAAGATAACGAGAAAGCTTTATTTGCATATTTCAATTATTATTTTGGCTCACTTTCAAAACATTTAAACTTTCTTAGAAACGTTCAGTATTATTATTTATATAATCTGAGAACCAGCAAACCTTTTCATCATGGTATTTATTGTGACAGAATTTATTTCTGAATTTGAAAGATCTCCTAGTTTGGCCCTTTTAGAATCTCTTAAGAAGGAGGATTTATTTCAACTTGCTCAGTGTCTAAAATTACCTGCCACCCCTGGTCTGAACAAGCATAAACTTAAACAGCTCATTGTTAATCATTATATTGAGGAGGGTCTTTTGCCTCAGTCTGGGTCACCTGTCTCTGAACCACAACCTACTGATGCCCTTGAACTCAAAAAGTTAGAATTGGAACTAAAGAGATTAGAAATGCAACAAGAAATGAAAAGGCAGGAAAATGAAATGAAATTAAAAGAATTAGAAGCTCGACAAAAAGAAAAAGAATTAGAAGCTCAAAAAGAAAGGGAACAAATTCAGGCTCAAAAAGAAAGGGAACTAAAATTAAGGGAAATAGAAGCTCAAAAAGAAATGCACTTAAAAGAATTAGAAATTCAGGCCCAAAAGGAAATAAGAATAAAAGAATTAGAATCTCAACGTCAAGGCTCAAATGTAATTTCTCCAAGTAGATTTGATGCAACTAAACATGTTAGGCTAGTTCCCCCCTTTCAAGAAAAAGAAGTTGATAAATATTTTTCACATTTTGAAAAAGTGGCAACAAGTTTAGAATGGCCAAGGGATGTCTGGACTTTGCTACTGCAAAGTGTTTTGAAAGGAAAGGCCCAAGAAATCTATTCCGCTCTATCTTCTGAGCAAAGCAATAATTATGATACTGTTAAAGAGGCTATACTCAAGGCATATGAACTTGTTCCAGAGGCCTATAGGCAGAAGTTCAGAAATTATTATAAAAACGAAAATCAAACTCATGTGGAATTTGCCAGAGAAAAGCAAAATTTATTTGATAGGTGGTGCCATTCCAAAGAAATTGGGAAAGATTTCTCGAAGTTAAAAGAAATGATGCTAATTGAAGAGTTTAAAGGAAAGATACATTCAGATATAAAGGCCCACCTGGATGAACAAAAAGTTGACACATTAAATAGAGCAGCAGTACTAGCAGATGACTATGCCTTAACTCATAAAATGAGTCGTAACTCTACAAATTTTTGGCTTCACAAGAACTCTTTCCAAAGTGGACCTAAACCAACTTCAGATAAAACACATCCTTCCAATCATCCTTCCCATCCTACAAACTTTTCACCACCTAAATTTAATCGGAAGCCTAATGAGAATAAGTCATCCAATGCCAGCCCTACACCATTACGACCCAACAGTTCAACTAAAACTTGTAATTATTGTAAGAAAGCAGGTCATTTATTATCTGATTGCTGGCTGTTAAAAAGGAAAAATGAGTCCTCTACTTCACAGAATGCACTAGCATGTGCTCCATGCCCTGAAAATTATGTTATAAAGCAAGACGCTTTAGAAAATTATAAGCCATTTATTTCTGAAGGCTTTGTTTCCCTTGATGGGGATAAACACTGTTCCTTACCAATAAAAATACTGAGAGACACAGGGGCTACTCAGTCATTAATGTTAGAAGGCATTTTGCCATTTTCTGAAGAAAGTGCTACAGGGGCACAAGTTCTAATATCAGGTATTGAGTCAAACTCTTTAAAGGTCCCACTTCATAAAATAAATTTAAGAAGTAGCTTAGTAAATGGGACTGTGACAGTAGGAATCAGACCTACTCTACCTGTAAAAGGTATTTCTTTATTATTGGGAAATGACTTAGCTGGTGACAAAGTCACTGTAGAACCTCATGTGGTGGATAAGCCGAGCACAGATGAAAGTATTATTAATTTGAAGGAATGTTTTCCTTTTACCTTTCCAGCATGTGCTGTGACTCGGTCCATGGCAAAGAAAACTGAGGTTGATAACAACCTCAATTGTGTTGATTTAAACAGCAAAGCTGAGGATAAGAACTGTCACAGAATTACGGATTCTGAAGACATTGATTTGTCTCAGACATTTTTGAGTCAGTGTGATGACTCGTCCAGACATTGTAAAGAGGCCACTACACCTGAGAGTGATAGGGGGACCTCCTTGAATGTCATTTCCCGGACATCTTTAATTCAGGAACAGGAAAGTGATCCTGAACTTGCAGAGCCACGTGAAAAGGCTCTAACACAGACTGAAGCCCAAAACTCCCCTGTCTGTTATTTCAGAAAATCTGGTGTACTTATGAGGAAATGGCGACCACCAGAAGTACCCTCCAATAGTGATTGGGAGGTTATTTATCAAATAGTTGTCCCCACTAAATACCGGAATGAAATAATAAGCCTGGCTCATGAAAATCCAATGGCTGGACATTTGGGAATTAGGAAGACCTACTCTCGTATTCAGCAATGTTTTTACTGGCCCAAGCTTCGACAGGATGTTGTTGAATTTTGTAAAACCTGCCACACCTGTCAAATTGTAGGAAAACCCAACCAGAAGATTCCTCCTGCTCCCCTTCAACCAGTCCCTGCTTTTGAGGAGCCATTTAGTAGAATTATTATTGATTGTGTTGGCCCATTGCCTAGAACAAGATCTGGAAATGAATATCTTCTTACCATCATGTGTGCTTCTACACGATTTCCTGAGGCTATTCCTCTAAGAAATATTAAAACTAAGACTATAGTTAAGGCCTTGATAAAATTTTTCACGACTTTCGGTCTACCCAGGTCAGTGCAATCAGACCAGGGCTCAAATTTTATGTCAAACATTTTTCAGCAGGTGATGTATGAGCTCAAAATTAAGCAGTACACATCAAGTGCCTATCATCCCGAAAGTCAAGGAGCTCTAGAACGCTTTCATCAAACACTGAAGACCATGATAAAGGCCTATGGGGAGAATAATGAGAAGGATTGGGATGAAGGAGTACATCTCCTTTTATTTGCAGTCCGTGAAACTGTACAGGAATCTCTGGGGTTCAGCCCTTTTGAATTAGTGTTTGGACACTCAGTGAGGGGTCCACTCACTGCTTTGAAAGAGAAATGGCTCGAGGAAGAGCCACCTGAAATTTCTCTCCTGGACTATGTGTCCACTTTTAAGGAAAAATTGCACCAGGCCAGAGAAATGGCAAATAAACATTTACAGAAAGCCCAGAGTCATATGAAGACCTGGTATGACAAAAAGGCGAAATTTCGCACCTTTAAACCTGGGGACAAGGTGCTAGTATTATTCCCTGTAAAGGGCAATGCTTTACAAGCAAGATATTCAGGCCCTTATATTGTTAAGCACAAGATCAGTGATACTGATTATGTTGTTGAGACTCCCGATAGACTCAAAAATACTCAGCTGTGCCATATAAATATGTTGAAAACTTATTATGAGAGAGAACCAAACTCTCTACCAGTCTCAACAGTCACCCACATGGATGAGCTGGAAAATCTTGTAGAGGATATTCATGAAGGCGGCGAAAATGTACCTCTGAAGTTACAGAACTCAGATGTCCTGAGAGATCTACAAAATAAAACTGATTATTTACTGCCTGACCAAAGAAAAGATTTAGTTGATTTAATTTTCAAATATCAACACTTATTTCCCGATGTGCCTAGTAGGACATCTGTTATTTTTCATGATGTTGATGTAGGAGAGGCAAATCCCATCAAACAGCATCCATATAGATTGAACCCTTTCAAAGCTGAGATCATGCGAAAGGAAATACAGTATATGCTGGACAATGATATCATAGAACCTAGCCATAGCAACTGGAGTTCGCCCTGTATACTCGTCCCAAAACCTGATGACAGTTACCGATTTTGTACGGATTACCGAAAGGTGAACAGCCTCACCAAAACAGACAATTATCCAATTCCAAGAATTGATGACTGCATTGACAAACTTGGCCATGCTAAATTTGTGACAAAATTTGACTTGTTAAAGGGTTATTGGCAAGTCCCTTTAACAGAAAAAGCAAAAGAAATATCTGCTTTTGTTACCCCATTTGGGTTGTATCAATATAAAGTAACCCCTTTTGGCATGAAAAACTCTCCGGCAACGTTCCAGCGCATGGTTAACCACTTAATTGTAGACCTAGATCACAGTGAAGCTTATATTGATGATGTTATTATACACACAGATACAAATTGGGCTGATTATCTAAAGCATATACAAGAATTTTTTGACAAAGTGACCCAAGCCAACCTAACTATTAACTTGGTAAAATCAGAATTTGGCAAAGCAACTGTAAATTATTTAGGTCATGTTGTGGGGCAGGGGCAGGTGAGGCCGATTGCGGCTAAAGTTGATGCCATTGTAAATTTTCCAGTACCAAACTCTAAAAAAGAGCTCATGAGATTCTTAGGCATGGCTGGATATTATAGAAAATTTTGTTTAAATTTTTCAGATGTTGTCTCCCCTTTGACCAGTTTATTGAGCAAAAGGGTTAAGTTTGTTTGGACTGAGGAATGTCAGAAATCCTTTAACAGAATAAAAACTTTATTAAATAATTCCCCTGTCCTGGCCAGTCCCAATTATGAAAAGCTCTTCAAATTATTCATAGATGCAAGTGACAATGGAGCAGGTGGGTATATTGCCCAGGAAGATTCCCAAGGTATTGATCACCCTGTATGTTATTTTTCCAGAAAATTTCTCAAACATCAAAAGAATTACTCTACAGTAGAAAAAGAAACTTTGGCTCTAATTTTGGCATTAACCCATTTTGATGTGTATCTAGGAACCGCCCAATGTCCAATTACAGTTTACACCGATCATAACCCCTTAACTTTTATCAATAAAATGAAAAACAAGAATCAAAGATTATTGCGGTGGAGTTTAGCCCTTCAAGAATATAATTTAGAGATTAGGCATATTTCGGGAAGAGATAATGTTGTAGCTGATGCTCTTTCCAGAATATCCTAATTTAAAATGATATGATCGGTCCCTATTCAATTCAAGTGTATTTATGTTTATTAAAAAAAAAAAAATAAAAATAAAATTGTGAAGATTATGGTGTGTGTGTATTGTAAACCAGTCAGAGTCTGCTAAAATTATGTAAAAGTTTTCAGTACCTTCAAACTTTTTCTTTTAAGGCGGGGTGTGTTATAGCCCCCATATTATATTGAGATTGATATATCCTTAAGTTGATAATTATGTGAGAAAGATTTTTTTTTTATTTCTGCATTTTCTGACTGGTCTAACTCTTTTGCACTCAGTGACCTTGTTTACATCTTTGTTACACTGATATATTGTACATATAGCTGTTGATTGTTTAATTGTTTAAATAGGTCAATGACCTTGTTTACTTGAACTTTAACAGAATTCCCCAGAAACTAATAGAACATTGCAGAAACTTCCTCTTCTGGGACATTCTATCTGGTTACTATATAAAGGTTTGTCAACAGAATTGAAAAACTCATTTTAGAAAGCCATTTCAGAAGAACTTATTTTCACAGCAGTTGTTTCCATTGGAGATTATTATTGTTTCAGAACAGTGCATTTATTATAGAAGCAGTGCTTCTTTGTGATTTTGGAAGATTGATTCCAAAAGAGAATTTTGAAGAGAATCTATTCGTCTTGGAAAAGAGAATTTATACTTTCTGTGAAACAGAATAATATTATTTTGTGAAAAGCCAGGATTCTACTGGATTATTTGGAAAATACCTGTGGCGCCAATACTTCGTGGATTTTTACTCCATTTGAATTTTGCAGAGCATTTTATTATATTTTATTGGAGACTGCTGAAATTTCTAAGTGAAAATTTTATTACAATCTACACTATACTGTTTCTGAAGAGACATTGTTGGATTTAATACTACATCTACCAGCTGGTAACTTTCTTCAGAAGATACTTCACCACTGGATTACTGGATTCTGTCAAACTGTACTTTGGACTAATTCTATAATTGATAAGTACCATTGTTTTTATTTTCTGTAACCCAATTAGTGTAAAAGATCTTTGTATCATTTTTTTTTATATTAATTTTTTTTAATTAAATTTCAGAATAGTTAAATTCATAGTTATTGTTGCTGATTCTCAGATTTCTTTCTGTTACCAATATCATTAATAATTCCACACCGTAACAATAAGAATATTATCTTGCATATATGACCGATGAAGAACCCCCCCCCCCCCCCCCCACACACACACACACATCTAATATAATAAATATAGCATGACTTTTCGTTGACTATGCCAAAATAGTGGTCCTCGAGGAGAGAATAGTCCCTCCACTACGCGTCGGGACTATCCTCTCCTCGAGGACCACTATTTTGGCATAGTCAACTCAAAGCCATGCTATATTTATTAAGTATAGAATTGTACAGAGTTGGTCATGCTGTTTTTCTACAGGAATTGAGTTATATGCTAATGGTGCACTTTGACATGGACAAAAGTGCACTTACTCGATTTGCTATTACAGTGGAACCCTGTTAATTGAATAGCCACCATGCCAATGAAAATTATTCAATTAACAGGAGTATTTAGTTAACAGGGATTGTGTCACTTTCCTGTATTCTAGAGATAAACTTAGTATTTATTCTATTATATCTTGTTTGGCAGAGCTCCATGAGTTCTGTCAAACAAGATATAATAGATTAAATGCCTGTATTGGATGTACTGAGGCCAAATTGGTCTATAACCAAAGGAAAACTGGGAAGAGTCAGCATAGTTTCTCGACATGTTACAAGATTTTTTATTCAATTAACAGGAGTTTACTCTATAACCTATATTCAATTAACAGGTCAAATTTGTACTGGAGGCATGGTAAATGGTTTTGTGTTGGGAAATTATATTCAGTTAACAGGGATATACAATTAAGAGATATCCAATTATGTGGGGTCCACTGTACTTCAAAATAGTGGACAATACAGTCATGAAACTTCTAGTTTCAACTGTAGTGATGCTGTTTTAGTAATGCATTGAAGCCACTCAAAAATCACTGATTCTAAAAAAATGCATTAAGCATGATTGTCTTGATGAGAATTGAAGATCTCCTGATGTCGTTCATTCTGCATCAAACAATAGCATGAAGCACATATTCAAATCCTAATGAGATTTGTACTTTGTAAGCATGTGTATTTACTGCCATCACTGTATCCACAGTTGTAACGATATGGAAGGATCATGCTTGGATACGTATCACCACTCATACGAATTTAGTAAGCAGGCCTTTAAATTCATTTATTTTGGGCACACCATTTTGCCCTAATTTGAGCACATAAAAACCGGAAATAACAGTCTTATCCTGTTATGTTTTATTATCATGCCTTTCTTTGTGTTTCTTTGGTCATATTATGATGGAAATTATTCTAAAATGCAAAATAGGCAGAGAATTGATATATTTTTCTTGATGCCTTCACACCTTTTCTAATTTAGGCGCACCTGTAAAAGATGTGAAATTGTAATCTAAAGGCCTGTGAGTAAGTAAACCAAAGGTTTTTGTGCAGGGAGTCAACCAACCCCTTTAATAGTACAGTGGAACCCTGTTAACTGAATAACCACTTTACCAATGGAAATTATTCAATTAATGGGAGTATTCAATTAACAAGGAGTCTGTCACTTTCCTGTATTCTAGAGATAAAGTTAGCATTTATTCTATTATGTCTGTCAAACAACATATAATAGATTAAATACCTGTATTGGATGTACTAAGGCCAAACAGGTCTATAAATGAAGGGAAACTGGGGAAAGTCAGGGTAATTTCTCGACAGATTACAATATTTATTATTCAATTAACAGAAGTTTACTCTATAACCTATATTCAATCAACGGGTCAAATTTGTACTGGAGGTATGGTAAATGGTTTTGTGTTGGGAAATTATATTCAGTTAACAGGGTTATTCAGTTAAGAGATATCCAATTAAGTGGGCTCCACTGTACAATTGTAATCCTCCATGTCCAGCAGAAATGAGATGATTTGTATGTCACTTTAGCGAAGTAGGAATGTGGGATGGGCATATTAAGTGTACTTAAAACACCCATCCCCCATTCATACACCGATAAACCAACACATAATTCATTTAAATTGTTTTAACTTAATTCAGAGTGTTTGCTTCACTATTATAATATGCTCTTGCACAGGGTTTATATTTCGACGAGTATCTGAGAATCGATTCAAGCAAAGATTCATGCAATAAGACCAGCGGGAACCCATGTAGATTCTTGCAGCACCTCTGCTAAGATTCGTACGAAAAGAATTGAGTCAAGTTAACCCTTTACCTAACATAGTGGTAGCAAATAAAACAATACAAGGCTAACATGACCTGAAATACCCTGATGCACTGTCAATAAAATTGTACAAATATGGCTGTCATTGGAACCGGCTCAAGGAGCCGGCTCCAATGACATCCATATTTGTAAGGTTTTATTGGTAAATAGTGTTGATTTTTTAAAAAAATTATCAAATTGAGTTTATGTTTTAAAAATTAAAAAGTTATGTTGGGTGAAGGGTTAACATGTGTTATCAGTATACAACAGGGGTTCAACCATGGTGGCCTCATGGGATCCTGGGACATTCATATCAGGTATGGATTCTTGCAACCATTTTTGCGAGAATCCAAATAGATTGTCCCAAATTTAGATGAAATATAAGCCCTGCTTGCTTGACCAGAGTCTCTGTCAATTATATCATTGCCGTCATATCAACTTTTGTGCACACGATGATTTTATTACTTTTAACTAAGGTTAATCATGCAGTTTTGGATACTGAAGAGAAAAACCACTGTGAACAACCCACATGAATACTAAGTAACAGCCCACCTCCAGCAGTTACAGTTTAATTGTACTGTTGAACATGCCCATAATTTTTTATTTGACAAATGGGTGAGACAAAGCAAAAACATTCATGCGATAGGAAAAACTCACCTATGTTATGTTGAAATTTCATCAAATAACATTGGTACCAATGATCTTCAGTTTTGCCGTTTCATTTATAACTTACCAAGTTCAAGTTGGTCAAGTTGAGCTATAGTGTCATTGAGACTTTCATTTTTTATTTTTATAATTATTTTTTTGCCATCAAAAGTTGATGTTCTTGCTTTGTTTTATGTTTTGGGTCTCATAATCTCCAGAATAGCATGCATGGTGGTGTATTTCGTTCCTTGAGTGCAAGAAGGCTTTGCAATGCTAAAACATTGCAACGCCATATTGCACTCAAGGGACAAATTTTATTAACATGGGAAAGACATAAACCATTTAAATTTTTTTAAAGTTTGCATTGGTTATAAAAAGAGAGTTTGCAGCAGCCAAAAGGACCATGTGGGAGTCCTGAGAAACAGATTTTTACCCTTTTAGGCCTAATTGGTACTGAACCTCCAACAAATACATGACAGACCCGTTCAGACATGTTAACCTCCAGAATAATTTTTTAGGGAAGCTGAGGGTGATTTTTGGGGAAATGTGATGGATTTCAGGGAAAAGTTCGCTCAGGGACAAAACAAAAGAAAAAACTTGCAAATTTTCAGCTCATGGACCACCATCAACAACAGGTTATATCTAGATCCAGTGGTCAATTATGCTGATGCATTTATGCTATGTTAAAAAAATCATAAAATAATTGTTGATTTGACCCCCCACCCCCTGCCATCCTCTTCTTCATGACCCCCCCCCCCCCCCCCCCCCCCCCCACAGAGCACCACCACCAGTGGTTTGCTTTTATCTAAGTCTAC
This sequence comes from Pictodentalium vernedei, assembly GCA_031216915.1. Classification (NCBI taxonomy): domain Eukaryota; kingdom Metazoa; phylum Mollusca; class Scaphopoda; order Dentaliida; family Dentaliidae; genus Pictodentalium; species Pictodentalium vernedei. The sequence goes on along the minus strand of CM062289.1, from coordinate 325,750,176 downwards.
TAAGCTAATACTTTCCCAAGTATGGAAATGTTAACAGGAAAAGATGTCCTAATGTTCAGTTACTGCAAGAAGATTAGTACTTGGAAAGTATCTTTATCAAAAGTATGCCCTGCACAAAACTTTTCTTTTCATCATTGAAGCCTTTTTTTTTAATTCCATTCGAAATTTTTTGGTTACAGACTGCCAACAGTTTACAGTTCTGTAGTCAGCACAATGGAATAAATGTAGTGTGAGAAAATAAGTCCATTGTGTATAAATATGCAGTCATAATTTTTCGGCACCCTTAGTGACTTTAACCTATTTTTAAACTGTGTTAAATAGCTGAGGTCAAGGTGTTGTTTATGTTTTGATTTGGAAAAGGGATGAGGATTAAAGCTATTCTATGAATAAATAAATATATATTATTTAATTCCTTTTCATATATTTTACTTACCAAAACACTGCATTGAAGGTGGAGTTTTCAATTTTTGGAAAGGAAGTCACCTATTTTCACATCATAAAATAGCCTTTTCTTAAATAAATTTAACTTAAATCCATATTTTACTGCTTCGTGAGTTTTTACCAGAGTTTGAAATGCATGTGATTTGACTCCTAACGTTTTATATAAGTTATAATGGGAAAGATATATTCAACTGTTGTTTTCCAGGATTTTTGGTCCAAAATTGATTTCCGTTCTGGAGGCCAGGAACTACACTGAAATTTCGGGTTTTTCCTGGGCATTCCGGGAGAGTTAACATGTCTGGACCCACCCATTTCGTTGCTTACAGTATTGCATAAGTTGATTCCAATCAATTCCAAAATTTAAAATATTGAATTTTTTTTAGAACCATGCCCAGTACAATGCCTTGTTTTCAAAACCTAGCTTGCATTATTTGACATGTGGTCTTAGCATTCAATTGAAATGTTGAAAGTGTATTCTTGAGAAGACTCCCAACAACTGAATTATATGAGACAGAGTAAAGCATGCAAGTTACATGCTGACACACCTGTCCACTTGCATGATCATTATACTGTATCAGTAGCTGGAAATTGTCATTCTTAACCCATTACCAAATGCGGGTAGCAGACGATACTTGCAGAATAAATTCTTGAATTCCTAAAAAATTCTCAATTTTTGTCTCAAAAACATAGCTTATGACCCCTCATTAGAATGAGATCAATGAGCTCATTCCAATGAGAGCCCATAAACTGCGCTTTTGAGAAAAAAAATGAAAACATAATAAAATTTGAATGGAGATTTTTGTCTGTAGCACTGGCTGGTTTGGTCCATTATGTTGGGTAAAGGGTTAAATGCTGTAAATCATCAATGGTATGGCTGTTATTCAGCTACCTATTAAGGCAAGTCATTAATCAGTTAACTGAGGTTAATCCATGTGATTAATCCATAAAAAAAATCCTTTAACCATTTGAGCTCTAAATTTATCAAAAGACTGTAGTGTTAACTTGTCTTAAATTGTGCAAAGCAAAATCATGCTGCAACGATCCATTGAATGAACTTTTTCACTTTAGTTATGTATGTAACAATTCTTAACCCTTTAAAACCTGGTGTGCATAAATTTTTGAGTGAAGATAAAATTTGTAGTGGACGGGTAGACATTATAGAGAGCAAAAAAATCTGAAGCGAGGCTCAGTAATAATTTAATCCAACAGCTCAACAGAGCTGTTGGATTAAATTATTACTGACTCTCCCAACAAACCAGGATGGTTTCGCTCATTTTGCCTTTGAGAGTATTGACTGAAATGATACCTTCCAGGGCATCAGTGTTGAAAGGGCTAAATGTAGAACAAACTTTCTGAATGTCGACAAACAACAAATTCAAATTTAGCTTTTTGAAATTGGCGGCATCTCTTTTGTATGGAAATATATGCGCCTATTTGAATACTATTGTCTCATTCTGACTTTCTCATTCTTATGTTTCTGACCAAGTTGAGTCAGCAGTCAGTACTTCTTGAAAGACATTAATGAAAGTCATAATCACCTAAAAACTATCGCATATACCAACATTTATCCAGGTACCTCAATTGAAATGAAGTATGAAATGGAGGTGGATCAGCGACATGCAGTTATTTGTATCCATTATAATCAGTAACTCTTTTCCACCATTTTTCCCCATTTTCATGCCTGCTTTCATTGTTTAAGTTACCTACACATACGTCATACAATTATCTCTTATTTCCCTCTGTACCAAACCTACTATCAAATCGCGTCAACATTTTGAAAGTATAATGAAAAATTCACCTTTATACAGTTTGAATGGTAACTTTGATTGTATGCATACCTGTCTTCTTGACTGTATAATATTCAAGTGTTCCACTGGTGGAAACAATCTCATATAAGTTTACAACGTACAGTTAAAACTAGAAGTCCTGTCACAAACTGTGCGCTTATCTAGGCTTAATTGCGCATAGGAATTGTACGCAATTGCCATATCGAATGGCATCCAAAGCACGGCAGGTTCTCCTGGTTACTCATAGCAAACACAAGTAACGTTTCTGCCAATGGACCTCCGGGTTACCCGGAGGTCCATTGGCTGAAACATTGCTTGTGCACAGGCCATATTACAGAATTTGATAGCCTCACTATGGTCATAATGCGTAGATTAAAGCACAGATTGACATGCTATTTGTGTGCATTTCATGACAGGACTTCCAATTTTAACTGTACTGTTGGATCCACACTTACTATAACTGATACAATTGTAGGTATATATTTGAGAACTGGAAATGAATATTGTTTAAACTACCTAACTAATCAACAAATTCAGATCTCTACTTACTTTTGTTAAGGGCACTGGTCTCGAAATAACTGGATTACTAGAACATTCATTGGTCAAAAAATAAAATGGAAGGTTTTCGGTTTCCCGATGGCTTGCAATCTTCGATCACCTTTTAAACAATATACTTTGAATTCTGCAAAAAAATGAATCTGTTCCAATAAGTGTAAAATCCTGATTGGATGAAAGCTGGCATAGTTTCTTTTATGTTTACGGCTCTGGTAGCACATGTTACTGTCTGACATCACAACGCAAAATATTTGAAATGACATTTCCCATTTCGTAAATTGTTTCATCAATGGAGTGACTAGCAAGCTGCTTCATTTTTCTGGATTTTTCACACATGTACAGTATGTGGAGAGTGGATTATCACTAAATCACCTGTGAAGTGGAGTTATCACCCAATTTATAACTTTCAAATTTTGTACATATCGACAAAAAACACAAGCAATGTTTCAGCCAATGGACCTCCGGGTTTAACCCGGAGGTCCATTGACTGAAACTTTGCTGGTGCTGTTTATGCTTTGCAACAAATTTGCAATTATTGCTTGGGTGGAATCTCCACTCTGCAGGTGATTTAGTGATAATACACTCTCCACGTACTGTAGCAGACAGTGTTCCAAATGAAGTGGTGTTTAAATTACAAACAAATTTATGATTTGAACTAAGCTGGAATGAGTTTATCTGATTTATTATATATTCATTGCTGTCGTCGGGTGCACGAGAGGTTTATTTACAAAACTTGTGATCGTTAAAAGTTGCCTTGAACAAGGCAATTTTTAAAGATCACAAGTTCAGTAAATAAGCCTCTCTTGTTTCACGATGTAGGTTTTGTACTGTGGGTAGGGTTGTATTGGAACATATACGTCATTGTGATAAACTGATGTTAACATGGTCTGAGGTTAGCGGCTTGGAGCGTATGTTCAACCTCGATGCTTCGTGTCTCGTTTGAACATAAGCCCTGAGCCGCAAACCTCAGACCATGTTACCATCAATTCATCACAATAACTTATAATGTTGATGATTTTCACAATTTTTATGGCAATGCAAATTGGTTATTTACAAATATTTTAGTTTTTATTTACAAAAGAAAAGTTCTGAGATTGTAAAATGATACAGCATTATCAGTTTTCAGGCAAAGCAGGATGCCATCATGTTTGCTGAGGTGAAATCTGTTATGTTCTTATCTGACAGCAGGTACATGCTTTGTGTTGACATATGGTAGACGTATCTAAACTGTGAAAACAAAACATCAAATGCATTTTCAAATTTAATATCTGAACTGCATCCAGTTATATGAATGAAAACTTGAGTGTAAAATGCATAAATCTGTGAAAAGAATTAATTGTAATTGATTGGTAAATCAATCTGTTCATATTTAAGGGACACAAATAAGTGGACCTTGATTGGAAATAAGGTTTGCTGAATAATTTTATAGCAGTCAGATTTACATTTTTATGCCCCCGAAATAATTTTGGGGGGCATATAGTGTGTGTCATTTCTGTCTGTCCGTCTGTCTGTCTGTCAGGAAGATTTTTGTGTCTGCTTCATAACTCTGAGATGCTTCGTTGGATTTTGTTGAAACTTGGCATACATGTTGCTAATGGGGAAATGATGTGTCGTGCGCAATGTTTTTTTAATTTGATGGATGTCGAGGTCACAGCTCAAGGTTATAGTTCGGGGGCATCAGTGGCCAGGCAGGCACTGTTAGGCTTGAGTATTTTTTAATTTGATTTTTTATTTTTATAATTATTTCTTGACCATTAAAAGTTCATGTTCTTGGTTTGTTTTATGTTTTAGGCCTCATCTACAGAACAGCAGGGGTATTTAGTACGTTGAGTGCAAAAATGCTTTGCAATGCTAAAAGCATTGCAAAGCCTTGTTGCACTTAAGGGACAAATTTATCAATTTTATTAAGTTGGGTAAAATATCGGACATAAAACATTTAATTTTTCTTTTTTTTAAGTTTACATTGGTTATAAAAATAGAGCATGCAGTAGCCAAAAGGATCATTAAGGAAGGCATTAGAGACAGATTTTTAAATTTTTTTTAAGCCTTAACAAACATGCAATTGTGTGAGAAGAGTAACAAAATAGTAGGCTGCACACAGCTGTTTCTAATTGATCATGGATGTAGGGTGGGTGGAGCAGTGGCAGGTTCTTGTAGGCATTCCAGTACTTACGCAGACTCGATTGACATCACAGCATCAATCAGGAATGAGTTACCAGTACTAACTAATATTGATGGGGTATAAAAAGTGTATGCTGAAGCTTAGTTCATAATTTGCAGAGGTGACTCAGGTGAAGATATTTTTTACAATATTTTTCAAAATATACAATAAAACCAATTTATGTTTTGTCATGTTTATTAAAACTAACTTGTTAATACATACAGAATAAAATGTAATTTTGGTAAATTTGTGTTACGTTTCATTTCCAAGAAATATTGTCATCCAACCTCACTAAAAAATGTATTCCGGTTACCCCGATTGAAATCTTATTCAAAATTGAATTACGTCAAGCCCCACAAAATAGATCTTCTGTTTCTCAGGTCATTTTTTGTAAAATTGCATGTGAGCAGGCGTTTGTTATAATATTTTTTATTTTTGTAATTATTTCTTTGTCACCAAAAGTTCATGTTCTTGGTTTGTTTTATGTTTTGAGCCTCATAATCTACAGAATAGCATGGCTGGTGGTGTATTTTGTCCTTCAGTTCAAGAAGGCTTGTAAAGCACTGCAAAGTCTTATTGCACTCAAGGGACAAATTTATCAATTTTATTAATTTGGGTAAAATATAAGACATAAACCATATAATTTTTGTTTTTGTTAAGTTAACATTGATTATAAAAAGAGAGAATGTTGCAGCCAAAAGGACCATGCGGGAGAGCCTGAGAAACAGATTTTTAACCTTTTTAGGCCTAAAATTAACATTTTGAAAACAATCCCTAAACAACCATCTATTTTGACCATTTCAGTAAAGCACCATCTGTATGAAAGTACATTTTTCAAGTCACTTTCACAAAGATTAAAATGTTGATTTGGACATCCACTTTCCCCAGCTGTGCTCGGCCAATTTCTGCCGTATTTTCCGATGTCACTATTTTCAGTTTCATCGACAATCGATGCACATCGATTCGGAGTATGCATTTGTACTATTTGCAAATTCAGTGGTTACAGCTGGCAAGCAACATAAGGTGAGTGACATGATATCAGTGGTGGCAGAAGCTCAACGGATTTGTGGGAATGACGGGTGTTACACATGGCCAAGATACCAAGAACCTGTCACAGTTCATCCGGTTGGGCAATATTTGAAAAAATGGATCCACAGAAATGCTCTTTCCTTGATTCTCAGGTCTTGACAAGCAGGCTTCAAGTAGTTGTCTCCTTTCATCAACTCGATTGACCACTGCCATAACTTGCTGAACAGTGTTTATCCAAATTTACAATAAAACTGCAAACCATGAAGTAAATATGTGCCTATGTGAAAATACAGAATTTGTGCACAAAACACTCAGCACATAGGCACATACACATATTTGAGGATACCTATGATATGGTAATTTTAATGGACAACCCCCCAGTTATCCTCCAGATCAAACGATTAGAGCGTGGTAGACATAAACAACATAGATACATGGAGACAAGCAGAGGGTTCCAAAGGAATCTGAACTGGTAAACTTAGTGGTGGCTGATTGTGTTATTTCTAGAAAGCAACCAAGGATATGGAGAAATGTAAACCCAGAAAACTGCTCCTATTTAATCAAACATACCCTCCGAGCACAACCCTTTGGTCCCTTGCAATTAGAGGTTCTTCGGGAGCCTTTAGCACTACATCCTTTTATTATGAGGATTCTGGAGTTTTATGAAACTTGTTGGGTCCATTTAGGTAATTGATATACTGCCTCATCGGTCAAACATACCCTACGAACACAACCATGTCATATTAAAGGGTTTTGGGTCACATTACAACCACATTCCACCATAGAAACCAAGATGGTGGTCTCCATTAAACAAAATGGACAGTGGAAGCATGTGTCACCCTAACAACACAAGCTGCACATGCTCATTGACACCATGTATATCACTATGGTAATAACGCCACAACATGGCCGCTCACACGGGCTACCATGACGACCCCATTGTAACTGAGTCACGTGACTATGACGGCAATTCCCCTCTCCGAACCTTAATTGGCACGAAAACATTACATACTACAAAAGTGTTTAAAAGTGAGTGGAGTGGTATGGGGCACCGAAATATTTGCCATGCATCGATACAGCTGACGTCCTTTTTGTGTCATGTCAGCAATGCCACAGATAATAATTGTATATTAACCCTTTACCTAACATGAAAAGTAGACGACACTTGCAAAAAAAAATTCTTGAATAACATATCTTTTTCATTTTTTGTCTCAAAAACATAGGTTATGACCCCTCATTGGAACTAGCTTGTTCCAATGAGGGGGTCATAGCCTATGTTTTTGAGACAAAAAATGAAAAAGATTTGTTATTCAAGAATTTTTTTTGCAAGTATAGCCTATGTTTTTGAGACAAAAAATGAAAAAATAATGAATTTTGAGAACAGTTTTGGTCGGTACGTTAGGTAAAGGGTTAACAAATATTTTATGTTAAATTCGACTTCTATCATTTCTTAATGATCGCATTTTTTAGGGAACGCAGTGGCTCAGTAGTTATGGCATTGGAATTCAAACTGAAGTGTCCACGGTTCGATTCCCGACAGGGTTTTTTGAGTTGTGTCCTTGGGCAAGGCAATTAACCCGATTGCACGCTTGGGGCGGGGGGGGGGGGGGGCACGGTGGCGCTGTGTACTAAGACGTACTGCACGTCGATGGTGCAATTGTCTTCAACTAATAATGACCTCGCTTATGTAGAGTTAATACCTTGGGGGTCCGACAGTTGCTCGGTGGTTTTCTCCGGGTATTCCAGACTCCCCCATCCGTAAATGTGTCCGACATGAGGTGACCATAACAGTCGAAAGTGTCATTAAACTCCAATTAAATAAAATAGAATAATTTATAATTAAATAAATAAATAATGATCACAGTTACTAGTTCAGTATATAGAAAATGAAGTAAGATATATTCATTACACGGTTTCATCGCTTTGTCAGTTTGTTAATATGGTATAATCAGTATATTGGCGTTAGTTAATACCATATTAGGTCACTAACAAACTATGGAATAAATATTATTACGCTAGCCAGATAGATGAACCCCCTTTGAACTCGAAAGACCGCTTTTCCAGTCCAGGATCGTGATATAAACTGACTTAATAAAGTAGATTGTTGCTCAGTGAATTTGTGTGGAATACCAATCTAGATTTTCAACGTGCAACCCCAAGGCTGCACGTTGAAAATATTGATTGATCTTCCCACCAAGTAACGAGTATAGACTCTTCCAACAGATGACACTGAACTGGAGTGGAAGATACCACCACGGTTGAAAGGGTTAACCAATGAACGGTCATAACTATTTGTCGAGGACAGTATTATTAATATTATTATTATTATTTATTGGTGTTTAAGGTCACATATTTATGCACAATGGCTAACATGACCGTGACAGTTTTACGGGTGGAGGAAGCCGGAGTACCCGGAGAGAACCTCCGAGCAACTGTCAGCTCCCCATCATACTAACTCCACACAAGCAGTGTTAGCATTGGTTGAAGACAAGTGCTCAATCGACGTGCAGTACGCCTTGGGGGTCCGTCGAATTACCGAAACGCACCGAAACGCGACCGAAACGGACCGAAACGGGAACTCAAACTACCGAAACGGGCCTCTAGTCTATCGATCTGGGCGTCGAAAAGACTGGAACGGGTCTGCGTGCGCTTGACGACCCCCCCCCCCCGCCCCCACTAATCTTGAAATTTTAGATCCTAGGATATCAATACTACTAAATTCCAGACCCACCCCTGATAATCATCATAATTCCATCGCGGTACTGAGAAACTCCTAATAAATAATAACCCATGGGAGTCGTGTTCAAGTTAATTTTCCGACCGTTTCACAGTTAATGGGATAAAGGTTTGATGTGTTTCAGCTTTTAATTTTCACCTGTGTGAAATAAAATTTTACGGCAGATTTTGAGAAAAGGTGCGCCCCCTCTTCCCTCAGTGGTTTTATAACAAAAGATCCTACCCGCCAACCCCGTCTCATTTCAGCAAGCATTATCGCTCAAATGGAACGAAGTAAAGTGTGCATGGTCCAAAATGAGCAGTGAAAGTATCAGAACTGAATGAATAAAAGTCATTTCTATTGGTTGAGCGCCCGACCTAACACAAAGTTTGGGATCATGTTCTTTTTAAACCAGAGCTTTATCACAATAACAACACAAAGTGGCTGGTTTAACGATGTAAGCTGGTGATGTGTTTGTTGTCTTAGCGATGAGGTCTGTAGGCATGTGTTGGGAGGTCAGAAACGTGTGGCTTCAAAATTTTCCAAGTGTGAAAAGATAGCTTGCTGCTTTGGTTTCTTAGTGAGAGTGACGGTACATCTGTCTGCACTTGTGAAATCCAATAGAACCGCAGCGTTTTCGATTTCCAAATTTACACCACGAGTGAAATAAGGGAGTGGCACACGAGATCTCGCGAGTGTGGTATATCTCCTAACCCACAAGCGGTGTAAATTTGGTAATTGACATATCCCACAAATGACGTAAAATTGATAGTGTATTTCAACAAGCTCTGCTGGTGGGCAATGAAGTAATGTGGTCAAACAGTGATGCGCAACGACTGGTTTTATTGTGAACCATTAAACAAACTAAAATTTATGTCATTGGTTGAATAGTAGCCTGGTCAATACCACAGTGAGAGTCCCGAGCAGTGCCCCGGCATTGACCCTAAACGCAGATAAATAAATGGTATAAAGATGGATACCATTAGAACCAACGGGGACCGTCGGTCTCACTGATATCCATAACAGCATGGTAGTTCTCAATCAAGATAGTTAACCCTATCCCCAACGCTTGTAGCAGACAACACTCATGGAAAAAATATTGTGTAACTAAAAAAAAACAAATTTTTCACTTCTAAAACGTAGGATATGACCCCTCATTCGAACGAGCGTGTCACGGCAGAAAGACCTTATCGCCCGTTTTAGTCTTTTGGGTGCATGTTTCGGTAGCTTAGTCGCCCATTTCAGTCGCGTTTTAGTCCTTTATGGTAGGAAGACCCTCTTGTCGCCCGTTTCAGTCTTTCGGGTGCACGTTTCGGTAGATTACTGTCCCGTTTCGGTCCGTTTCGGTCCGTTTCGATAGCGTTTCGGTCCGTTTCGGTAATTCGACGCACCGCGCCTTGGTACACAACGCCACCGTGCCCCCACGTGGGCAATGGAGATGAAGTGTCTTGCCCAAGGAAACAACGCGGTTGCCGCAGGTGGGATCGAACCGAAGACCTCTCGGCTTGCAGCCTGTACCCCTACCTACTGAGCCACCGCGCTCCCGTCGAGGACAGTAATATACGGACAATATTCACTAGTAGTGACCACGCATTAATTCTGCTATATATTAATAATCATCTATGTCCGCTATTTTTTTCATTGCAAAAGTCACTGTCTGAATTAAGCTAATTGGCACTTTAGAAAGTTTGTTGTTTTCAGTTCAAAGTGTCGGAAAACAGGCAGACTTGTAAATCTGTCCAAAAATATGGGGGGGGGGGGGGGGGTGGGGGTGGCGTGTGTGTGTGTGTGGGGGGGGGGGGGGGGGGTAATAAATAAAAAATAATATTTTCTTGGCGTTCAATGAGATGTTGGATTACTTCCCTTCCATTGCAATCACTGCTCGTTAGCATTTTTAAACAAATGACAATCAGCATTTTTAAACAAATGATAATGCCAATACGAAAATTTAGCGAAACATGAAACGGTTTGAAAACATTAAGTAGACTAGCATAATAAACACATTAGAGGAAGTTTAGTTTGAGGACACTATTTATTTATTTATTGGTGTTTAAGGTCATATACTTATGCACAATGGGTAATCATGACCGTGACAGTTTTACAGGTGGAGGAAGCCGGAGAACCCGGAGAGAACCACCGAGCAACGACGAGCAGCTGCCAGCTCACCAACATCGTAACTCCGCAGTGCAACACAGGCAGGGTTAAATTGGTTGAAGACATGCGTACCATCGACGTGCAGTACGCCTTAGTACACGGCGTCATCGTGCCCCCATGTGGACAATCGGGGTTAAGTGCCTTGCCCAAGGACACAACGCGACAGTCCGAATTGATCGCTCAATCGGTCATCCATCCAATGATTAACCGGACTCGACGTTGCTTAACTTCGGTGATCTGACGAGAACCGGTTACCGCAACTCTAACGCGCCCCCCGTTGAGGACACTGTATCACATTAGGCTCAATGAGAACAATATTAGGCTCTGCATTCAGAGTCTGGTAAAGGTTTCTGTCCATGTGTTAACAGAACAATAACATGAGCTTGGAGGTTATTATGATTTATTTACGGTCCGAGAGGAATGAATAACAGCCCGGGGGGTTTTACCGGCCCCAGACGAAGTCGAGGGCCGTTAATAAGCCAGAGGGCCGTTATTCAGTCCCCGAGGGCCGTTAATAAACCGGGACTACCGACAAAATCATGTTATTACTATTATTACCATGACCGGAAGCGGGCGGCGGGATGTTAATGAATTTTGTTTTCATTAACTCCCGCCGCTCGCTTCCGGTTGCATGACGTCGTAAATTACTGAGTTTCAGCGGCCCGCTAAACTCCATTAATATACTAGGGAACGCCCACTAAAGTGGTAATAATATGTATTGTTCCATAATTAGTAGGAGTCGGTAAGACAATGCAGGTCCGTATAGCAAAGGGCGCGTAATGTGTAGTTTCCCACAAACATTGCTTCTATAATAAGAATACGTGAATGAAATTTCAATAATATGGGCTAAAGCCACCATGCAGCAAAACATTTTTACAAGTGCAAATAAAAATTACACCTTAACCGTGTGTGGTTTTAAAATGACGTTTGGTGACATTAAGTTTATATTTGCACACTGTGCTGTTAAGTGACGAAATCCCATGAATGCCATCTACTCCCCACCAAATGAACCAAAATGTCCCTTCTCGTGGCATTTCGGCGTCCTTTGAGTGGACCCCGAAAGACCACCCAAAGGATTCTTTGATGGTATGTTTTCATTTTCGAGATGAAAATCGATCCGAGAACACATCGTTTCTCCACACCAAAAGTGTTGCCCATCGACCAGTTGCTCAGAAAGGCTAAATGAAATGTGTGGAGGGAGGAGGGACGTGTGTGTTCTTTCCCTTATTTCATTTTACATTGCGATGGGTTAAGAGTTTGTAGCCCCATAGGTCTCTCCCGCATAAAGAAAAAATCAACTTTGCCAGTTGGAGAACCCCAGGCACCTCTTAACTGGTTGAGTGCTGGAAGCCCATATTTGGGCTTTATTCTCAAGTGCACGTGTTGCAAATCAAAGTCTTCAAAATTTGTTGATGTCCTTCATATTATCTTTGAAGAAAAATTATTTAGTCTGTGTCGAACTTCTGTGTAATAATTTTTACAAGGCAAGGAAGGACTTGTGAATAAAGTTTGGTAACTAAAATAATTCAGCACTCGACCAGTTAAGACTGAAGGCATTACTGGTATTGAACAAAATAAAACAAGAAATTTCAAGTCATGAATATATCAATTATATTCACGGACTTTGGGTATGAGCAGTAAATAAGGCTGACAATTTATGGAAAAGTTGGGGACTTGTTCCCCCACTCAATCCCCCCTCCCAATCAATCCCCACTCTCCCCCGTAGTCACGCCGCTGGTATCGACTCATTTTATTCATCTCATTTTGTTATCCCACACATCCCCTTCCGTGATAACAGATTTAGCTTCTTGCAACACGTTCCTCTCAAAAATTGAATGAGTTCACAGGTTTTAAATTACTAATAAAATTAGGGTAAGTTCTGGCAATACAATAAAATCAGTCATCCCCGTTCGGGACGACCCGCGTTGTGTCCTTGGGCAAGGCACTTTATCCCAGTTGCCTACATGGGGACATGATGACGTCGAGACCTAAATCGTGCCGCACGTCGATGGTGCACATGTCCTCAACCGCTGTAACCCTGCTTGAGCGGAGCTTGAACAGAGTTATAATGCTGAGGAGCTGACAGTTGCTCGTTGATGCTCGGTGGTTCTCTCCGGGTACTCCGGCTTCCTCCACTCATAAAACTGCCACGGCCACGATTAGCCATTGTGCATAAGTATGTGACCTTAAACACCAATAAATAATGGTAAAAATCAGTCTTATCACGCAAGAAAGTTTCGATGGTCAGAGTTACAAACATTTTTTCATGTATTACAGTGCTAATGAAATTATCATTTTGGCTAAATAACAATGTTTGTTATATAAAATATTTTTTTCGTAACATATCAAGTATTTATTTAGTCATTTCAAATCAGTAAAAACAATCCACGAGGTTCTTGTTAAACTCAATTCTGCGACAAAGTCCTTCGGAATAGACTTTATGATCTCCCTTTGACCATAACAGCCATTGTTAAACTGCGGACGTGACACTGTTTCCTATTCCCAGTTCCTGAATCGACATTCGTTATCAACCGATTTTATCGGTTGATAACGAATGTCGAATAAGGAACTGGGAATAAGTATTCGTTGCCACGCCCCCACCCCTCCCGCTAAACTACCGTGGATGTTCTTGAATAAATACTGGCTATTTCTCTCCAAGATGTGGTGTAGAGATTTCTTTACATCTGCAGTCATTTTAGGACCCATCATCCCCTGGTCTGTCTCTCTTCCCATACTTTATTCTCCTATTGAGAACGAGGCTGTAATTGTGCCGTTTCATTTCAAACTGTTTTTACATATATTCCACGAATGGTAAAAGGGTTTCGTATCCATCTGAGTTCAATAGTCGATAACCTAAAATTACAGTGGTTCTCAAAATTTCATATCTCGGTGAAATTTGGAAATTCCCTGGACAAATGCGCAATAAAGGTTTCAAAACTCACATTTACTTTCATTACCCCCCCCCCCTCTCTCTCTCTCTCTCTCTCTCTCTCTGTAGAGAGAGGGCGATCGCGAGGTAAGAGACGGAGACGTAGAGTTAATGGCATAGACATAGACGTAGAAACAGAGAGAAAGGACTCGAATCGGACGTGCTGACTGAGATAAGGTTAAGCATTCCATGGGTAATGTAGCTTTTCAGATCCGGCAGTCTAACTTTCAAGTAATATTTGCGCATGCCGTTTCATTCGAAATACCACACTTATTTTTAGCGCTTTTGATATGTTTTATACTTTATCGGAGTAGCCAGTTATTTCGGTTACAGGAACGGAAAACAGGTTTGGATTAAAAATTGCACATCCCGGCGAAAGCATGATTGAGAGCACTTCTGGTATAGTGGTCGTGTAGTCTACTCGCTATATCTGAGACAGGAATGGAGTTAAGGGCCTATATAAGTAATGAAATTTTGTTTATTTTGAAAATTCTCACCTCCGATATTCCTTCAATTCAAATTAAATATACACAAAATGTACATCAAAATGAAGGTTGGGATGTATAGAACACGAAACACATGTGTAATCAACTCATAGAGTCGACCGTAGGCACCACTGATTCCTGGAAGTCTGCTGTCGTATTCGCACCAGAACTGATAATTTAATAATATTTCATGAAAACAACTTGTGGCCAAGTGTGCTTTACCCACCCAAGAACAAAGCTAGGGGATAAAAATTCTTCAAAACACGGCGACAGAGTTGCATTGGGGAAAATTCCAACGCCTTTGCTTTTGTTTACGTATGAGTATACTTTCGATTTCCGGCCGACGTCATCGGACAGAAAAAGCATGTAAAAACAACGCCGTCTAAAATCAAATAATGAAAAAGATCGCCTTCATACAGTATACTGTTATTAGATATAGATTGCACAGTTGCCATATTCAATGCAAGGTATCATGATACCTGTTGAAATTTCCTAGAATTACGATTTTGTTTTTTGATGGAAATTCGTTGTAACGAGTGATATGCGCATGTCTGTCGAGCCTGGAAACCATCTTCAATAAAAAATGCAAACAGTGTTGTCCTTTTCCAAAATGCAGACTTATCGCTGTATTCGAAAGTGTTTTGAATGCCTAGCTTTGTTATTGGATATATGAAGCATATTTGGCCACAAGTTGTTCTGATGAAATATTATTTTATTATCAGTTCTGGTGTGAATACGGTAGCAGACTTCCAGGAGCCAGTGGTGCCTACAGTCGACTCTACGAGTTGTTTACATATGTGTTTCGTGTTCTATACATCCCAACCTTCATTTTGATGTATACTTTGTGTATATTTAATCTGAATTTAAGGAATATGAGAGGTGAGAATTTCAAAATAAACAAAATTCCATTACTTATATAGGCCCTTAAGTTCTTACTTCCCACAAACAACAGCAAGGTTAATACGAGGGCCCGGCAAATCGCGATAATTTGTTGAAATCGAATCTCGAATTGAATCGGGCAAATGAGTTTACATCGAAACGAACCTAGAATCGAATCACATTTCGAATGGCTGCGCCTGTTGTACTAGTTATCGGGAATTAACTCCTCCCCTTCCTTATATCAGACAGTATTTAGTGTAGGGTAATTTTATGTGTACTTGACTGTTGTGTACCAAAGCACGTCCAAATGTAGCAATCTGACATATTACACGAAATACTCACTGATATAAGGAGAGATAATTCACATTTTTTCATTTAGCAATGTTGTGGAGATTTGCATTCTTCCAGAATATCCTAAACGAATTTCGAATCGAATCGAATATGTGAAACGATTTCGAATGAAATTAAATCACGAAGCTTCGCTAGGTCTCTGTTAATATCATACATGCAATTTGCAGCATTAGTAGACCTCTATAATGGGGATGTGGGATGGGAGAATGAAGAACATGTGGCTAGTGAGTGACTCAATTGAGAGGGTTAATATGATAATCGGAGAGATTGGAAAGAATGGAGCGAGGGATGTCATCAAGCATTATTATTATTTTCCCTTGTCCGACGGCCGTATTTTACAGAAGGAGTTCGAGTTATAATTTCACAGCAGCAGTTTCTTCCAGGAAATCACATTAATTAATAACGGCGAAAACCGAGCAGGGTCATACACAAAAATGCAGTTTAAATTTTGTTACATTTTCATTCTCTGTAAAAAAAATGTTTGAGCTCGATCTTATGAGGGTGTCATAAATAAGACATTTTAGTTATTCAAGAATTTTCTTTTCTTTACGTGTTTGGTAAAGCGACAAAGCATTACAAATTCACCCTCTTTTGGAGTCGACTGTGCTCAGCGTGACGTGGAATTTGTTTGTACTATTGCGGTCGCGCCTTTTTTATTTTGAAGTAAGATTTTTCATTATTACCATTTTAGCGTGCATTCAGTAGTATAAACGGAGATTAATATCGCAGCAAACACCGTAATGCATGACGTCATGCAGCTGGAAACGGGTGGTAGGTCGTTAATGAAAACACAATTTATCAATGGCCCGCTTCCGGCCCTGGTACTAATAGCAATATGATTTTGTCGGATGTCCCGGTTTATCAACGGCCCTGTGACTTTTTAATGGTCGTCGACAGCGTCTTTCTGGCCATTAATAAAGCCTCGAGGTGTTATTCACCCCTCTCGGTCCGTTTATAGACCATAACGGTCTCCAAACTCATGTTATTGTTATATTTATTTATTATGGTGTTGGGAGCGCGGTGTTACAGTGGTTACGACATTGGACTTCAAACCGAAAGGTTCACGGTTCGATCCCCACCAAGGGTAACTGCACTGTGCCCTTGGGCAAGGCACTTAATTCCGACTACTCACGTGGGGACATGGTGATGCTGTGAGCTAAGGCGTACTGTACGTCGGTGGTTCACCAATGCTAACTCTGATTACGTGGAGTTAGTACGTTTTGGGAGTCTGACAGTTGCTCGGTGGTCTTTCCGAACACTCTGCAACACTGTCCTACACGTGGTGACCCTGGCTGTGGAAAGTGTTGTTAAATTCCAATAAATAAATAAATAAATAAATATGGTATTAGTTTGCATACTGTGATTTTCAACTCGAATAAACAGACATAGATGATGCTAGTGTTAATTTTGCCGGGAATAGCTTTAGTGCTGAAGCTCTTTGCTTTTCTGTTATAAAAAAACATACAAATATGTTTGTGATTGGAGCAGGCTCGGGGGCCATATTTCTACGACTTTTATTGATAAAAGTTGCAGTCATTAATTCTGATGGGAATAATTTAAGTCCAAAACCTCATTTCATTCGGCATTTGAAAATGTTCTCTACATATATTTTGTCATTGAACACACGCAAATATGGGTATGATTAGCAGGCACATTTCTATTTGTATTTGACAAAGTTGAAGTTTTTAATTTTGTTGGTCTCAATTTTATATCAAAGGCTCTTTTGTGCATTTGATTGATTCACATCTCACATATTTGTTGCAAATTACAAGAACCTGCGTTTCATTTAGGGCCTTACACGCCAAGACAGTTCAATTATACATTGTTTGTGTGTAAGCATTGCGTGTGACACACAATCCAAACAAACATCAACATTAACCCCAGATATACTGATAACGCAACAAATTTTCTCCAACCATTCTGTTTTTCCCTTGTTTAACTATGAATTTAACCAATTATATCTTGTTTGACAGAGCTCAGAGAATTGATGCAATGGCCTTATGGTCAAGATCCCAAAGAAATCCCCGAATAACCCTGCCATTACCATCTGTAGGGGGAATAGTTGTACTGTCAGTAACACAGAAGTGGTAGCTACTAGCGTCCATGGTACCCACCACCTGTGGTGAAGGCTGATCACAAAAGAGAACAGTGGCAAAGGGAGTGGAAAAACGTAACAGAGAGCATATTACAGTGGTAGTGGAATGCAGTGCAGCGATAAAACACATCGCTGTAGAAATAGATGCAGTTGTGAAATTGGTCTTCATAGACATCCGTAGTAATAGTATCAGAGCGCTTGTAACGAGAGAAGAGAATGATGTAATAATAAAGGTTATTAATTGGTTAACCCTTTACCCAACGTAACGGCCAAAACCGGCCAGCGCTATTCTCAAAAATCGTCAGTTAATTTTCATTATTTTTTCATTTTTTGTCTCAAAAACATAGGTTATGACCCCTCGTTGGAACGAGCTCGTCGAGCTCGTTCCAACGAGGGGTCATAACCTATGTTTTTGAGACAAAAAATGAAAAAAATTAGTTATTCAAGAATTTTTTTTGCAAGTGTCGTCTGCTTTTCATGTTAGGTAAAGGGTTAATTTCATAATGGCCGAGATATCTTCTTATCAGCATGAGACCGAAAGGCGAAGGGTATTTGAAATTACCGCGGGCTGAATCTCGGCCGATATGAAACAACCAAAGTAATGCCTCTTTAACCCTTTGAACCCTGGTGGTATCTTCCATGTCAGTTCATGGTAGCAATAGGAAGAGTCCATATTTATTATTTGGGGATACACCAATTAATATTTTCAACCTATGTTAACCGCGATCGCTTCTCCCACCAATGAAATATTGATTGGTCTACATCACACATTACCTTGCAGTCATCCCCCTTAATGGCAGTCATCCCCCTTAATGGTATTATGACGTAGCTTGTGACCCGCCGAAAAAACTGCATCTGGAGTTCAAAGGGTTTATAAACCAAAACAAATAATTAGAAAATGTTCTCAGACATATTACAGTTTTCTGACAGTGTTTTTGTTTCTCATTCTTATCATAAAGTCCGAAGTTTTCTCTTCTTCGATTTCAGCTATCCGAACGTCTCGACTTCCCAAGTGGGGAAGCTGCTACGTTCGGATAGCTGAATTATCTCTTCGAGTTGTAACCATATCATCTGCAATCCGAAGCTTCGGTTGCAATTTTGCCGAAATGGCCCCCAACAATTTAACCCAAATCGTCTGTTGGGAAGTTATTTTCACTTTATTTTTTTAAAATTTTTGTGAGACAATCTTTAAAACATGTCTTTTGAAGAAAAAAATATATGTTACTGTGCTTACTTTTATTTAGAAAAGGGGCGTATTGCCAGCGGACGATTTGGATAGCGGACGAAATGATACGATACGATCTCTTTCCCCACTTCGATGAATCTCCGCTTATGACTCTAAATTTTATTTTACGATAAATTTCATGTACAACTCTCTTCTTTTTTCTCTCCATCCATCCATCCATCCATCCAATCCTTACTTATTGCCACCATTAATTCCTCACTATACCAAGATTACTCACTTTTGCCTGGTAATGCCAAATTTTCCAGAATGCGTCGGCGAATAAGGGTGGATGATTTCGTTGTAAACGAATTGTTTGCGCCTAGCAACGCATTAAGGACGCAATTCTAGCTTGGTTCATATCTGTCGAGGTAGCGTCATATCAGCCGAGTTGGAAATCATATTAGCCGAGGTTGATAATGGGTTATTCTGGGAAAGAAAATCATATCTAATAAATAATAGCTGGAACGGTAGAAGTCTGGAACAATCGGCGAGTAGTGAAATCGGTAGTGATTCTCCAGTACTATAATATTCAGTTCCATTCAATGATTTCTTTATGACTTGCGTTACTTTATTGGAACTTACAAACAATAAAGTGTCAGGGATAGTCCATCAGGCCTGGCATTCTGAAAAATGCAGGAGGGCAAAAAATCGCTCTCCTCAATCAGCTTAGGAGAGCAATTAGCTTTACACAGCATTTTAAGTATCCAGTTGAACGAACTCCTTGAAACTGAAACCAACAGACTACATCAGTGATTTTATTAACTTTACTAAGGTAAAGCGAAATCTCTTAGACATCTAGATGTCTCACTCAACAACCGAACACATACTTGACAAGACCTGTGTGTGTACCCAGACCTGTTGTCCAAGAAAGTCATACGCCTACCACTACCACCTTCAACCCCCAAAGGGGGTTGAAGGTGGTAGTGGTAGGCGTATGACTTTCTTGGACAACAGGTCTGCTTGAATCTACAGTCACATCCTGGTGCAAGTGCTTCAAGTGACAGGATAGTAGTAATGGTAGTATATTATAGTGTCAATATTCCTTGAATAATTACCCCTCAAACTGTGATGTCAGTTGTTGAACTTGAAACTGACAGAAAAAAAAATATTGCTGTGACCCATTTTGCTTCAAATGATTGCCACTGTGTTTGGGTATTTTTGCAGGCATTACCTTTCACCACTAAACCACTTTCAAAATGAAATTACGTAATGTTATGTGACTTCGAAGTTAAATTACATTTTTGCTTTACAACAAAAATTTAATGTGAGCATAATACATGTAATCTCAATCATCCCAGACCAAAATATTTAGGAGGGTAATTTTTCGCTCTCCTTAATTCTTTCAGGAGGGCAGTAAGGAGAGCTAAAAAATCGCTCTCCTGAAATTGCCAAGCCTGGTTCATTGGAACAATTGTGTATAAAAATTTAATGGTCAGGACAGGTGTGAAAGTGTAACTTTACTGGCCGTGGATCCTAAAGGAGTAAGCTGAAAATTGTCACCTCGATCCATACACAGAGGATGATAGACTTTGACCATTCTGAACAAGAACACAGATCAGTCCGCTCATGTGGTATAATATGGGGCTTTAGTTGTTGAACAGAACCAGCAGGCGTTCCCTTTGTCAAAGATAAACTGAAATGGGTCGGACCGCCCACACCTTTCTATCACATCGGTCACCAGGAATCACTGAAGGACAACCTATGTTAACCGCGTTGGTTTGCCAAACTGAAGATGGCAGCCTAAAATAGCCACGGGGAAGGCAGGTAGAATAGTTGATTTCCAATCCCCAATAGTCTTCATTTAATAACAATTGCGTTTACCTGAGTACAACCATTGAACAGAACGTAACCCTAGAATATAACAGCACTCTTCACCACCCCATTAATACCCACAACAATGCTGGTACACCAGTGTATCCTAAGATCAGTTATGTTAAAAATTAACCTAAGTCCACTGGATTGATTTTTAACCCAACTGATTTTAGAGTGTGTGCAATCTCTCAAACATATGGATTAGTGGCGATCCTGTTCAAATTCGTATTAGTGGCCAGTGAGTGGCTGTGAGTGCCATGTTCAGTAAATAATGAAAAGTGTGAAGACACTTGGATGCAGCAGGCAAGATATTCAGCTCATGCAAACGCCAGGGAGCTATGAAATAATGAAACTGTCATAAAAATATCTGAATACATTTGAAACTGCCAATGGTTTAGTAGCATACTAACTACGACCGAGAAACTTCACCGATTAGCGATTTTTCCGAAATTCATAGATCAAATCCTCAACGATAAAAAGAACAGTGCAAGAAGAACAAGTGAGCAGTGTACATTGTAACCTGCAGGATTCTCCACCCAGTTGATTTGTGTTAATTTTTAACCCTTTGAACCACGCGGCCGCTTTTCCGGCCAGGAACATGATACATCATTACGTCATTAAATAGGATGGCTGTTCAGTAAATGTGTGGGGTAGACCAATCAATATTCTCAACGTGCAGCCGGGGCTGCACGTTGAAAATATTAGTTGGTCTACCCCAAATAATGAATATGGACTCTCCTAATTGCTGCCATTGAACTGGCATGGAAGATACCACTAGAGTTCAAAGGGTTAACCCAACTGACTTTAGAGTGTACCACTACGAATGATAATAATGAAATGTCTATAGTGCAAACATATAACAAGGATAAAAGTTCCAAGGTACTGAACAACACCATATAAGATGTAAATATAAACAGTATTTAAGAACATGAAACGTTTGGTTAATCAACATCAGTATAATATTTTTCAAATAGATAAGATTTTAACTTTGATTTTAAAAAAGGAAGATACGAGACGGGGCAACAGATTCAGAAAACTTATTAAAAAGTCTATGCGCATTGTAACTGAAGGAACGTTCCCCCATATGAGAGAAGGTCGCACGAGGTCTGTTTCAGTAGGCCGTGGCATGAAGAGCGAAATATGCGTTTTTGTACGTACTTTTTGACAAAATCTGAAAAGTAAGCGGGAGCTTGATTTGGTTGTGTCTTGTATGTAAACACAAGAATTTTGAACACATTTCTAGCTGCAGTTGGTAGTCAGTGAAGATTTTTCAACTGAGGAGTAATGTGGTCGTTTTCCCTAGAGCAAGTCACAATAGGAACAGCTGATTTTTTTACAATATGCAGTCTATGTATGTTTGTAATATCAGAAGGTTTACTGATTAACTTTGTATCAGTAACAGTTACACCACAACAGTGCACTTGTGAAAATAACTTGTATGATCATAACTGGAAACATTTTCGGCACACCCCACACCCGTGCATATTCTTAGTTCAAGTAAGCATAGCCAAGAAGTTGAAATTAATGAATGGGAACAAAACGTTGCATCCAATTCAGGTCAGGTATCTATATTAGGGGAGGGAGCACATGGATCTTTTATGGGTGCAAGATCTTTATGCCATACATATGTAGGTATATACGAAGAACGATGTCGTGAATTTGTGGACGGAATGGAAATGTATGCCCCTCGCGATGGTGGGGCCACGGGTATATGTTTGAAACAAATTCCCATGTGTGGGCCCCCTCAGAAGAAATATTTGAAAAAACATGCCCCATGTGACTCTATTTGAAGGTATTATGACACTCGAAAGAACGTCAACTTTTAGCAAGCGTGGTACGTTATCTGTAATTTCATTTGCGTACGCTCCATGCAGTATCCCGGTGATTTAGTTACAGGCATTAACATCGCCCTGCACATTTTACTAGTTGCCTCTGTGGCACTACGCCTCATCCCAGGGCTGCCTTATCAAATAATTTCTACGCCACATCTCATCAGGCCTATCTGGGCCTACGCCCAGGTAGGCGTGGAGTGTGAAGTGGAAATAACTAGATATATCCTGCCGATAATAATTTAGGAAAAGTGTGCCTCAGATGTAATCAGGGGGCATCACAAGTGCGAGTGCGCAATAGCGCCTCTCAAGAATGAAGCGCCGATCACTGAAGGTAGGCTGTGGTTTGCTGAGCTACACATGCGACATTCTCGTGATTTATTATCGACGCCTTTGACAATAGTTTAAACATTCTTTCAAACTAGATTCCGTTTTCTATTTCTGGAGGAAAATAATAATTTCCTTGGAATATAGATAAGGATCAAGAGCGAATCACTGCAAACCTAATCGATAACAGCGTATTGGCCTGAAGGCAATGAAATGACAGGTAATTAATCCGGATTACAGAGATCTAATTATTACGTGGTTAAGTCAAGTCACGGAAATTATTAATTCGCATCACTGAAATCATTAAGATTTGACAACATTAATGGATTTTAATGTACTGGAATAAAGAACAATTTCTTGCAACCACACATGTACGCATTCTACTTCAATTACTCTTTAGAATCAATTGTATTTGACATTAATAACCCGAACCGAGTCGTGGTGTGCCATGAGTACGTGGGTACGCGATCGTATCTACAATTTGTTTTTGCACTGGGTATAGACTGCAAAACATTGAATAGCGGCTCTTGTGCTGCACAAGACGCGATAACGTAATAACGTATAGTGTAGAAACGACGTATAGAGCAGAAAAAAATCAATGTATAGTGTAGAGACGACGAATAGCGTAGAAAAAATCAGCATTTTGTGTAAAAATTCTCCCAACGTGCAATGATGTAGATTGAATTTAACGTATAGTGATGCTGTATAGTGTAGAAACAAATTTAGACTTCGTGAGTTGTTATACAAAACCGACATTTTTTATATGGAAATTTTATTAAAGCTAAAGTCGTGTTTGTTACTTCTTGGCGACCAGCTCGAGTACGCAGATGGGTGTACATAATAAGAATGCGGACTGGTCCATCCTGGATCGGTGTAGAGTGGACCGGACCGTGAACCGCGACCGCGGACTGGATCGCGGACCGCACCGACCCCGTTGGACCGCTTTGGACCGGTCTACCCATCTCGGTTCTGTATTTTACCGTCCTGTCCACATTTTCGCGTATTGATATACATTTTTTTTTCAATTTCAAAGTTGTTCACAAAAACACTGGATACCAACCATAATATTCGGTAACAGCACGCAACTAAATAATCAAATATCATCTACGTTGAAAAATACCAGTTTCAGGTTAAAGCTGTCTTTCCAAAATCCAAAATGATAAAAACGATTAAATGTTATAAAATAAGTTTATCTGTAACCATGAGTTTCCAGACGGAAAAATAGTCTGCTTACGCCAATATTAAAACATCAGTTTCATAAAAACTCATTCAGATATGCTTCTCCATTTTTCGTGAAACATGTTTTTTTATGTATATTCATTAAACATAGATCAAAAAGAAGAAAAAACACGACGGCAAAAAATAGAACCCTTTTAATATTTGAACTTAGGCTTGCCTATATATCGGTCAAACATTTTAATGAGAAACTGATGTTTTCTGTGATGCCATCTTTACGGCGACTAGTTTAAATCAGGAGACTGGGAAGTGGGAGGTTGGATACAGAGGGTTACTGGGTGGCATAGGCGAACCCGTCCCCAAATTTATAGCGGGACTGTATCATATTGCTCCAAAAAACAAATGCACCTAAATTTCTCGAATTTAGCCCAATTTTTTGTCCGAATTTCTGTGATAGTCAAATATTTAGAGGGGACGCCTTACCTATGGCCCGTGCGTCTATGGAGGTGGTGGTTGGTAGTTCGGAGATTGTGCGGAGGAATACAGCAACACACGTCAGAAGTGGCATAAAACGACGGGAATCCACCGTTCGAACCTAAGCTTCTATATACGGTTCAGATTTTCCCTGGAAAATGTAGTTTGCTTGACAGTATACAGGGGATTGGACTATTCAAGAAGGATCATTCGCTCGAACCCCGTTATGGTGGACAGTTCGCCTCTCTGTGTGTTTACCATCATTTTTAGAACACGAAAAAACAAGCTTTGGTTTAAATATTCCTCATTACCATGATCAGGGGCTGATCCAGGATTTTCAGTTAGTTGGGCACGTATCACCACGGTGATGTCGTCACAAGATGTTGAGTTACCAGGGGCACAAGGAGGTATGGTCCCCCATACCAGACCCCCCCCCCCCCCCCATATGAGATCTCCCATACTGGGTCCGCCACCGGGGTCCTCCCAATAAGGGCCGAAAAAAACCGTCATAAACCACTGAGTCCGAATACCTATTGAAAAAATGGAGACAACTTTTTCTGGAACTGTCAGACCCTACACAATCCAAATATACTACCCACCCTCAATTTTGGCATGTAATTCCCACGAAAATACATTACGAACCAAACTAATACATTTTTTCTACACAATAAGTTAGTTTCTGCACTATAGGTTCTGACACATGACGAGTTTCTACACTGAACGTCGATGTTTTCTACACTATTCGTTGAAAACATTTCTACACTATACGTTGATTTTTTCTACACTGTACGCCGTTTCTGCACTATATGTTGATTTTTTTACGCTGTGCGTCCTTTTAACACAATACGTTATTTTCTGCACAATGCCTTCTAACACGCCTCTAAAGCCACAAACAGATGATGCAACTTGTTTCGTCTGATGAATCACCGATTCTTCAACGATATTGTTTTCTTGGCGATTCCAGATGGGTGCGAAGTAAGTGGCGTTGACAGCAAGTGGTTGTGCAGGAAAAATCATGAGAACGTGAATACAGTTGTAAACGTAAAGTTGTTAACGTAGCAGTTGTCCTTCTATAATGTACTATGAAATTTATATTTATTTACTGGTATTTAAGGTCACATATTTCTGCACAGTGGCTAATCATGACCACGACAGTTTAACGGGTGGAGAAGCCGGAGTCCCCGAAGAGAACCACAGAGCAACTGCCAGCTCCTAACATACTAACTCCAAACAAGCAGGGTTAACACTGGTTGAAGACAAATGTACCATCGACGTGAAGTACGCCCTAGTACACAACGCCACCGTGCCCCACGTGGGCAATGAGGGTGAAGTGTCTTGTCTAAGGACACAACGCGGTTTCCGCAGGTGGGATCCGAAACGAGGACTACTCGCCTTGCAGCTTGCACGTCTACCTACTGAGCCACCGCGCACCCGTACTATAATAATGGACGTATATGCACAACCTTTGCCCCATGCGTGGGGTTTGTTTGTTTGTTTATTTGGGCTTAACCCTTTACCCAACACAGCGGCCAAAAAAAAAAAAAACGGCCAGAATCAGTCTACCACAACCTAAAATATCTCGGAAGTTTCTCAATAAAACCGTACAAATATGGGTGTCATTAGAACCAGCTCGTCGAGATGGTTTTAATGATATCCATATTTGTACGGTTTTATTGAAAAATTGCGAGAATTGTTTTCGAAAAATGTGGTATTTAATTTATTTTAAAAACAATACTGTGTTAGGTAAAGGGTTAACGACACTATCAACAGCCATGGTCACGCCGTTTCGTTTGAGATCACATGCATAATGTACTGCAGCACGAAAATTACACTTTTTGACCATGTTCATTGGAATATACGAGAATGTTCTTATTTTGTGATCAGAACAAGCGCCAGTATTATGTTTATTGTTAGAAGCTTTGGTTCGTGGTGTGGCGGTGATGGTTTTCCTGTCAGAGTTTAGTACTCTATTCGTGTCCCAATCAGGAAGGCAGAAATTCCTCCCTGGCTCTTCCATCTTTTGTATCATGTTTCGCCCTAAATAAACGTCGCGTCTGATCAATTGTATATTTGTGTTTTCGTTAACAAAGCAACGATCTAGTGACATATCAGTTGTGTCTTTGGAGAACTTCTTCCTTAATTATTGGCGAGGGGGTGAATCGCCCAATATGAATATGTATCCACGAATGGTTCATTATCCCCTCCCATCCCATGTACTTCAGGTATGGGTTAGTTAGTGGGTTTAATAATGAGATCAGTTATGACAAAACCCACGACAGACACCCGCTTTCCAATTCAGGTCCAGCCGTATTCTCTTGACATTTTCCCGATTGCAGCCAACCATATCCCGGAAATTACTTTTATAATCTTGAAAACGCGATTTGAAATATATTCATTTGCTGGATGGATACAGGAAAATGGTTCTCCTTCCAGAATATGAACACAGATTCAAGTTATATGCAATTCCTGTTCTCTTTGTGACAGGTTAGAATGTCAAATATGGTAGTTATAAATCTCAAATCTATAGCGTTTGGCATTTGTATGTGTAAACACACTTTCCAAAATGTTCTATTTTTGAAAACAGTCAAAACAATAGTAACAACATGCAGAGAGAGAATATCCTTGAATAATTATAAAAGCATGCCAGGTCAACTCCCACAAGCCCGAGAAATAAGAATAAATTTACTGAACATGAGATTATAAAGATCAGAGACGTTGTAGCTGTTGGTAGTCAAGAGCCACCTGCCTGTTCATAATTTCATTAAATAGGATGGCAGCTCAGTGAATGTGTGGGGTAGACTAAAAAAAATTTTCAACGAGCAGCACGTTAAAAATATTAATTGGTCTACCCCCAAATAACGAATATGGACTCTTCAAATTACAGCCATTGAACTGACATGGAAGATACCACCAGGGTGCAAAGGGTTAAACATATCTACCACCGATCGTGTGAAAAAGGCAGCCGATTGTTGGTTACTCAGTATATTAACTATAAGATCCCCTTGACTCGACTATCGGCATTTGTCGTACTTAAAATCAAAGCCATTCGTACAAAAGAATTACATCAAAATGACACGTGGACAATAGCCCTACAACATAGTGCTCCGAGTCCCCAACCCCAACTAATAGTTGATTAACGAAAGAGACTAGTCGTGAGTATAAAAAATAAATCTATTATTTATTGATGTTGAAGGTCACATACTTATGCACAATGGCTAATCATGACCGTGACAGTTTTACGGGTGGAGGAAGCCGGAGTACCCGGAGAGAACCACCGAGCAACGACGAGCAGCTGCCAGCCCCCCCCCCCCCCCCCCCCCCCCAACATTGTAACTCCGCACTGCAGCACAGGCAGGGTTAGATTGGTTGAAGACATGCGTACCATCGACGTGCAGTACGCCTTAGTACACGGCGTCATCGTGCCCCCACATGGGCAATGGGGGTAAAGTGTCTTGCCCAAGGACACAACGAGGTTGCCGCAGGTGGGATTCGAACCGGGGACCTCTCGGCTTGCACCTGCACCTCTACCTACTGAGCCACCGCGCCCCCATAAAAAATAAATAGACATGTTAATCACACTCGAACAGAACAGAAGCTTGAGCGAAATCACTTGGTACCCTCTTCCTAACTTTATTATCATATGAAATGTCCTAATTTGCGGTCTCTCAATCAACAATCCAGCGCGCGAACCAAATGTATCACAACCCCGTTTAACCCTTTACCTAACGTAACGGCAAAAACCGGCCAGCTCTATTCACATAAATCGCCAATTAATCTTCATTATGTTTTCATTTTTTGTCTCAAAAATTAGGTTATGACTCCTCGCTGGAACGAGCTCGTCGAGCTCGTTCCAATGAGGGAACATAACCTATGTTTTTGAGACAAAAAAAAATGAAAGTGTCAGTGACACTGTAGCTTAGCTTGTGTGTTGTGTTTGATGAAAAGGATAATGTTCAATGTTTATGAAAGGATTACGAAATAAGACAAGAATTATGATAATTGGGAATATGTTCATTTCTGTTCCCTGTATGCTATGTTTATGATAAAAATAATATGAGGTGTACACTGTACTAAAGAGCCGAGGGGTGGGTTAATATGACCTCACAGTTAATGTATGTGGCCCTCACAGTTAACGTATATCAACAAAAGTTACCAAGTTACAGTGAAATTATTCCAAAACGAGTCATCCTATCAAGTTACATTAAAATCCCTTCATAAATATGGCCTGTAGACTGTGCTAAAGGTTTTCGAGCTTCGGGCCCATGTAGCCGCTAGTTTCCCAATTGCGTCCAAAGGGGACGTTCTCATCTAGACATTATATGAAGTCAACCTACCAAGTTACAATGAAATCCCTTAATAAATATGACCTGTAGACTGTGCTAAAGGTTTTTGGGCTCTGGGCTCTGGCAGCCATCATGGTTGAATGATCGCAACCAAAAGGGGACATTCTCATCTGATGATCATCTGGAGTGATCCTACAAAGTTACAATGAAATCCCTTCATAAATATGACCTGTAGACTGTGCTCAAGGTTTTTGGGCTTCGGGCCCCTGAAGCTGTCACAGTTGACCAATCACGACCAAAAGGGGATGTCATCATCTAGGCATTATAGAACAAACTTACGGGTTACAAGGAAGTCCTTCCATAAATATGACCAATAGACTATGCTAAAGGTTTTGGGGTTTGGGTTCGGGCAGCCATCAAGGCTGAATGATCGCGACCAAAAGGGGACGTTCTCATCTATACATTATTTAGAGTCATCCTACCAATGTACAATGAAATCCCTTCATAAATATCACCTGCAGACTGTGCTAAAGATTTTCGGGCTTTGGGCCCCTGTAGCCAACACAGTTGCCTAATGGTGTCCAAAAGGGGCTGTTCTCATCTAGACATTACATGAAGTCAACCTACCAAGTTACAATGAAATCCCTTCATAAATATGATCTGAAGACTGTGCTAAAGGTTTTCGGGCTTTAGGCTTGGGCAGCCATCATGGTTGAATGATCGCAACCAAAAGGGGACATTCTCATCTGGACATCATCTGGAGTGATCCTATGAAGTTACAATGAAATCCCTTCATAAATATGACCTGTAGACTGTGCTCAAGATGTTCGGGCTTCAGGCACCTGTAGCCATCACAGTTGACCAACCACGACCAAAAAGGGATGTCATCATCTAGGCATTATATGGAGTCAACCTAACAAGTTACAATGAAATCCTTCCATAAATACGACCTTCAGACATGCTAAAGGTTTTTGGGCTCGGGCAGCCATCAAGGCTGAATGATCGTGACCAAAAGGGGACGTTCTCATCTGGACACTATTTGGAGTCATCCTACCAAGCTACAATGAAATCCCTTCATAATTATGACCTGTAGACTGTTCTAAAGGTTTTCGGGCTTTGGGCCCCTGAAGCCGTCACAGTTGCCCAATCGTGTCCAAAAGGGGACGTTGTCATCTAGACATTATATGAAGTCAACCTACCAAGTTACAATGAAATCCCTTCATAAATATGACCTGTAGACTGTGCTAAAGGTTTTCGGGCCTCGGTCTCGGGCAGCCATCATGGTTGAATGATCGCAACCAAAGGGGACAATCTCATCTGGGCATCATCTGGAGTGAACCCGCAAAGTTACAATGAAATCCCTTCATAAATATGTCCTGTAGACTGTGCTCAAGGTTTTCGGGCTTCTGGCATCTGTAGCCAACACAGTTGACCAATCACGACCAAAAGGGGATGTCATCATCTAGGCATTATATGGAGTCAACCTAACAGGTTACAATGAAATCCTTCTATAAATATAACCTTTTGCCTATGCTAAAGGTTTTTGGGCTCGGGCACCCATCAAGGCTGAATGATCGCGATCAAAATGGGACGTTCTCATCTAGACATTATTTGGAGTCATCCTACCAAGTTACAATAAAATCCCCTCATAAATATGACCTGTAGACTGTGCTAAAGTTTTTCGGGCATCGGGCACCTTTAGCCGTCACAGTTGCCCAATCATGTCCAAAAGGGGACGTTCTCATCCAGACATTATATGAAGTTAACCTACAAAGTTACAATGAAATCCCTTCATAAATATGACCTGTAAACTGTGCTAAAGGTTTTTCGGGCTCGGGCAGCCATCATGGCTGAATGATCGCAACCATAGGGGACAATCTCACCTGAGCATCATCTGGAGTGATCCTAAGAAGTTACAATGAAATCCCTTCATAAATATGACCTGTAGACTGTGCTCAAGGTTTTCGGGCTTCGGGCACTTGTAGCCATCACAACTGACCAATCACGACCAAAAGGGGATGTCATCATCTAGGCATTATATGGAGTCAACCTAACAGGTTACAATGAAATCCTTCCATAAATATGACCTTTTGCCTATGCTAAAGGTTTTTGGGTTCGGGCTCCCAACAAAGCTGAATCGCAATCAAAATGGGACGTTCTCATCTAGACATTATTTGGAGTCATCCTACCAAGTTACAATAAAATCCCTTCATAAATATGACCTCTAGACTGTGCTAAAGGTTTTCGGGCTTCGGGCCCTTGTAGCCGTCACAGTTGCCCAATCACGCCCAAAAGGGGACTTTCTCATCTAGACATTGTATGAAGTCACCCCACCAAGTTACAATGAAATTCCTCAATAAATATGACCTGTAGACTGTGCTAAAGGTTTTCGGGTTTTGGGCTCGGACAGTCGTCACGGTTGGCAGATCATGCCCAAATGGGGAAATTCTCATCTAGACATCATAAGGAGTCATCCTACCAAGTTACAATGAAATCCCTCCACATTAAACATGACCTGCAGACTGTGCTAAAAGTTTTTGGGTTTCGGGCTTGGGCAGCCATCACGATTGATAGATCATGTAGACTGTGCTAATGGTTTTCGGGTTTTGGGGTCGGGCAGCCATACCGGTTGCCCGATCGCGACCAAAAGGGGACGTTCTCATCTAGACATGACCCCAAACCTGCATATGAAATTTCGTGACGACCAGACAAGAACTGCGGGGTGTAGCCCGTGCTAAAGGAAAATGTGAACAGACATCACAGACTCACAGACTAACAGACTAACAGACTCACAGACTAACAGACTTCCGCATGCGTGGTGGCAATAGCTTATCTTGACTATGTCAAGTTAAGCTAAAAATGAAAAAAATTAGTTATTCAAGAATTTATTTTGCAAGTGTCGTCTGCTTTTCATGTTAGGTAAAGGGTTAACACCTCATAACAACTGAGGTCAGTGCTGTTCGATCGTTATGTATTTCAGCAAGTGCTGGAGATACTTCACCAGAAACATCTGCTTGGCCACAAGTCTTGAGGTCTTTTGAAGTTGAATAACCTAAGGCCTTTTACAGATTTACACGAGTTAACCTTTAGCCCAACTCGTATAGCAGACGACACATGTCAAAATTAAAAAAACAAATTTTTTGCTTCAAAAACATGGCTTATGATCCATAATTGGAACAGGATCGACGAGCTCGTTCCAATGAGAGGTCAAAAGCTATAGGCGTTTGAGACAGAATAGATGAAAAAAAATTCAAATGGTGATTTTCGAGAGTAGCGCCGATACCTTAAGGCCGCAACATGAGGTAAATACTTGATATTAGAATGCCTGCTTATTAAGTTTGTACTGTGAACTAACTCTATTCAACGCACTGTGATAATGAAAGTGTCAATGACACTGTAGCTCAACTTGTTTAAGACATGTACATGTATAGTATATGACACAGCAATGACAAACATCTAGGTAATGACCTGATAACAAAAGTACATGCAAAGTATTGTAACGGTCTGTACACAAATGCTGACCGTAGCCTGTAACAAATATATAGGTAATGTATTGTAAAAGTGGGTGACAGTTAGATGTTAAACTAGAAAAGAAATCTTTGAGACCCTGAGTGGGTCTGACTGAACCCCCCAAAAATTTGTTCTCATAGCACAGTGATAACAAAGGCACCCCAAAACACGCGTTCCTTTCACAAGGTGATAACAAAGGTACCCCAAGAAGTTTCGTGAAGATCAGTTCATAAATACAGACTCTAGCCCGAGTCGTATAGACATGTGCACTTACTGTGTGTAAGTAGTACTGAACAAATCAAAGTTCATCTAATTTGCTTAATTTCTGCGCGAGAAAAAAACCTGTATTATATGTGATGTATTCCACGTTACTAAACATTCATACAGAAATTTATTGAAATCAGAACTTTCATACAGAAGTTCTGTCCAAAAAAACTGATTGCACTAATGTTGGTACAAAATGGCCGCTGGCAGCCATCTTGAATTTCGGACCGCACCCCAAAACACTCGTTCTCGTCCCAAGGTGATAACAAAGGTACTCAAGAAGTTTCATGAAGATCGGTTCATAAATACAGCCTCCAGCCCTAGCCGTATTGACATGTACACTTACAGTGTATAAGTAGTACTGAATAAATCAAAGTTAATCTAATTTGCATAATTTATGCACGAGAAAAAACCCGTATTATATGTCATGTATTCCATGTTACTGAACATTCATACAAACAATTATTCAAACCAGAGCTTTCATACAGAAGTTTTGTACAAAAAACTGATTGCACTAATTTTGGTACAATATGGCTGCTGGTGGCCATCTTGAATTTTGGACTGCACCCAAAAACACTCGTTCTCATCCCATGGTGATAACAAAGGTACCCAAGAAGTTTTGTAAAGATCGGTTCATATATACAGCCTCTAGCCTGAGTCGTATAGAAGTTGTGTACAAAAAACTGATTGGACCTAATTTCGGTACAAAATGGTCACTGGCAGCCATCTCGAATTTTGGATCACACCCAGAAACACTTGTTCTCGCCCAAGGTGATAACAAAGGTACCCAAGAAGTTTCGTGAAGATCGGTTCATAAATACAGACTCTAGCCCGAGCCGTATTGACATGTGCACTTACCATGTATAAGTAGCACTGAATAAATCAAAGTTCATCTAATTTGCATAATTTTTGCACGAGACAAAACCCCGTATTATATGTGATGTATTTCATGTTACTAAGCATTCATACAAAAATTTATTCAAATCAGAACTTTCATACAGAAGTTCTGTACAAAAACTGATTGCACTAACTAAAGTACAAAATGGCTGCTGGTGGCCATCTTGAATCTCGGACCGCACCCAAAACCACTCGTTCTCGTCCCACGGTGATAACAAAGGTTCCCAAGAAGTTTCATAAAGATCGATTCATAAATACGGCCTCCAGCCCGAGCCGTATTGGCATTTGCAGTTACAGTGCTGAAAGTAACAAGAAATAGATCAAAGTTAGTCTAATTGGCATAATTTATGCACGAGCAAAAAAAAAACGTATTATATGTGATGTATCCCATGGTACTAAACATCCACAAAAAAAATTATTCAAATCAGCGCTTTCATATGGAAGTTCTGCGCAAAAATCTGATTGCACCTAATTTTGTACAAAATGGCTGCCAGCGGCCATCTTGAATTTCAGACCGGACCCCAAAGACACTCGTTCTCGTCCCACGATGATAACAAACGTACCAAAGAAGTTTCGTAAAGATTGGTTCATAAATACGGCCTCTAGCCCGAGCCGTATTGGCATTTGCACTTACAGTGCTGGAAGTAACACTAAATAAATCAAAGTTAGTCTAATTTGCATAATTTACGCACGAGAAAAAACCCGTATTATATGTGATGTATCCCATGGTACTAAACATTCATACAAAAATTTTTTAAAATCAGAGCTTTCATATGGAAATTCTGCGCAAAAATCTGATTGCACCTAATTTTGTACAAAATGGCTGCCAGCGGCCGTCTTGAATTTCGGACCGGACCCCAAAACACCAGTTCTCGTCTCACGGTGATGACAAAGGTGCACTAGAAGTTTCGTATAGATCGGTTCATAAATACAGCCTCTAGCCCGAGCCGTGAGTGCGGCGCGATGGACGAACAGACGGACAGGCGGTCAGACGGACAGACGGCCAGACGGACAAACGGACGGACGGACAAACGGACAGACGGACAAACGGACGACGGGCCATGATAATACCTCAAATTTGGCTTCGCCAAAGTTGAGCTCAAAATATAGTATGAATAATATTTATGGCTCCGATCCACATTAAGAATAACCCCATCAGACGGAGTCCGGGCACCTTAGTCCAAGTCGTATGGGGCATGTACTATGTTTCGGACCGATTGAAAAAACAAACTGAAAAATTCAAGTGATCATCAGAATCACAATTACCTCGATTCATAAGTCTTTTCGAGTCCGTCGGAAGGTGTTTAAAAGTGTTTAACCCGATGGCATGGCGTCGTGAAGATGGCAGAATGTGTGTATAAAATGTGTGTGTGTGTGGAGTGGTGGGGGGGGGGGGGGGGGTGTTAACTCACATTTTCACATTTGTTCTGACTGTTATGACAAGGCCCACTTAATCAAATATTCCAACTACATCATTAAGGCATGCCTTCATCGAAGCATGCCATGATGGAATAGTTGAAACATCAGAAATTCGCGATTATAGTTTAAAGAAAACTCAAGACTTCTTCAAAAATTATTTGTCGATAAAAAATATACGTGTTAGTCGTGACGCAACTTTTTATATTAACATACATGTCACGTACCCGTACTCCAAATTGGTCAACCTGGGCACCAATTGGCCTGAATCGGGTTCTGCATCTTCTATTTGTATATCACCGACTGTGCGTATAACATGAGACGATAAGATCAAAAGACATATCGTCTCTTGAGTTGCAATGTGTTCTATGTGCCTACTGGCATATAGAAGACATTGGAACTCGGGGGACGATATGGTCCTCAGGGGCGTAACTTCGTAAAAAAACAAAGAAACAAAAAAATCTCCCGATCATGGGTTTTGTCGGGCAGAGGTTGGGCAAAACATTATGAAACATTAAGTTGGGCAGACGTCCTTGCTTGCCCGGAAAAAATATATACTCACGTTTCGGTGTACTCAGTTGGACAAAATCTCTTGCTTGTTCGACAAAAATGTACACACAGTCTAAAATCAGTTGGGTTAAAAATCACCCCAAATCAACCAACTGGGTTCATATTTACTCAACTCTGCTGATTTGAGTTGATTTTTAACTCAGCTGATTTCTGCGTGCAGATTAGAAAGTGCAATAAATGCCCGACTCAGTATATCGGTAGAATTCCACATCTAGGGAGAGAGCAACTAATAACAAACGATTTTTATGACCATGACCTGCTGAAAGCACCTAGATGATCAACTCTACCAAGCTGGTGTGTAATTGACGTCAGTGCCATAAAACTTTAATAAATTCCCTGTCATGTAGGTATTTTATCAATGGAAAGTATATTTGTAACGTACAAGTCTTTGATAAAAACAACAGGGCATGTTCCAAGTAGCTCGGCGATATGGCAGAGCCGTCGGGAACTGACACCCCCACCCCACCCCCTAAACAAAATGTTACTTACGACCCTGATGGTCAAACAAATGTTGAGGCACAAAGAAAGCTTACTAGCTGCCCAGTAACAGTTTAGATTAACTGATTATCCAGTTTCAACATACGCCTTGTGCAAATATCAGTATTTATAGGCTCGTTATGTTTTTACAATGTTATCCCATCTTATTATTGTTGTCATTTCCCTTATCATAAGCAGGCGTGTAGCCAGGATTCTATAATAGGGATGCCCTAGCCAGTTGTTTTTTTTTGGGGGGGGGGGGGGGGGGCAAAACGAAGATGATATTTGAAAGGCCGTTGTGTGGGGTTTCTGGGCCTCCAACGACATCCGGGGGATGGCGACCAGAAGGTCAAAGTTAGGCCTACACCCCCCCCCCTCACACACACACCCGAAATTTTGTTTGCAAATTTTAGTGCTCTAAGAGCGAATCTACGGCATTTGTAGCGTGTGTGGCCTCTATATATTGAAGACCATTTTGGAGCTCTGTGTTGTATGAAAGTTGTTTTTTTTGGGGTGGGGGTGGGGGGGGGGGCAAAGCCCCAGCCCAGGCGTCCCAGGCCTCCCTCAAGTCCAAATATCAAATCTAGTCGTGTAAGATGGTACTTGATTAC
Source organism: Pictodentalium vernedei (assembly GCA_031216915.1). Classification (NCBI taxonomy): domain Eukaryota; kingdom Metazoa; phylum Mollusca; class Scaphopoda; order Dentaliida; family Dentaliidae; genus Pictodentalium; species Pictodentalium vernedei. Next base: position 325,713,723 of record CM062289.1, on the reverse strand, counting down.
TATCAACAGCAAATCGATATCTAACATGCCAATACATACGAAAAAGTTATTGACACACCACCCAGCAATCCATACCCCTGCCAAGGGGTGCCGGAAGCACTTCAGGGCAGTGAGGGGGGGGGGCAGACCCCAGGAAAAGGGCATTTACTCGCACTAGCAGATCCGCCATGACATGCCGAAGCATGCATGTCTCGAAGACCCGAGGTGGGGGAGCTTGACAGGAACCTCTCCCACCCACCAGTAGGGGGCTTCTCCTTCAAACTCCCCAAATTCACTATTGAATTTTGAAAACTCCCAGAACGGATTTGGGGTGTATTTTAGTTTTACTTCGAGAATAGATCATTGAATAAAATTTTGTCACGAAACTGGAAGGCCATTGTCTGCCTCCTCTCACCCCCGTGGCCCGAAGGCAGGGAGAGCAGCTGCCTACGTGCTTCCAACGTCCAAAGCCCTGTTTGATGCTAGAATAAACGTTTCTCAATTTCATTCTTCACTCTTTTGCGATAATGCAAAATCGAAATTTCAACGATAATCGGCGATATTTTCAATGTCTGTAACTAAGATCTCTCAGTTCAATTTTCGCTCTTATCCACTGAACCATCCAAGCATTTTGCGTTATGGGGTGTCATAATCTTTCAATGAACCTTCTTGTCGGTGGTGAGGGAATTGGCCGTGGCCAAACCTATGGTCCCTCGCAGGTGATCTTTTGCCTAACATGGGTAGCGAAAATTGCCAAAAAAAAAAAAAATAAAAAAAAAATAAAAATAAAAATCAATAAATATTGAATAACTAAAAAAAAATTCTCCCTTTGCCTAAAAACAGAAGCTACGAGCTCATTCCAGACAGGGGGCTCTTAAGCTATGCTTTGAGACAGAATTTTGGAAAAATAACAGAAGTTGAATGGCGATTTTTGTGAATAGCGCCGGGGAATAGCGGTCGATTGACGCGTTTCACAAGGTAATGGGTTAAGGAGTTAGGAAGACAGCACTGCCTTCATCAAACCACATATCGCGTTGAAAGAGTGAATGTGAGAAAGAACTGTCACGGTTTATCATCAGTCAATCAGAATGAAAAAAAACAACCCCCAAGGACATTTCTAAGACGAAAAAGATTGATTACCGCAACGCCGTTCAGTCGAAATACAATTCTATGAGTTATATATCACAATAATCCGATCACATCACAATGAATACATCACTACTGTCAGTAAAAAAATACAAGCTATACGCTCTGTCAGTGAGTATCTAATTTATCAAAAAATGAGAAATGAGACTTCAGCATACCAAGCATGTTCCATTTAGAGTGGACAGAGACTGCCAAAGCACAACGTAACTCCATGAGTGTAGGGTAGGGTGGGTGGGCGTGCACAAATATCCAGGACACACTGGGCAATCTATGCTTTGGACTCAGGGGTGTCACTGATGGGGGAGGGGGGAGTCTCTGATATCGATTCGCTCTTGCTGTTAATCATGTACTTCCTTGCACACAGTCGGTCATAAACATGGAGGCCTGGGGCCAATACTACAAAACTTTTACATTTGTATTTTCAAGAATTGTATTTTTGTAATGATGATTTTAGATGAGTTGAAATTAACCATTAGCATTTTCAAAGATGTGGCAATTTGCCAATCGGCATATTGCCATATATTTTAAAATGCTAATGATTCATTTTAGTCAGTAAAATTAACAGGTAGAAAATACAATTCTTCGCCTGAGTGCTAGAATGTTCTATGTCCCGGACATAGAACATTCTAGCACTCAGGCGACGAATTCTAGAAAATACAATTGTAAAAGTTTTATAGTGTTGACTCCTGTAGTATCCGACTCAGTACTACATGCCTCCATTTGTTTGACCGACTGTGGGGAGAGGAAAGCATGACCAATATTTGTCCAGATGCATATTTTATTTACACACAAATAAATGTATCAAGATCTTTTGAGACTTTTAAAAAAAAGCCCGACTTATGTTTCAACTACATCATCAAGGCAAATCTTGGTAGTAGGCATGTATTGGGCATGTAGTTGGAATATTAAATCATTCGGGAGATGAACCATTACAGTTGGGACAAATAAGTTTTACACCCACCCCCTAATCGGCCATCATCGCTGCGCTCCATGTAAAATCGGGCCGGTGAAAAGAAATTGAAGAATGATTCCTGAGTAATTTTCTTGATTCACAGGTGTTGATGAGTCCGAGAAACGTTGTGAGAAATGTATGTGTCGGAGTAGGAGTGTGAGGGAGGGGGTATTGGGAGGTCAATCGGCGATTAATACACTGCACCTTCGAAACAGCACACAGCACACTTTTTCCACGTCACACTATGAAAATCTTATACCAGCACATTTACAAATATCCACTGTAGCTGCTCATATTTTGGTGTGTTTATTATAGTCTAAGCATGGTTTGACCTGTTTCTTCTACATCAACCAACTGGCTGGACTTCGGGTTGGAAGATAGTTGAAATAAAAGAAATTTAGCTGAATCGGCCGGAGGTGAAATTTATAGACCAAATCCAGATAAATTTGTTAACATAATCATGCAGAAAATATACACCTGTCACGAAATTAAGCACCCCCTGAAATGTTTCATAACAGTGAAGCTGTTGTTTCTGATTATTATGTTTCAAAGATTGCGGTCTTGCAGTACATTTCATCAAGTGAAACATGATGTTTCTGGTTGATAGCATGCCCCAAACACATCCCCTCGTGCACATGAAGATGCTTCCCACGAATGTCACAAAAAGCACTATCAACCACATGCAATATCTGGGTATAAACAAGAAAACTTGTCACTTCTTTTATCAATAAATGTTGACATGGAAAGGAGGAGACTGTCAGAGGCACTAAGATGGCAAATCGTTCCATGCATGCAACAGGCATGTCATTCAAAGCTATTGGAAGACAACTGAGTGTAGTCATTCTGTCATCATCAGACTTTTCCGAAAACAGCAACAAACCAACGATGTTAAGGACCGACTAAGACCTGGACAACCTCAAAATACCCCTCCTCGGGAAGACTGGAGTCTGTCACGCCTCGTTAGGCGTGAACCCTTTGCTTCAAGTGGGGGTTTTAAACGCCTTTGGCTCCCCAACAGGCGTTTGTGCGACAGAACTGTCGGAAACTTTCTCAAAGCACTGGGCATGGGGTCCAGAAGGGTCATCAAGCCCAGCTTTGTCCGATCATGGCACGACAACATTGAAATCTCAAGACGTAGAGGAGAGTCCATTGGTCAGGCGAGAGTCGATTCCTACTTCACGTCACAGATGGTCGCATGAGAGTGTGGAGGCATAGAAATGCCGCTTACGTACCCGGGAACACCAGATCTACTGTTCCTTATGGTGGGGGATCAGTAACTTGATATGGTGACTGTACGTGGGAATCTCAATGGTCATCAGTAAATCCGGGACATTCTCAATCCGGTTGTCGTGCCTCATTTTAACAACCACCTGTTGGCTACTCGCCTTGTATTCATGGAAGACAATGCAAGGTCACATCGTTCCCATGCTATGAGAGTATTCCTTCAGAACAACGCTATTACAACACTACCTCGGCCTGCAATGAGCGCCGATTTGAATACCCTAGAACACACCATGAACGTCCTGTGCAAGCCTGTGAACTTTTTGAAGCTTCTGAATCAGGCACTGGGACAGCCCCACTAACACTGAATTACAATAGTCTAGCTGTGAGGTGATGAAAGAGTGCACACGTTTTTCAAGTGCTGACAGGTTAAGATAAGGTCGCAGTCTACATATTTGGTCACAGCGACATTCTAGATATGATGCAAACCACGATAAGACAGTTCCACATATGCCATGCTGTGTCAATGTCTGCATGAGAATACCATGGTCGACTGTGTCGAATGCTTCTGAGAAATCCAAGAGAAGAAGAAGTACAGCCTTACCCTCAGACACTGATTTAACAATGTCATTGTTGACTCGCAGTAAGGCTGTTTCTGTACTGTGGTTGGCTTTATATGCAGACTGGAAAGGCTCTAAAAAGATCATTTTGGTACAGATGATTTTTGAGTTGTAAAGCAACAACCCTTTCCAACAATTTAGACAGGAAAGAGAGATTCGATCCTGGTCGATAATTCTTCAGGTTGTCAGGATCAAGAGATGTTTTCTTGATGAGTGGAGTAACAAGTGCTTTTTGCAATGGATTTGGAACAAACCCCTCATGTCGGGATGCAGATATAATAGATGTTATGGCTGGCAGAAGATAATCAATTATCTCTTTCAAAAGGAATGATGGAATTTGATCTAGATCATTGAATTTATTGGATGATGATAAAATCATTTTTCGAATGTCGCGTTCTGAGACAAGGTAATCAAACTCTGGTGGTTCACTTGATGGTATACTATCCAGAATTACTTGAATTTTAGTTATGAAATAATCGCTGAATTTTTCCAGAATTTCTTCAGTATTTAGATGATCTGGTAGAATGACTTTTTGTTCTTTACCAAGCAGATTATTGGTTAGCGAGAACAGCACCCTCGTATTAGATGACTCTTCTTTTACATAATTGTAGTACTCCCTCTTCGCCTTTTTAATGATCTTATTAGTTATTTCTTTGGTGGCAGAACATCTGCCGGTGAACCTCAAGCTTCGTTTTATTGTAAAGACGCTCAAGTCTGCGACGCTGTTGTTTAGCAGTTCTAACATCTTCAGTAAACCACTCCACTTTTTCCTTATGAGTTATAATTTTTCGCTCGGGTGGTGCATGTTCAGCCATGATGCCCTTAAGAGTTTCTTCAAATAAAGATAGCAATTGCTCAGATGATTCATGACTACTACAAAAATAGGTCGATCACAGAATTAATGAACTGATATCCATTTTCAAGGCATCAATATTTATGGATTTATGTTTTCGATAAGTAATTTTCTTGGGAGGAATTTTTAAAGAAGCTAGGTGTCAATTCGGCCAAGACCGCATAGTGATAAGACAAATGTTGGATCTGTGACGTGGACATTCTGTACTGACATGCTGTTACTTTGACGAACAATAATTAGAACCAAGGTGTCTCCTCTCTTGTGGGTATGTTTTGAGACCAGTTGTGAATAGCCAAATGATTCAAACAAATTTGTGAATTGCTTGGCAAAAGTGTCATTTAAATTGTCAACATGGATGTTGAAATCACCAGCAATAGCTATATCACATCCATACAAGGCATGAAAGGTAGAAGGACAGATATTCTGAAAATTCATTTATAAACTGTGCTGATGTAAGTTTGTTCCTTTTTGATGGTGGCGGTCGGTAAACTACGAGTAATCGAAGTAAACGGTTGCTCGACATGATGCAGTCTATCATTTCAAAAGATGGCGGTGATTTGTATAAATCAGGATGCTGTTTTATGTTTACGGCATCACTGCGGATGACTGCTACACCGCCACCTCAACTCCCCCGTGAGTTGTGTAATATGGAGAAACCCAGTGGTAATAGTTGTCCAATGGAAAAACTGTCACTACATTTTCTTTCAACTACGCTTCAGCCCGAGCCAAAACACTGAGATTGTTATCTAGTATGAAGTCCTGTAGATCATGTTCCTTCCCAGAAACAGATCTTGTAGTAAGTAATCCAAAGTTCAAATCAGGTACTTTGTTCCTCTCAGATCTGGCATTGACAGTTGAAAATATTATATTGGAGGTAGTTTTGTAATGAGCTGTATCTTTTGTAATGAGCTATATAGTACAGTATAGTATAGTAGAGTATAGCATAGTACAGTATGGTCTTCTTTTGTGTACTGCTGAATAAAGTGGCGGTGTGAATTCAGTTACTAGTTCCTGGTTACTAGTTCAGTGTGAACCCAGATACCAGTTAGTAGTTCCTAGTTCAATGTGAACCCAGTTACTAGTTATTAGTTCCTAGTTCAATGTGAACCCAGGTACTAGTTACCAGTTCAATGTGAACCCAAGTACCAATTACTAGTTCAATGTGAACCCAGTTACCAGTTACTAGTTCGGACATAGTCCTCTTATATAAGAACCACGCCGACCAGGACGAATTTTCTCTCCGTTGTCGAACACCAAGAACTGTAAGAATATTTTCGACCGGGCGAGATTTTTGTACCAATAGAAGGTTGACAGGGACGGATTTTTTTGTTTGAGGAGTGAGCAGTAATTCAAGGGGTACTCGCCAGTAGTGAGTCACTGACAGTAAGATCCGAGCTGTATCTTTTGTAATGAGCTGTATAGTACAGTATAGTATAGTCAAAATATAGGCAAAGCAATAACTAACAAGTAACTCGTTCCTAGTTATTAGTTCGATGTGAATCCAGTTACTAGTTCCTAGTTCAGTTAATTGTTCGGATTAATCTAAGAAGTACGTCTACAAGGACGAGGTTTCTACTCATGACTGGTACGAGATTTTTTCCCCAATAGAAAGTGTGGACAAGGACGTGTTTTCTTTTTTAGGAGTTAGCAGTAACAAGGGGAACTCGTCGGTAGTAAGTCACTGGCAGCAAGTTTTGAGATGACCTGGCAAAAACCAGTAACTAACAAGTAACTCGTTCCTAGTTACTAATTCTATGTGAATCCAGTTACTAGACCCTAGTTACTAGTTCGTTTACTAGTTACTAGTTCGGACCAATCTAAGAAGCACGTCGGCCAGGACGAGTTTTCTACCTGCAGTCGAACACCAACAATAAGAATATTTTCGACGGGGACGAGATTTTTTCCCCATTAGACAGTGTTCACAAGGATAGTTTTTTTGTTTCTGGAGTCAGCAGTAACTCAAGGGGTACTCGCCAATAGTGAGTGACTGGCAGTAAGTTCTGAAATAGCCCGACAAAAGCAGTAACTAACAAGTAGCTCGTTTTTAGTTACTAGTTCGAGATGAATCCAATTATTAGTTCTTAGTTCCTAATTCGGACCAATCTAAGAAACACGTCGACCGGGACGATTTTTCTACCTGTGGTTGAACACTAACAACTTAAATAGTATTTTAGACCGAGACAATATTTTTTTGCCACTAGACATATGTTGACAAGGACGGTTTTTTTCTTTGAAGAGGCAGCAGTAACTCAAGGAGTACTCGCCGGTAGTGAGTGACAGGTAATGACAGGGTCGAACACCTCAGCTTCTTAGATTTGTCCGAACTAGTAACTGAACTAGCACCCCTTGAGTTACTCCTGACTCTTCAAACAAAAAAACCCGTCCTTGTCAACACATGTCTATTGCCCAGAAAAACATCTCGTTCCGGTCGAAAATACTATCAGTTGGTGTTCGACCCTTGGTAGAAACATCGTGCTGGTCGACGCGCTTCTTAGATTAGTCCGAACTAGGAACTAGTAACTAGTAACTAGTAACTAGGAACGAGTTATTTGTTAGTTACTGGTTTTGCCAGGTCATCTCAAAACTTACTACCTGTCACTCACTACCGACGAGTGATTTTATGCCAAAAAATAATAATAATTTGACTCCTGTACTCATATGCCTCCCGCGCGCCGGTCAGTTACCCAGCTATTGCCCCCTTAATTGGGTTTACGGGGGTGGGGATTAGCCTGGCTTCGCGAAGCAATCCTCTTGTTCCCATCGTGCACATGCATCGGGTCTTCGGGAGTATGCCACAGTATGATGGCTATCTTCATGTTGTTTGCATAATTTTATCCCTCCAACGATTTTGGCCGATTTCCCTGACGAAGAGTGGTTAACTCTCCCCGACGGGGCTTCTGCTTCAAAGATCCACCACCACTACACATGTGTTCAACCTGCACTTACGCATACTATTTTCGGCAGCAGAAAATTAATTTCCCCCCATTTTTCATTGCCCCTCGTGCTGGTTCAAGAGTGTGCATCCCCGTGGGTGAAGGGTCAGGGACGTTTTCCCCCGGAAAGGGGGAGGGGCAAACTGCTCATGCCAATTGGAGCACCTTAAGTACATTTTTTAAATATCATGTACCAAGAAAGTGGAGCACAACCATAGCAAAATGAACCAAGAAATATCAGGGTGAGAGTATAAGAACCAGATTTGGGGATATCTGTCATGAAGAAGGGGTAGGCCCCCCCTCACCTGCACCCCGTCCCCCCGGAAGCGCCACTGATTGTGCGACATGCAGATGTATTTCAGACTTTGATCATGAAGCCTAAATATACAGTTACTAAGTATAGGAACCTTCGCAAAAGTATAGGCTTCGCCGGTGGGGGGGGGGGGGGGGGGGGGCATGGGGTGGCGAACGAACCCCCTTTTCCGTTTTTTACAAGAACGGAGAATGCAAATAAATCCCCAAAAGGACACCAGAGAGCTCCATTTGATACTAAATTAAAATAATTTCCCGGGGGAGGGGAGCATACCTCAGAACCCCCTAGTATACTGGTGCATACTAAGGTTGGTCCGGATATGCCCCCCTCTCCCCCGGATACCCCGGGGTAAACCTGGCAGATTCAGAAGACATCTGCCAAGTGTATCCCCGGTGTACGTTTTACATCAAAGTTGAAACCCATTTGAAAAATCCAAAAGTTCACTTAAAATGTTTATATATTTTTCGAAATACTGCTGATCGAAGTTTTTGTAGAGGGGATTTGCTAAATATATCCTGCTTGGCTCATCAAGAGCACTCGCTTCTACAGAGTACACTGCGACGCGTAGAAACACGCTAACGTTGTTATGCATCTTGGGTTCAAAAGGCTAATGGAGAGATACAATGAGCGAACATTCCTTCCGTGTCAATTTCCTTCTAATTCCTAGATGACATTAGACTAATATTATCATTTTAAAACGATATTAGTCAAAGCATACAATACGCCTTTCTGAGATAATGTAAGCTGTATTGATTGCTTGCGGTTAATTTGTAGCTTATAAACCGTTTGAAAAGAACAAAACAAAATATTGATTTTAAGTCTTTGTTTATGAAAGACAACAGATTACTTTTAGATTTATCTTTGAGGTAAGACTTCGTCCCTCATTAGTTTTACATTGAAAACTACCCACGCGCACCATTTTGGATTTGGCGTCCCTAATGTACCTGCGAAATTATTCCAGCACATTCTATTGTTTTCATAACACGCCATCAATGACGGGAACGGTTTTGTATTTCTACTTAACCCTTTACCCAACGTAACGGCCAAAACCGGCCAGCGCTATTCACAAAAATCGCCAATTAATTTGCATTATTTTTTTCATTTTTTGTCTCAAAAACATAGGTTATGACCCCTCTTTGGAACGAGCTCGTCGAGCTCGTTCCAAAGAGGGGTCATAACCTATGTTTTTGAGACAAAAAATGAAAAATATTAGTTATTCAAGAATTTTGTTTGCAAGTGGCGTCTGCTTTTCATGTTAGGTAAAGGGTTAACCCCAAAACACATGATTTGCCATCAGCTGTATGAATTTCATCCTGTATGATCAAATCAAATCAAATGTTGTGCAAACGTACCTCTCTAAGAAAGGCAATGGAAAACCGGTTAATCAAAGAGAAGACTTATCGAAATGCTGGAAATGAAATTAACCGGAACCGCAACCATAAAAAAAAAAAAAGAAAAAAGATTCGACTGCTTTCCGCTTACTATCCTGGCTGCTATTTATAGAGGCCGGTGTTATTTATTTATTGGGGGTTTAAAGACACTATAGACAGCCATGGGCACCTCATGTCGGACATTTTCACGGGTAGAGAAAGCCGGAGTACCCGGAGAGAACCACAGAGCAACGGCGAGCAACTGTCAGGCTCCCCAACGTACTAACCCCACACAAGCAGGGTTAGTATTGGTTGAAGACAAGGGCACCATCGACGTGCCGTACGCCTTAGTACACAACGCCACGTGGGCAATCGAGATTAAGTGTCTTGCCCAAGGACACAACGCGGTTGCCACAGGTGGGATTCGAACCGAGGACCTCTCGTCTTTCTTAGAGCCTGCATCTCTACCTACTGAGCCACCGCGTTCACAGAGGCCGATGTAAAACGAATGGAAAATATCGCCCCTTCAATGCAACAAGGCGCCATCTGCAATGCAAAGAATTTTAGAGAATGCAAATGTTTAAATATAACGGATTCCTATAATATATATTATTTCCAAATAAAAACAAATTTAGTTGTAGTTGGCAAAAGAATTCCACCTACGGATGGTTCCATCTGATTCCACCACTTCGACTTGCATCCTACAGCCCGAGGCTAGCCGTCGAGTTGAAAGATGGATAAAGTACAAAACATGATCATAAAAATGTTCGCCTATTATTTCTTGGTTTGCCTTTAACCCCTTACCCAACGTAACGGTTAAAACCGGCCAGCGCTATTCACAAAAATTAATTTTCATTATTTTTTTCATTTTTTGTCTAAAAAAACATAGGTTATGACCCCTCTTTGGAACGAGCTCGTCCCAAAGAGAGGTCATAATCTATATTTTTGAGACAAAAAAAAAAAAATGAAAAATATTAGTTATTTAAGAATTCTGTTTGCATGTGTCGTCTGATTTTCATGTTAGGTAAGGGGTTAACCAGTAATTAAAAAATGCAAGCCCGCAAGTTTCAAATTCTATGAAAAATAACAAAGGAAGGTGAACTGACAGCTAGGGCATTAATGTGGAATATAGGAACATAAACGTTTAACCCACTGCCCACCAATGTGGAAATATCAAAATTTCAATTTGCAATTTTTTCCCATAATGTAATTAGGAAATTAACCAATTCAATCTCGTTTGCCAAAGCACAGAGAGCTCTATCAAACAAGTTTGAAATGGTTAAAATTCCTAGTTGCATTATGGTATATTTACCATATGGTGCATGAAATGTCGATATTTTGACATCATTTGGTAGAGGGTTAATTGCGAAATTTGAAAAACATTTTATATACATATAAGTTGATATAACCCTAGGTGGACGTCATGGTTTGGTATTGACAATGGTAAACAAAATAAATTTGACGTACTCTTAAATAGCACATGCCAAGTTTGTCTCGGAATACTTTTACCCATCTGGGACACTCTTGCCCTTCTTTTGTATCACCAAAGACCGCCTGTTGCAGACAACCAACCGAAAGAAAAAAAACCCCACACTTTTCTTGCTTGTGAAACAACGGCGGAGAGCATGAGGTCCTCTCATCAAGACATTTCCATGGGACCTCTTTAGCCCAAATTTATTGTGCTCTATGTGACTGCATAACTGACTAGCCAAACTGTGATGGCCATGTTTATGGTCGTCACTTCCATCGAATGATTCTGTTTCGATCTATTTCTTTACCTGAGCGCAACGAGAAAACTATACGACTTCTTCTGCCCCCCCCCCCCCCTCCGCTAATATGTGTATTTGAGTGTGCGTAAGGGTGTGAATGTGGACGTTTGTGTACCTAATGGAGGATGTGTGTGTGTTTGTGTGTGTGCGAGTGTGTGTTTGTGTGTGTGTGTGTGTGTGTGAAAGGGGTGGTTTGGGAACGCCAATTAACACCCGGTACCTTCGAAAATCGCAACAACTGACATTCTTTCTTATCACGCCCCGTATAGCCTGAAAATGGACAAATTCTCGCGACCCACCCCTTTCTGGCGTGTGTCTAATGGTCTGGTGACGGTTCAGTCTGTTTCTTCAACTTTAACCATCTTTCAACCGAAGGCAAGCCTTCGGTTGGAAGATAATTGAAGTAGAAGAAGTAGGCCGAACCGGCTGAAGGTGACCAAATGCTATACTAATCTTGTTTACTTTACAGAATATGTACCACACCAATATCTTTATTTATTTATTTATTGGGGTACGATTACCATTGACTGAAGGCAAGTACACTATCGACGCGAGTACGTCTTAGTACATCGCGCCACCTGCCCTACCTTGGCAATTGGGATTAAATGCCCTGCCCAAGAACACAACGCAGTTACTCCTGGTGGTGATCGAACTTGTGATGGACCTTTCAGTTTGAAGTCCAATGTCGCAACCACTGAGTCACCGCGCTCCCTGGAATATCTGCATAATGACATATTTGGATTTGCTCTCAGATTTTTAAACTCTTTTTGTAATCATGCAGCATGAAAAAAAGTTCGTGTGTTCGAGGAGCAGGGGGCACGTATCACCTTCTACTAACACTATGGAAATATCCACCCAACAATTATTTATAACTTCAAATAAGAGAACAATACAGTAAAAAAATATATGGTCATGGATGGGCGTAAATCCCTGGGGGGGGGGGGGGGGGGGTAATAGACACGCCGCCGAAGATAAAAAGTACTTGTCCAGACGCGAACAATAATGTTATCCGATAGAACTCAACAAGCTTTCCTTAATTGGAATAATCCAACCCAGACCCGAAGAAAGAAAACATGCTTCCAGATACTGCAGGATTTCCCCGACTCTGGGGCTATATCACCGACGGGGGGGGGGGGGGGGGGGGGGGGGGGGGTAGAGAGTGCCCGGACCCATCGATCATCGCTCGGCCCTGCGGGAGAAATTTCTGTTTCAATTGGGAAAAAGTCGCAAGTCTCAATATCTGTAACTCTAGAGGCTTTGTGACAGTCAAAACGAAACGCAAAAAAAAAAAACCTCAAAAACAAATTGTGACTTGTAGAACCAAGATATCAAAACAGGCGTCCTTGCGATTCATGCTCATACAAATCATTTTTATTAGTTACTCTCTGGATGTAGAATTCTACAGATATATTGAGTCGACCATTGGAACTCAGAGAACGATTTATTGAACTTTGTAATCTGTGTATATTTTCGTCCAGCAAGCAAGAAATTTTGCCCAACTGGGTACTCCAAAGCGTGTGTACATTTTCGCCGTCAAGCAAGGACGTTTGCCAGCCCAACTTCGTACTTCATTAAATCTTGCCCAACCTTGCCCGACGAAATCCATGATCGGGAGATTTTTTTTTTGGGGGGGGGGGGGGGGCGGCAGGCAGGCGCGCGCGCGCGCGCGCACGCACGCACGCACGCACGCGCGCACACACACACACACACACCAGAAGTTACACCCCTGGTTCCACTCTCTATTCCTGCATAGCACATATCTCTACAACTTAACAAGTAGGCTTAGGATTGCAAAATCTGTGTCATTCACAGTGCCGCTTGCGGTTCTCAAATACGTATTTATGAGTGCAATTAGGAGAGAAACAAACTCCCATGTGAATCGAATAGTTTGCTATGTGGGTTGTAGGATGCCTTCTGAATAATACTTTGTGACACTTCAAACCATGAAGACTGAAAAAAGCACTTTGTACTATCAGTCCAAGCAATAATTATAAGATTTGTATAGGTCGCATCACTAAACTAAATATCTTGCGTGGGATGTGAATACAAGTCGATCAAACAGCAGTTGAACGTTTCCAGGTAATTCTATGGTGTTCATTCCAACTTCAGTCCTTCAATAGCCCCAAGTGTATGGGGAAAAGGTCGATTGAAACTATTTGTTGAATTAACACCCACTCTTCCCAAACAACAAATTTACATTGTTTTTAGTATCAGTCGGAAAAAGGATAAATAAAAAACGATCTCTTCTGTTCGTTCGTCCCGCCCTGAACATACGAAAAGACCAGAGGCTGATACTAACTTAACTATAATCAGTTGACAGAAAAATATTTATTATATGGCCTATCCCTTCTTCTGGTTGTTAAGCCCATTCATAAGTGCTCTAAATATGAATCTGATGCCTTTGTAGCGTATGTAGGCCTATATTGGAGACCATTTTGGGTTTCTATATGTTATGTGAAACTTGAATTGGGCCGATGTTTGGGTGAAGGGACAGCGAAAATTTTCCGGGATTCAGCCCCCAGCCTTAGCTCCACCATTCACTGACGTAGAAACTTATCATTAAGCCTCTTGATATTGCATATTTGAAATACATTCGTATAAGGACGACAACTTTAGCTCCTTTAACCCTTTACCCAACGTAACGGCCAAAACCGGCCAACGCTATTCTCGAAAATCGTCAATTAATTTTCATTATTTTGTTCATTTTGTGTCAAAAACATAGGTTATGATCCCTCGTTGGAACGAGCTCGACGAGATCGTTCCAACGAGAAGTCATAACCTGTTTTTGAGACAAAAAATGAAAAAAATTAGTTATTCAAGAATTTTTTTTTTCAAGTGTCGTCTTCTTTTCATGTTAGGTAATGGGTTAAAAGAGCACTAAATAAGTTAGTTGTACTATTTTCATCTCGCCTTGTTTTGAGAGAAATGAATGTTTATTTTTCGTGGGAGAGTATCTCAAGCACGGGTAGTATCACAATAAGTATTTCTTAAAACTGGGAGTGAGTTTCAGACAAACTAAATTGGAGTTGGGTGTTGGAGCGAAAAATATATTGTTTGTGGAATCCATGACAATTGTCCACCGACCTCTTAATTAGAAAAAACGGACGTTTGCCCACGGCAGTAAATTCATCAGCGGACAATGGCCCATGCTTTCTATTTGGAAAAAGGGTATTTGCCCGCCGGACAATTCCCCACGTTTTTTAAATGGAAGGAGGATATTTGCCCACTATCCTTGTTTCTGTAACATCACAAATTTATCTTAGACATGAAATGCTGTTATGAACAGTGAAGAGCTCAGCGTTTCATATCTAAAATAAACTTGTTAAAGAGGAACAGGCGCATTCCCGTAATAGTATTCGTATGCTTACACCTAAAGGAGTAACGATTAGTACGGCAACGTACAATTTACGGTAATAGAACAGGTTGCTGGTAGTCAGTCAATTTTACTATATCCTTAACGTTTCCTTTTTACAGTGAATACATCGTTTCAACAGAGGGTCCAACCCGGGCGCCCCGGCCACCAGTTCAATTCTGTAAGAAATTCGAGGCTCTTATGGCCTGGAACCAGTCTGGCCCTCAAATAAGTCATCGTGAATGTTTTTTGATTCACTCGCCTGGATCCAATATTTCAGTTGGTTTGAAAAGCAAACCTACTGTTCGCTTTTCTGGCCAACTAATATTTTCCAGACGGTTGAATCGGAAAAAAATTCATGAAGATTCATTTTCTGTGAATCAGAGGAAGTAATTTTGCTCAACCGAGACTTGATTTGAACGACATTTTGATGACATTACAATAAGAAATGAAGACTCATCGCAGTCGCTGTTTTATGGTTACGCCGAAAAGTTCCACAAGTTATGTTAATATCTTGAAATTTTCATGGGAATTAAATACTTATTGATTGGATTATCTATAACTGGGGCAGGAATGAATACCTGTATATCTTTGTAAGTAAAGACACATAACTTTATATCAACGGTCGTCTGCGCTAGAATTTCAAAAAAAAAAAACCAGTGGGCAAAAAACAGTCCACATCAGCGACGAATTCCCAACAAAATTAGACTGGTGGCCTGAGAGCTTGAGTGTAAACTTCGTTTCAAAAGAGGTTCAATCCTATCCTCAGGAGACCAAGTAAAAATCTTAAGCCATTTGGGTTAATATTGGATGCTGTCTTTCGACACGTGTAATGCAAATGGTCAGAGCTTAAGGCCTCCACCTCTGCTAAGGATTGCTCGATTGTTGCCTTCTTTCGTCACTTCAGTAACGAGGACATTTTTTCTTGATACTTCTAAAAACACAACTTGATATTGACCCCCCGTCAACACAGGAATACAGCGACAAACTACTGCATGAGATGAGTTAAAATTTATTCGAAACATGTTTTGCGAGATGCCTAACAGTCAGAGAGTGAATAGCATTGACAGCCATGACGGTTGCTGAAACCCACCAACTCTCTTCTGGAATATGATACAATTTCCGTTACGTGACTTCAGAATTCTGCACTACGCTGGTTTCATGTGGATTTGACAATACTTCCGAATTTACTAATGCCGTAGTGTTATGGGAGAGACAATGTGGACACATTGTAAACAAATCGAAAACGATTATGCAAATGTCAGTTCTTTTCCAAAACACAATGACCCGTTCATCTCCGAAGTTTTCAAAATTACGTTTCTTGAGCAGTACATGAAGGCCATATTATTAGTTCATTGTACAGCCTCCACTCCAGGTTCTCAAATATACGTAACCCACTTCTTAAATTTCAGCTGAGGAAGACATCAATGTTGTTGCTAACTGCTTAACCCCTTACCTAACATGAAAAGCAGGCGACACACTTTCAAACAAAATTCTTGAATAACTGTTTTTTTTTTTCATTTTTTGTCTCAAAAATATAGGTTATGACCCCTCTGTGGAACGAGCTCGACGAGCTCGTTCCATAGAGGGGTCATAACCTATGTTTTAGAGACAAAAATGAAAAAAATCATGAAAACTAACTGGCGATTTTTGTGAATAGAGCTGGCCGGTTTTGGACGTTACGTTGGGGGTAAAGGGTTAACCCTTTAAACCCGGTGTGCATAATTTTTTGCGTAAAGAAAAAATTGGAAGTGGACAGGCAGATGATATAAAGAGGGAAAAATCTGAAGCGAGGCTCGGTAATAATTTAATCCAACAGCTCGACAAAGCTGTTGGATTAAATTATTTTTGAGCCTCCCAACAATCCGGAATGGTTTCGCTCATTTCGCCGTTGACAGTATTGACCGGATGATACTTTCCATGGCGCCAGTGTTGAAAGGGTTAAATCACAATCGATCGAATGTGGCAAAAACTAAATGCATTGCCTTGTTTATATTGGATATAGCATTTCACTATCCAGCTTGTAATGTATTTTTTTGTTTGTTCATGTCCCTTCTACAAACATCGATGGTTCAAAGTTTCCTTTGGAAACAGCCGACAAACCCGGATGGTGGCATACAAATATCTTCAAATGTGTGCTTCGAAACCAACGTTTACTCATAATTCCTAGTCTGTGTATGGTCGCTTCACAGCTTAACAGAATATGTTTGACATGCAGAACACAGACCTCTCGTTTTGAGGCAAGCGATCGCCCTGTGCCTTTATGGCATACCTGATCTGAAAATAAAGAGAGCGGTAAATGCCCCCAAGAAATTCTTTGATAGTCGAAGGGATTCCTAAATCCGATCTCGCAGCACTAAAATGGATGGGAACATATCGAGTTTCTTTCAAGCCTCAGGTCCTGATAATATTCCAGAGTTTCTAATACATAGTACCTTGTAAATCCAACAGCTTATCACTGATTTTTAATCAAGTCTTGTCTTCCTCTAAAGGCCGCCAAGACTTGACTGTAGACAACTGCCAAGGTATGCTACATTTTGCTAAGGACCACTCCTATATATTGGATACATAAAAGGTCAAATTATGTGTATTGTTTTAAGTTTGTTTATTTGTTCATTAAGGTTTAATACGACTCCCACAAGCTTTGATCATATCATGTCAGACAATATTACGCGTGGGGGGAGTCGGAGTACACAGGGAGAACAGCCGAGCAATGGTGAGTAACTTTCGTCCTCTCCAATTTACCCTCCTGACACAAGCGGTTAGCATTGGTTGAAGGTTAAGTGTTACTTTGATATGCTGTACATCTGTGGTCGACGCGCAGTATTCCCACGGATCACTTGCCTTCAGGCAGTGCTGACCCTGCTTGTACCACGATGATAAATCAGAGAGTGCGACAGTTACTTGGCATTGTTGAGTGCTTTCCTATGGGAACTTTTCTACCCGTAAAATTGTACAACTTGATATGACCCAGACTATTAAAAGTATCACTGTTCCCCATTAAATAAACAAACAAATAATGTGCCCATATTCCTTTCATGTACAAATTATGTTGACGAATGGGGAGTGATCCTCAGCAAAACGTGGGTAGTATAATTTAATTACTGTCCCCAGGACCTCGTCTTAGTTAAGCTTAAACAGCATTTTACTTCATAATAGTACGCAAAAGTTACATTGTTTGAGAAGAATATAAAGCATGAAAGAATGTATGAAAGTAGATTAAGCAGCAAGCATGATGCACACTATGTACAGTGAAAACTAGAAGTCCAGTCATGAAATGCACACAAATAGCACGTTGATCTGCGCGTTAATATATGCGTTATGACCATAGTAAGGCTATCAAATTCTGTACATATGGACTGTGCACAAGCAATCTTTCAGCCAATGGACCTCCGGGTAACCCGGAGGTCCATTGGCAGAAACATTGCCTGTGTTTGCTATGAGTAACCAGGAGAACCTGTCGTGCTTTGGATGCCATTCGATATGGCAATTGCGCGCAATTCTTACGCGCAATTAAGCCTAGATAAGCGCACAGTTCGTGACAGGACTTCTAGTTTTAACTGTGCAATGAGGAGGCAGCAAGACAAAGTCCGAATGAAGTTCACCTTCTTCCTTCATTCCCACCAATGAATAGCGCCATGTACACACATAGGCGGACGACTATACCCACTTTACAACACACAAAGTTTGAGGTCCATCTTGAATGGAGTCTGGACAAAGACATTAGACGGACGACCATTTCTTCTTTTCACGTCTCTTATACTGTTATATTTATTCTTATAACTTTAATGTGTCAAAGTGTATATTTCCTTTAAAAAGACTTCTTATTATGTTTATTTTTTACATCATTATATCAAATCATGTTTCTCTTAACCCTTTATCTAACACGAAAGGAAGACGACACTTGCAAACAAACTTTTTTGAATAATTAATTTTTTTCATTTTTGCGTCAAAAACATAGCTTATGACCCCTCATTGGAACGAGCTTGGTGAGCTCGTTCCGATGAGGTGTCATAAGCTATGTTTTTGAAACAAAAATGAAAAAACAATGAGAACTGAATTGTAATTTTTGTGAATAACGCTGTCCGGTTTTGGCCGTTATGTTAGGTAAAACGGGAAAGAAAAAACTACTTGCTGTTATAATTATTCCGTTAACTTCAGTCTGTCAAATTGTGTATTTTTTAAAAATAAAATAACAGCTACTATCTCATGCTCTGAATATTTTTTATGTAAACATTTCTTATGTTATGTGAATGCATTTTGTATTTACCAATCATAAAATTAAAAACTAAAAATTCATTTTTTCATCGAAGGCGCTGTGGCTCTTTGGTTAGAAATTAGACATTAGGGGTTAATACTATAAAACTTTTACAATTGTATTTTTTAGAACTGTATTTTCCTGTTATGACTTTAAATGGGTCAAAATGAACCATTAGCCTTTTCAAAAATGCGGCAGTTTGCCAGTTGGCAAATTGCCATATCGTTTAAAATGTTAATGATTCCTTTCAGTCAGTTATATTAATAAGTAGAAAATACAATTCTAGAAAATACAGTTGTAAAAGTTCTATAGTATTGGCTCCAGGTCGAACCTGACCCGTGTCCTCTGCGTTGTCCTCTTAACCAAGATGCGAAATTCCAACTGACAAAGTGAAAGCACAGTGACTCAGTACAACTGATGCTAACTCGACGAGTTATGGGTTAATAAGCTGGGGAGTCTGGCAGTTACTCGCTGCTAATTGGTGGTAGTGTTCGGCTTCCTCCACCAATAAATAAATAAATAAATAAATAAATAAATAAATAAATAAATAAATAAATAAACCGTTCTTCTGAACTAGAAACACACAATATGAGAACTTCTCAAGCAACACAATACTGCCTTTGCCATGATCATATAATCAACTAGCTCGATTTAAGCACGCCCTTTAATGTCGCATGGAATGCGCATGATCAATTTATAGGCCTTTCCGAGAGAAACGAGCGTTTAATGGCGCAACTCGCTTGGAAACCAATTTTCAGTGACGTTGCGTTACTGAGTTCCCATTCTGGCAAATCTGCACCACTAGGTATGTTGATAGGAAGGCTCTTTCCAGCTGTGTGTGACTTGGAAACTGTTAATGTAAAAGAAATCCCGGTCCAAATTTAGCATTGATCACAACACTGAACGATGAAGCAGTGTTTACAAAAGTCACTTTTTGCGACTGCATCGACTTATTGCAAACATCCAATCAATGAATATTCGCCTGGCAGAGAAAAAATTAATAAACAATTGTACATTGTCAATAATGTTTAAATAAACATGGAATTTCCCGATCAGACACACTCAAGACTTACTTCAAAGATTGTAACGCGAAATAAAACAACCATCTTGACTTGTAGTAGGACGCAGCTTCAAGCCAAGAAACACACATTAACGCAAAACAAGTGTATATATTCTGGCAATCTCACACAGGGAAGAATCAATCCACGGAAAGAAGAAAACGTTTCCAATTGAGATAGGGACGTTCTGCTTAACAGAGTTGTCTGGAGATTATGGTCTGGATATCATCGACATACAGAGTGAACAAACGGAGCAATGATTACAAAATAAACAGAGAATTTCAATCGGATCGGGACTGAGTCGCGATATGGGCGAAAAACATTGTCCGCTTTGCTGGCTACTGCTCTGTAGAATCTTCCCTGACGAGAAAGATATGCTCTCAGCAGCTCTCAGATGGTGTTTTCTTTTTTTCATAATTGGTCTGTGTGAAACACACCGATTTTTGTCTTCTTCTTTCTTCTTCTTCTTCAGACAGTGGCATATCAGATATATCGACCTGGGACCAGTACAATCTTTGAACTTTTAATGGGAGTGAAGGGTTGGGTCACTCAATGCAAAATTTCAGGGTTTTTTTCAAATCATTTGAGTTTTTTTTACGTGAAACTATTCAAATACAGTACACAGTAGTGTATTAGTGATTTCTTCAACATCCATTTCTGATTTGTTTATAGAACACGTTAAAATGGTGTGTACAGAAGTTATTTCTGTTTTTTTGAAAATGTTTACCTGTTTTCTATACGGAAACCTTTCAAAACGAAAACCTTTGAAAACGGTTTACAAAAAAAATTCCTGATTTCTTTACTCCAGAAAACAATTTATTATAAATTATATTTTGTATAGTTCAGTTAGTGCTGATGCTTTTACCACTTTCACAAAGACTCGACTTTACTGATCACAGTAAATTGTGTTTCTCCAGTTCAGTTATGATTTTATTTATGAAATCGCGATCCCCCGTTGTAAATGTATGACGATCAAATAGCAATTGTATCGAAAAGCGATCGAGAATGAGAAGATTTTGGGATTATAGTATAATATTATTTATTGGTGTACAATCTTTTTCACTAAATTGAGTACAACATCTATCACCCATGCACTGGGCTATTGGTAATGATGATCTATGTCAATCAGGCATGCAGCACCAGTAATATTCGCGTAAGTGTCATACAGTACGGCCGCCGTAGACTGGTCACTTTCCAGGGAGGGGGCAGTATTATAATATTAGATTCCAAACACTAATTATGGTATAATCATCAAAAATTTAATTAATGAAGCACCGGGTACAACCCGGTGCTTCATTAATTAAAATTTTGCTGATGATGATTGTTATTACCTGGTAAACGCATGCATGGACATCACTGCCCAAGCGTGGATTATGACCAGTCCACGGCGACTGCACTGTACATACATGGTAATCGAAAGTGCACCCTGCAATCAGCAATAGCGTTTAATGAATGAATGGTTTCGCGGGCAGAAGACTCGCAGGGACGATGTGAGGCAAGCTCCTTTCGACCCTCTTTGACTGTATATTAGAATTTTCTTGCAACATGTCCGGGCTCGATAAATGAGGAAAGTGTCGAGGTACTCAGCGGCGTCTGTGCTTTCGTCGGCTCTTCTTTGGAGGCGGTGGCTTTGTTGGTGATACCTCCTTTGGCGGGGTTGAAAGAGGAGTGCTGGATGACTGATTTGATTGGTATGGTCTATAGTTCTTGCGGTTGTCATGGCTGTGGTGTTCTCATTTGCTGGGTATTTTTTGCTCATTCTCCGTATGACGGTCTCGATGTCTCCGTATTCGAAATTGTGTCTGATCAAGGTTCCCATCGCGCTTTGCAGGTGTTCAAGGTCGCCGTCATCTCTGACCTTCTCTCTCAGGATGGCATCCACTGACACCGTGGTGACTATCTCCTGGTCGAAGCTCTGGCCCAAAGAAGCCGGAGTAACAAGAGCAGGAGGGGTGGATGGTGCGTCATCCGAGTCAAATTCCTGCACCTCAGACCAATCTCCCTCCTCCATCTCATCTTCAGATGAAGAGTCTAATGGTATGGAATTTGATTGATCACCTGACAACCCATTGTCCTCGAGATCCGCCTCCTGCGAGGGGGTGCTGGGCTGGCCAGAGGTTGGTTAGGGGTATCAGGTGTTGATCTTTCAACGCCCTCACTTGCCCCCTTCTCTCCCTTCTCCTTCTTATTCTCCAAAAACTCCGTCATTCAGTAGACATCTCGTCGTCTGACGGAGGACCCCTTCATTCTCTTTCTCTTCTTCGGTCCGGCTGTACGGCTTCGGCGGTCTTCGTCCAGCTTGTCCGAGTCACTTGGAGGGTGACCAGTGCGGGAGGTGACCCCCCCCCCCCCCACACACACACACGAAAGGTGCTACACCTCTTAAGGGACTCACATCGGAGTCCAAGGTGTGAATGTGGTTGTAACCGTGAACAGCGTTTCAATACCAAATTTGATCTTTTATACACGGACGTATTCGAGGGGAGTACCACCCCTCCCCTCTGCCAAAATTGTACACTTTCAAACAATAGTAGCTCCTTGTAAAACAAAGGACAAGTGAAAAACATTCAACGCCATGCCGGTAGGTACCCCGGTAAGAAAACCAATCACTATTTGACAATTTATTTTCTGTGCGATGTGATAGATCATATTATATCTTACATTCAGCTCGATGAGCTGGAGAATGTGCGAATAAGTTGCATAATGAGGGCACACGGTTGTAATCTCGGACCTCTTGGAGGATATCAAGATTTTCCTTTTACATGCACTCTAGTCGAACAAAAACTACCCAGATGTTTGAAAATAAACATTATTATTGTGTATGCAACCCGATCTTGCTTAATCTTTGAACTCGGGAGTCTGTTTTTCAGTTCCAGAAACATGATAGTCTTACTTTCACTAAGTAGGATGGCTGCTAAGTTAAAGTGTGGGGAAGATCAATATTTTCACATAATAGTGTCGCAGTTGTGGACAGAGTTTCATCAGACCACTGTTCGGACTGTTGACCAGTTCGAATGCTCCGTTGGATCCCCCGTGAGCGCCTATGACAACAGCAAGAACGATCTTTCCACAGAAACTCATGGCATGCTGAAAAGCCTGAATTGGACGACCCGTGTCTCTGGTGATACTAAAAAAGCCATACCAGATACCAAAGAATCTTGCAAAGAAGCCAGCAGCCAGATCATCGGCTTCACTGGGGAGTGGTAGCACCTTTGACCATTTGGCTCTGGTCCACACCGGAGAACCCTGACAGAGCCAAGCGATAGAAACGGAAGAAAAGACCGTCCTCTAAGTGCTGGGATGCTAAGCGCTTAAATGCCTGGAACAAAACAAAGGTTTAAAGGTTTAAGAATCCTGCAAAGAGAAGGAAGAAGAAATGAAAATCCATTACTCCATCCCGTCGGAGAACACACCTACAGACTCCA
Source organism: Pictodentalium vernedei (assembly GCA_031216915.1). Classification (NCBI taxonomy): domain Eukaryota; kingdom Metazoa; phylum Mollusca; class Scaphopoda; order Dentaliida; family Dentaliidae; genus Pictodentalium; species Pictodentalium vernedei. The sequence goes on along the minus strand of CM062289.1, from coordinate 325,690,474 downwards.
CCAATTCACACAATGCCTCTCTCTCCAGTTTCATCTCTAGCTTGGATCTCATGCTAAAGAGGGAGAAAATGAAGAACTTAGTAAGCACGCCCGCGAATTGAAACAACAGATCGTGGGAACAGAAGAAACAACCCACAGCTTTCTCGCTGAAAATGAAGAGCATAAGCGAACCACACACCTCAAGAGAGAGGCTGAGATGGATGCTTTCCACAAGAAGCACGAGTACCAAACCAGGTGGCACAGCTCAGAAAGACAACAACGGACGCATTACTTTCCAACGTCACCACGGCAACAAAACACGCTCAACAAACTCACCGCCAAAAAACTGAATCTCAGCCCCCACCGACAAAAGTCAAGGAATCTACAGCCCCCACCCCCTCCCACGCCACCAAAAAAGAAAAGGAAGAAAGCAAAAGAAGTGGGAAGTAAGAAGTAAGCGAGCCGACCACCAAAGAACACCGCCAAATCACATCTACTTATAGAATGCACATCGCATACCCAAGTGCTGATTCTATTCTGTCAATATTTCCAACGTGCAGACCAAGGTCTACCCCCCCCCCCCCCCCACCCTCCACCCCCCCCCCCCCCAAAAAAAAATAATGATACTAATAAATATGAACTCTTTCAACAGCCTCCATTGATCTGACAGGGAGGACACCACCAGTCGTCGCGGGGTTAAGGAGATGCATGAAGAAATAATGCATAAAGATGCACAAGACCAAAATGGCCGTGGATGTGATTTGTGTTGAGAGATCCAATAACAGTTTTCTAAGGAACTAAATATATTTTATTTTCAAGTAATGAGTCATGTGACATCTATTATTGTGAAAGAATTATATTTTGTAAATAAAAATGAACGAAAAATTAAAACCCACCGAAAGCTGTGTTTTTGATTTTCATCAAACTTTTCCCAGCATAGGGTTAATGAATGTCTAAATGCTCTCAAAAAGTATGGTGAAAGTTGCACAAGAAAACTCACTTCAATAATGGAGGAGCAGCGAAACTAAAAATACAGTTCTATTGGAATGATGAAAGAAATTAGTTATTTCAGCATAACCACGTGAGTGAGTGTCAGCGCATCAACTTTAAGAGACAGCTGTTTATATATTTCAAAAGTACCAGTCTAAACTGTGATTACAGATTGACTGATAAAACATGTGACTTTGGTCATACTGTTGTCATAAACAGCTCCCTCTTAAAATGAATCCCACGACACTCATCCACATGGCTATATAGAGGATATCTGTGCATTTTAGTGAATATTGGATGCGCGAGTGAAAAATAATACTTTCAGGGCGACACGAATGAGATAATTCCCACTATTCACTAAAATAGCGTAAATTTTCTTTTTATTATATGCTAAGTGACATTTTACTGCACAATATTCAGCCCAATTCGACAGCAAACAGTTTCAATACAATAACAAAAAGCCGCTGATCTTTCCTTCAAGGCGACGTCATGTGCCGAAGCGTAACGTCATTTAGGAAGCTACTGAAAAAATTCAGTGTGGATCGGAAAATAGTATTTTTCACTCGCGCAAGCGCTCGTGAAAAATAAAACTTCCAGGTCCACACTCATGAGATAATTCCAGATACTGACTAAAATAGAGTAGATTTTCTTTTTTATTAAAAGCTACGAGACATTTTATTGCACAATCGTCAGCCCAATTCGACCCCAAATGAGTTCCTTTCAAAACAATAACAAAGAGTCGATAGATATCGAGAAATCACTTTTAGATAATTTGCGATAATTCACAGGCTAGCATATAATAAATAGAAACATCTTTTTTTCATCATTTCAATTGAAGAAAATTTTGATTTTTTTTGTTACTCCGTTATTGTAGTGTGTTTTCTTGTGTAACCTTTACCATACCTTTTAGGAATATTTAGATGTTTATTAACTCTGTGCTAGGAAAGACTGATCCCAAATTAACGGAAAGCAAAAACACAATCTCGGGTGAGTTTTAAGGTTTTAATTCTCATTTTTTTTCTCTACAGAACATCCTTTTTTCCCAATTATAGATGTCACCCTTCTTACTTGAAAATAAAATCAACTTTGTTCCAAAATAAGTGTCCATAGATATCCGAATCCAAATCAAATTTCAACCACTTTTGGTCACTTAACCTTCACCTTAACTCGAAGAAGCCGGGGAATCAGATTGAATTTATTGAACATGACATACCGCGAAAAACTTACAGTAAAGCAGGTGCTTCTAGTTAAGTGTGGTCTGCCTAATTAGGCAGACGGCACTTGACTAGAAACACCTGCTCGGTGTTTAATTCTCCCTCAGCCCAAAGATAGCCGACCGTCACAGCCAGATTACATGCCGTATTACACCATAGGCAAGAAATCTCGACTCCCGGCTTCTAAAAGATAAGGTAAACTAGCTGTCTGATCCGAAGGCAGAACTTATATCAAACAGACTTGATCGTTGTAAGTAATGGATTAAATGCCTTTTGTCTTCAGGCGTCCACGAAGAGTCAGTAACTCTAATAAGCGTTCGCAATGAATGTGTCAATGACACTGTAGCTCAACTTGCCAAGACATGGACATGTATAGTATGTGACACAGCAATGACAAACATCTAGGTAATGACCTGATAACAAATGTACATATACAGTATTGTAACGGTCTGTACATAAATACTGGCCGTAGCCTGTAACAAATGTATAGGTAAAGTATTATAAAGGTGGGTGACAGTCAGATGCTAAATAGAAAAGAAATCTTTGTCCCAGAGTGGGTCTGACTGAACCCCAAAATATTTGTTCTCATAGAACAGTGATAACAAAGGCACCTGAAAACACACTCATTCCTGTCCCAAGGTGAAAACAAAGGTACCCAAGAAGTTTCGTGAAGATCAGTTCATAAATATGAGCTGTATAGAAGTTGTGACAAAAAACTGATTGGACCTAATTTCGGTACAAAATGGCCACTGGCAGCCATCTTGAATTTTGGACCGCACTCAGAAACACTCGTTCTCGTCCCAAGGTGATAACAAAGGTACCCAAGAAGTTTCGTGAAGATCGGTTGATAAATACAGCCTCTAGCCTGAGCCGTATTGACATGTGCACTTACAGTGTATAAGTAGCACTAAATAAATCAAAATTCATCTAATTTGCATAATTTCTGCACGAGAAAAAAAACCCCGTACTATATGTGATGTATTCCATTTTACTAAACATTCATACAAAAATGTATTCAAATCAGAACTTTCATACAGAAGTTCTGTACAAAAGACTGATTGCACTAATTTTGGTATACAATGGTTGCTGGTGGCCATCTTGAATTTTGGACCACACCCAAAAAACACTCGTTCTCATCCCACGGTGATAAAAAATGTACCCAAGTCGTTTCGTAAAGATCGGTTCATAAATACGGCCTCTAGCCTGAGCCGTATAGAAGTTGTGTTCAGAAAACTGATTAGACCTAATTTCGGTACGAAATGGCCACTGGCAGCCATCTTGAATTTTGGACCGCACTCAGAAACACTCGTTCTCATCCCAAGGTGATAACAGAGGTACCCAAGAAGTTTCGTGAAGATGGGTTGATAAATATAGCCTCTAGCCCGAGCCGAATTGACATGTGCACTTACTGTGTGTAAGTAGCACTGAAAAAAATCAAAGTTCATCTAATTTGCATAATTATATGTGATGTATCCCATGGTATTAAACATTCGCACAAAAAATTATTCAAGTCAGCACTTTCATATGGAAGTTCTGGGCAAAAATCTGATTGCACCTAATTTTGTACAAAATGGCTGCCATCGGCCATCTTGAATTTCGGCCCGCACCCAAAAACACTCGTTCTCGTCCCACGGTGATACAAAAGGTACCCAAGACGTTTTGTAAAGGTCGGTTTATAAATAAGGCTCTAGCTCGAGCCGTATTGGCATTTGCAGTTACAGTGCTGAAAGTAACACTAAATAGATCAAAGTTAGTCTAATTTGCATAATTTCTGCACGAGAAAAAAACCCGTATTATATGTGATGTATCCCATGGTACTAAACATTCACACAAAAAATTATTCAAGTCAGCACTTTCATATGGAAGTTCTGTGCAAAAATCTGATTGCACCTAATTTTGTACAAAATGGCTGCCATCGGCCATCATGAATTTCGGCCCGCACCCCAAAACACTCGTTCTCGTCCCACGGTGATACCAAAGGTACCCAAGAAGTTTTGTAAAGATCGGTTTATAAATACGGCCTCTAGCCCGAGCCGTATTGGCATTTGCGCTTACAGTGCTGAAAGTAACACTAAATACATCAAAGTTAGTCTAATTTGCATAATTTACGTACGAGAAAAAAAACCCGTATTATATGTGATGTATCCCATGGTACTAAACATTCATACAAAAAATTATTCAAATCAGCGCTTTCATATGGAAGTTCTGTACAAAAAACAGATTTCTGCATCGTCGGTACAAAATGGCGGCTGACGGCAAACCTGAATTTCGGAACGGACCCCAAAACACTCGTTCTCGTCCCACAGTCATAACAAAGGTACCCAAGAAGTTTCGTAAAGATCGGTTCATACATACGGCCTCTAGCCCGAGCCGTATTGAATTGTTGACGGACAGACGGACAGACGGACAACTGGCCATGGTATAAGCTCAAATTTGGCTTCGCCAAAGTTGAGCTAAAAATAAATGGGTATTGCGTTGACAGGACAATGAAAATTCCCGAATGCCTTTTCAGTATATTTAAAGTGAGATGAATTTTTTTTTGTGAATGAATTATTAATTAAACATTATAAATAAAAGCCCGTGGTATAAAATTCGCCAACTGGGGCAATATTGACGAAGACAACCCAATGACAGAAATAAATTGTTTTGCAGAAACATATCAATGAACAACAAAGTCACGAAAACATTGATATAATCACCACCGAGAAGACCAACGCAAAATACATTTATTGACTACGTCTTGCAAGTACAGAGGTTCAGGTATAAAGGCCATTTGCCATAGTCTAGTTGGTCTGAATCTCTTAATGTCGTGGTAAATCGGTCGCTTGGTATACTGGTGATCAAAGGTTTGAGCCCCAATGGCCACATGCATTTTTCTCTTCTTTCTGTTACTCTGGGGGCTTCTCCGATCCTCTTTAGCTAGTGGCAAAGCGGGCGTTTCTTTGACTACGCTGAGAGGGAACCCGGGGTGCGATTCGCGATGTGTTTTGAACAGCGAGAGAACGGCAGAGTTGTGTAGCGGTCAAGATATTTATTTATTTATTTATTTATTTATTTATTTATTTATTTATTTATTTATTTATTAAGGCTGAACGACAACTTCAACACACAGGGTCCACTCGTGTCGGACAGTTTTATGGGTGGAGGAAGACGGAGTACCCGGAGAGAACTATCGAGCAACTGTCAGATCCCCCAACGTACTACCTCCGCGCAAGCAGCGATTGGAGGCGCAGTACGCCTTAGTACACAGAGGTACCGTGCCCTCACGTAGCGGCCAATGTATAAACGCCGTTAACCAATCAGCCTTTTTAGTTTGAATCTTAGTCCCGTCGTAAATCAGTCGATTTGTGTACATGATGTACTTGAGGCGGTGGGTTCGAGCCTCGTCTCCCACACGTCTCTCTTCTTCACGTCACACAAGAAGGGCAACACCATAAACACTCGAACTGAACGATCGAAGGAAACAACGAGACAAAAACAAAAGTCAAAAGGCAGGAGTTGTATTAATGGCAGTAACTACAGAACTGTCATTGTAAAAGCGGGCGGAGAATTTCGACCAGATCGCGACCAAATCGCAATCTGATCGAAACGCACTGGACGCCTTCCCTCCCACAACATTGTAGAATCCCATCTTAGGACACATAAATGCCAAACATTTCATCTCGGCTGCCAGGAGCGTAACTTCTGGGGTGTGTGCCCCACCCCAATCTCCCGATCATGAGTTTATTCTCGAAGAGGTTGGGTTAGAAATTGTGACATGCCATTTAAGTTGGGCAAACGTCTTTGCTTGCCCGACGAAAATATACATATACTTTTGAGTTCTCAGTTGGGCAAGATCTCTTGCATTTTCGACAAAAATCTATCTAGATTCGAAAGTACAATAAATGCCCGGTTCAGTATGCCATTTGAATTTCAGATCCAGATGTGATTTTTACAACCATGACCTGTTTCGAAACCTCGATCCACCGGTTTATATGTGTCGCAATCAGTAGATCACTATCTGACCGACACTGCGTTTGTGACAGGCATGTCAAAGTACCGCCGACACCAACATAAACGGTACCGGGTCGGGACAGAGCCTGTCCCGACCTTTTGGGTGTTGCAAGCACCCAAATGGTCGGGAACCTCTATCTGGCTGGTGTGTAATTGTTGAATGTCCAAAATGGAGTATTTTATCAATGCATAAAATTTGTAGCGTATAAGTCTTCGATAAAAGCAATTAAGTATCTTCCAATTAGTTGGGAGATATGACTTAGGCGTCGGCACCGACTCCATACACCCACCAAAAATAAAATGGTAGTCATGGCCCTGTCAGGCGCTGTTTTCGTTTGTTCTGGGTTCAGTGTTGATTTCGCAATATTTTATTTTTGAAACCTCGATCCACCGGTTTATATGTGTCGCAACCAGCAGATCACTATCTGACCGAAACTGCGTTTGTGACAGGCATGTCAAAGTACCGCCGGCAACAACATAACCGGTACCGGGTCGGTACAGAGCCTGTCCCGTCGAAACCGGTACCGGTACCGGGACGCGTCAACAATTGGGTGACATCACAATCAGATGGGAGAAATTCGTATTTAAAATAACCCAGTCCCCAAGATCGCAAAGACAAACATGGCATCGTACCAGTTATTCTGCGGCGACATTAACGTAATCATACAGCACAAAAATTGTGCTTTATGATTACTTTGATGTCGCCACAGAATAATTTCTTTGAAGTAGACGATGACGGTGCAATCATTACCTTTGATGCCACGTTTGGAAAGTTAAAATGATCGGCCTTATCGAGGTGGTGGTGCAGACAGAACATGTCCCTTTAGAGTGTTTTGATATGTTCATTCACAATTAAGCTGAAAGTATGTCGTGTTAGTGTGGCATACACAATTCGTTTCATGAATACCAATGTGTTCTATTTGCCAGTAGGCACATAGAATACATTGGAACTCAGGGGTCGAGTTATTTCCCGTTTATCCTCGTTCAGTTAGGAATTTCCCCATAAAATAATTTTGTCCCGGTATCGGCGGGACAAAAGCTTCAGTACCGGTGTCGGCTGGAGCATGAGGGGACCGGCGGTATCGGTACCGTTACAGGTACCGGTTGACATGCTTGGTTTGTGACCACAATACTGCAGTACAATGACAAAAACAAGGAAGTTACTTTATTGATTTTTTATTGTTTTATTGGTTTACTTTATGGTATACATAATACAGAAAAATATACATTAAACACATTGAAAATAGTGGTAAAAAGTAATAAGTAACAATTGTGTTTGCAAAGAAATACAAAAATAGTGTTTACCGTAGGGAGATGGCATGGCCAGATTGGTTGTCTACCTATCATCTCCCTGTTAGCTGTACAGTGTCAGCTTGTGTCAGACCAACAACAAGAAATATAAACTAACAGATAGTTATTTGCATGCACTATGTATACTTATGTATAACTCGTCATCCTGTCGACTTTCCATGGATGCTTCCAGTGTGGGCATTGTCTTTTGCATTATTAATAATTTCGATTTGAGGAGTGAGTAGCCTATATCGGAAGCTGATGAGGAGACCCAGAGTCAGAGAGCGAAAACTGTTGGACAAAAAACAATGCATCTTGTTTTTTTTTTAGCCAGTACAGAATGTTTAAGTAAATTAAGGTTCTGGAAAAGACAAATTCCTGATCTGTTAATACCATATAATTAGAAAGGATGAAGAGATAGATTAAGTACCAAAGCAATCTGCGCAACATGGGTTATTACAGTTCATATTAACATCATACAATCTTGGCAATTTTTTATCAACTCCTATCTAGATGTACCTCTAAGTGGGATATTGCGCAGTCTTTCATCAAGTGTGTTCCAAATTTTCGGGTAAGCGAATGTAGGGAGGGCATCTAGAGATCTTATTCGAGATCTTTCTACAAGAAGCATGCCAGATTGTCTGGTGGATCTTCCACTTCTATTTTCAACGGCACTGAAAAAATTATCAAAAGATACGGGGAGATTATTGTTTCTTCAGTCAAATAGAAGTAGAGACGTATAAAGCACAAAAAAGATCGCTTGCCTTTAAAATTTTGTCTTCTGGAAACAAAGGATCTGTGTGAGGGTGATATCGTGAATTGTTTAAAACCCTTTACCTAACATGAAAAGCAGACGACACTTGCAAAAAAAATTCTTGAATAATTAATTTTTTTCATTTTTTGTCTCAAAAACATAGGTTATGACCCCTCGTTGGAACGAGCTTGACGAGCTCGTTCCAACGAGGGGTCATAACCTATGTTTTTGAGACAAAAAATGAAAATATTTTGAAAATTAATTGGCGATTTTTGAGAATAGCGCTGGCCGGTTTTGGCCGTTACGTTGGGTAAAGGGTTAAAATTCTAATAGAACGTTTCTGCATTAAAAACAACTTATTTATACCTTTTGAGTTACCCCAAACATAGACCCCATAAATCAAATAACTGTGCACTAAAGTATAATACAGCGTTTTCATTGCAACGTTTGGCAATATAGTTTTTACTTTGTTAACAATATAGTTTGCACGAGCTATTTTTGCGCACAAATTAGAAATGCGAGCCTTATATGAGAGATGCTCATCAATATGTATGCCTAGAAATTCGAATGACGATTCGTTTTAGGTCAGACGCAACTCTATCTATTTTCTTATTGTTTATAAAAGCATCAATGAACTGCTTTCTTATTGCTGGGGTTTATAATGACAAATTTTGTTTTAGCAGTATTGAGGAAGGGTTCATTAGCCGAACACTACCGAGAAATCTTTTCTAGTTCAAGATTAATATAATTTACAAGAATATTTTTATCTGGCCTCGACGAATACACCTTGAGTCGCCCGCAAATGACACTAGGTTTAAGGATGTAGCCTTGCAAAGGTCATTAACATACAACAGAAACAAGGTCGACCCTAAATTAGAGCCTTATGGCACTCCTGAAGTAACTGGGATGTGGATGACTCATTATCTCCGAGCGCGGCATATTGCTGCCTATTGGACAAATAACTACTGAACCATTCTAAGCTGACTCCACGAATACCATAATATTCCGACTTTCTTAATAAGATACTGTGATTTATTGTGTAGAAAGCCTTTGATAGGTCAAGAAAGACAGCGAGTGTGTTATGTTTACTTCCTTTATTATTTTCCTTAACAATATGACTCAATAATTGGAGAACAGGATGAATTGTGGCGTGATTTTTACGTAAACCATATTGCTTAGGTTTAGGACATGAAATCTGTTTATAAAATTAATAAGTCGATCAGACATAATTTTATCCAGTACTTTAGAGAAAGTAAACAAAATACTCACCGGCCGATAGTTATTGACGTTATGTGGATCGCCAGATTTGAAGTGGAAATACCAGAGAGTAATCTGTATAACCACAATAACTACTCGGTTGCTGTACTTAAACACCAGAAACCTCTGCCATTTGAGAAGAACCCCTGGGAGTGTCCCCTCTCGCAGTTTGGGGTCAGGGGGATCACCGGCAAAACTTTTACATTTAGTACCCGAAGCTCTTCAACAAAAGTTGACATTGTTCGCTGGGCGTGGTTGTACTTGTTACACAGAGCTAAAATTGGTTTAATGCGGCTAGCAAAGCGAGTGAGTTCTAACTGTGTTAGAAAAAGAACATCAACCATTCCAGGTCTTGAAATTGTATTTAAACGGCGTCCCCAATGATATGAAAATAGTGGATCTGCGTCCCCTGGCGTTCCCCTTGTAAAGCTCCACTTGGCTTAAGTTTACTTTCAAACTAAACGAAGTGTTCGTGCAGTATGATCGTTTTCCTATTTTTCTACTGCATATTGGAGACAATATGCACCAACGTGGACGAAAGAAAGACTGACGATCAGAAAACAGATAACAACACATCAAATTATTACCAGTGACATGCTTTTATAAAATGATGAGATTCGTTATTAAATTTAGAGATTCCATAGATAGTAGCGTTCCCGATAATGTATTTTCAGCCGTAACTAACAAAGGCTAACAAAGGCATTACCACGAAACTGTACGAATTTAACCCTTCGATCAATGAGTCGACCGGCCTAATTGAACCAGAGTTATAATAACTGGTTGAGGGCTATATTATTTTTGGTGGTCTGAATATATTCATCAAAATTTGTTTTATTACAAATTATTGAAGAGTACCCACATGCATCCTTCAATAATTTGAGATAAAACAAGTCTAAAAAGCAAAATATTATTTGTGTTTGACTAAATATATATCAAACATATGCAAGGATAATGTTGGCTTTTGCTCTGGTACCCTCATTTTATTGAAAGCCTGGATAGTGGCTTCTATCACTCAACCAGCTAAAAAAGATACATTTTTTATGTCTGTTAATTTTTTTCTGTTGCTGAAACTAAAATAATTATTCCAATGGGGATCAACTATTCCAGTCTCATAATGGGACTTTGCGAATCTATAATTTTGGATCGAATCAAATCCCGAATCGAATCAGGCTGAAGATTTCCAATCGAGTCTCATGCCTCTTCGCGGTGTACATTCAAGTTGTGAATATTGGTCCTTTGTACCACAGTATGTATTACCAGTCTCCATTCAAGTATTCTGTTAACCCTTTACCCAACGCAAACGATATCAAAATTTATTATTTTAAATATCATTTTTAAAAATTTTTCCAAAAATATCAACAAAACCATATCATGTGACCCCTCGTTGGAACGGGCTCCACGAGCTCGTTCCAACGAGGGGTCACATGATATGGTTTTGTTGATATTTTTTGAAAAATAATATTTTTTCAACAGCTGAATTTGCATATTACGTGGGCGGATGCGGGCGATTCGTTGGGTAAAGGGTTAAAAAAGAAGCGTCTGTCCAGGCAAGTCAATCGAAAGCGTGGAATATTCCAGAACGGAATCAGAGTAATAGTTTTAGAAGCGGAACCTCCTTGAACTCTTTCCGTTTAATCAGATCTCCCGGGGCCAATACTATAAAACTTTTATTTGTATTTTCTAGAATTGTATTTGGCACCTAGAACACACTGGAAATCAGGGGACGATTTTTAGCTATCGCTAGCGATTCAAATTGTAATTGCAGTGCTCGATTTGTAGAAAATTCCAGTGAAATTTCCCTTCTTTATAAAAATAGTCCGTCCACGATATGTGCGGAACAGATTTTCATTTTCCTCATGGTTTAACCCTTTACCTAACATGAAAAGCAGACGACACTTGCAAAAAAAATTCTTGAATAACTAAATTTTTTCATTTTTTGTCTCAAAAACATAGGTTATGACCCCTCGTTGGAACGAGCTCGACGAGCTCGTTCCAACGAGGGGTCATAACCTATGTTTTTGAGACAAAAAATGAAAATATTTTGAAAATTAATTGGCGATTTTTGAGAATAGCGCTGGCCGGTTTTGGCCGTTACGTTGGGTAAAGGGTTAATGTTGCTTCAGATGGCGATTACATAGAATAGGCGTGTAATAAAATACAGAGATATAACGGGGGAATCACGAAAAGCAAACGAAGTATTTCGCATTTCTTTCCGAAGGATGAGATTCTGTAGGTGCAATGGATAGAAAAGAAGAAAGATAATTTCGACCAGATGCGATCCGATCAGAATTCTCTGTCCGCTTTGAAAAAGTTGGCTTTCACTTCTATAGTTTTTTTTTTCTGTTTATCGATGATTCGGGAATTTTCTTTTCGTTTCGAGCAATCCTTCATCTAGTCTCGAAACAATTGACCTATTTCGTAACTGGTTAACCGTGGGTTAAAACAGGATAACAACCGACTACCCGCGACAAGTTTTATATTGACTTTGAGATCGAAAAAGTCTGGATTTGCAAGGAGAATTCGGGGAAACTTCCCCGCAGTGCCGTACACAAACGGACTTTGTCGATTAGTACTCGACAATGTTCGTTTGTTTACGAATTGCAGGCGGGAAATTTGATATCTCGCTTTGCACACTCCTTTATTCGACAGAAATTGCGTTCGGTTTTCCATGCTGGATCGAAGGACAAAAATTGTTGGGGCAGCAAGTTAATAGAAATATTTATTTATTTATTATTTATTTATTTATTTATTGGGGTTTAACGACACTTTCGACAGCCAGGGTCACCTCGTGTTGGGGTTGATGGAAATAACATGTAACGAAGGAATGGCGATCGTTATTAATATCAACGATAACCAGTTGGAAATTTGAACGTTTATGCGGGCAACCGGTTGTGAACCAGTTATCCGGTCACCCATTTCAGTACCTCTTTCACCCTCAATCGTCAGGGTGCAATACCAAAGAGTGGGAAAGAAGGGGAAACAACCCAAAACCCACGCAAAACGAGAATCCGCATAAAATAACTTTATTTACGAATCATACCGCCATAAAAATACAAGTGCTACTAAGTTTTATTTCATTTTAAGATACTTGATTATTTAAACTCCAAACATTGTTGGTTCAGCGTAGGAAAATAGACTATTGGATTTCATACTGATCTTGACTTTACCAATTTCTAACACGTTTATGGTGTGATGTTACTATCTGTACGTTACAAATGTGTTGAATGAAGTTATCTAATTTAACCCTTTACCCAACGAATCGCCCGCATCAGCCCGCGTAATATGCAAATTCAGCAGCTGAAAAAATATTCAGATTTTCCGAAAATTTTCAACAAAACCATATCATGTGATCCCTCTTTGGAACGAGCTCGTCGAGCTCGTTCCACAGAGGGGTCACATGATATGGTTTTGTTGACATTTTTTGAAAAAGTTTAAAAAATGATATTTAAAATAATAAATTTTGAAATCGTCTGCGTTGGGTAAAAGTTTTTAATGAAACTCTCACTACTTTCTCATGTACGACACTACATCTGATGTTATAGCTTAGAAAGTGGTGGACGAGTGGATAAATGTGCTGGTCTCTCAAGCCACAGGACCGGGATTGATCCCTGGGTGGGAAAGTTCCCCAGATGTCCGCACGTTTCTAAGAGCATGAACTGTGGATTGTGGGTGTTGATGCTTGTAGTACATTTCGCATGTTTTATCCCCTATCTTTTGGTTCTCATTTATGGTTCTCATGTGACGTCATAGTCACGTGTCCCAGCGACTCCATTTCTTTGAATGCCATGGCAACTCGCATGAGCCGTCACGTTATGACGTCGTCTCCATTGTGATACGTGTGCATGCGCAGCGCGTGGTGCGACGGTGATGTGTGTTTCCGGTGGCCATTTTGTATACTGGAGCCGGCCATCTTGGTTTGTATAGAGGCAAGTGGTTGCTATGTGACCTAAATCCTCTAATAGGACGGGAGGGTGTTCTGGGGGGGGGGGGGGGGGTGTCGATTGAATAGCAGTATTTTTCTGGTTCCGAGTTTCCCCAAATCATCTGTTACTTCGTAGATCTACCCCAAAAGACATAACAATCAACTCCAATTACCAAGAACACCAAAAACAGGCTTGGAGAAGACTAATAATAGTAGCACGTAGTGCTATGAGGCGCATTCTGTTAATCTGGAGTACTTTTGCTGGTTCGCATTTTCCCCAAATCCTCGGATACTTCGTAGAATTACCACAAACAGTCCAGCAACTATTTTTACTGGCTCAGATGTTCCCATTTCTCTGCCTACTCCATTAACTCCAACTTGGGAATATTTCACTGGTAAGGATTCCCAGAGAATCCTCTTCATAAGAGTAGCACGTGGTAGTCTAAAGAATGGAGAGGTTACCAAAATGACATTGTGTGTTCGATTGAACTAAAGTACTTTTGTAGGTTTGGATTCGTTCAGAATCCCATTTTTCTGCCTGCTTATCTAGTTCGGATTTTTCCAGAAGCCTCGATGTTCTGCCTATCACAAGCCCCATTCTGCCTACACGCATTCTGTTGTTTTATCTAGTCCCAGCAGCCTGTGGTCTCGACCTTTGGCCTTGACCAATCAGATCACTCCATTCATCACTGTCACATAATTATCTGACACATGGGTTTCTGAGAATAAGCCCAAGCGTCAATCGAGTAGTGATTGGAACATATCTACTGTTTGTTTTTTGTTAATGAAGCTAAGTTTTGAGGCTGAGAACTATTTGACAAAATGGCGGCGTCTGTCATACAGACGCGATAATGATGGTGGGACGATATCATCCGAGATGCGACGCGTGGATGTCGTCAGCCGTTTCACTTGTGAAACCCGCGTAACACTGAAATCCAAAAAACGCGCTTCGGTGGACCATGCACTTTTTGAAGATTTCCCTACTGATATCTATCCTTCTGGATTGTTGGAACGCTAACTGATTGGTGGTCACATACCGAAAAGTGTCGCCACCGCCGGCCTATTAGGGTGGGAAAGAGAACGGAAGTGGCTATAAAATGACTATAAACGAATAATGCTCAAAAATAAACAAAATCTCGAAAGATTTTATTATAACCGATGCCTCACAATCTTCAATCGCCTGTTAACCCTTTACCTAACATGAAAAGCAGAGGACACTTGCAAACAAAATTCTTGAATAACTAATTTTTTTCATTTTTTGTCTCAAAAACATAGGTTATTACCCCTCTTTGGAAAGAGCTCGTCGAGCTCGTTCCAAAGAGGGGCCATAACCTATGTTTTTGAGACAAAAAAAGAAGAAAGAATAATAAAAATTAATTGGCGACTTTTGTGAAAAAGGCTGAACGGTTTTGGTCGTTACGTTGGGTAAAGGGTTCAAGAATATACTTTGATGCAAGCGGAAATAGATGTGATATTTTTTGTGGCAGTTCAAATTTAATATTTACAACATATTTTAGTTATTATTATCAAAAAGCAAGTGCCGAGATTAGAAACTTGATATAGAGTAATCAGTTTTCATGCTGGCAGCTGCTCGTCGTTGCTCTCCGGGTACTCCGGCTTCCTCCACCCGTAAAACTGTCACGGTCATGATTAGCCATTGTGCATAAGTGTAAATTATTTACCTTAAACACCAATAAATAAATAATCAGTTTCAAGTAAGGTAAACGTCACGGCGTTTGATGAAGTGAAAAATGTTACACAACTTTCACGTCATCAAACTTTAGGGTAGGGGAGGCAGTTTGAGAGGAGACGTTTTTCGCTGACGTTCCGGTGTGACAGGAATGATAGTCCGTAGGAAAATTAGTCCCTCTGGACTATTATTCCGCGGAATTATAGTCCTAGGTCTAACATTTCTAGGAATAGTAGTCCGCCGGACTACTATTCCTAGAAATGTTAGACCTAGGACTATAATTCCGCGGAATAATAGTCCAGAGGGACTAACGTTCCTACGGACTATCATTCCTGTCACACCGGCAATCCAGTTGTATTGAAATCAACGGATTTCCTCCCACCTGGCCAGACTCTTAACCCTCTTCATTTCAACCGTGCTTCCACTTCCGGAGAGTGTTGGTCTTTTTCATTTAAGTCTCAAACCAAAACTAGCTTCCAATAAAGGGAAACTTGTTCTGCGTCTCTGTTATCTTTGAAGTGGTGCTATAGAAATGACAGTTTAAGTCCTATTCCTCACCTTTCCTCTGCAACATGGTGCGGCGCAAAGTAGGATCTGAAACGGTAACAATACTTTATGGAGAGCGGAGTTTAGGCGTAAGTTAAACAATATGTAGCTACCTCACTCCTTGAAGAGGCTTCTCAAAATTTCAGATTTTTTTTTCATTTGTTAAAGCTTTTAATTTAATTTATGAATAAGTTATAATTTAGCTCTTGTTATTTTGCATAATGTGTTTACTATTATTATCTATGCAAGATATTTTATGTAAATTACATAATTTACGTTGTAACAACTGGCAATATTTAGAGGTTGTTACTTGGTTAGTTCCACATCGGCTGAGATTTCAGTCGGGGTAACTTCATAACAACCTGAGAAGGTCTCAGTCTGATTTGAAGTTACCGAGGGCTGATATCTCGGGCTATATAAAACTAACCAAGCAATAACCTCTTCATATATTAACCCTTTACCCAACGTAACGGCAAAAACCGAACAGCGCTATTCTCAAAAATCGCCAATTAATTTTCATTATTTTTTCATTCAAGTTTGTCTCAAAAACATAGGTTATGACCCCTCGTTGGAACGAGCTCGTCGAGCTCGTTCCAATGTGGGGTCATAACCTATCTTTTTGAGACACAAAATGAAAAAAATTAGTTATTCAAGAATTTTTTTTTGCAAGCGTCGTCTGCTTTTCATGTTAGGTAAAGGGTTAAACAGAAACACAAAATGTTTTAAGATATGTTAAAGTTTTCTGACAGTGTTATTGTTTCTCATTCACAAAGTACGAAGTTTCCTCTCTTCCTAGCTCAGCTATCCAAACGCCTCGGCTTCCCCACTTGGACAGTCGCGACGTTTGGATATTTATTTATTTATTTATTTATTTATTATTTATTTATTTATTAAGGTTTAACGACACTTTAACAGCCAAGGTCATATCGTGGCGGTGACAGTTTGACGGGTGGAGGAAGCCGGAGTACCCTGAGAGAATCCCCGAGCAACGACGAGTAGCTGCCAGCTCACCAACATCGTAACTCCGCACTGCAGCACAGGCAGGGTTAGATTGGTTGAAGACACGCGCACCATCGACGTGCAGTACGCCTTAGTACACGTCGTCATCGTGCCCCCATGCCATGTGGACAATCGAGGTTAAGTGCCTTACCCAAGGACACAACGCGGGAGTCCGAATCGATCGCTCAGACAGTCACCCATCCTAGGACTAACCGGACTCCTCGTTGATTAACTTCGGTGATCTGACGAGAACCGGTTACCGCAACGCCACCGCGCCACCGACGTTCGGATAGCAGAACTATTTGTTTTCCCACTTCAACGATTATCCACTTTCGACTTTGAATTTTAGTTTGCGTTTAACTTTCTATACAACTCTTACATTATTTCTCTTAACCCCTACGCTGCCGAAAGCGACCATTGTCACCTATTTTGTGATGATTATCTGTACGTTCTGGTATGCGCAGATCTAACCTACCATCTGATTAATTGAGAGCCCTTTCCAACAATTAATCAGATGATGGAGTTTCAAGAATGTCATAAATCCTATTAAACTTCCTCGCATACAGGCGTACATAGAGGTCATCCATATATAACTAAAGTGGACGTGATTGTAAAAAGGATAATCCACCTAACCAGTTCTTAATGCCATCTTTAATTCCTCATCAGACAAAAACTCAGCTTCAAGTCTCTCCATTATGCCCGGTCACATCAATTTTTCGATGTGAACAAACTGGTTGCGCCTAAAACACATCAGACAACTCTAGAATGATTAATAACAGCCGAGATCGGCGTCATATCAGCAGAGTTTGAAGTCATATCTTCTAAGTCTGATACAATGAGAAGGTCTGGGAAAGAAAATCATATCAAATAGATAAATACCATACATGCATGCTATGTTTTGGTCTTAATAATTATTTACTTTATATTTAACCCTTTACCTAACCTGAAAAGCAGACGACACCTGAAAAAAAAATTATTGAAGAACTAATTTTTTTTTTCATTTATTGCGTCAAAAACATAGCTTATGACCCCTCATTGGAACGAGTTCAACAGCTCGTTCCAATGAGGGGACATAAGCTATGCTTTTGAGGCAAAAAATGAACACAATAATGAAAATTGAGTGGCAATTTTTGAGAATAGCGCTGGCTAGTTTTGATCGTCACGTGGGATAAATGGTTAAATATCAATGGTAATTAGCTTCCCATAGCTTAGTGCATCACCGTGTCTAAATACTGTCCTGTCGAGAATACTTAATCGAAGATATAAAACTAACACTGACCGTGTAAAGTTCTGACATTCACATGCACCTTGGACTCCGAGGTGCTAACTACTAAACAATGGAGCTCCCACTTGTTATCCAGGAAACACTTGTCAGAGTGAAGGCTACCCTTGCTACCACCTGGAGTATCCAGGTGCTCAAGGGTAAAATTCACCTGACAGTGAATTTTGATAGAGAAGCCGAACCGACGTCCTTGGAGAGGTGTAGTACCTTTCGTGAGGGGATTTCCCCCCGCACTGGTCACCCTCCAAGTGACTCGGACCTGCAAAAGGATGATGACAAGCGCCGAACACAGACAAAGGACAGCCAGAAGAAGAAAAGGAAAAGAAAGAAGGGACCTTCCGCCAGACGACGCGATGCCCGCCGACTGACGATGTTCATGGAAAAGAAAAGGACGGAGAAGGAAGAGAGGGAGGCTAATCATGGCATTGAACGCTCAATGCCTGCTACCCCTGTCCGTTCCACGTCCAGCTCGGTACCCTCTACTCCGGTGGAAGGTCCGGAGGACGCTGGTTCGCCAGGTAATAGTCTAACCTGCAGCCCATCACACTCTTCCCCCGAAGAGGAGATGGAGGAGGATAGTCTGTTTGTGGAGCAGGAAGTTGAGGCTGACATCGCACATGTCGCTAAACCCACTCTTGCTCTTCCTGCTTTTTCTGACCGGGACACCATCCAGGAAGCACACACCGCGGAGTCAGTGGAAAGTATCCTAGGAGAAAAGGCCAGAGACGACGACCACCTTATATTTCTACAAGCCCATATTAAGGCCTTGAGAGATCGCGGGTGCAAAGGCTACATGCTCAGAATAGGATTAGAGAGTCTCAGCAACCACTACTTGAGAACAACACCAAAAAGCTCTTCACCACCGGCAGCTGCGAGGGCCAGACCTTACCAACCGAGTCAGCCCTCCACCACTCCTTCAACACCACCAAAGGGAGTATCACCAACTCAGCCACCTCCTCCTAAGAAAAGCAGACGAAATCATAGACGCCGCTAAGCATCTTAACACTTTCCTCCTTTACCACGGCCAGACCAGCCAAACCGAATCACATACTGTTAAAGAGGGTCGAAAGGGGCTTGTCCCCCATACCGTCCCTGAGCGCCTTCGGCGCGCGAAATCATTCCTTTTCAAAGTTCTGAGAAACCAAAAGAAAAAAAAACCAAAAACTGAGCAACGTCGGGAATAAGCAACTTTGCATCACAGATTATTATATGCAAAAGAAGGTCCCAATTCGTAATTTTCAGGTTATTCCTAGAAATGTTCTAGGAAGCAAACAACGGAAGGGGCACGCCTTCTCAACCACCAGTCCATGCTTAGTGCAAAGCGCAAGGTTTCGGAAAGTATGTGATTTAGTATTCTGTTCTCAATTGGGTGAGGTATGTTTGTTGGGTTTGCCCAGTTTGGGCGCTGGAATCACCGACGGCAGGGGGTCAGGGGTATCAAAAAAGGCACTCGACTCTGGGTATGCGTTAAGTTCGTGCGTTTTCAACCTATCATAAATCGTAATGTGACACTCAATAGTATTGACATTATATATCGCCTCTTGAGTAGAGTTGGGTGCCATCTGTTATGCTGAAATGGCAGGTGGTCCCAGCTTTTAAACGCGGAAATCTCAATTAATGGAAGACATCGGTCTGGGGTCAGGTTGTAAATGTGAACGGACAAACGAGCTAAGTTAATTCCAACCTGTTTTAGGGTTGCCATTAGCTCAGTTGGTATGGTGGCAGAGCATTTATGGCTAGCCAATTAAATGTTGGAGAACCTGGTTCGCCTCTTGTTTCGGCCACCTTACAACTGACCCCACCCCCCCCCCCCCCCCCCCCCCGCAAAAAAAAAAAAACCCATTGGCACACGTAAAGTACATTAGAAAACGAATATAGAGTTTTTCAGTTACAGTTCTCGGAAAGTTAAGTCTTTTTGACAAGTGCACTTCTGGCGAAAAAAGGGCACGTGCTGCCCCCTTGTCCCCCTAATCTCAGCTCCACCTCCCGCTTCCGGCGCCCTTGAATTAACCCTTTACCTAACAGGAAAAGCAGACGACACTTGCAAATAAAATTTTTGAATAACTAATATTTTTGACTTTTTGCGTCAAAACCATAGCTTATGACCCCTCTCTTATCACGGTCATGATTGGCCATTGTGCATAAGTATATGACCTTAAACACCAATAAATAAATAAATATGGCCCCTCTTTGGAGAGAGCTCAACGAGCTCGTTCCAATGAGGGGTCATAAGCTATGGTTTTGAGAGAAAAAATGAAAAAAATAATGAAAATTGAATGGTGATTTTTGTGAATAGCGCTGGCCGGTTTTAGCCGTTACGTTGGGTAAAGGGTTAACACCTCTGTAAGAAAATAATTGACGCAGTATCAAACAGGCACACCACAGAGGAACGCAAAATTGAAGGGTCAATATGCACGGAAAGATTTTTATCGTTAATACACTGGCGATTTATTGTTTCACTTACTCCATAGTGGTCTTTATATAAACTGCATTCATAAAACTACTATATTTAGATGGTTGGCATTATCTCATCAAATTACTCATCAGGTCCTTGATTCGAAACGGAAGTGGAGTTTGTTCATATTTCTCTGTCGTTAGATGAACAACTTAATTTAAAAGGTCATAAAATCACTACAAGGAAAATTAGATTTTCCACATAAATAAGCCTCAGTGGCACTCTGCCAGTTATAAAAATGTCCTATCAGTGGTTTTCCTACAGGTAATACCCAAAACTATTGACTCAGATCTCCTTCAAGGCGACTGCAAACAAAACAAAGATGTCATTTAAGCCTTTTGCTAATCTAACGTCCAAAACCGGCCAGCGCTATTCACAAAAAAAATGCCATTTAATTTTCATTTTTTGCCTCAAAAACATAGTTTATGACCTCTCATTAGAACGAGCTCATCGTGCTCATTCCAATGAGGGGGCCATAAGCTATGTCTTGGATGTAAAAATGGAGAAAAAAAGTTATTCAAGAATTTTGGTTGCAAGCGTCGTCTGTCTTTCGTGTTAGGCAAAGGGTTAAAAAAAATGCAGAAAAGTAAAAAAAAAAAAAAATATAGAAAGAAAACAGGGTGATGTTTGGTTTTGAACAGCGCTTCGACTTTCCTTATTCTGTTTGCAATGAGTTACTGCACAATACATCGAGGACAAAGTTCAGTACATGAAAACTAGATTATTAGCATTAGATTATTATTAACAGTGGCGTAAAATAAATTTGTGAAGATTGATGATTGGAAACCTTCGAACCCTCTTTCCAGGAAAGGTGTTGCCTTTGTGTACATTTACAGTGAGAAGGGCAGTCCAGTATCAATATACAGGGAGGCCTTCTCGCTGCAGACTGCAGTTATTATTTTATCATCAATGCCCCGTGTATTGACCTTTTATAATAAGACAGAGATTATACCTTGGACCGAAAAATCGGTCTTACGAGTTCAAAGAGTTAAAACAACGGCCGTCTGCGCGCAAACTCCATGAAACGTGGATGAACAAACATCCCACATAGCCCAAGAACATTAGGTTTCACTAGGGAAAAAAATCGGAGAAAGCTGATTTTTTCAGGGAATGTCGAGTACATGTCACTGAACGATTAGACAAAAGTCTCCTAAAATCCCAGTTGAGCTTTTTTTTCTACAGCCTTTTTTCGAAAACGCGTTTGAAAAAAATCAAAAAAAAATCGCACGAACTTTGTAACCTCGAATTGATCCAACTGTATTTTTTGTTTACGCGTATTTCGAGCTACATAATGTCTAATATACATTTACCTAGAGGAAAATGTGCATTCTGTGACAATTTCTGCGAAAAATTATTGAAAATTCACAAAAAAGTATCGGATTTACGCAAAAAATGACGATTTTCCTAACGGATTTGCCCAAAGGGTCGTAGTACAGAATGGGATGTTAGTTGGACAGACGATAAAAAATCCACCACCATTTGAAGACTTTTATCATTGCTTACAAAATAGACATTATGGAAGACCCCCTCTGCTTCTGGCCGAGTTCCCCTTTTGGCATAAAATTCGTCAGCATGAGAACTCAACTATTTTCGGTCTTGGGACCGAACAGACACGTCTGTGTCTGGCAGCATTAGATCAATAAATAATATTTACAGAATGTACAAAAATCAATAAATAATATTTACAGAATGTACAAATCAATCAACATGGATTAAGTTACATTGACTATTATCAACGCTATATACAGAAATGACATGACCTATATACATATTATTCATCGAACTCAGAAATTTCCGACAGGACAGTGTTTCTGTGGTTGTTACAAGAATCCGAACTGCAATTACACACACCTGAGCAAGAGAGTCCTGCCTTCTTACACCCACACCTTTTTGTACAAGCACTCTTGCAACCACAACTGATCAGATTCAGTAGGTTATCGGGGGCACATGGCTTTGTGGCTGCAGTCGATACAAGAAGTCCATTGTCTAGCGACCACCCCCAATCCGTCGGAGGAAGCGAAGTGCCCAGCCATTGTTGGACCTGGAGATAACATCTGTAGACATGTTGTTGTGCAGCATCGCTGCTTGGTGGGAGTGAGGCTAGGTCGATGGGTTTATTCAGTTTAGATTTTGCTACATAACGCTTGTAAGTGACATATCTATATTGGTCGAGAGAGGAAACAGTTTTACTCCCGTATAAGATCAGGAGAAGTTGTTTCCCGGCAGCGGCTACTGCACTTGGTGTACTGTCATCCGCCAAAATTGTGTTGACATACTGTTGTGAGTCGCTAGTAACATCGGAGACAATTGTACTGAATACTTTCTTCTTACCAACTCGAAAGAGTGCAGAAGTAGTGTCACAACCACTTATAGAATGTGCTACAAGGAGGTTGCTTCTATGGTCACCCATTTTGGTTGCTATTTCACTAACTGAAACTAGTAACTTTGGGGTAATGGAATACATCATGTGAATATTACATCCCGGTTGAACTCGAGAGGTAAGAATGACTAACAAGTCTGTGTCTGTTCCCACAACGACAACATTGTTGTCATCGCGATGTCAAGTGCAGTTTCGGCTATCAGTACATCAGCATCAGCCTCGGCCTGCTTGGACTGAATATTGATAGCAGATAGCTCCTGCATTAGAAGATCGATCAGTTGGGTTTTGTTCTTGGCATTTGCAAGGAAATCGGATTGGGGTGTGGTGGCTGGTAACTCGGTGAGATATTGATATCAATGGAATACCTGTCTTTAGATCTACGGGCTTGTTCCATGCCCTTTGTCGACATTGTACAAGCATAACCATCAAAAACAACCACGACGTTCGCCCCAAAATGTCTCACTAGATAATTGGAATATGATGTACATATGTCCTTATATGACGACTGTTTAGGCCATACAACTGCCCTCAATAAAAATCCACCATCTACAACAAACAGAGAATGTTCTGGGATTTCAGTTTGCTCGGAACCGTATGTTTTGAGGATCTTACCGAGCGTGCTTTTCTGTGTCTTCCTCATTCCAGCAGAATCAAACAATGCTGGTGGTTTCGGGGCGAGTTCATATTTGAGATACTCTTCCATCTCTGCTTGTGACTGAATAACACATGTGATGCGGTTGAACAGAATTGTGGGGTCAATCACTACCTTACTTCCACGGACTTTGATGCTATTTGCCATCGATGCGAAAGACTTCACAGTGTCAACACGTCGTAGTTTGATGCTGTTGAACGTTTTGCTTACAACATTCGATACGCAACATTCACCAATTTTGCGAACTTGGTCACAGTTCACAGTTTCGTCGGCCACAAGCCCGGTCGCTATAGAGACTAATTGTAGTGGATCTCTATTCTGAAAGGGGGAATGCACTCTGAGCCAGTTCAATAATTTGGTGATACCATTGGCATCAGTCAATTGTGAACTTTGACGGAGATCCCGATGTTGTTCGCCATGACCAGTGTGAACATGAACAAAATTTTCGAGAGCATTACATATCGGAAGGCAAAGAGGTAGTCCATGTACCCATTTCGCAACAGTGCTATCGGTTATTCCCCTGCCATGTGTGAGACCACCAGGGAGCTTGAACATTCTCATTAAACACTGCTCTATGGTCTGATCAGAATATATCCCGTCCCAGAATTTATCTGAGCGCCTTATGGTAAAGTAACCTTTCTCAGTGAACAACTTCAAATCATCCTGTTGCATTATTTCTGTTAGCTCATTCATCTGCTGCAAATAGAGATGAGAACTTTTTGCGTATGCAAAATAACCACCTGCGTGAAATACTGGAATCATATTGCGAACACAATATGTGTGGAGTTCCCAGTCGCCTGTGCGCTCTGCTCTCAAGAACAACTGGAGAAGACCTATTTGCTCGTAGTATTGTACCCAAAGCTTTCCTGTGCGTCCTACGGACGCATTCTGGAGCAGTTCGTGTATTTTTGACAGTAGATGGTTGACACTTTCTTGATTGACAGCGTCAGCTGTTGTACAGTCACCTCTGGCAAGTCCACAGAATATTTCATTGACTTCTGTGCAGTCTATGTTATCTAGTGTTCGGCTTTCTTCAAACACAAGTTTTGTAATGGCTATTTGTGTTAGCAAATGGGCACGAACTGCTCTTGAATATGCATGACCACTGATCAAATGATGGATTGACCCACCAGCATGAACAGTCCCCCAAAGTTCATCCAAGCCGCTACCAGCCATGATCGAACCCATTGCCCCTAAATATGACATAATCATATGGAAGCCGCCGAGTCTAACGAAAACTTTTGTCAACTTATCTGACGAAGACACAATCTCCACTGCTTTGATATAAAGTGGTTGGTCAAACGTCACTGGACAAACGTTCAGTCCCTGTTTCTCACATTCAGTTTGTGCAAACATGAGAGCAGTGTAAATTGTGCTCGGGTTGGATGGATCAAAATTAATAAAGGGAAGTATCTCGACATCACTTGTTTCATAATCATCTGATGATGTGACAATGTGCATATATCCAGCCCAAGATGGGCAAGGTACTCTCAGTACATGCGTCAAAGACCAAAGACTGTCGACTGTTTTTGCGAGTTTCAAATTTTTCGGATCAGATTCACCCAAAGTTGATAAATCCTTCATCACAATTTCGTCAAGACCCGATTTGCTTGGTTTACTGTAACCTTTCAAAGGGATGTACCCGAATTCACCAGAGCCAATATTCGAATGAGCACCAGTTAGTCGAAACAATGATGCTATAATACGGTATTTGAATGAGAAAAGTCGATGCCGTTTGAATTTGAGTTTAGGGGGTATGGTTAATATTTCACACGTTTCACCAGTTCATTATGGAATAAATGACTATTGTTGTATATCATTATAAAGCCACTGCTTTTCTGCAATTTTTGATATATAATTTAACTCCCAAAGTAGTCGTAGATTTGATTTAATGGACGTTGTGTACCGTTGTGTGTATGAAAATAATAAAAAATTTTTCGTAATTTTGTACATTTTCGTGAATATTTCACCATTGAGTGTGAGGATTGGTACAAAGTTGGCATTTTCTGTTGGGGATATGTATTCTCAATATAATTCAGCTCGATATTTATGATTCTCACCCTACTAAGGCGAATAAGAATGAGAAATATGGAGCTGGGTCGAATTTTTTTAAAAATTTGTTTTTTCATCAAAAAAACGCAATAACTAAAAAAGCTCAACTCGGATTCGCGGGGACTTTTCACTCTTTATCCGCAATGTGTGTCCCGGAAACATATAAAAAAATCAGCTTTCTCCGATTTTTTTCCTTACTTTCTCATTTTTATGTCTAATGTGCTTGGACTAACAACAGCTTCGGATTCCTTACGAAATCAGACATGTCACTGAGAGCATGGTGACAGGTGTAATGAACAGATTTGCACAAAAATCTGGCAGGGTACTGCGTGGAAACTAAAAAAAACCCGAATTACGAAACTTGGATAGAATATGTACAAAAAATGAATGGATCGCAGAAACGGTGGTGGCGCTAGCATTTCACCGACAATGGGGACTGACCTCCCCGACGGGGGCTAGGTATATACTTGGTTATAAAGACAACTATATACTGCCCCTCACCCACATAGGGGCTCGAATCCCGGGGTAGAGGGGCAGTATATACCCGTCTAACAGACCATGTTGTGCCCCAAAACCGTACAACAAAAATGAGAGTTTCCTAACATGGGGAGGGTGGGGCCTAGGTCTATACTTCTCTATAAGACGGTTATCTACCAATCCTCCCCCAGATTGGAACTCATGCCTCGGGGTGAGGAGGGGCAGTACATAGCCGTCATAGAGAGGTTATGGTGTAGCCAAAAAAAACATACAATAAAAGAGGAGAGTTCCCCGACTTGAGGGGGGAGTAGGCCTCCCCGACGAATGGGCTGTACACCCCCCCCCCCCCCCCCCCCGCTGCCGCTCTCCTGCGCAGAAACTACATTTCGCGGCATAACCTTCTATGCCCTTACTATTGAGCATCAAAATAATTTTAATGGATAGCGTACTTTTCACATTTCAATGGTAAAATACGAATAATGTGTCTGTCTATTATCTGAAAACGTGAACAGAAATAACAACCGGTAATAGAAATTCAGTTAATGACAGACGTCGAACTGATGGAAATATATGATATGTGAGAGATTCAAAAACAAAAACAAAAAGTGGGAATAAACACGTTGCCTCGAATCACAGAAGAGCAGTCGCAAACACATGACAGCCAATGTGTGTTATTTTTTTTTACACCATACAAGAGTCCTAAACGGAAGCTGCTTTTTCCGTACATAGCAGGAAATGAAACCTCAGTGTTTTCCAATCCGATTACCCTTAATTAGAAAGCCATTGTTAATCTTCTCACCGATGCATGTATAATTTTTTGTACAAAAAAAAATCCGTTTAATCATAAGTAGAAGCAATTAACGTCAAAACGACAAAAGATCGGCAATAAACCACCCACAGGACACCTGTCAACTCAGGGTTAAAAAAAATGCAGAAAAGTAAAAAAAAATATAGAAAGAAAACAGGGTGATGTTTGGTTTTGAACAGCGCTTCGACTTTCCTTATTCTGTTTGCAATACATCGAGGACAAAGTTCAGTACATGAAAACTAGATTATTAGCATTAGATTATTATTAACAGTGGCGTAAAATAAATTTGTGATGATTGATGATTGGAATATGGGGGGGGGGGGGGGGTCTGGAGTGGGGGGTGGGGGGGGGGGGGGGGTGGGGTGGGGGTGGCGAGGAGTTCGGAGATACATAACTATCTGTATACATAACTAGTTGACAAAGCCGGTGTTTCACGGGAGTCAGATGTGAAGAGTGGTTGAAAAACGAAAATGCCATATCACCCGTTCTTTGCAGAGTGACAAACGCGACCTTCGGCTGGGGAATTTAGCGTCTGGAAAGCAATGAACGTTTCGCATCTTTTAATAAGAAATATTTTAGGAAATATTGGTTGGAAAAAAATTATAATTGAACCTCACTATATACAAAAGTCGTTACATTATAGTAGTGGCGCGGTATTGAATTGTACAAAGCCTCGCTGTAGATTGCATAGTTTTAGGCCTCATCATAAAGATGTGAATTTTCCTCTGCACAACCCACAAATCATTATCAGATCCGAAAATCTCGCTATTGTGAAGATAGAACCTTGTGGTTTTCACGCGACGCAATGTCATTTACCCTACCGTTTGGGAAAGGCAGTAGGAAACAGTACGCGAGCCAAACTCAAAATTCATATCGAATGCGTGCTTCTCAGTAAATAAAATATAATATGGACGCCACAGAAGTACAGCATTTAACCTTCCTGGCCATTAGACCTGAGTGGTTTTCATTTTTCAGATTCGGTTTCGCTTCGGTTTCGGGGAAAAAACCCGGTTTTGGTTTAGTTTTTCTGTGTGTTACGAACACATGATAACTAACACTCTAGGCTTATCACGTGGAAAAAATCTAATAGTTTGAACGACATCACTTACAACAAACATCTGTGTTTGTAAGTATCTCCAATGCAATGGGTGCAGATAAACTTCCCTTTGATCATTCTAGGGGATCACTTTTTAACCCTTTACCCAACGTAACGGCCAAAACCGTCCAGCGCTATTCACAAAAATCGCCAATTAATTTTCATTATTTTTTCCTTTTTTGTCTCAAAGACATAGGTTATGACCCCTCTTTGGAACGAGCTCATCGAGCTCGTTCCAACAAGGGGTCATAACCTATGTTTTTGAGGCAAAATATGAAAAAAATTAGTTATTCAAGAATTCTGTTTGCAAGCGTCGCCTGCTTTTCGTGTTAGGTAAAGGGTTAAGCCAACTTAGTCAGAAAAAAAGATAAATTGGGGTGACAAATGAATAAGTTCATCTGGTATTTACATTGTCACATTTCCTTCTTTATTGACTTGTCCGGAGAGACTAGGTCACGATAGTCCATAGGGGCCACTTGTCCAGTCCCCACCCAAGAAGATAGATTGATCAGTTTATGTGTAAACACACGGCCGCTTTTTGCTGAGTCTTGCGGGTCATTTTTCCGATTTGCAACAAAAAGCGGAACCGAACCGGAAAACCAAAAAGCCGTCCGGCTGAGCTGGCCATTCTTTGAAATCCATCCAATCGAACAATTAAAGATACATTAGGTGAAACAGATGAATGTGGAAAACACACGAAAACTTTGTTTTTAGTTGAATACACTTCAAACCTTCTAGCCATTTGGTATAAACATATCAGAAGGAGAATGCGAAAGGAACACCATCTTCACATTTTCTTTAACATTACAGTTTATGTATTTATTTGTTGATGTTTAAGGTCACATATTTATGCACAATGGCTAATCATGACCGTGGCAGTTTTACGGGTGGAGGAAGCCTGAGCACCCGGAGAGAACCACCGAGCAACGACGAGCAGCTGCATGCTCCCCAACATCGTAACTCCGCACTGCAGCACAGGCAGGGTCAGATTGGTTGAAGACATGCGTACCATCGACGTGCAGTACGCCTTAGTACACGGCGTCATCGTGCCCCCACGCAGGCAATGGAGATGAAGTGTCTTGCCCAAGGACACAACGCGGTTGCCGCAGGTGGGAGTCGAACCGAGGACCTCTCGGCTTGCAGACTGCACCTCTACCTGCTGAGCCACCGGGCTCCCTTTAACATTACAAATAAATGAATATCGATAGTAAAAGATGAATTCAACTTAACGAACTCTTAATTAAAAAATCTTTAAATCTTCGATCTGTCATCGCTTATAAGAAAAACAAAATCCTGCGTATCATCCTTGTTGGGATTAAACTGCCATGGAGCCCATCAATGAATAGCATCAATTATTGCCAGTCAATTTAACTACGTCATAAACTCAAGACTCATTTTAAATCCAATTGGTGTATTTTACGTTATATTTGAAACTCATTAGGGTTCAAAATTTGTTATTTACCCTTTAAACTCTAGTGGTATCTTCCACGCCAGTTCAATGACATCAATTAGAAGAGTCCATATTCATTATTTGGGGAAAACCAATCAGTATTTTCAACGTGCAGCCTCGGGCTGCACGTTGAAAATACTGATTGGTCTACCCCATAATATTTACGGAACAGCCATCCTATATAATGACGTAATGGCGTATCATGTTCCTGGCCCGAAAAGCGGCCGCTGTGGTTCAAAGGGTTGAACCATTAAAAACAAGTTGTTCGACGACATATTACAAGGGGTCAGTTAGAAATGTCTGTGACATTGCGTCTTTTTACATTATACATACATACCAACAACTCTGTATTAATGATATACAGAGATGTCATTGATGTACAGTATTAGAATGGTGCATGATGGCACATTGGTTAGAGCATTGGACATGAGATCGAAGGTCGCCGGTTCAATCCCGACCCGCGTTATCTCTGTTGTGTTCTTTGGAAAGACACTTCATCTCGATTGTATATGTGGGAGCATCTGAGCGCTGTGTACCACTAAGGCGTTCGGTATGACAACGTTACGTTTCAACCAATACAAACGATGTTTTTGCCCGGTTAATAAGTTGGAGAGTCCGATTTTATTAATTTATTGGTGTTTAAGGTCACATACTTATGCACAATGGCTAATAAGGGCCGTGGCAGTTTTACAGGTGGAGGAAGCCGGAGTACCCGGAGAGAACCACCGAGCAACGACGAGCAGCTGCTAGCTCCCCAACAACGTAACTCCGCACTGCAGCATGGGCAGGGTTAGATTGGTTGAAGACATGCGCACCATCGACGTGCAGTACGCCTTAGTACACGGCATCATCGTGCCCCATGTGGACAACCGGGGTTAAGTGCCTTGCCCAAGGACACAACGCGGGAGTCCGAATCGATCGCTCAGACTTTCACCCATCCGAGGATTAACCGGGCTCGACGTTGCTTAACTTCGGTGATCTGACGAGAACCGGTTACCGCGACGTCACCGCGCCCCCGGAGAGTCCGATAGTTACTCGCAGTTGCTCGTTGGGTCTCTCCGGGTACTCTGGCTTCTTTCTCTACAAAACAACTTGTTCATGCTCAAAAGAAACATTGATACAGTTAAAAGTACCGTCTCATTTTCTGACTGCTTACTTTGTATTTTGTCTTGTTTTGGTTTCTCAGTACGCGGTTTATAAGCCCAGACAGTTTAAACCGAAATAATTAAACCTTTTTTCTGTTCATGCTTTTTCAGGCAAAATGATTAGCTAAAGTATTTCTTTTTTATCAAAACACAATGAACCGAAAAAATCGCATTTAGGCCCGCTCTAAACTACGCCCCCAATGTCTGTCGTTGCACGGGGTGAACGGAAAAGAACTCCTGCACGGTCATATTGTTTCAACATGAAAAGTAATTAATATTTATCTCATCATATTAAAAAGACTTTCAAAATGAAATTTAATGAACAATGAAATCCTGATCATGCTTTTTATTTCATGTTCAATTTGTTTATATGCAATATATGACTGTCTGCGATCATAGTTTTACCCAAATCAAACGTATACAATGGCCGGTCATAATAATCCAAAAACGAAACTCACGATAACAAAACGTTCCAGTTTCCAAATAGCCTGAATGAACTCTTTCTGAGACAAAGTTCCACCTACTTCATGTCATCTGGGTTTATATCGAACTCGTCATGTACGAACTGTGTTTTCAGTTTCTCGGGAAATGGTTAAAATCAGAATTAAATTTAATTCAGTGTTGATTTGAATGACAGCACCCTCACGTCAAGTGAAAAACGAAATTGAAGTTTTGTGTGGGTGTGGCCTATGACGTTCCTTTTAACTTACGCAATTCATTTGTCAATAAAAATGTTAATGACACAAGAACATGTTTCAGTGAAATGTATCGTTATTTCAAACATAATTTCAGACAACTATGCCTTTTTATTCAGTTATCACCAGAAAGCGTGATGCGACCTGGTTTTATTTTAACTCCGCATAGTCGAGAGTGTTTAAATTTATTGCCCAAAGTTTAATTATAAGGAATTGTAACAGGAGAGATAAGTGCGGGAGCCGGGGTTCGAACCGTCGACCTCTAGCACACAAAGCGACCGATTTACCACGAGACTAAGAGATCCGGACCAACCAGGCTGGTTGGTAAATGGCCTTTATACCTCGACCGCTACACTACTCTCCCCTTCTTTTGAGATTCACCGCATGTGAATCTCACCCAAGTTCCTCCCTCAGAGCGGTCGAAACACCCAAACACACAAAGCGACCGATTTACCACGAGACTAAGAGATCCGGACCAACCAGGCTGGTTGGTAAATGGCCTTTATACCTCGACCGCTACAGAATGATCGTTTGTTTCTGTCTATTTCTTGAGTTATGAACCCCAAAAAACAAAGGCCAAACTGTGTAAATGGGCACGCCCATTTACACAGTTTGGCCTTTGTTTTTTGGGGTTCATAACTCAAGAAATAGACAGAAACAAGCGATCATTCCTTATTTAAATTAAAATAAATAGAGGATATCTACACTATTCGTTTGAAATTGAAAATATTATTTTTCGCTCGCGCAAGGTACACACTCATGAGATAATTCCCGATATTCACTAAAATAGCGTACGTTATATAGAATTTTATAACTAATGCTACGTGACAATTTACTGCACAGTATTCAACCCAATTCGACTGCAAACACGTACGTTTCAAAACAATAACAAACATCAGCTGATCATTCTTATTAATTTATTTATTGGTGTTTAAGGTCACATATTGCTACACAATGGCTAACCATGACCGTGACAGTTTTACGGGTGGAGGAAGACGGAGTACCCGGAGAGGACCACCGAGCAACGGCGAGCAACTGTCAGCTCCCCAATATACCAACTCCACACAAGCAGGGTTAGCATTGGTTGGAGACAGGTGCACCATCGACGTGCAGTACGCCTTAGTACACAACGTCACCGTACCCCCACGTGGGCGATGGGGGTGAAGTGTCTTGCCCAAGGACACAACGCGGTTGCCGCAGGTAGGATTCGAACCGAGGACCTCTCGGCTTGCAGCCTGCACCTCTACGAACTGAGCTACCGCGCCCTCAGCTGATCGTTCTTTCAAACCTGTACTAGCCAAATCACTCAAACATAAAAAATAGTCCCAGTTATCCACGGTAATTTAACCAACTATTTGTTCAACTCACAGATGAAATTTAATAATTATAATACATTAACACTACAAATGAGAATATTTTATATTTTTCATTAATGTTAATTATTAGAACATTTTAAATGTCAATTTACAAGGAATTCGGAATTCAATGTACCGACTCGTTAAAAATAACCTTCCTGGTTAAACCGATCAATAAGGTTTTTCTGAAAAGTTACTCAGTTCAATACTCAATATCACTCTCGGAGTCACTTTCTATACATCTAGATATTTTACTTTGTTATTTTATTATTATTATACATCTAATTTTTCAGTCATAGAATCACCAGAACGGCTTGTAATAGCATGAACTTCTGATACCACTGGCGAAGCCGGCACTGAATCGCTTGTAACAGTATTGAAAGCGAAGAGTGATGCGCCGAAGCGTGATGTCATTTAGGACGCTGATGAGGGATATTCCTCGTTATCCATCAAGTCGGTGGATATGGAGAAATATCTTTTAGATAATTTGCGATAATTCACATGCTAGCATAAAATAAAAACAAATATTCCTCTCATTAATACCTATTTTGCTGCATCGCAATGTTACCCTTAATCAATCGCTCGGTTATCTTCTCATTACTTGATACCTGTCAATAAACTGAGAACACATGAACATTCCCGAGTTATCGAACTTATGCGGATTGCTAACCATGTCCATACAGACTCTGATTACTGTGCGAATGTGATGGCATCCATTAATTCTACCTTAATCCTTTGGATCCTGGTGATATATTCCATGCTAATTCACAGCTAACAATTAATAGAGTCTATATTCGTTACTTCGGGGAAGACCAATCAATATTTTCAACGTGCAGCCTGAGGGCTGCACGTTGAAAATCTTGATTGGTCTCCCACACAAATCCAATGAGAAACTATCTACTTGATGAATTAAGGTCGTATTACGACCCTGGATCAGAAAGAAGCGGCCTTTCAGGTTAAAAGAAAGTTATCTTCCACATATATCCCTTATCCAGTAGATGTCTTCAGGAAACTTTAAAACTCCGATCCATGTCTCGCCGAATCGATATCTTCTCTTCAGTTCAAGAGTTATTATTTGCGTCTCGTTCCGGTGTAACAGGAATGGAAGTCCGTAGGAAAATTAGTCCCTCTGGACTATTATTCCGCGGAATTATAGTCCTAGGTCTAACATTTCTAGGAATAGTAGTCCGCCGGACTAATTTTCCTACGGACTTCCATTCCTTTTACACCGGGTGCATAGCTTGACCGGCAACATTGCTAAGCCTTTGTAGTTAGGTCGTGGGAGTGACCATGTGATCGGTGTGAAACAGTCGTGTTTTAGAGAGGATTAGGTTTTCGTGTCTTGCTCATACGGTTACATTATCCCTCAGAGAGAGGAATTGTGACACCAGTTCGATTCCAGGTATACCGGGGATAACGAAAAATATACATGTTACGATTTCGTCCCATCAATTTCCCAGGAACTCGTACGAACAACGATACAATTTCGATAATCAGGGAAATGTGAATGCGTGCAAAGCACCCCAGACGTCACCTCCATGATAACTCACTACCAAATAAGATTTCGTTATTTTGAACACGTATATAAAGTTACATATACAAATATCGGTTATTGATCATGTGCTTGACAAGCTGGGTCGACTGGGGTGGAAGGTCAAGCTCTCAAGCCACTAGTCTGTCAGGACAAGGATTCGCCTGCCCGTGTCATGATTCGCCATTGAGCATAAGTATATGACCTTCAACACCAATAAATAAATAAATAAATAAATAATAATTCGCCTGCCCTCTTTGGGAAAGGGTCCGGGGTCTATGCCATTTGGAAAATTTGCATCATGGCGCTCCAATTGGGAATTTGTTTTGGAGACGGAAAAACATACAAAGACTTTGAAAATTTGCTTTTGAATTGAGCAGAGAACATTAAGACCAATACCTTAGCAACTGCATGTATACTGTAAGTAAGTTCTATAACAAGCAGTCACTGTAGTCTCTTTAGTCTCTATTAAACTGTTCTTATACTTATTAAGGAAGAACTTCTCATTTGCCTTTGAATTAAGAGACTTCGTTAGGCAAGGAATTTAAATTCATATGTAATTGGTCTTCTGGACTGAACCAATTGTTTTCTGAGGCCTTGTGACTACCCGGTTCAGTGCACCAGTTTTACCTGAATCCAAAAGTACCATAAACATTCATTTTTTCGAAGGTTCGCAACAGAATTATTCCAGTCGATTGAATCCAAAAGCACCAATCACGTTCATTTTTTTCTAATCAACACTAGATATGTTTCTCAATGGTGAACTGATTTGGTCGAATCTTTAATTAAGACATGTTTGTATACTAAATACTTTGGAATCATTCCACTCTACACGGTTGTAGTTATATTAACACCAATGAAGTTAATATCTTGATGTTTTCGTGGCGAAATAGATATTTATAGATTTTAATATCTATTCCTGAAGCATGAAAGAATATCTCTATATCTTTGTGAGTAAAGAGACACAATAACCCTCCAAACCCTCTTTCCTGGAATGGTGTTGCCTTTGTGTACATTTACAGTGAGAAGGGCAGTCCAGTATCAATTTACAGGGAGGATAAGATAATAACTGCAGCCTGCAGCCTTCTCGCTGCAGACTGCAGTTATTATTTTATCATCAATGCCCCGTGTATAGACCTTTTTATAATAAGACAGAGATTATACCTTGGACCGAAAAATCGGTCTTACGAGTTCAAAGAGTTAAAACAACGGCCGTCTGCGCGCAAACTCCATGAAACGTGGATGAACATACATCCCACAACAGCTTCGGAATCCTTACGAAATCAGACATGTCACCGAGAGCATGGTGACAGGTGTAATGAACAGACTTGCACAAAAATCTGGCAGGGTACTGCGTGGAAACTAAAAAAAACCCTGAATTACGAAACTTGGATAGAATGTGTACAAAAATGAATGGATCGCAGAAACAGTGGTGACGCTAGCATTTCACTGACAATGGGGACTGACCGCTCCGACGGGGGCTAGGTATATACTTGGTTGTAAAGACAACTATATACTGCCCCTCACCTACCAAGAAGCTCGAGTCCCGGGGTAGAGGAGCAGTATATAACCGTCTAACAGACTATGTTGTGCCCCAGAAACCTTACAATAAAAAAGGAGAGTTTACTAACATGGGGAGGATGGGGCCTAGGTATATACTTCTCTATAAGACGGTTATCTACCGATCCTCCCCCAGATTGTAACTCATGCCTCGGGGTGGAGGAGGGGCAGTATATAGCCGCCATACAGAGGTTATGGTGTAGCAAAAAACAAACATACAATAAAAGAGGAGTTCCCCGACAGGGAAGGGGGAGTAGGCCTCCCCGACGAATGGGTTGTACCCCCCTCCCCGTTGCCCCTCTCCTGTGCAGAAACTACATTTCCCGGTATAACCTTCTATGCCCTTACTATAGTGCATCAAAATAATTTCAATGGATAGCTTACTTTGCGCATTTCAATGGTAAAATACGAATAATGTGTCTGTCTATTATCTGAAAACGTGAACAGAAATAACAACCGGTAATAGAAATTCAGTTAACCCTTTACCCAACGTAACAATCAAAACCGGCCAGCGCTATTCTCAAAAATCGCCAATAAATTTTCGTTATATTTTCATTTTTTGTCTCAAAAACATAGGTTATGGCCCCTCGTTGGAACGAGCTCGTCGAACAATTAGTTATTCAAGAATTTTTTTTGCAAGTGTCGTCTGCTTTTCATGTTAGGTAAAGGGTTAATGACAGACGTCGAACTGATGGAAATATATGATGTGAGAGAGATTCAAAAATAAAATAAAAAGTGGGAATAAACACGTTGCCTCGAATCACAGAAGAGCAATCGCAAACACATGACAGCCAATGCGTGTTATTTTTTTACACCATACAATAGTTCTAAACGGAAGCTGCTTTTTCCGTACACAACAGGAAATTGAACCTCAGTGTTTTCCAATCCGATTACTCTTAATTAGAAAGCCATTGTTAATCTTCTCACCGATGCATGTATAATTTTTTGTACAAAGAAAAAAAATCCGTTTAATCATAAGTGGAAGCAATTAACGTCAATTAATGTCAAAACGACAAAAGATCGGCAATAAATCACCCACAGCTCTATCACGACACCTGTCCCCTCAAATGCAATATCAGTTCGCCCAGGCAGGAAAAGGAATCTCAAAATTTTCCAGCATGGGGGAGCGAGAGTTAAAATTTTCTTTCCACACGAAATTGTGACCCAACGCAATATACTTCTTCAAAGCAATAATAAACGAAACAGGGCCGAAACGTTCGTTTATTAATTATTAGACACCCTTGTCACAATGAACGACGACTGATAAAAAATACGAATGGTTAATAGTTGTTGTGAATTCGTCGGGTGCTCAAAACTACCTTTTCGCAGAATTGACGACTTCGAGTGCGTTTGTGGTTAGCAATTTTCTCATGTTGCGCGTCGACGAATGATTTGATTGCCAGTAAGAGATGGGAATTTAGGCCACATGGCGATCACAATTTAGGGACATAATCTTAGAGCAGACCCCACATGAAGTGGCGGAGAAAGGCTCTCAAACCTTTTGCAATATGATATACCTGCGTTTTTTAATGATAAATCGTAATCATAACCACGGATAAGGGAAAATGACAGCTGCTAGGAAGAACACAAATTCCAGTGACGTAGTACCACATTCGTAAGTCTCATGAGTCGTCCCTCGTTCATTGTGCGAAAAGTCACAAGGAACGAACTGATATAAGTAGTGTCCTAACTGTAGGATTTTCGTACAAACGGACACGTAGTCGTTAATTCTGCGAAAAGCTCTTTTGGCCGCGAGACAAATTTACAACTACTATTGACTTTTCATAATTTTTATCAGTCGTCGTTTCACGAAAATAATTCTTTAAAATAATATTAATTAGCGAACGAGCGTCTTCAAACAAGGGATATATGAAACAAAAGGCTATTTTTGCATAATAAAAACTGTGGTTTCGTCAAATCGATATTTTTTTTTTCAAATTAGCCATTTTAAGAGAACATGATGGCGTTAGGAAAGCCAACAATTTTTCCGACAGACAACAGATAGATCTCGTCGCCTGAGTGCTAGAATGTTCTGTGTCCCCTATGGGACACAGAACATTCTAGAACCCAGCCGAAGATTTGTTAATGAGGATTATAGTCAAAAAGTTCAGGGAAACTTGTTTGTGAATAAATACATGCAGTGGCCGCGAGGCACCATGGGCTTGCCTACTTCTTATTATGCCCCGACCTCCGAAGGAGGATTTGGGTGTATGTAGTGGAGAGGTCCGTCTATTCGTCCGTCCATCTGTCCGTACAAACGTTTCAGATTGATTTCCAAAGCAATTGGTCGGATTTGGATCTCCTTTTGGTATGCTGATAGATCCCTATGGGGGAACGGATATGCACAGAGAACGGGTTCCGTCCAATAATTTTTTCCAAAGTTATGGCCCTTTTTCAATCTTTCGACTTAGAAAAGTTTTCCGTCCCACAATACTTTTAAGGCTACTTCGAACATCCTTACGGGTCGGGAGCAGTGTCTCCGCTTTGGGTAGCCCTTGTTTGATTAGCGCGTTCTGGACACAAAACTGGTCATGTCGGGTCCCCATCATTCCTCCCCAATCAGTCACAAATCTTCATTTGCCTGAGACTGACTGCGCGTGTAACGTAAAACCAGAAATCAAATTTAGTCCCATCAGAAAGTACAGGATTACCAGCAAGAGCGAATTGATACATAAGACACCAATCCAGACGAGAACGTCCGAGTGGATGGAAAATTAACGGGTGGGGGGGGGGGGGGGGGCACACGCCCCTCACACATCCAACAGTTACAACCCGGTTGGACCCACTTGCTTAGCTTAATCAATTAATGGGGGTGTAACTATCGGCACATGGTACACGCCAATAATTAAACAAGCGCTTGTAACTCCCCCGTCATTTTAGTATTACCCCCGATTTAAACAAATTTACCAACACTAATAAAATAATTGTTGTGTCGTATGGCAAATAAAGCTTTTTTGTTCTTTTTTCACTTACCAATGAGGATAAGCCGACTGAACTGATGAGCAAGGCTTTTTTTTATTAATCCCATCTGAATAAATGTATTATCTATTTATAATTAATTTCCTTTAGGCCATGGTTAATTAATTTTCGGTTTAAAGTTATTCGCCTCATTTTGTTTTTTGCCCGAAATAATAACACATTTTCTTTATATATTAGCTCCTCAAATGGGTCACCACATCCTTTATACGGCCAGGAGAATACACCATTTCAAGTGTCCTTCTCATCCATTGAAACGCCAGATTATTGCCTCATTTTTGCCAGATTGCTATTACAATCTGGCAATAATGAGGGAATTGGCTGGTGTTTTATTAAGGGTAAAATGTTGACTAATGGTACAGTTTGTTATAGGCTGTTCTGTATATAATCCTGGCCATCGAAAGTTGTACTATCTTAGACAACCCACACATGCAAGGAAGGAGTGTGTAAGTGCAAAATGATAAAATATGCATCTTGTGGAAAGGGATACATTACGCCATTTCCCCAAGAGGATATAATTAAAAATTAATAATAACCTCATTCCGCATTTTGTTCTGACAACCTAGAATAACGCATTTGAAAACGCATTTGAAAATTAACTAACCATGACCTTAATGACATCTGATTCGCTTGCATATGATTGCTCGAGGTGAGTTTGCCATAGCGTGATAAATGCCCATTTATCAAAGAAACCTGTGGGTGTGACCACTGGTGAAATGAAACTGTAACTACTGCAGGAGGACTGTTAGCTAGTTTCAAGGTGGGTTTCTTCCCTTGAGTATTCGAGACCGGTGTATTAGCCTACGTCAAAAATAAAACTGTCGTCTGGAGTAAAGTCAGCGTGGACTGGTGGTAATCCACGCATTGACGGTAATGTCCACGCATGCGTTTACCAGGTGATAAAAATCATCAGCAAAATGTTAACTAATGAAGCACCGGGTTGTACCCGGTGCTTCATTAATTAATTTTTTCATGGTTATGCCTATAATTAATTTTTGGAATCTAATATTATTGCGGGCGTAGAAATATTGCCCACCTGTAGAAAGTGAGCAGTCAACGGCCGTACTGTACACAGAAGTTCATACAACTTCAGTTATATAAATTGATGAAGCTTCGTTCGTCTTACGATATATTATAATGTAAACAACTACTATAAATTAAATTATACCAATTGAAATGAATTATTTATCGCTTTATCGAAGTATGAATGTGTGATGGGCGTGTTAAGTTTTGTGTGAACTGTTACGCATTTCATACAACTTTTGACGCCCATCCCACATTCATACTCCGATAAAGCGACATATAATTCATTTAAATTCTTGTATGAAAATTAATACGCGTGTAATATTACATGGGGAAAATGGATGGCAACTAAGACACGGCGCCATGGAATTTACTCTTGACTTTTTTCGAATTTCTGAAGCAATGAATAGGAACTTCAGCAACAGTTCAGACCAACGAGTGGTTAGTTGCAAATCTCAGATGAGAAAACATTCGCCACACCAGCTGCCCGCTGTCCTCCCTCCTCTTTATAAAGAACTAACCGACTCTTCAATATTGTACGCGATAGTAGAGTGCTATACCCAATAGCCGTGACGTTTGCGGTAGTTGTGTGCCAGCGTGTGTGTGGGGTTTGGTTTGTCTTCGTAAGTGTTGGGGGTGGGGGTGGTGTTGAACAGAATAGTCAAAATCAGAAATCTTATCACGTGACACATGATGTTGTGGGATACGTGCAGCAGTGTTTGTTTACTGTTGTAAACAAGTTGTGCTTTAAAATAAGACCCATCAAGTGCCTGGGGTAGGAGTCCTCTAAAGTGGGTAGCATAGCAATAAACGATTGATTAAACCTGACATCATACGTATGCTGCGGACATGATATAGCCATAGATGCTGACCGAAGATAAATAAATAACTAAATAAATAAATAAATAAATAAATAAATAAATAAATAAATTTAAAAAAAATAAATAAATAAATAAAATAAATACATAAATAAAT
Organism: Pictodentalium vernedei; assembly: GCA_031216915.1. Lineage (NCBI taxonomy): Eukaryota > Metazoa > Mollusca > Scaphopoda > Dentaliida > Dentaliidae > Pictodentalium > Pictodentalium vernedei. Next base: position 325,649,928 of record CM062289.1, on the reverse strand, counting down.
AAATAAATGTACCATCATATGCTTGCTCTGAGTGGTATGTAATGCCAGGGCATTTGGGGTTGTGAGCATGTTTGGTTGTCTTGTATGGTATGGATTTTATGTACTGGTTTGGGTTCGTTTAGCCTTGAAAACACCTGCTGACTCTCTGAAGCCTTATACCGTACCACGCGGTGTGTATTATGCTATCTTCCAACAACTCAATTGTTCTGGAATGTACTCCTGTTGTGTAGAAGAACCTTTGCAGCTCCTAGATTATAGCTGTGATGGCTCCTATCTGGGACTATTCGGGACTGAAGATAGTGATTGTCAGAAAAGCCATACTTTTCTACCATACTAAACAACCAAGCACACCATACAACGGCTCACAACCTAGCATTACGTATTACCCATAATAACCATTGTATAGTAAAAAGGCATAACGCGAGTAGGTAGTGCCAATGAATAAAAATTGAAATTACAAGTTACTAATCTGTAATTACAAGTTAGCTTAGTTAGTAAATTTCAATTGAGAGTAAGTAAATTGTAGTTACAATTTAGTATCTTGTAATTACAAGTTAGTATTTTGTAATTACAAGTTAGTATCTTGTAATTAAAATTTAGTGTATTGTAATTACAAGTTAATAAGTGCAGGTCAGAGGCGGATCTACGCTGCCGTAAATTTCTCATTGTGCACACTCTCCATTTTTTTTTTTGCAATGGCCTGAAGATTCAAAGAAGTTCAGAGTGTTAAGTCACACGAGAGGTTAAGTGTTAAGGAGTAATAGACTTACTTAAAAGCAAATCTAGTGGAGAATGCATTTAGCGTTTAATCCATTACCTAACTCAACCGAAATATCATCCAGCGCTGTTCACAAAAATCTTCATTCACATTTCATTATTTTTCTAAATAGTGCCTCATTCAAGTGAGAGGGTCATATAAACTGTGTTTTTAGACCATAGGACAATACTATAAAGCTTTTACAACTGTATTTTCGTGGACTGTATTTTCTGTCTATCGATATTGATGGTTCGAATAAATCATTGGTTTTCAAAGACGTGGCAATTTACCGCTAGTTAAATTGCCACATCTTTTTAAAACACCATTGATTATTTTCAGTGATTGGTAATCACAGATGAAAAACACAATTCTGAAAAATACAATTGTAAAATATTTATAGTATTGGTAAAATAAAAATATTAAGTTATTAAATTCGAACAGATAAAAAGGAGGTTTGCCTGTCATAGAGCTGGAATAATCCGGGGAAGCTTGTTTATTTTTGGAAACTCTTATTGTCATTCTTGAGTCGTAAATCATCCGCATTAACAAAACACACAGGTCGTATAATAATATTTGGTCGTGGACTTCTGAGCGCCGTCAACAACGACATCACGTGTTGTCACAAAATTAATCACTGTCACGATACTTACTGTTTTTTACTATCACTCTTCATACCATTTTTGTTTTCACTGACATTTTCTACGCTTCTCAAATTCCACCCCGCCTTCGTCAGGAAATATAATATTAAAAAGTAGGGGATATTTGATAAAAGTGAGATATATAAAGAAATATATTTATATTTTCATCAAAAAGACATTTGAGGCAGTGCACTGTGACATCTTGTGAATGATTTCAGCGATAGTTGGGTGTCTGACAAGCACACATTCCACGCACTATGCTGTAGGAGGGGTCGTCTCACTTACCCAGTAGCTATTGTTTCGGAAAATTGTGAAAATTAGGTAGATCAAAGGGAGACGAATTATAGTCAATATCTGGGAAGTTTGTTCGCTTAACTCAACTTGTGTTCTTTACAAACAATCAACGGGATAGGTGAGAAAACCAGATTAACCCATAAGTGCATTGTATTAATTGAAAATTACTTTATACATATAATTGCATGGAGAGTAATCGAGGCAAGGGACTATATTGTAAAACACTCGTGCGCATTCGCGCACTCGTGTTTGTGCAACGTCCCTCACCTCTCATGAATTATTTCACGTAAGCAATCCAGTCAAGCGATTACTCTATTTATTACTTTTCATTATTAACGATAATTATATTATTTAACCCTTTACCTAACGTAACGGCCGGCGGTATTCTCAAAAATCGCCAATTAATTTTCATTTTTTGTCTTTAAAACATAGGTTATGACCCCTCATTGGAACGAGCACATCGAGCTCATTCCAATGAGGGGTCATAACCTATGTTTTTGAGACAAAAAATGAAAATAATTGCTATTCAAGAATTTTTTTTGCAAGTGTCGTCTGCTTTTCATATTAGGTAAAGGGTTAAAATAAAATCAACATTCACTTGAGCATTAGCCATTTTGAAATTCAAATTGAGGATATGAATGAAAAGAAAAGTTTCTGCGCGCCGAAGGCGCACAGGGACGATGAGGGATTGAATATTTGCTTTTTAGCTTTATTTGCTTAAAAAAGCAAATAAAGTTATTCGGGTCGCATTGAGAATACTAAATAATATTGCATATTCATACACAGTGAATTCAGTGAGTACTAAAAAAGAACTCACTTAAAAATAAACTTTAAGTTCTGCGATAATTAGAAAAAAAATTCACTTTAAAATAACCCCCTTTTATCCGTAAAGGTAGTTAGTGCGATGAGTGTCAATGAAAAATCAAAACACACATGGACAATCACCACCACAGACAAACATATATGGAACAGACTATAGTGTGTTTACTTAGCATATTAGTTATTAATTATCTACGACCAACCGACCAGGTGAGACTAACCCCTGTAGAAGACAGACGGTCAGTAAGAGAATTTACCACATTCAGTCCAAGACCTCAATACCTTGTAAATCCTCCTCGGTGCGCGAGACAAGCGCGGATCCGACGTGGTATACTCCTCACCAAACGTCCAATATCATATTGACTGATGTTATTCCATTCTTCCTGCAGTGCAGCGGCGAGTTCCTGGGCATTGGTAGGGGGCTGTTGTCGTAGGCGCTTGTCAAGCATATCCCAGACGTGCTCGATTGGTGAAAGGTCTGAACTTAGTGCAGGCCAAGGCAGTGTAGTGATGCTCTGCGACACGGGCCCCGTGTGCTCTTGCATTGTCATCTTGGAAAATTAATTGACGGCCGTCACGTCGCGCAAATGACACCACATGAGCTGCTAACATGTTGTCAAGGTAGTACTGCCCTGTGACACGCTCTTGGATGACATGTAATGCTGTTCTGCTTGTCATGGTTATGCCTCCCCACACCATAACCGATTCACCATCCAAACGATCGTGCTGTCTAACGGTTACGTCATGGTACCGTTCGTTCCGTCGCAGCCACACACTGTTTCGCCTGTCGTGGAAGTCGAGAGTAAACCTCGATTCATCGGAAAATATGACGTTGCTCCACCGACGATTGGCCCAGCGCTGTCGTGCTCCACACCAATTACGCCTTGCTTCGATGTGACGTTCAGTCAAACGTGGAATTATTCGAGGTCGTCGAGCGTACAAATTCCAGCTGTGTAGGTGATTTCGGATAGTCTGACCACTGACTCGCACATCTGTCGATCGGTGCAACTGCTGTCCAATTTATGAGGCACGTTGATGGCGGTTATGTAATGCTGTTTTTAGGATGAAACGATCCTGGTTAGCAGTTGTCGCCCTTGGACGACCTGCCCGACGTCTGTCATCAACATTGCCTGTCTGATGGTAGTGTGACCACAACCTGCTAATCACCGATTGAGTAACGTTGAAAATTTGAGCCACTGCAGTCTGTCTGTTGCCAGCTTCCAACATGCCAACGGCAGGTAAATGTTCGTCACGTGCATGTCAGTCTTCGCATACCTCAAAAGTTACGTTTCGACCAGAAACTATTGATGAAGGAATTTATACCAAGAAAAGAACGATGTGACCTTCGAAAAAGCCCGTCCAGTACAAATGAAAATTTCAAAACGTACCCCACAGACATTAACGCGGCGCTCGTGCGAAAAACATGCACGATGTTTTCGTGGGCCGGTGACATTCATGATCCCCACTAAACTTGGTAACACATTGATGTGCCCAATCACGAGTATCCAATACCATTTTCCGAAAATATAAACATCAGTTTGGATATCCCCTACCTTTTTTGAATAGTATATCAACAAACAGATTACAATTCATCACCAAGAGACAACTAAAATTTTGTTTGAGACTGCTGGAACACTCTTGTCTAAGTTTATGCATCAACCTAACATCAGAACGTAAGTTTTAGATATATATTTATTTATTTATTGGAGTTTAACGACACTTTCGACAGCCATGATCACTTCGTGTCGGACAGTTTTACGGGTGGGGGAAGTCGGAGTACCCGGAGAGAATCACCGAGCAACGGCGAGCAACTGTCAGGCTTCCCAACGTTCTAACTTCACACAAGCAGGGTTAGCATTGGTTGAAGACAGATGCACCATAGACGTGCTGTACGCCTTAGTACACAGCGCCACTGTGCTTCAATGTGGGCAATCTGGATTAAGTGCTTTGCCCAAGAACACAACGCAGTTACCCTGACGAGGATCGAACCATGGACCTCTCGGTTTAACCCTTTACTCAACGAATCGCCCGCATCCGCCCGCGTAATATGCAAATTCAGCAGTTGAAAAAATATTATTTTTAAAAAAAATTTAAAAAAAAACCATATCACGTGACCCCTCGTTGGAACGAGCTCGTTCCAACGAGGGGTCACATGATATGGTTTTGTTGAAATTTTTTGAAAAATTGGAAAAAATGATATTTAAAATAATAAATTTTGATATCGTCTGCGTTGGATAAAGGGTTAAAGCTCAATGCCATAGCCATTGAGCCACTGTGCTCCCAAAAGTAGGTTTTACATTAGGTACAGTCAATATGTATAATATTGTTTTTTGACCCTGTTCTATCGTGCCCAGTCAGCGCTATTCACAAAAGTCGCCATTCAAATATTTATTATTTATACAATAACAAGATTTTCGAGGGCATTGGGCTCCATTATCGGACCGCTATCAGTAATTAGCAGCCCAGCGGTCATTAGCGGCCCGAAGGAAGTTGACATATTTCAGGAGAAGTGTGGATACGAGTCCCATCTTGTCCCTCTTCCCCACATGGCTTCGCCGTTGTAACCAGATAACAGCAAATCAGTTTAAACCCAAAACTTCGCTGTGAGATCTTCCAGCATCCTCATCTCCGAATTAGATTCCTTCAAGACTGTTTTGATATTAAACAATAGTTATGCAGATTAAATCCTACCAAGGCAAGAGGCTACTCCTCAATCATTTTCATAACACAAAACCACGATTATGGAATCAATAACTATTATAAGGCGATGTTTCTGTGTTACATAATGTTGCACTTTGTAACAGAATTAGGAAAATCTGATGGATCCAAATTTAATTTCATAATTACATGTTCCACACTTGGCAGAAAACTGCATGTAATACAGATGAAAGAATTATATATATAAAAAACTAAATCACGACCCTGACGCATACAAGAACAAAACACGATATGATCAAATGCGATGTTATTACCTTTTCAACAGTATCATCGACATTTTCATACTGCATTAGATGATTTTACAGGCGAGGGACGCATGGCGACTCGCAGTTGGAGACAACCAACGAGCACATTACCAACAAACTGTCCGAACAGGGGAGTTGACTCGAAATTCTGGTGTGAACGGGAACTGAATGAATTGGCGACTCAACGATTTGCCTGAGGCAACTATTGTAGAACGAATTGGCTCAGATGAAGTGGTGGTATGTTCTACGGATACGTTCGATTCATTGAGAGTACATTGACTGTATCATACTGACGGCTTATACCTTTTTGGTTTATTTTTAACCAAGGTAACGCCTGTCAGTAATCGACCATCTAAAGTCTTCAACAATACCCCCTGCAGAGTATGATGTCATAATATGCTAGCCTGAACACGAGTTCTGTTATGATAAACACCCCTGCTTTAATTGTAAAATAGGACCCGTTAATCAGCGTTTGGGAAGGAAGCCATCCAACGTGGGCAGAACTGTTGTAAGCGATTGGCTAATGCAAAACGTGGTCTCATACTTATGTTGCGGACATGATACAGTCATAGAAACGGAAAGCGATCTTAACTCCTTGCATGCTGCTGGCGAATATTCCTGTCCAGGACAGGGATTTCTCTTATCACTGAAATAACAATAATTTGGGCTAGTTTCATGTAATTTAACCCCTCCCCCTGCAAATTGAATGTATTTTTTCATCAATGATTTCTTAAGTTAAATTTAGTTGAATTTTTCATCAAATCTAGTCATGGCTGCTTAACAGCAGCCATGGCTAGAGTTGATGAAAAATATATTGAAAATACTTATAGCTAAGTAATAGTCAATAGTTAAACACCAATAAATAAATAAAATTTTCCTTTTTGTCTAACAATCAACTTAATTTGCACCGAAAAACTTTTGTATCAGACCTCCGCAATTCCGATTCCGTATCAGACAGATTCAGTTTCCGGAAAACATTCACATATATGCATTGTTATTACACATTGACCAAATTCAACCCAATTTAAACTGAAAAATGGGGGAAAACAGGCTTTATGTAACGGGATTGTTAGATAAAGGTATTATCATAACCATGTGCATGTCCTGTAATTTATATCAGATCCGCGGTCGTGTTTACAATCGGATCGCAACTCGCCCCGATGGGCTCGTTTCGATCCCGTTGTAAACACGACTTCGAATCTGATACAAATTACAGGATGTGCACAAGGTCATGATAATGTATATTGAAACACAATATTGAGATCGCTAATGCCGTTTTATTGATCAGATCGCGATGTCATTGCGACATATTTACTCTTGCGGTAAGAAATTTCACAAAATATTGTGAAAGTGTCCAACTATAACAAAAGACTTAGGGTGGTTGAATTATTGGCCTTTACTGGATTAACCCTTTACCCAACGTAACGGCCAAAACCGGCCAGCGCTATTCTTAAAAATCGCCAATTAATTTTCATTATTTTTTTCATTTTTTGTCTCAAAAACATAGGTTATGACCCCTCGTTGGAACGAGCTCGTCGAGCTCGTTCCAACGAGGGGTCATAACCTATGTTTTTGAGACAAAAAATGAAAAAAATTAGTTATTCAAGAATTTTTTTTGCAAGTGTCGTCTGCTTTTCATGTTAGGTAAAGGGTTAAAATAGACCAATTTGATAGAAATCGCCACAACTATACAATAGAGTATGAGTGTAACCCTAGATTATGCTCACTTCATTCCACTCCATTGGTTCTCAAAACCACCATTGAAATCTAGATTCACCTCCTCCAACCAAACAGACGACAGAAATCACGTGTAACATTGATAACAAGTACTGAAGTCAACAACACCATCCGTTACCATGGTAACGATATCCCTACAGGGCCTTCTCGGGCGTTTTCATTACAACCCAAGTGACACATATCATGTATCGCGATAATGTTATTTGCTCCCCCCCGCAATTGCTTGAGCAAACAAGATATTTTGCTAGCCTACTGCAGTAGATTTCATGGATTATAGTTTGCTTACAATTGGGCTTTCCAAGATAATTAGTAATTTATTTATTTATTGGTGTTTATGGCCACATACTTTTGCACAATGGTTAATCATGACCACAACATGGAGATAAAGTCAAGGTCAGTAAATCGTTTATACCCCTTGGTGCCTATTTTAGAGAACTCGCACCCCAAGCTTTAGTGACTGGGTCCTATTTTACCAGTGAAAAAGAGCTTATTTACCACTGTAAACGAGGACTGCTTCACTTCCCGGGGTTCCCGGGGTTTCCGGGGTTCACGCGGGGGAGATAATTAGTAAAATTAAAAAAAAGAATAAAATTGTAACACAGACAAGCAGTCACAAAAACCATGAGAACGGATCTGAAAGAACACAGATAAATCCTTGTAAAACAAATAAAATTAAATAAAAATTCCTCTAAAGGTTATCTTAAATTTTCCACGATAACCTTGTTTCTTGCTCCTCTAAAATCATCTGGTTCAACTTTGAGTTTCAAACAATTTTATCATAAACCCTTTCCGAATGTTGTTTTGTTCTTTTTGCCTAATATTTGTTGCTTGCCAGTAGCGTGGGGATTACTAAAACTCCAGGAATTTAAAATTATGCTTTCACTTGCCTTAAGGTAGCATACTTTGAAGTTCCAAGTGATACACCGGACTCGTTATATAATAATTTTGGTCAATGAAGGTTGGAGGGTAGGTGATGGAGACATCACAGTGTACTCGCAGTTCTGGTACGAATACGGTAGCAGACTTCCAGAAACCATTAGTGTCTGTTGTCAACTCTTCGAGTTGATTGCATTTATCTTTCGTATTCCAGACATCACAACCTTCATTTTGATATATCAAAGAAAACAAATTTCCCTTATATAGCACCTTAAAAGCAGTCACCAGTTCTTCAACTACTCAACAAGATAATATTTATTTCTTGATTGAAACCGCTAACAATGAAAACCGTATCCTATTCGTTGAACGAATGCCGCTCAGTTCCAGGAATATATAACTCTGAAGATCCGCATATCGACAATTAATGGCTTTGAAGAAGCTCGGACATTTTGCTGGAAAGTGATTCAACGTTTCCTAAATTGACTAAATCACGATGGCGTACGAATAGGGAAAAAATAAAGCAAACTCATCAAAAAGACTGAGTTTATTTGTCGATGTCCGATCTGTCAAAACCGACGCGACCTCACCAAATGTATCGATCGCCAAGCTTCTCTCAGGGGTTTTTCTTGAATATCATCACGAAATCCAGACAAGGCTACTGTGCATTTGGTGAAAGCATTCAGAGAAAATCAGTCCCCAAATTATTCATAAAATGGTTAACCCTTTACCTAACGTAACGGCCAAAACCGGCCAGCGCTATTCTCAAAAATCGCCAATTAATATTCATTATTTTTTTCATTTTTTGACTCAAAAACATAGGTTATGACCCCTCATTGGAACGAGCTCGTCGAGCTCGTTCCAATGAGGGGTCATAACCTATGTTTTTGAGACAAAAAATGAAAAAAATTAGTTATTCAAGAATTTTTTTTTGCATGTGTCGTCTGCTTTTCATGTTAGGTAAAGGGTTAATCCGTGGAAAACTGGGGGGGGGGGGGGGGGGGGATTTCCGGTGTATTATTTAAGACGAGCATGACATCACACAGGAATCTCGAACCACCCGGTGTGATCGCAACGCGGTGTAGTAAACCAGAACGGCTGGGGGATATTATGTATGCATCCTGTGTTCAAAGTAAGAGAATGGTATCATGCGATGAAATCAATGGATTCTTGGTCACATTTCAACACAGATTTGAAAGTTCGCTGCCATAAAAAAAAATCAAAATATTCGTTTTGGAAAATCGGGATAGTTTTTGAAAGCGATCATACATCACATAGGCCTCTCTACACATTCAGATGATTCTACTCTTAACCCGCTGAGTATTTTCAGATTGTTTTTCATCAAATATAGTCATGTCTGCTGTGAAGCAGCCATGACTAGATTTGATGAAAAATTCATCGAAATTTAACTCAGTAAACCAGTGGTGAAAAAATCCACTTTATTTACAGGAAGAAACTTGGTCTAAATGTGCCCAAATTTGACTTATGTCAGTGACAAGAGAAATCCTGTCCTGGGCAGGAATATCTACCAGCAGCATGCAAGGAGTTAAAAGTAAGGGTAGCATTTGATAACAGACAACAGGTTATTATATGCGTGATGGAAATGGGTACAAAATGACTTTTCCCCCAGAACCTATGTTTTGCTCTTTACTTTCTTACTTAGTTTAAACAATATTTATTGGAACAAATTACATTTGCTGTATACAAAATGGAATACTTATACATAACGTAATATGATACAATATTTCACAGCATGACAATAAAGAAAATACATTTTAAAGGAGGGATGCGACAGAAAGCTTAGAGCTTCATTTGGGCCGTCTCCCTGCTTACTTGCCTCCCTGTTCACGAGCACACAAACATCACACACCCCTATTGTCCCTTTCAGGTGATGTAGAATCTAGCTCTACCTTCTCTATCAAATCCGCATGAAAAAGCAAGGGTGCCCACTGCCCACCTTGGTCAAGGTAAGAGGGAAAGTTTCACCACCGTAAAACCCACCACTCCTCCCCGCACCAGCGTCTCTGACTACCCAACTTGACCCGAGAGATGCAGCATGAATTCCTTATTTTGCTTCGACTCCATTGTATATTGCGAAATCATCCAGCGAGACACGCGGTTATGAGTGTGTCAGTGGTAAAAGTCATTATATGTGTGACGTAAATCCAAGTATTCTTGAACTTCGGCACTTATTAACCTTTTCTCGCACTTTGCTGACCTTTATGGTTGAAATATCGATAATGCAACTTGAACAAAACTGTTTTGTTTACCCCCAAGCTACTAATTCGAACAAAATAGGAAATTCATCTGTGAATAATGGATTTATTTAGACATTTGAAAATGGAGTGTTGGCGTCTAAAGTCAGTGCATGACTTAACTTCGACCATCCGTAATCTTTGATCCTACATGACCTGAAGACATTAACCCTTTACCTAACATAACGACCAAAACCGGCCAGCGCTGTTCTCAAAAATCGCCAGTTAATTTTCATTATTTTTTTCATTTTTTGTCTCAAAAACATAGGTTATGACCCCTCGTTGGAACGAGCTCGTTCCAATGAGGGGTCATAACCTATGTTTTTGAGACAAAAAATGAAAAAAATTAGTTATTCAAGAATTATTTTTGCAAGTGTCGTCTGCTTTTCATGTTAGTTAAAGGGTTAACAATACTGTTTTTCTTATTAATGAAAAATTTTCATTTCGTTGAGTGTCGCGGGGCATCACCCGCAGTGCCAGAGCATCGCTGCATCCAAAGAACGATTTCTCATTTCCAAAACATAATTTATAACCCCCTCATTCAAATAGATCATGGTTAGGAAAGATCTGTTGGGAGGGAAGTTGGAGTAATCGTTCTTGCTACTAGTTAAAGATCTAACTAAGTTGGTTAACGGAAAGTCAAATCCCCTATTTCTTTTGACGCAAGCGATGGGCGAGCAGCATGCCCAGGCCTGCATGGATTGAAAAGGTCAATTCAGAGGCCTGTATAAAAAAGTTGATACATGACAACTAAACTCTGTATTCATCATCCGTGTTGAACCTTTGGTGATACTTGTCTCAGTCTGTTTGTTTGTAAATGTGTTTGTCTGTACGTTTGTACTAAAATATCTTCACAAGTGAACACCATACTTGGAAATGTGGAATTCCTCTAAAGTCGTAGAAACGCTACTTGGAAATGTGAAATTCCCCTAAAGTCTTATTCTTTGCCAATTATGTTGGGTAGCGTCTGATTTAACATTGTAAATGCAGTCATCCCTGGGTCCAGAAATTCTGAAAAACAGGGGTCGGTTCGCTAATCTCTCTTTTTTATCAAAGTTTATTGAGCGTGCGATCACACTTAGCCGACCAGAGGTGTATCAGTATGCTTACAGGTCAAACGTCTGTACTGAAACTGTCCGCCTTCGAAACCGAAATGACATTCTGTTATCAAAAGATAGATATTTAATACACAGCCTTGTGTTATTAGACCTGAGTGCCACCTTCGACACCATAGATCACAAAACATTTCCCGATAGGTTAGAAAACAGAATAGGCATTACCAGCACTTCCCTAATCTGTTTTTTGTCACATCTCACGGGTTGCACTCAAGGCTGATCGAAGGTGAGACATCAGACAAACTCACTTTGCTGCAGGGCGTCCCTCGGTGATCGGTACTGGGGCCTCTCTTGTATGTTATCTATGGTCTGTCGTCGGGTCACATTCTTCGTTGCCATGGCCTAGACTTTTACTTTTATGATGATGACACAAGCTTTATCCCTTTACCTAACATGAAAAGCAGACGACACTTGCAAAAAAAATTCTTGAATAACTAAATTTTTTCATTTTTTGTCTCAAAAACATAGGTTATGACCCCTCGTTGGAACGAGCTCGACGAGCTCGTTCCAACGAGGGGTCATAACCTATGTTTTTGAGACAAAAAATGAAAATATTTTGAAAATTAATTGGCGATTTTTGAGAATAGCGCTGGCCGGTTTTGGCCGTTACGTTGGGTAAAGGGTTAAATCCTTTTTACACCAGATATAGAGTCTACAGCAAGTAACAGGACTGAATTATGCTTCTCCGACATGGTTGACGAAGAATTGCACCAAACGTAACGGCGATAATACCCAAGTTGTATACATTGGAATTCTGCACCAATGTTCTGAAATTTCAAAACTGTTTCTCTATATTCAAGATGATGTGATGGCACCGAGTTTGTGCATTCGTAATTTGGGATATTTCTAAGACGAGAATCTGACTGCTCATTGTCATGTCAAACAGGTCCAGCGCGTTTTTCCATTTTTGAAATATCAGCAAAATCCGAACTTTATTGATACAAACACTTCTAACGAGCTTGTACATAATTTCGTCACCCATTGTCTTGTACAACTGCTACTCCTTTCTCTTTTAACTCTAAAATGTATTTAAGAAAAGCTTCAACACATTAAAAGTTGCGCGCACGCATTATCACATGATTCCGTAAGTACTGGCATATAAACCCTTCTTCTTAGAACTCAACTGGCTTCTAATCGCCCAAAATAATGAATTTCAAAATTTACTTTCTGGCATATAAGTGCATCAACGGAACTGCACCATCTTACCTTTCTGAATTGCTTTACCAGTATCAACCACAATGGACACTTGGCTCAATTTACAATCTGATACAACTGAATCGAAATTAACCTCTGTTAGTGCGACATCTTTTTGTATTACCCAACCCAAACACTGGAACTCTCTTCCTAACCAATTAAAGGACACAATTGCGAGTGAATCTTTTTAGTCGGGTTTTTAGACTTACCTTTACAGGAGGTCATTTCTGAAACACTGCAACTAATCTGCCAAAATTAGTCAGTACTTTTGGGAACTGCCATAGAGTACTTAGTGTGGATTTAAAGCTCTAAACTTATTATTATTATTATTATTATTATTATTATTATTATTATTATTATTATTATTATTAGTGAGACATCTTATTTATAATATATTAAATGGGAATATAGAGGATATCTACGCTGTTTTAGTGAATATCGGGAATTATCTTTTGAGTGTCGAGCTGAAAGTTTTATTTTACAAGAGCTCTTGCGCGAGTCAAAAATAATACTTTCAGGTCCACAAGAGTGAGATAATTCCCGATATTCACTAAAACAGTGCAGAGTTTCTTTTTTATCATATGCGAGTCGATGGATATCGAGAATTTGCGATAATTCACAGGCTAGCATATAATAAAATGTAATATGTTTAATTTTACTCCACAACATCCTGATTTCGGTTATATTTTGTTGCACTGTTCTCATGTTTTCCTCATAATCATGTGATGAGCCAATTGGTACAATACAATTAATACAAGGGGGTAGACATAACGGGCGAGGGAAGGCATCAACACGCGCCAGTTGTGATACGTTCTGTGTGGGTAATGTCCGTTAGAAATGTTACGATGTTGCCCCACTTCAAGAGCAAATACGACACTGTGACAGAGATATACACTTTCTTTTACAAATTAATATGAAACCAAACAACAAAGCATGCATTAAAAGTTAGAAAAAGGAAACATGGCTTTTTATGGCAAGCTAATTAGAAGTATTGTCCACTTTGGCTCTTTCTTAACCCTTTGAACGCCAACGGCAGCTTTTCTGGCCAGGAACATGATACGTCATAACGTCATTATATAGGATGGCTGTTCAGTACATATTGTGGGGTAGACCAATCAGTATGTTCAACGTGCAGCCCGAGGCTGCACGTTGAATATACTGATTGGTCTACCACAAATAATGAAAATGGACTCTTCTAATTGCTGCCATTGAACTGGCATGGAAGATACCACTTGAGTTCAAAGAGTTAAGCGAATGTGTTTTTGCAGTAATTTGCATGTTTTCATTCTTCTCAGGAAAAAAAAATAACAAACCTTAATCTTCCAAGGTTTTTAAAATTAATGGAAAGGATAGTGTCTGTATTATATGTCACGATGCACACACTGTTGTTGTAATGAACAGAAAAAATAGTTATAGAACATTAAAAGATGGCTAAAGCGCCGTACTCCTATTCTTAAATGGGTTCCAATGGAGAATAATAGTCAAACGTGCAAGTTGATTGGGGAACAAATTGTAAAAAAGCCAGCTTCTGTATTTTTATACTACACTATAGGAAAATGCTTAAAGTTTGTGAAATACTGCGCGAGACAACGTTGTTAACATTTCGAAATTTTAATTTTTATATGAAATTCACATACCCTAAATGTTAAATTTACTGACAACTTAAAAAAAGTCCAGGGGAGCTAACTTTCCTGTTAATATCTTCCAATGATTTTCGACAGCCAGGGTCACTTCGTGTCGGACAATTTTACGGGTGGAGGAAGCCGGAGAACCCGGAGATAATCACCGAGCAGCGGCGAACAACTGCCAGACTCCACAACGTACTAACTCCGCACAAGCATGGTTAGCATTGGTTGAAGGCAGGTGAATCATTGACAGGTAGTAAGCCTTAGTACACAGCACCCCCGTGCCCTCGCATAGGCAGGCGGGATTATGTGCCTTGCCCAAGGACAAAACGCAGTTACCCCTGGCTGGAGTCGACCCGTGGACCTTTCGGTTTGAAGTCCAATGCCGTAATCACGTGGCCCGCATTAATCCTTTACACAACCTGACGTCCATATGCGGCCAAGTTTATTCACAAATATCACCATTCAAATTTTATCTTTTCATTTTTTGTATCAAAACATAGCTTGTGACCTCCCTCCACTGGAACGAGCTCGTTCCAATGAGTGGTCATAAGCTATGTTTTGGAGACAAAAAATGAAATGTTTAGTCATTCAAAAAAATTTTTGTGTCTGTCGTCTGCTGTTCGGGTTGGGGAAAGGGTTAAATTTATGGATATTGTACAACGAAAAATCATTTTATTCGAATGTTGTTCAAAGGGTCTTCAGTTGCTTTGAGTATAATATCGCCGTTGATCTCTACATCTCTTAGTGGGTTTTGATAATTCAGTGCACAAAGATTGGTTTTGACCAATTAAAGATTTGTCATGCTGTGAGTTTTGATTCCAATGAAAAGTTTGGATACCAGTCGGAGTTTAGCATTCATTCTTTCAGTTACCAGGACGTAAGAACGCGCCGCGGGACTCCGAAGCAATCTCGTTGTCGGGAAATAGAAATCAATCTGATGCCGAACAAACAGACGTTGTCGCTACTGGCTTTTGACATATTCAAATTAAATAAGTGAAGCATAAACAGAATTGATGGTACGCGACAGGGATTCTTGTTTTTCAGATCAGATCAGGAGAAAACGGTCTCGATCAGTGGTCAGTGAAAGAACCAGTTTCGGATGGTCAGACATTAGCATTTGTCCTGGAAAATGTTTTACAAAACAAAAACATGCAAAAAATCATTAAACATACATTGAAATGAAAGATGGTATTACTCCGAGGACAGCAAATAGAAAATGAAACTGTTTTGTGGAAAAGACACTCCACGCGCATTTTCTTTTTCAGGCATTGTGTGGCCAATAAATCGGTTGCAAGTAGAAAATGAGACTTGTTTCGGAGTTACAACCCAACCTCTCACGCCACCAGTCGAATTCGGTAAAGCATTTGCTGCTATTGCCCGAAACCAATCTAACCATTACATAATCCATCTCCAATGTTTAGATTCAGTCGTTGGTCCGCCCGACTGAAATATTCCATCCAATATGATATCATATATATTTCATTCAGCAGTACAAAAATATACAACACAATTTACATGAAATACACAGTTTTACAATATACATGTCAGAGACATGTCAAAGACATTCATTACTTCTAAATTGGCAGGCCACTGTCAGTAACAGCAGACGCCGGCCCAAGATTTTGACTAGAGGATCTTCTCGACTGGGTGACGTTGCATTCCAATTTCCACATCATGCAAATAAAATTAGCTTCTTACATTGCAGGGCAAGTTTCAAATCAGAAATATTCGGTAAAATCTTTATGAAATGTTGATGACATAACAAATTTTATTTGTTCATTACGAGGTGGGTGGGGGACATTGCCTAGTTGTTTCTAAGGCATAGAGAGTAATCTACGTGAAATAATTCATTCGAGGCGAGGGACTATATTATAAAACACTCGTGCGCATTCGCGCACTCGTGTTTGTATAACGTCCCTCACCTCTCATGAATTATTTCACGTAACCAGTCCAGTCAAGCGATTATTCTGTTTATTACTTTTCATTATTAACGATAATATATTATTCAACCCTTTACCTAACGCAACGGCAAAAACCGGCCAGCGCTAAAATCGCCAATTAATTTTCATTATTTTTTAATTTTTTGTCTCTAAAACATAGGTTATGACCCCTCATTGGATCGCGCTGGCCGAGCTCGTCCCAACGAGGGGTCATAACCTATGTTTTTGAGACAAAAAATGAAAATAATAGTTGTTCAAGAATTTTTTTTGCAAGTGTCGTCTGCTTTTCATGTTAGGTAAAGGGTTAAAAAAAAACAAAAAACAATGAAATCCTCATTACACCCACGACAAAGCGTCTTCGCTTGCGCGCACGGATACATGACACAATTGTTGATTGCATAATTCACGTGTGAAGTTATCGTTTATAATCAAACCCGGAAATCCCAGTAAATTACTCTTTGGAAAGTAATAAAATTGGTTAATCACAAATTTGTTCACCACCGAACCTACCTCTCCTGAGGTGTCATTGAAATTGGACTTTGAAAATCCAAATACACACTGAGGTGTTGCGTGATAAATTTCAATATATAGAGGATATTCACGAAAATTTGATGAATACCGAAAATATCTCGTGAGTGGCTACAAAGAAATATGAGGATCTTCACGAGCGACGCAGTGAATTTTCTTTTTATTTAATGCTCTACGACTACAAACTCTCCAATTTGTGGCCTTTATTTGCCATTAAGGCGCAAAATTTATGTGCCGAACCGGCGTCCATACAAAAATTACAACAACCAAACTCCAACCATTGGAATGTGTGAATATCCGCACAAAAAGTAGTCCCGTCTTATTTCTCCCCTAACTTTACGATTTACCAAGGCTGGCGAATTGAAATAATCGCAATGTGTTTCGAAGAAATAGAACAATAACAAAAAACACCACTTTCTTATTTTCAATAACAAGACACGTCATTTTATTTTTTTTGAACTCAATGCACTGAAGACGTGTGAAGTTGAACTGAAGAAATTTGAAAGTGATTTCGGCTTTTCGCTGGAAGGTGAATGAGAAAGTCAAACTTTGAAACCGCTGATTTAATGAATTGATTTAGTCACTGTCACTATCAATTATTCGAATTCGTTTGTATTTGGGACTCTGGAATTCATTACTGATGTGCTGACTCTGTGATGATTGCATGTAAATGTTTATCGGCCCATTAAACGTGCTGCCACTGAACATCGAAGACAGTGGAAATGAACCTACGATGAAATATCGATTTCTAAATATCATTTTGATATTTCGTTTTGCCGACCGACAGGGGAATATGACTTAATTTTTCAGCGTGAATTGATGCCTGAGCATTAAATAAAATTAGCCCTCTGGTTCATACGAAAAAACTGTAATATTTTTAACACTGAATGAACTTGTGCTGCCCGAGGAAGCTTCTAGCTGTTGGATTCTGCTATGTGTCCCCGAAGATCTGAATAACGGCAGTCTGTCCTGATATGCTGCTTATAGGACATCGATATAAGAAATACATTGTTCATTTGTCGGATGTGCCAAAGTAGTCTATCAGGCACAAATCATAGCTCAACTGGGGGTCCTCGGAGGGGAACCCAGGACGCCATATGATAAGTGACGTCACCGCCATGTGACATCATCAATAGAGACACCCGATGTCACAGTAGAGGAGACCTCTTGTTGGAAATGGCGTCATACTGTACTATTTGATACTCTCTCAAATCAGATGGGTTAAAAATCAACTGGGTTGAGTGGACATGAACCCAGTTGGGTTCATGTTCACTCAACCCAGTTGATTTGGATTAATGTTTAATCAAACACTCATTGGTTCAATCTAAACATTTAAAGCATTATACAGTTTGATCACGTGTCTTGTGGGTGCTTTTCATAATGTTTTTACAGGGTAGTCCGATTACGCAGATCTTGGAAAATGAACAATACATTGTTACTATTTTGGACAGCATGGCCGTTCTTTAAATAAATTCAAATTTATTGGATAGGGTTCCAAACTATGTTGTTCATAACTTCATTCGAAAACCTTGAAAAGGGTACCCCCTCCCCCACACACAAACACCGCCACCCCCCACCCCCCCCCCCCTAAAAAAAAATCCCTTTTTTTAGACGAATCGTCCCGGTACGGATTCTGAGTGTTGGTTCTCGAAAACTATTTTTAAACAATTTCAAGCTTATTGGACAGGAGGGGAGGGGGGGGGGGTACACCTGGGGGTTAAAATCTTCATTCGAAAAAACTTGGAAAAGTACCTCTCACCCCTCCACAAAAAAAAAAAATAAATAAAAACAAAGCTGAATGCTTTAATGAAGGCGACAGACAAATCGCGAATTGGGATAAAATAATTACGCAGACCGATCTTATCCAATATAATGGAGGGTGTATCATAACAAAAATGGGTTTAAATAGAGAGTAATCGCTTGACTGGACTTGTTAGGTGAAATAATTCATGAGAGGTGAGGGACGTTGTACAAACACGAGTACGTGAATGCGCACGAGTGTTTTACAATATAGCCCCTCGCCTCGAATGAATTATTTCACGTAACCAGTCCAGTCAGGCGATTACTCTGTTTATTACTTTTCATTATTAACGATAATTATATTATTTAACTCTTTACCTGACGTAACGGCCAAAACCGGCCAGCGCTATTCTCAAAAATCGCCAATTTTGTTGTATCTAAAACATAGGTTATGACCCCTTATTGGAACGAGCTCGTCGAGCTCGTTCCAATGAAGGATCATAACCTATGTTTTTGATACAAAAAATGAAAAAAATTAGTTATTCAAGAATTTTTTTTGCAGGTGTCGTTGGCTTTTCATGTAAGGAAAAAGGTTAAAAAAAACAACAATGAAGTCCCCATTACACCACGGCAAAGCGTCTTCGTTTGCGCGCACGGATACATGACAACAATTGTTGATTGCATAATTCACTTGTGAAGTTATCATTTATAATCAAACCCGGAAATTCAAGTAAATCACACTTTGGAAAGTAATAAAAAGTATTTCTTTGCGGAAATACGTATTTCGAAATCCTAAGTCATCGCACTTGTTGCCTTGGCCATCGGAATTTTTGTTCAAATTACATAACACGACCGAACCATAACTGATAACAATGAACACGGTAAATCCCAGTTAAAAGTCTCCATCCGAAATCGACCGATAAAATTTGTAACGGTGTCAAAGACTTTTTTCCAATGGAATATATCAACCTATTGTCCACAAAATTTAATTTCTTGACATAATCAAGGAAAAGTTGCCCCATTTTGAAAATTGGATTTTCAGTTGAAATTCCTCCGAGGTTGTATTTGTTTTTTAATCAATGGGTCAAGTTCCAAGGCTCATTCCTGAAATTTGACTATGATTCCTCATAAACGTTATTTTGAGATATAAAAGTGAATATGGGTTGGAAATTGAAATCCTATGTTCAGTATTGAAAAAAACTCTAAAACAAACTCCGCCTACCGGAACAACGAAGGTTACGTCGCTGAACATGTCAATTTGAATTTTTAGCGAACGGGCCGAGTTATCGCGTCAAATAAATTGTTTTTATCTGTATATCTTCTGAATCCTGCATTTTAAAGAAAATACCGTGGCCCGATAAAAGGAACCAACCCAAGCAAGCGACACCGCGTGGTCTTCTAAAAATGTTGATGGGATTTCTGAACGAAATGTTTTGCAGACATGGTTGCGAAATCCTGAAATACACTATAAATTCAGAAATGTTTATGCCACCTTATTATTCCTGCGTAATATAGCAACAGTTTATATAAAAAATATAATAGTAAACATGAAAACGAGAATTAATAAGGAATTCCGCGTATTAGTAGATTCAGTATATACAGGGTTCTATTTTTTCTGTTTCTCAAGTCAATTGAATCTTCCTGAGAATTGAATGCAACATTAATTGCGTCAAGAATTGATCCAAGCTAAACGCGCATACTCGCGTAAAATAATCTTTTTTTTTGTCAAATTCTTATAAAAATATTGGGTCGGCCATGAAAGATTGGATCGGTCGGGAAACCTGAACAATTTCATTTTTCTTCCTCAGCCTTATGTCTCGAGATAATGGCACTTATTTTTACATTTTCCGGTCAATGTTTCACTGGAGTGTAAACAAAGTGTTTATGTGGATTGTCTTGTCCACCAGTAATGGACACTCTCGCGTCACTTCCTTGATGACAAAGCCGAAATTAAATTGTCGCCATTTATGGTTTTCGATTCATTACGGTGTCAGTGAAGTCCTGCAGGTAATTACATCCTACCATTGACCACATTCTACCCACAACATTGTCCGTTAAAGGTTTACAAATCTAATTATGGAAGAAAATGGCCCGTTAATATATCGTTGATAATGCTCTGATTTGGATTGCAGTTTGACAGGTATCGAGATCCTATAAGTGTCTAAGACATTATTTGCGTCAGTTCAACTAGCTCTCTCTGTCAGACTGAAGCTACGAAATGTCACTAATCAAATTTCCACCGCCATCAACGAGCAGGAAATTGTCTTATTTCTGGCGTGTTTTTATAAGGCAATTAGATAGAATGAATTTCTTTAGGAAGCTCACGAAGGAAACTCTGGAAGCAAAAGTTAGATCACAATGGTTTTAGGAAGAGTTATAGCATTCAGCTCGTGTCACTTTAATCACAAAACGCACGTTATATTTTAAAACTACAGCAAACATTATCTGCTGTTCACTGCCAACAATAGTGCCAGACATTTGAAAGAAAACCCATTGAAAGTGATAATGAAACTACTTTTCCAACAAAATATCTCAAAGGCTTATTATACTTCATATATAAGTAATAACACAACCACATGACTGGTTGAGTTTAACCATAAAAAACCGAGAATATGGTTATAACACGCAAAACCAACCCCACTACTCATCCACCCTAATTTCTAGGTGGAACCCAAATATGCGAAGTCAATACCCATAAGCACTTAGGAGTGGTACTAAATACCACATGTACTTGAACAACCACATTGACCATATCTATTCCAAAGCCTGGTCTGGTCACGTTTACACCTGCTGAGGAAACACAAATTTGACCTCGATCGTAATGTCTTAGAGAAAATATACTTCGCCTTTATTAGGCCGCTACTTGAATACGCCGATACCGTTTGGGTAAAAAATTCAGATCGTAGCGGCAAGGATAGTTACGGGGGCAACACTAAATGCTAGCAGGTATTTGCTATACTGAGAAATACGATAGGACCCTCGACAAGAAAGACGCCTAAGCAATAAGCTGGTTCAGTTCTTTAAAATGTATCACCATTTTTCGCCTCCTTATGTTGCTATCAAAGTTCCACCTCTCGTATCCTCGACAAACCCATCATTCAATCTTCGAACAAGCTGAAATCACAGAGTTCCATTTTGTCGAACAAATTTATACCAGTCTTCTTTCATCCCCAATGTTACCGACCATTGGAATAACCTACCATTACCTGTTCGCGAGAATTCATCACTGAGTAAATTTAAGATTTTCATAAAAGCTGGTAACCTATAACCACCGTTATTTTATAGTGGGGCTAAATCTACTGTTGGTTGCGGTTACGTTGTAGTAATTTTAACGTCCATTTATACGAAAATCATCTAGCATCTCGCCCACTTTGTCAGTGTCGCGAGCGCGAGACTCCCGATCACTTTCGTCAACATTTTCCAATCTTTCCTAACGCGCGAAATGACACGATCAACTTGCTCCCCTTTGCTATAGATATTTCCATACTTCTCTTCGATTCTGAATTTTTGAGTAACGAGGAAAACAGTCTAATTTTTGATGTAGTGCATGACTGTATCTTATCGGGTGGCAGGTTCCGGTGACAACAACTCATATTCTAACATACTCCCCATTCCCTTGAATCTCCCTGATGGTGTGTTTGTACAAGGACCGGAGAAGAACTAAATGCCGGTGGGCATCATTCCCCCGGGGCAGCGATATACGAGGTTCACTACTGATTCATGCCATCAACCTTATGTAAAGTGCTCCTGAACAAAGAAGACGACCCATATAAGCCTAAAGCGTTCTGTCGAATCGTCGTCAACTTATTTACTTGCCATTTACTGTTATTGTTATAACGTGTACAACTACGTAAACTGTTGTTCGATTATGTCATGTAATGTATGCGTACAACACCATTTTCTAGAATAAATATTGTTTAAACTTTGAACTCAACCAGCTGATCTTCGAAGGTTCTTTGAAAATTCCGCCTAGCTGGCCTGCACATAATCGTCGTCGGTAATTCTTTATTGAAACTTCATGTAGGATTTCCGATGGGCGGCCACGGATCCGTTTACTAGACCTAGTACCCGCCGCGGTCGTACTCCTCCAATGGTCCCAAATCGATGTTAGTAGACATTTTATGATGGCCTGGCAATATTTCGTTGGACAGATTATGAGCACCATTCCTACTGTAAGAATTTTTATATTCCGTACGCTTCGTAGCGAAAACATATGACTTTCGGTATTTTTTTGAAATCGTGTGTATAACAACGCCTGTAACCAGTCAACACCATCCATCAAGCCCCGGAGAATAATCGTAGATTCAGAGTTGGGGCACGAAGAATGAAACATTCGGTTGTCTGTTACAGTAGTTGACGTTTATTTGAAAATTATTTCATTGACCATTTGAACCGAAGCGGCCGCTTTTCCGGCCAGGAACGTGATACGTCATAACGTCATTATATGGGATGGCTGTTCAATATAAGTTATGGGGCTTTCAGTGGGCGGATATGGTGTGATATAAGGCGAAGGGAGATCAATATTAGGCGAGGCCGAAGGCCGAGCCTAATATTGATCTTGCTGAGCCTTATATCACACCATATCCGCACACTGAAAACCCCATAACGTATTTATTATGCCAGTACTTTGAAAGAGACACAACCATAAGTGTACCCAGATTCCTAGCGTAAATGTTCTGTTATCACTATCAGGGAATTTCCCGGTTTTACCTTATGTGAAGGTCACGCTAGTAGCAGGCGCTGAAACAACGGAGTTTTCTTCTCAATAAACAGGAATTTATATTAACAATTCACAACTTTAATTCAGTGTTAAGTACTGGAAAAATAAAACAACTCGAGCAAATGGATTAACAATTCTTTCAAGAAAGTAAGTGGGAACGGTTTCATTCATTATTTGTTGCTTGAGTTCGCCTCAGACAGTGCCGGTTGGCTTCTATACATTGTCGTTTTAGTGGTTTATTTATTGTATTTATTTACATTTGTTTATTAAAATTTCTCAAAGACTGGAAGAAATGTATTATAGTTGTACGTTGCTCAACAGACACACATGCGAAATTATTTGTTGTTTGTTGAACACGCGAAATTAGGAAAAACATCGAAGCGAGCGCTGGATGTCAAAGACAAAATGTCGGAACTGACCGTATATAAGTTCTATATACGGTCAGCTCGATGCTACACAGTTTCATATACGGTCACTAGATATTGAAGCTGATTGGTCAATAACAATTGCTGGCATAATAATAAATATTGTGGGGTAGACCAATCAGCCCGAGGCTGCACGTTGCAAATACTGATTGGTCTACACCAAATAATGAATATGGACTCTTCTAATTGCTGCCTTTGAACTGGCATGGAAGATACCACTAGGGTTCAAAGGGTTAAATTTGTGACATTAAATACTTCGCAATCTATTCTTTATCGGGTACTATTTCCTGACGCGGAAATAGCGGACAAACAACGTACTGCAACTTAATCGCAGGTCTTAAAGACGCCTCTGCTCGTTTGTCGTTCCATTTAAGTGTCCTTTGTGGGATTTTTGAATCATATAATAAATATAATAAATTGAATCTTCATCTCGTCTCGAGTTTATATTGATCTTTATACCATAATTACCTATTCTGCTATATATGAAAAGCCTATGACATAAATTTTAGCTTTACACACCAAACGTGGTGAACACGCCAGCAATGGGATTTTAGTAGTTAAATTTACACCTACAATTGATCTACATCCAAGCTGACCTTTGGTGACATCGACCTGAATGCGAACTTGTATAAATTTATCGCACGTCGCCTCGCGAAGAGTGAAATGAAAGTTGCAATTATTTATTACGTTTTTAAATGAGTTTACCTCATAAGACACCAAAAATTAACAAACATGCATTGTTTCATGTTAATGCAGCATCCATAACTCGATATAGCATGTTATTATGTTATTCAAATGAAAAAGTCTCCTTTTCGTTTTCCATTTTGTTTCGGCGATAAAATTGACAGCGGAAGTACCGCCCACCGATGCTCATGTAAACAAAAACAGATTCGCACGTATGTACGTCTGCTGCTAAGTAAAATTGAAAAAAAATAATATCGACTATTAATAATCTGACGATCATGGTATAAATAAAATATACTCACAATAGCTCGGTGTACCAAATGTTCACCACTCGTGGTGTAGTGGTGTTAACCGTGCGCCAAAGGCTCGCGGTTAACACCACTTCACAACTCGTGGTGACCATTTGGAACACCAAGCTACTATGGGTATATTCTATATTTACAAAACAAGTTCAGTGAATTAGATCTGAGCCGAGCTTAAACTCGACCCAGACATAATTTACTGAACTGGTTTATAAATTTCAAAATTACAGTAAAAGCTAAAGCTCGACCAAGACATAATTTACTGAACTCGTTTTGTAAATTTCGATATAAACTTTTATCTCACAATCGGGGCGTTTTTGCACTGTTACGCAACTAAAGTTTAAAGTATCTGGGCCCTTGTTCCGAAGCCTTATCAAGGGCCCCCGATACAAGCGCGTGATTCTGCTGTTGCCAAAACAACGGCATTAATATCATTTTTCGATCGCTTCGCGTTTTTCCCTTCAGAGAAAACAATATTAGGTTCGGCTTCGCCTCACCTAATATTGTTGTCTCTGACCCGTATATGACACTGTATCTGCCAACCGAACGCCCTGTAACGTATTTATTATGCACGGCGTGCTATAATGTCACTGGGGAAGTTAACTCAACCAATAGTTAAATTATAGGCACTTTTCGGCATCTTGGGGGGCTGGTTTGTAGCCTATCATTGGGATTTTCCTGAACGCTCGAGTCGAGGCTTCTCTCTTGAAGTTAAAGGATTAGATTTCGCTATGAAATGTGGAAAAATCCACCTCAATAAACGATGAACGGCATATTTTAAAATATAATAAACCTTTACACCAAGAGGGATATTTAATTCACTAGTAATTATTGTAAAAGTAACAACCAAATTCACGTTGACGAAACACACAGTTGCTCCACTTCGCAAGACAGTATTCAGTAAAGTGAATCCCAGTGACGTAATTTTCTCTGAAGTGTAACGTCATCACTGACCTCAGTATGGAGATCAATGAACGCTATTCTCTTTTTCAATTTGCATCTTTCCATCGATAAAGCAAATGAAAAAGTTCCTCTTAAAATAGTTTTATAACACATTTTGTGGTCAATATTGTGAGATACATTTATCATCACCACAGAGTGTCTCCGAAAATTCTGATCAAGTCTCGTTGTAGGCACAGAATCGCATTTCGGCTCGCCCTAACGGGCTCGTCGAAATACTATTCTGTTCCTACAACTCGACTTGATCTGAATTCCCGGAGACACACACTGTGGTGATAATCTGTATGGGACGAGTTCATGATCTTCTGTATATAGTAACTGTATAAAATAATGTTCTGCCGCAGGAAAGAACAACACAACAAGACGTAACAAATACTCTCTCCGACATAAATTTTTTTTACCTAAAGTTGAGAATTGAACAGAAATTATTTTACCACAGTTGATGTTTGTATTCAACGTTACCCGATGTATTACAGGCACCGATATAATAATTGTTGTATGGGCTAGTATCCACCACAGGGTTGCCGATTACCTATCACCCTATCACTATGTGCGTAGTATGTAAATTAATATAGGTAGGTATACTTTTGAAACTAAAAATGGTTTCATCTTTCTGAATTTAGCAATCTATTATCCAACAAACATAAACGCACAAAAACCTGTCGATCTGTCACTGCTTATAATTGGCTCCCCTTAGTGGAAGAAGTTACCTGTGTCCTTCGTTAAATGTGTCGCTCGTATTTCGTGTGGGCTGGGTTCCAGTCGGTCATGTGTAGAGCACTGATCAAATATTTTAATTTAGCACGAGAATGTACTCATCTAAAAATGTATGAACACGCCCATTTTAAAAAGTGCATTAAAAATGACCTGTTTTGAGCGTCGGGGTAAAACGGTCACTTAGATAAGTGGATACAGTTTTTCCATGTCACCATATTCCGAGATCGTCACTATTAGAGTGAAAACGTCAACGAAAATAGCGTCATGCATCTATACTCGACAAACGTCACACCACCTGCCATTTCTCTAGTTCAGTCGAACGCCATGTTTAAAGAAAACGATGTTACTCACATCAATGCAGCAATTCGAAAAAAATCCTTGCAATAAAAACGACACTTTGAATAAATCAACTTCATTTGTTGCTTCGCGGCACTGTTCAGAATGAGGTCAAAATCTAAAGAACTTACACCGGACGGGACAGTGATAGACCATGCCAAATGCCTTGGTTGGGGATTAGACAGACAGACATAGGAAGTCTTTAAGTTAGAGTTCCCAAAGTATTTTGTGAGTTGAGGATCTAAACTTGGTGTTTAACCCTTTCAACCCGCTGTGCATATATTTTTGCGTTATAAAAAATTGGCAGTGGACGAGCAGACGATAAAGAGCAAAATATATTAAGCGAGGCTCGGTAAATCCAACTGCTCAACAGAGCTTTTGGGATGAAATATTATTACTGAACCTCCCAACAAACCAGAATGGTTTCGCCCATTTCTCCGTTAACATTATTGACTGAAATGACACCTTCCAGGGTGCCAGTTTTTAAAGGGTCAATGGGTACTTTTCAGGAAGACAGTAGAATGGTGAGAGGAATAGGGTGCGGATTGAATATAGGAAATAGGCGTATATGATAGGGAGGTCCAGTCAGGCCAAAACCTGAAATCGGTCAACATCACCCTGTCAGCTAGAATCACATTAAATAAAACATTGTCCGCCTTAATTTCCATCCCTATTCCAATACAGTGAACGCCGTACAAGTTAGACATGGAAGACTTATAGAAAATCTGACATCAAAGTGTTTGGAGCATCCAGACTGTTTTGTTCACATATAGCTAATCGAGATATTGTTTCCGTTAGAAAAAAGTGCACGAATATTGTGAATAACATTCATTCGCCTCGTTGTTTCAATTATCCATCCGTATTATTAAAACAGATAGGATGAACTTTTCCAATTGACATATGTCCCAGTAATGTATAATTTACTTGTTCTGCATTCTGTTTTCTTTCCAAAGATTAATGCATTTCGATATTTTTGGTAGAAATATTCCAAAGGTTTAGAGTGTTTTTCAACTGAAAAATAATAACTGGAAGATAATTCTATCGCTACCGACGAGATGGCGCCTCCACGAAACTGATGAAACGTAGATCCACGTTAGTGACCAGTCCTGATATGTAATGTCTCTAGTGGAGAGAGATAAGAGGGCGTGATCCACGGTGTTTTTGCAGCAACTAACTCTTTGCGTATTGCACATAAGAATGAGGTGCAACGAAATGATGATTGCAATGCATTTTCTTTTGGCTTCCTGCCATTGCAATTTTATTGAGAATAAGTAGGAAATGTGTGCACAGACTCTTTACTATTAAGATGTGACCGAAAAGTCACATGCATGATTTGTCTCTTCCGTGGCCCTGAACGGCGAGAGAGGTTCATATGTTTGGCCCCATGTAACAAATTTCTCACATTGTTTCGACCCATTGGTGACATTTGTTAAAAATGAAGCAAAAATGTGAATTTTTCACTGTGTAGAGGCGCATTAGTCACAAAAACGGCTTTGTGGATTGTATTCCTACCATACTACTATGGCACATGGTCCACGTATGATATATATCGTGTGTGGGTGTCTTCTATGTGCCAACCACATGTACGAAATGCTTTCTACACCCCAGGGTTGGTATTTTTCATAACCACAAAGAGAAGAACAGTTCACGGGAGAGGGGTACATAACAGATTTATCACGTCATATTTTTAAATTTAACAAAAGATTTCGCACGTAATAACACGTACAAGAGTATCAAAGGCTTAATGAAGAATCTTATTTTTAAGAAATGCAAGAGAATAAAGTTGTTGCAATAAGCTACATGTCTTATTAATTTGGCTTTATGGGCGTTTGGAATATGGCGCCCACAAAAATCACCTCAATTATGCCGAGGTTTGCTCATCAGTTTTGACTTGAAGGAAAACGAGAGCATCAATTATTTTCCAATTCATATTACATATGTCGCAAACGAGACTCACGTGACACCATCCACGTTCGAAGATTCCCGAGGCAAGAGTTTTACAAACGCGAGATGCAAATTCCAGTCCCTTTGCGTTGACCGCTATGGATAAATATTCCATTATTATTACCCCCCGCAAACAAAGTTTGGGGGGGGGGGGGTATATAGGAATCACCCTGTCCGTCCGTCTGTCCATCCTTATAAGCGCAACTCCTCTTAAACCGTCTGAAGAATTTTCATGAAACTTTACACAATGGAAGAACTTCATATGTAGATGTGCATGAAGCAATATAATTCCGTTCTGACATTTTCAAGGGGAGATAATCTAACTTATACATTCGGAGGGTATCACTTTGTGAGCTTGCTCACAGTACCTCTAGTTTATTTTTTGTTCACATTTCAGATGTAGTATTCACTTTTTAAATATCAACTGTTACATAAAAGTTATTACAACAGCAGTCCCGGAAATGAGACGGGTGCGAGTGCAATTGCTCCCGTCAGCACCCATGATTTTTATTTTACGGGAGCTATAAAATGCACTCGTTGCAAAATATTGTGGTGCACTAATATGCTGTGAGGGCATATAAATGTGTGTTGTTATGAGAAAGCAGCACTCCGTGTCCAGTGGCAAGTTACTGACATAATTCAGCAATTCCTTATAAATTTAACCATTTGAACTGTAGTGGTATTTTCCATGCCAGTTCAATGGCAGCAATTAGAAGAGTCCATATTCATACTCCATCGAGTTCACGAAACCAGATCAGGCAGTCTGTTTGACGGAATATGATAACGAAAATCAATTGATTGCTTTAATAATCTGTATTTATACAATGATTACCTATTCTACTATATATGAAAATACTATGACATAAATTTTACCTTTAGACACGAACCGTGGTGAACACGCCAGCAAATTTACACCTACAGTGGAACTACATCAAAGTTGACCTTTGATGACGACGACCTGAATGCGAACTTGTCTAAATTGATCGTACATCGCCTGGTGAAGAGTGAAATGAAAGTGGCAATTATTTATTACGTTTTTAAATGAATTTACCCCCAAAAACGCCAAACATTAACAAACATACATTGTCTCGTGTTAACAAAGCATCCATAACTCGAAATAGTATGTTATTATGTTATTAAAATGAAAAAGGCCCCGTTTCTTTTTCTATTTCGTTTCGGTGATAAAATTAACAGGGGAAGTACCATCCACCGATGCTCATGTGAATAAAAACAAATTCGCACGTATGTACGGCTGCTTTTCAGTAAAATCGAAAAAAAAAAAAAATAGCGACTCTTAATAATCTGACGATCATAAAACAAATATATAAATATATAAATAAAATATATCCAAAGTAGCTTGGTGCACCAAATTTTCACCACTCGTGCTGAACATTTGGTACACCAAGCTACTATGCGTATAATCTATATTTATCATCTATCTTAACCCTTTACCTAACGCAACGGGAAAAACCGGCCAGAGCTATTCTCAAAAATCGCCAATTAATTTTCATTATTTTTTTCATTTTTTGTCTCAAAAACATAGGTTATGACCCCTCATTGGAACGAGACAAAAAATGAAAAAAAAATAGTTATTCAAGAATTTTTTTTGCATGTGTCGTCTGCTTTTCATGTTAGGTAAAGGGTTAAAATGGAAATAAACACTTGTTACTGACTCGGTTTACACGCATAGTCTATCGAGAAATGCCACCATATTAATAAAGTCATGTCTTCAGTCAGGTAGAGTGTTCCCGTAGTCAAAGCCTGAGGCAAGGGCGCCGGAAGCAGGGTGGAGGTAAAAAACCCACCCTTGCCTGCAGACTAGGAGCAAGGGGGCAGCGTGTGCCCTTTTTCGCCTGAAACGCACCACCATAATATACTTTACTTTCCGAGAACCGCAACTGTTAACATCTCGAGTATTCGTACATTACGTGTGCCAATGCAAAT
This sequence comes from Pictodentalium vernedei, assembly GCA_031216915.1. Lineage (NCBI taxonomy): Eukaryota > Metazoa > Mollusca > Scaphopoda > Dentaliida > Dentaliidae > Pictodentalium > Pictodentalium vernedei. The sequence goes on along the minus strand of CM062289.1, from coordinate 325,619,415 downwards.
GGAGAGGAGGAGGGTCAAGTATAATAACAGATAATCACCATAGAAGCTAAACAATCGGCGAGATGAGTTCTAAAGCTTTTATATATATATATATATATATATATATATATATATATATATATATATATATATATATATATATATATATATATATATATATATATATATATATATAAATTTCTTCAACAGCTGGATGGGTATGTGTACATATAGATAGTAGAATGGAATAATTAACACCTTGAGATACCCATGCATATTTTATATGTCTTCGGAACAAGCTTTTGGCTTACGCCTTCACTTACGCCTTCATCTGTTTCAGACAATTCACAACAAACAAACGTTTAAATATATATAAAATATTCATGGGTATCTCAAGGTGTTAATTATACCAATATAGTCTCGCACCCTCTCTCTCTCTCTCTAGTGAGTGTATATGCATTCTAATGCTAGGACTCTAATGTCTTTCACAGAATGGTTGTTCGACGCGAAATTATTAGCAACCAGTCAATCATTATGATTGTTAATATTTCCCGATGTTCGTGATTCGCCTGCATAGGGCCTGTGAAGTTTCGCCGATATTGTGTACATCAGGACACTGCTCATATATACAATATCGCTACTACAGCAGTAAATTGTCCTTTGGGGGTGAATATGTTACGTCTGCCGTAGTTAGGTTTTTGTAAGAAAACAGTTTGCATGTTCCACATTTGCTCACTCTACAGGGTAAAGTCCCACAAAGTGTGATGCATCAGTATGGCATATTGCAGAGGCGGGCTTCCAGCGTAGGTTAGATGGTTGCCCGTGGCCAGTACAGATATATCTGGGGATACAAGAATTTCTTGTGATTCACGGAAGATTTGTACATTCTTTCCGGTTGCCGGGTGATAAGTTTCAACGAGCGGGACGCGGTCGCGTTGCGGTGCACAAGAGTATTTTAACAAGTCATCACGTTGACGTGAATGCGCTCTGGACATTTCTTTATCGATCACACGTTTCTTGTAGAGGAGTTTCCCAAAAGCCGACTTGAGTGTTGACAATTGTGTCCGTATTTCAGGTTCGAAATTAATGCGGTGGTATCGCAAAGTTTGACTTTATACAACTAATATTTTAGTGTGCTCTGGGTGAAAGATGTCGGCGTATAAATAGTAAAATCTGTCCGTCGGTTCGGTTTCCTATAAATAGTGGTGCCCAAGTTTCCATTGGTTTTGAAGATTATTTTTATGTCTGGAAAGTTTATTTCCTCTGTAAAATATTCTTTAACATTGTAGATGGCATCTTGTTCCACTCAAGGGAGAATATAAAGAGTAAGTACTATTGAGTGTCACATTACGATTTATGATATGATGTAAACTACACGGTCTTTACTCTTACTCAGATTCATGTCCCCTTTTCGATACCCCTGCCACCCATGTCCTCAGATGGTCCCGGCGCCCTTGACTATACTTAATAAAACGTTTTAACCTCACCAACCAGTGACTTATAATTTTACTCACTAAATTTAGACTACATATATATTCGTCACACAAGACAAAAACGAACGAACTTGTTTACCGCAGTAAAGCACTGCTCTACTTCGCAGGGTTCACATGGGGGAGATGGGGTGGGTTTAAAGGATTATGCTGGTCATTAACGGCTACCTTTACATAACACGAAAGGCAGACGACACTTGCAAACAAAATCCTTGAATAACTATTTTTTTTTCATTTTTGCCTCAAAAACATAGCTTATGACCCCTCACTGGAACGAGCTCAACGAGTTTGTTCCAATGAGGGGTCATAAGCTATGTTTTTGAGACAAAGAATGAAAAAAATAATGAAAATTGAAAGGTATTTTTTATGAATAGCGTTGGCTGGTTTTGGCTGCTACTTTGGATAAGGGATTAAATGGCCGGAATGCTCTCAAGCACAAAGGGCAAGGGATGCTCTCAAGTGTTACAGCTTATTTTCTGAGGGTTTTAAATTGAACCAGTTCATCCTTTTACTCCGGAGCTCTTGATGATATAGAGTGTGATAACCGATTGCCCTCGTTAGAAACTGCATTGACTGTTTTATGCGTATATTCATTATTCACAGAAAGCTTTGGCATCTTCGTTGCTTTGCAAAGCAAAACTAAGCTACCACTTCGAAAGTTCAACATTCGAAATGCATTGGTATAAAGTATTGTCAATACCTGCGCCATAGATGTTTGCATGGTTATATTTATTTATTTGTGTTTAAGGTCACATACTTATGACAGTTTTACGGGTGGAGGAAGCCGGAGTACACGGAGAGAACCACCGCGTATCGACGAGCAACTGTCAGCTCCTCAACATTCTAACTCTGTTCAAGCTCCGCTCAAGCAGGGTTACAGCGGTTGAAGACATGTGCACCATCGACGTGCAGTACGCCTTAGTACACGGCATCATCGTGCCCCCATGTAGGCAACCGGGATAAAGTGCCTTGCCCAAGGACACCATGCGGGTCGTCCCGGACGGGGATCGAACTCTGGACCTCTAGCATAGACGTCCAACAGTCTACCACTGAGCCACCGCGCTCCCTGTTTGCATGGTTGAGTTATAGGAAAGGAAATGGGTAACATATGAAGCGATTGACGGTAACCACCATCACTGGCTCCCTATTTCGTTCCACGCGTGTTTTTTGTTTTTGAAACAAGTGTAACAAGTCCCCCCCCCCCCCCCCCACCCCCGTGGCCAAAGGTGGGGAATGCTGATAAAGTCTGTAGAAGGATTTTACTTCTACCAGATAACACCCACAACGACACAGAATTTCACAACAGGTTTCCCGGTACCATATCTGCGCATCCTCGGGCGTTCCACCTTAAGTGATTCTTTGCCCACTTATCCTATCAAACGAGATTGAGTAGGGTCAGACACCAGCTAATCAACTTAACACGAACGATTTCTCCGTTACATTACTTTGCTTGTCAAACTGAGAGCCTCATAATACGGAGAAAGTTTTAAAGGATTTATAACAATGGACACGCACTTCACATCGTTATGTAATCTGATTACTACAAAATTATTGCATTTGTCTGTGCGACACTGACAAGATTATTACATTCCATTCTTTCATTCACGCATTAAATCACTCTGTGACGTCACTTTCATTGAAAAGATAATTCTAAATGTTCAAAAAGGCCATTTCTCTCCTTCAATTCTATCTTTTAAGGAGCTAAATAATAAATCTTGCACGAAGCTTGTTCATTTTAAATAGAATTTAAAATTTCCATTATGGATGGAAGCCGTTTTATTGTTCCTAAAGTAACGCGATAGCCTATCACGTGATTGTTTACTAGATCTTTATGACCCGGTTTCAGAATCATGCAGCACAATTACACTCTAGTTCTTTGTCTTTTCGATATGTGCATGTAACAGTTACCAACCTAGCTGGAGGTATTCATGGATTTGAACAACCTGACACCGTGCGGTCTCTCACCGCACGCTGTCAGGTTGTTCGAATCCATGAATACCTCCAGCTGGGTTGGTAAATGACTTACACCCTGTCTTTTGTTTGATCACTGAAACGCACAGACTGACTCGGATATACTCAGTACACGAGAGGTATTCAAGTAACGTCGCTTGAACACTCGGCCCATTGTTCTATCAGGAACTACAAGTTGGTTACTCACCCCGAAAAGACAAAAGAGCCAGGATGTAAGCAACTTGAAATGCTTGCGTTCCGTTCCACAGTTTCCCAGGCATTTCCAAAAAATGACATGCCAAACACTCTCTTCAAATGCAAATATTTAGTTATCTAACATATATTACATTTTCCCCAAAACATATAACACTATCTGACTGAGTAGAAATGAACAATCTGAATGTGGGTCGAATAATCTATTGTCAAAGGCAAGACTTCAGCCTGCAAAATTGCATGAAAAAATGCCGAAACCAGTCATTTTCAGCCACCCAACAGCCTCAAAAGCAGAATTTTCCCACCACCCCCACATACCTATCCCTGGAGCATAGCAACCCCTGTTTCTAAAATGCAAAAAAGAAAATTATGCGTTTCCGTTTCATTTTTTAGCTAGATGTCTGGTAACAAACCCGTGTAAAAATTACATTTTAAAAAATAGCCAATTTTTCAAAGCCACTGTTTCCCATAATTCATCTGGAAATTTACCCTTATGTATCAGACTCCAACTTTGGGACAAAACTTCAAATTCTCTTGTCCAACAAAAAGCCAAATGTAATCATATACCTGATACTAAAAATATATCTCTATTTTACATGGCCTTAGTTTCAACATATGCCCTATGTTTAGAATTTCACCCCCCTGTGCAATAGTGCGAAACTGGAGAGGGAACCCAGATAGAACAGTAGACACGGTATTCAAGTGACGTCACATGGATACCTCTAGTCCACCGAGTTTTCACGAGTCCGTGCGTTTCGTTGATTGAACAAACGACATGATGTAAGTTATTTACCAACCTGGCTATCTGAACTTCATGAATTTGAATTTACACCCCGCTCTTTTGTTTCTCGGGGTATGCAAGCAACTTGAAATACATGATAGAACAATAAACTCAGTGTTCAAATGACGTCACTTTAATACCTCTGGTCCACGGAGTATACCCGAGTGCGTGCGTTTAGATAATTGAACAGAGTACAGCGTGTAGGTTAGTTACCAACCTCACTGTCGGTATTTCAGGAATTCGAACAACCAGTCCCGTGCCGTAACACATCGCCGCTATGCGGTTCGGTGTGACACAACGTACACGACAGGTTGTTCAAATTCATTAAATACCTCCAGCTCGAGTGGCAACTATCACGTCCGTGCGTTTGGTAAACTGAATAAAGGACGGAATGTTAGTTAGTTCACAACCTCGCTGTCGGCATTTCATGAATTTGAACAACCTGTCCCTTCCTGTAACACATCACCGCTACGCGGTTCGGTGTCATTCAACGGAAGGGGTCAGCTTGTTCAAATTCATGAAATGCCTCCAGCTCGACTGGAAACTGTTACAATCTGTTCGGTTCCGTAACACCTCTACGCTACGTGACTCGGTGTCAGTGGTTGAAAGGGATACACCTTCAACTCAATTGGTAACAATTACATACAATTTCGGTGACCCTAACTCTCTTGATTTCCAGTTATCGTGTATGTAAAGAATAATGCATAAGACCAATGGTATTTGAATACATGGATAGTTTTTTATTGGTGAGTTATCGTTCCGATAATTCATCGAAGACAACGGAACACTGAATAGAACGTTGAGTGTGGATACAACATTTGAAACTCAAATAAAAAGTGGATCAGGTCAGGTCAAATGTTTATATCAGAACAATGTAACTGAGTATTATTCAAAAGAATACCCCACCACTCTTTTACGAATCACCAGTCATTCTCAAACTCATTGTTCGTGAGTTGTCGGCGATGGGATTTAAGATTATATTATCATACTTTCACCACGAGTGAAAAAAAAAACACTTACTACTTGTACAGACTATGTAAAAACCAGAAGACTGAAACACGATACACTTTGATGCAAGGCTGGGTCCAAAATCCAACAATGTGACCTTATTGTGCAAATTATTATAACTATATGCAAATTATTATAACGATCAGGTCATCTGTCAATTTCTACATGGAATGTAACGCTGTTGGGGCTGTTTGTTCATCAACTGTCCGTGCAGATGGCGCGTATGCTATTGTTGATGAACTGGGATGGCCGTCCACTTACGAAGATGTAAAGATATTCTTTCGACCTCCGTTAAGGCCCGATTTTCCGACCAACTGAAATATTCTATCCGATTGAATTTAAAAGTGAGCGACGAATATTTCAGGTCTGTAACAGCGTCAGCTTCGTTTATGAGTTTGATAGATGTCTCAAGAGCTTGACTCACACTCTTTCCTGTTCTTTGTACGAGAAACGTCGTAGGTAAGTTATATCAATTTTCTTCATATAAAATTCCAGATATCTGATTTACTGATTACCATTTCATAGTTTCTATTATTATGCTCCCTGACCCCACCCACCATTGACTATATATGTTAACACACAGCGAAAGTGGTTGATGCGTTAACGCCCGAGAGCTTTAGAAACTACAAGCACGAAAAATTAACAAACGCCACCACTGATCATTTCCAAAGTTCAGTCTCACCTCCGACTATTATTTCAAATGTTATTATAAATGAAAGTTTACAGTTACTAAATACAACATGGGTATGAATCATTCCTTTTTATGGATTATCATTATAATGAAAACATATTGACCTTTGTTTAAGGTGTTTTGGTAGATCATCGCCCTCAGGAAAATTAAATACTGAGAGGTATAATGGTAACTAATTTACTCTTTTTCTAGTTCTAAGAACTGGACATGGTATTAAAAAGTTGCATAACAAGGGGACATTGTTGGCAAGGTTCACTCCGTCGGGTGCCAGTTTAGCTAATTGCACTAAAAGTTTTGATTTGGCATCACGAAATCTTCATCGACTAATATTTTGGCACCAGAAACGTTTCTTTCACCTGTGAAGGCAAGTCATCGTGGCAGTGAATCGATAACAAAAAAATAAAATACATATATCACTTTTTTGTTAATAAGGTGTTAAAAGTAGCCTTTGAAAAAAACTTTCAACGTTAATTGTCAGTGAGTGGTGAGAGGCACTGCGTTTTTCTTCAATAAAATAATAGTAGAATAGTAGGTTATCAAAAGACAGCATTTAATTAGATAAATACTTCATACCGTCGCGAATGACTCGCGACGGTATGCAGTATTTATCTAATTAAATACTGCCTTTTGTAAAGGCACGACCCGCTGAGCCCAGTGGATTAACTGTAATTACTCGACTAATCTCTTATTGTCTACGTGCAAGAACAGGTATATGTACCGACATCAATCAGCCGGACTGAATCTTAGCCTTAAATGAATCAGTGACATTTAGATATAACTTAGGTGGCCGCATTTTTCGCCCACCGATGATTTCGTCAGAACTTTCGAGTTCTGTCCCATTTTTCCCTTGTCCAATTGTCCGTTCAGTTTGAAATAATTGCCAGTTCATTTTTTAAAACTCGATCAATTTTTTGGATTGGACAGGAAAGTACACCCCCTACCATCTCATTAGAGTTTTGGCACCAAAGCACTTTGTTTAGCATTAAAATACCCAAAAGAGCTATAAGGACAGTTTCGAACCAGCGTGAACACTGATGGTTGGGTTTTTCGACACCGGGTCAGAAAAGTGTAGGGCCTGCAGAAGTCCCTCTTTACAATTTACAATCAAGAACTATCATACGATAAGATAATATTATACAGTCAAAAACGCATCATACGTCAAGCAATCACAATACACTCTTGGCTCCGCACAATGTACCCGCTCAAACACTATTATTATTTATAATATACTTTATAAATAACCACATTTCTATTGGCTGGATCTTATACACGTGACTGGTACTCAAAAATCCAAGTACACCAGTTTTCCAGTGAATATCAACTTTCTAAATAAAGTTTTGGGAAATCCCCTCTTTAGTTCTATTTCAATCGACGCAATCTCTATAACATTGTTTATTTTTGTGTTATTCTGCATATGATAACAATTTTATTTTTAAATAAAAGTATTCCTTGTTGATATAATTGAACTTTTAATTGGCAAATAGAAGGATTTTTTTTTGAGGATTGTGTATATAATAAAACAGTTATGGACTTTTGTGGTGGTGAATATGATGTGATATGAACCTAAAAAACTTAGCGACTAGGTCAATATAAGTTTTTAGGTTCATATCACATCATATTCATTACCACAAAAGTCCATAATTGTATACTGTAACTTCTATCATGTAAGGATGATGTATTCAAATAGGCTTAGCCTGTCTACCAAACCATTTTGAATTCGATATAAAATATGGTTAAAAAATCATCAGTGCAATTACTGCCCTGAGTACAAAATGTACGATGTGTGATACTTGATTATAATTTGTTGAACTCTCCCTCTTCTTGTCTTACACTTTTCAAGGGCTTGTGTCCACAAAATGTAGACAATTTGGGAGCTCCTCCGCATACAGAGAGTTATATGTTTTGAGTACAGAAATATTATCAGCATGCGTTTTGGAGCCTTCAGCATCGGGGACTCGCAGCAAAATGCTACCCACGAACTGGAATCTCAGCGCCACTGAATTCGGCAATTTCAATGCACTGCGCCATATAGCCGGAATCCCTACTATATACCAAATCCGCACGTGCGTGTGCAGTGGATTTTTCGGTATTTCCGATCAAACGTTGATGTTTTGAATAGGGTGAATTCTACATTTCTTGTCGGTACGGGTTTTTCTCTTTTCTTAAGGTTTTATCTCTGCACCGAAACAGAAGTTCGATGTCGGACCGTACTTGATTATGGTAAAGGGAACGGGTGCTATTTTAGCGAATTACTATTATTTAGCGAAATGGAGCGATTAATGAGGTCTCTTTTAAGTCACCTTGGGTCTTGGATAGAAACGGGAGGGGGTGGGGTGATGGTTAATAAATCATCTGGTGCCAAATTCAAAGTACCGAAGGTGGCGATTTTTTATTTCGCCGGTACATTAATTCAGAACTTCCGAGGCATCGTTACCGTAACAAATGTTTGCTATATTGTCCATCTCTAATTTTCAAAAGTAACACGTACCAACAGTAGGAATCCAATTACTGCTAAGGGACACAAGCCAGTGATTATCTTTAGACATGGGGTGGGGTACGGGACTGTGACCCATATTTACTCTGCCTTAACATGAAGTTTCCTGAATGTTCTTATACGCACTTATCTTTATGGTTTCTGGACCAGGATCGTGGCCAGGCCAAATGAAGGCGTGGGATATTTGTCTGCTCAAAAACATTTTATCTCTTCTACTTTATTTTACCTCGTGCTAGGTGCAGGTTAAGGTTGTACTTACTCCATATGTGAAGGCCCAGTGTGTTCCACGGGGACAAAAATTAACTTCTCAGACACCCTAGGTACATTTTGAAGGCTTGCATACTTGTAAGTACCCAGAACATGGAGGGATACCCATAGCAAAATTATCAAAGACATATCAAGGTGAATGTACAGAGAAACTATGAAGCTAGTCTCTCCCCCATTCCGTGACTACGCCACTGTTCTGGATTACCTTTCCGGTAAGGAGTCAACAATAACTAAAGTTAGTCATGACCACCGGCAGAGTCGTGGCGAAATCCCCGCGCTAGCCTGGCCCGACCCACACATCACCAAACTAGCATTACCTGTCACAGATCTATACCTACAGGGAGTTCTTTAAGCAAGCGAAGCTTTCATGATCTTTTAACAATGATGCACACCCTGGGCAACTGAACATCCCGCGTGGCTGTGTAGAACCACTTTTTTGTATTTCAACAGTAATTTTATTTCCTTCAAAATAGAAACTGGGTTTGGCGAACAGGGCGAGCCTATACAGACGCCCCCCCCCCTCCCCCCACACGAAGACAATCAATTCTAATATACTGTATAGAAAAAATGAAACGAGTGCATGTGCTACAATCAGTGAAGTTAATGTATAGTGAGGAGCTTTACTGCAAATTGTTGTATAATAAATGCGTTAAACTTAACACCTTGGTAAAGTTGTAAGTCTAGGTGGATATCTACTGAACATATTTCTCGTTATTACAGATTTACACTGTTTTTCCAACATGTAGAAAGTAATACCGTTTAGGGCTACCCGTTTTGTGGAAGGAAATTTAGTAGGCACCGAGAAAGAGGTGGCACCGAGAGCTTCAGTATCTGCTGGTGATGTTTGTGATTTATCATCTTCAACCACTTCCGCGCAGCACCACCGATTACTGAATCTCTCGGTGTCGATTATATATTGCTGAAAGGCCAGAAACATATCGTTGTTAGCCCCATCCGAGGCCAGTGGGCCACCGAATAAAAGGGAATTTAAAGATACACCACAATTATTCAAATTGTTCACAGGGTATTTCGTTGGGTTATGTAGAGTTGGCAATTGAAAACGAAATGATCCGTGCTTTCATATCCAAAACCGCATTCACATTTCAGATCATCGATAAGAAATGTATCAAATTTGTGAGCATTTGGATTGCTACAACCCAGACGCAATTTCGTGTGAAGTGTCTGACCAAGGTAGTACCGCGAGACGGTCCAGTCGTCACGTTTTAATATAAGCTTAAAAGCTTGTGGTGTATCACAACTGCGCGATTCAGAGCTTACTTCGTTCCACAGCCGAATTACCGATGGCAGAAATAAATCTGAAAAAAAATTTTGTTCTACAAAATACATTACAAAATTGTTCGTCATTTCTGAGGCAATATGCAGACCTCTGTGCTACAGTGCGAGGTAAAAGTTGAGACAAATAACCTGGAGCAAGTCCGTGTTTCATTTTGTTGAAAACATTAACTTGTGTCGGGTTCGTCGTGTATTCAGAGGGACGAAACCGGTTTCTCTATAAAGTAATTTGCGACTGGTAACGCGGGTAGCGCCGCAAGTTGTGTGAAGAGCATCTAGTTGGAGATTCTCTTTAGTGTATGATTTCTCCTCTGCTCCTCTGTGCAAGTGTCCCATATCACATCGGCATAATCGAATAAAGGGAGTATAAAATGGGTGTACAGGGTGGTTAGGGCTGAGCTCGATAATCTGTATTTTAAGCTCTGAAAACAATTAATCATCGGACTTACTTTGTTGACTATACTGTCGACTTGCATGTTCCAAGAACCTGAGCTTTGAAACATAAGTCCCAGATGTTTATGATAGGTGACTTCTTCAATAGCTTTATCCAGTAAGAATAATTTGTGATTTTGGAATTGGGGCAGTTTTACGTGAAATGCTTAGGGCAACTGTTTTTTTCAGGACTGAAATTTACCTGCCATTTTTTGGACCAGTTCCTTCCAATTTTTACAAGATCTGCGTTCATAATTTCACTTGTCAAATACCGGTTTTCCACTATCAAAGACAATGACGTGTCATCGGCGTATAGCTCAATATTCGACTGGATGTTGTCAATGATATCGTTTACATATACATTAAACAGCAAAGGCCCAAAGACCGATCCTTGTGGTACCCCTGATGGGATAACTTCATTTGACTACAACCTCCAGGCTTCGCCCTTTTAGGTAATCCTCAAACCAAGATAGTAAACGACTCCTTATTCCAGTTGCATTAAGCTTTTAAAAAAGGCCGGCGTGTCACACTCTGTCAAAAGCCTTACTAATATCACAAAAAACAAAACAAAACGGACTTCCTTACAGTCCCCTGATGCAACTCTTATGTTATGATCTAGGTCAATTAAATTGGCAGACAGTGCTATAACCCGGTATAAAGCCAGACTGCAAATCCGTTAGAAGGTTATTATATAGAATTAAAAGACACGTTTAAATATTGTTTTTTCAAATACTTTACTTACACAACTCGCCAATGAAACAGGTCGATAATTTTCCTTTAAATTGACAGAGGACTTTTTATGAATAGCAATCACATTGGCATGCTTCCAAACAGATGGAATTTACCTTGAGCCAACGATAAGCTGAATAACCTACTAAAGGGTGCAGCTAATTGCACTGGAATTTGTTTTCTAGATTATGTAACTGATTCTATCTGGACCGATTGCTTTCTTTGCACCGAGATTAGAAAATAGAGTTTCTATCTCAGATGAATTAACATCAACCATATTTATTTGGTGCACAGTAAATGGGATATCGGGCCATTCCTTATCTACTAGAGTACTACTTTGGCTAATAAATATGCATTTAAAGTGTTTGCTGTTTCTAGGGGATCACTTATGACTTCATTTCCTTCGAGGAGTGGTGGACATATTTGACTGGCTGTACACTGTTGTTTCGAGAAACAGATCAATGTTTTCGGAATCATTTGTTGTAACTTCCGATATGTGTTCAAGTATTCGAATTGAAATAAGCTCGCCTAGAAATAACACACGAACGATAGTTTGGTTACGTGGGGGTTACTTTAATTATAAAGCACACGTACGAACTATAGGTCATGACAAAACAGTAAAATTAAATTCTTAATCCCACATGTAATGCCAGTAAGATCTGACGATCTTTCGAGCCCAACTCGGCTCAAAGGTTGCGCATTGCAACCACTTATGATTGAGTGGTATGCTGTTTACATCCTAACAGAACTTCCTCCAAAAGAAATAGCAACAACTAACGCGCGAGCGTTAGTTGTTGCTATTTATTTGGGCGGAAAATTTGTTAATACGTAAACAGCATGGCTGGTGTAAAGGAAACAGAGAAGGATGACATGGATCACAACCCTTTTCCATATAGGTTACAACCATGTTCTATAGCGTTATCTATTAACGAGTTACAATGTAAGGTCTTTATTTACAGGCCTGATTTAGGTTGCACAGTTAAAGCTTTTTTGGAGCAGTGGAGTGGGAAAGGCGGAACTCCATGACCCAGCAGGATTTACACCCCTGTGAAGTCATGTTCATTAGTAGGAACTAACATGCAGGGGTGTAAATCCTGGGAGGTGTAGGGGTGTTACACCCCCCCCCCCCAAATATTCAGATCTTCTGTTCCCAGGACAGCGAGTAGGGCAGGGTACGCGGTTACCACAGTCCAAGGCCCACGTAACTACTGCCCTGCAAAGGAAGTATTTGCCAGAATGTTGCCCTGCCTAACACAACATAGCTGAACAGCTGGGGCACGCTGGGCAGCTGATATATCACGGTCTTGTACAACCTACATCTCAGTTCATATGCCCTTGTGCAAAAGGAGGCCAGGGTGTCTTGTAAATTCAATAATTCTATTTAGAATATGTTCATTCATCTGATATCATATTTTCTGTACTGTTGAAAGCAATTGAAAAGGTGATATATATGCAGGGCAATATGCGCTGACAGTTGGGCAGAATGATGATACATCCCCAATATCTTTCGGTAGTTACGGTCCTGCTAACATGTCATTGTAATGAGGGGTTAAGGTTATCAAGTCCTACAAGTACTAACGCTTATTATCTTTTTCTCGAACCTGAGCTTTTCAGGAAATTATATCATGGACTATTATTGGTGAAGAATAATGATTACTGAAAGTCTTCTCTGAGTAAACCTGCAACTTTTCTTGACAGCCACTGCAGATAAAGTAAACTGCGGATACGTTTCCCATGCACTTCCGCCTCTCATCCGCAGACAAATACAACGGATATCGAGGCGATTAGATTCCCAGTTATGGATAACAGCACAAAAAGAAAACTTCGAGTGTTATGCTTTTTTGTTCGGTGCAGAAGAGTTTCATGTTTAGAATACCTAGTACTTCAGTAAAACAAACATAAAAGTTTTTCTTTTTGGAGTTTGAATTCCGATCGGCAAAATGCTTAATCAGTGTTTTGGCAGGCAGCTTTCAATAACATCGTTTATTTGTATAATGTACTCATTCAACGAATCGCACCCACAGCATGTATACCTTACAACATTGGCAAATACCATGTATACATTCTTATTCAGAGGTACAGGATTCGGTTTATTCCCATCAAGACGACTCCCAATAAGACCAATGTCGAAAATAGTCATTCATACAAGACGAATTTAATTAAAATGACCATATAACCCATTTATTTTGAGATTTGGGGCAAAAATATCAATGAGAATGGCATTTTGAAGTAGAATTTTACTTTCTAAGAAAAGAACGACATTATTCAGATTTTTCATTTGTTATAAATCAGGTCGAAAAACTCAATAAAATCACGTCCTTTTACAAAAAATAAAGCGGTTTACATCTTGTACCATATAATATAATAATTTGTAAAAATTTTTCCATCTGCACGTTTTTATGCTTATAAAATTGTGATGAAAACTTTCAGTTCATTAACGACAGGGCATGGGACTGATCGGCATTGAACTACGAATTCGCCTCTTAGTTTTATAACGCGGAAATAACGTGCGGATGGAATTTGTGACAGGGAATATAGAAGATTATTTTACCAGGATTTTAACTTTTGGGCCCTTTGTCAGAATTTGTAGAAAAAATCTCTCTTTTGTACGTGCTTTTTCCAACTTTGTCGACAATATCATTTTTTTTTTTTAAATTCGCCTTTAGTGCCAGAAGTGAGTTTCTCCACAAAGACAGTCGACTGACTGTTTGCAGTGAATAAAAAGTATTCATGTCGAGATATGAGGTAGGGAGACAAATGTTGCATGTTCTTGGTTAGTTACCCCATGTTCAGACGGACACATTGTGGACGAATGCAATCTAATTGTATTAGTTTAAACAATATTTATTTACAATTATCAGAGAAAATACATACGACAATGAAATGTGTGTGGATTCGACAGTAAGCTGAAAGGTTATAAAGGTCATTTCCACTAAAGGTACACTTACAACTGTGACGGCACGGGATGTTAATTATATGACTTCTAAAACGCAAACAGTTACCATACATAGATTCTGCTATGTCAAGTGTGTTCTCTTCAAAATGATATCAGAATGCAGTCATTTTGGAAACAAATATTACTATATTGGTTTTCAAGTTGAGCAGAGTGAAGAAGTTAGAACACGTGAAAGAGATAGTTTACAGATAGAGACAATTTAAGAGGCCTCAACAGTTCAGTCGAAGGCGAGCAAGGAGACCCCAGGGCAGATTATATGGGTGTTTTTGGTCAGCGGAATGAGTAGTGGTAGGACAAACGTCGATAACTGTTTATCGGTATCAGTCGGATACTTGTATGTATTAAAAAAGGCATTAGTAGTGGCTTTCAATCAAGGACTCCATTATAAGTTCCAGAACCGCCGTGGTATGCAATTTATCATCGGAATAACGCCAAAACTCGGATGAGACAGGAATGACCTCATTATTTATTTATTTATTGGTGTTTTGAGGTCACATACTTATGCACAATGGCTAATTATGACCGTGACAGTTTTACGGGTGGAGAAAGCCGGAGTACCCGGAGAGAACCACCGAGCAACGACGAGCAGCTGCCAGCTCCCCAACATCGAAACTCCGCACAGCAGCACAGGCAGGGTTAGATTGGTTGAAGACATGCGCACCATCGACGTGCAGTACGCCTTAGTACACGGAGTCATCGTGCCCCCATGTAGACAATCGGGGTTAAGTGCCTTGCCCAAGAACACAACGCGGGAGTCCGAATCGATCGCTCAGACGGTCACCCATCCGAAGATCAACCGGGCCTTACGTTGCTTAACTTCGGTGATCTGACGAGAACCGGTTACCGCAACGCCACCGCGCCCCCTATGACCTCATTAGCACCAAACTAATAAAGAGTCCGGTGCTACCACAGGACGTGTAGAGTGTATCACCACCAAATCAAATCACCCGCGGAATGGAGACTCCATCCAAGCAATAACTGCAAGTTTGTTACACGCATAAGTACAAACAAAGTCCCAGCCAATGGACGTCTGAGTTGAACCCGGAGATCCACTCGTTTCCAACACTGCCTGTGTTTTCTGTCCATATTTACAAAATTTGAAAATGATACCTCGGGTGACAACTCCAACCCGCGGGCGACCCCGCTTCAACCCACCCCCAACGTACCGTAGCCACAGTAAGATTTCAACTTTTGTGTATGATATAACAGTATTTAGGATAAGAAGAGAGTAAAATGAGCGCGAAAATTTATCCGAGATTATGTTAATAATTCTATTTTGGATTTTTCTGTTTGTATCTGTCTGGTACCCAGTGCCAATATGGAGATGTACCGCGTTATAGAAAACGTCCAAGTAGATTGCACGTCCAGTTATATACTCTTCGTGGTTAAACCTTTTAATCCCAGAAACTGGTTTTACAGGCACACGCGCATGATACATCTTTATTTCATTAGGCGGGACAACCACTAAATGAGTGTGGAATGTAGACCACTAAATGCTGTCAGCGTGCAGACACGAAGTCCCACGTCGAGAACATTAAATGTTCTACCCCACAAAATTTAATCTCGACACCCTCTCATAGCCGCCGTCACCGAACTGACACAATAGACACCACAACCGGGGGCCCAAAGTGGTGAAATTAAGCGAATCTTGCAGAATCAAGAATGAATTTATGGACCGTTTAAAAAATGGTTCTATTATCCACTTCACAATAAATTTCCGAACCATACAGCAACGTATTGCAATCTCGTGGATACGGAAGTTGGTTAAGTGTCCCTCTGCGTATTTGAGAGTAAATGGGACAGCTTAATAAAAAGTGTTCAGGGGTTTCGCGCTCTCCACACGAACAGTACGGGGAATCGGCAAGATGGTTATCGTAGAGGTGTTCCTTCAGGTTACTACACCGTAGACGCATCCTGCAGTGAAGTATTTGTCCCTTACGAGAGGAAGAATGGACGGAATTTTGTGGTGGTCGGTTATCATTGCGATTAAGTTAATTTTTAAACTCTACCAAAGAGGAGTTGTCCCTGATGTGTGAAAGTAGCTCGTTCCTTATTTTTGTTGTTGAAAGAATGAACGATGTTTGGTACTTTTTGGTTCGACAAACAGGTAAGCGACGATTGTTTGCTCTACGAAGATCGTGGGTTTGATTGATTGAAATAGGGAGAGGGATCCTGTTCGATATATAGGTGTGGACCAAATTGTGAAACATCTTGAAGTACTGGATCAGTTTATGTTTCCCCCGTCGTGATTTGAGGGTACCCCAACCAGTTTCCACATATAATAAATCTTTACTGGCACTCATGGTAGCACCTGTCACAATACGTGCAGCAACTATTTGGATGCTTTCAAGCCTCGTAGAGGCAAGTTCAGTGCAGTTGTCCAAAACCGTATCTGCGTATTCGAGCAAAGGTCGAACGAAGGAAGGCGAAATATATTTTTCCAGAGTTTTACGATCTAATATTCCTTCTAATTTGATCTAGACGTGACCAGGCCTTTCCCAGATATGGTCAATGTGATGTTCCCAAGTACATCGTGAGTTTAGGATAACACCCAAGTGTTTGTGTTCGGTGACTCCTTCCATTACTATTGGGGGGTTGTCTCACTGGGGCCCGTTTTCGAGATATGACCATCATTCCAGATTTTAGAGGGCTAAATGCAATAAGCCATGTCTGCGCCCATTGTTCAATTTGGCCAAGTCGCCATTTAAAACAAAAGAGGCTCGATCGGGGTTATCTCCTATTAAGTACAAGGTTGTATCATCTGCAAATAATCGAATACTACTTGTTAGGTCCAAAGCTATATCATTTATGTAGATTAAAAAGAACAACTGTTCAAGGATTGATCCCCGAGGAATGCTTGAGGTGACTGGTTTCCACGATGAGGTTTCAGAATTTACCAACACTCTTTGCATACGATTTCTGAGATAAGATTTAATAAATTCCAGAAGCTCATTGGTGATTCCAATTTTTTCCAGTTTATGAATCAAGCCTCTATGCCACGCCTCATCAAAAGCTTTACTAACTTCGCTGAAAACAACCCTTACCTGTCGCAGCTAAACTCGTCGTAGAAATCCGTTAGTTAGAGTACTGTAGAATCGCGCGGAGTGAAACCTGACTGGAAGGAAGAGAGTATGTTGTTCTCCTTAAAAATTCCCACATATGTTTAAAAACACCCCTTTCGAATACCTTCCCTCAACAACTCAGTACTGATATCGGGCGATAATTAGACACCAGGTTGTGGGGGGAGGGGGGGGGGGGCATTTTTAAGTACTGGGGTTACATTTGCCATTTTCCTTTGAAGTGGGAAGAAGGAATTTCTGAGTAAAATGTGAAACACATCAGTGAGCGGTTTCCTCAAGGAAGCCGCACACTCCTTTAAAAGGCGTGGGCTCACCAGGTATGGGCCCGATGCCTTGGCTATTTTTAAATATTTGAGAGACTCATTCACTTCATTTTCACTTATTTTCTAATTGCTAATGGTGAAGGAGGGCAGAAATGGGAGACTTGCATGAGAATTATGAAGTGTAGCAATGCTACAGAAGTAGTCATTGAATACTTCCGCTTTTTCTTCACTACTCAAAGTAAGTTTGTTCTGATAAAACAGGTCTGGGATTTCTACCACTTTATTTACCGCGAATAATTTTAGAGTTTTCCATCAATGACAGGAGACGGTGGTCCTGTTGTTTAGTGTTAACTGTATTTTGTTGTAATATGTTGTTTTTGATTTTCTTATAACAGAGACAACTTCGTTTCTTTTTGCGCGATATTTCGCCCAAGTCTCGGGTCGATTATTAGATTTTGCGGAACGATAAAGACGTTTCCTCGGACGTATTAGTAACCTAATTTCGTAATGCATCCACTTAAGGTCTTTACTCCTGATTGTCACTTCCTTTGTTGGGATATAGGTAGACGCATTTTCTAGAACTTTGGAAGAAAAGTTTTTCACCATTGTGTCCAGACTTTTTTGAACTAAGATAATATTCCGCTGGGTGCTTGTCAATGCATTATTGACTTCTACAAAGTTGCTCCCGTGATATAACCAGATTTTACGTTTAAAACTTTTAAATGAATTTTTTTCTGAAATCAACTTGGACGTGTGGACGGGGCAGTGATATCTAATTTGGTCGGGTATAAATGGATCAGCTACTTCACAAGATAGTACACTCACTGATTCCCTAACCACAATAAGGTCTAATAAAGTTTCTGAAGTTTCTGTAAAGAATGTGGGCTCCGACACCAATTGCCTAAAGTTAAAGTAATCCATAATCTCACTGACTTTTATCCTAGTTGGTAATAGTGCGTTATCATTAAAATCACCTGTAACTATTATATGCGAATTTCCCGAATCCTTTGCTCTCTCAAAAGATGTGGAAATCATACCCCAACATTCATTGCCACTATTAGGGGTCGATAGAAGACACCAAGCAGAAATTATGAGGCAATGGTAATGACTTCGATCCATATACATTCAAGTGGACATACTTCGAGATCAGGCCTCAGCTTAAATGGGATACCATTTTGCATATACATTGCAATACCCCCTCCCCTATATGGACGATCCTTTCTAATTACTTCTTGAAAGTTACCAAGCTGAACGTCAGCACTTTCATCAGAAGTTTTTAACCATGTTTCAGTAAATGTGCATATGTCGTTCCCCTGCACTTCACATTGAAGCACGTCAATTTTAGGCTTTAGACTTTGTATGTTCATGTGTCAAATTTTGAAACCTGTCGATCAGGATTTATGATATGATGAATTCAGGCTTGTTTCGGTCGAGAGGCCAGGATTTAGTTCGATGTCACCGACCAGAAAGAGGAGCATAAAAACGAATGAGTTGAAGAGGAAAATCTATGCTACTGACAAGCACTCACGTACTCCGTTGTAGAGTAATAATTTTGCATCAATGCGTAAACTTGACAGTGAGTATATTAGCTTTAAGTTACGAACATCAGGCAGTTTTCCGGAACTGCTTGGGGGAACAACTCCCTAGAATAGTGCAGTAGGTAATCTACTGTCGATATGGCCATAACATAACATAATGGTAAGTCGTTTGAACTGATACTTGAGTTTTAAATTTACTAAAACAATATAGGACAGGTCGAACATGTTTTTTCTGTGTACCCTCCTATGTACATGTACGCTGAAGAGACCCGCACGCACTCTGTAAGTATCTATACTACCCATTATACAATCTTAGAGATAAAATATGATACTTATATTGAGAACGAGTGGGACCCACCAGTATAAAAGCACACGAAGCATCTAGGAACCAGGACCAGGAAGAGTCACAGCTAAAATCGCATGTAGTCTTGTAGTTTTGTTAGGACAATTAGGCCTTTTCAGAAGAAAGAGAATAAGAAAAATCAGAAAGTGCTTTGTAGAAATAAATGAAAATTTGAACATAAAAATATACTACTCAAAGTTTGCTAAGCACCAAATATTTGACACATCATTGTGAAATTTGCTTGTGACATATTTGCGAAATATTTGGTGGATATGATTGAGGAATGTATTGAGATGGTCCCCAGTGTTTTCATTAGCTCTCTTGACAGTCAGACCCTTCGTGACAGTCATGGAAAGCATGTACCCCTTGATTTCCATGATGTTTTCGTGTACTGTCTGCATGTACATGACATGTGTAGGGTATTCAATCTTCATTCCAACACAAACCCTTGTGATTTAATGATTGAATATGGCAAATGCAAATGTAAGAAGACATTTTTTTGACGCAGAAATGTGGCGGGCTGTAGGGATGGTGGAGCCAGGGGCTACCCATCGCCAGGTTGGTGAAGCCCTTGGTGTGCACCATACGGTGATCATCAGAGCCTGGGCAAGATTTCAGCAGTATGGCACACTAGTAAGACGGCATGGTGGTGGCTGAAGACTTGTTTTTGATCATTCAGGCCAGTTGGAACTGCTTTGCCACAGCAACCCAGCTTCGCAGTGACCGATCGAGAAGACCATGCATTCGCATTCCGCTGTCCCAGAACCACCGTCAGGCACGATATTAATGGGTCATGGACCACGTTGGATGGACCAGAGAAGATTAGCGACCTGTCCTTTTTACAGATGAGTCAAGGTAGTGCATAGACCACACAGATAAGCGTTCTAGGGTATGGAGAAGACCAGGAGAGCGATTCCAAGCAGCCAACATTGCTGCGCATGACCGCCATGGTACAGGGTCAATCATGGTCTGGGGCGGCATCAGCGGGGATGGACGTACAGAGCTCTGTGTCCTTGAACGTGGTACATTGACTGCACAGCGGTATATTGATGAGATCCTGGATGTCCACGTCAGATTGTATGCAGGTGCAGTGGGTGATAGATTCATTCTGATGGACGATAATGCCCGTCCTCATGTTGCCCATGCTGTCGGGGAGTACAGACAGAGGGAGGGGATTGAGCGTATGGGATGTCCTGCAAGATCCCCTGACCTCAATCCAATCGAACATGTCTGGAATGAGTTACAGCTTGCAATTTCAGCCTGTCCAGTCCAGCCAAGAAGTGTCCAGGAGCTTGGAGCCATGGTGGTCCAAGAATGGAACAACATCCCACAAAGGACCACCAGGAACCTCATTGGGAGCATGAGAAGGCGTTGTCAAGCTGTAGTTAACAGTAATGAGTCTCATACTCGATATTGAATCCATACCAGTTCGCTCCGTAAACTTTTTGGCAAATTGAAAAATTTCCTCTTTTACCAATAATATCCATTTTCCATGATTATCGTATTCAAAAGCTAAAAAATAATGTCAAACAGAAATAAAATCTTAATTTCTGTACTTAAATCATTAAAGATATATTTGAGTAAAAAATATATGCACTTTTCATTACAATATTTAACTAAAACGTAAAATAGGTGGTTGGATATATTTGGTGCTTAGCAAACTTTGAGTGGTATATATACAAACACCAAACAAGATATCAGCATCATAGCTGACTCACTATGGTTCGGGTTGTTAACTGAATCATACATGTTTTGTGAGTTTACACAAGTGATATACAGTTCTCAGACGAGTAGGACAGAGGGACATGAGTCACTGATAACGAGGTACTCCACGGGACAAAGTTCCGATAGAGAATTTAAGGATAATTCTTGTAATGGCTGTGGATCTCGGGACAGTTAATATATGGGGTGGAAGCAGAAGTATGAGTCGCCCCTATCTCAAGTCCCTCCTTGACTGCAGACTCGAAGCCAGTAAGGGTGCAGGGCATTCGGCAGTTCGCCCCTCGTGACCATGCCCATAAGAAATATTTTCAGTCCGTCGGAAAAACTGTTCAGCGCCCGAATGCCAATTCTTTTCCATAAACCCGCCAAGTTGAGAAAGAAGAAGACTAACCTTTCGACGCATTTATCGTTATAGAGAAACACCCCTTCCTTCAATGTGTTTTTCGTATAAGGTGCTGTTTGAAAGAATGTAACAGTCGGGTAGTCCCATACACGAAACCATTCCGCTTACTGTTGCCATCACATATAGAAAGACTTTCGTTAGGCAAAGGAAACTCTCCAAACTAATAACGATTGTTTATTTAATCCTTTACCTAACCTGGAAAGCAGACGACACTTGCAAAAATAATTCTTGAATAATTAATTTTTTTCATTTTTTGTCTCAAAAACATAGGTTATGGCCCCTCGTTGGAACGAGCTCGACGAGATCGTTCCAACGAGGGGTCATAACCTATGTTTTTGAGACAAAAAATGAAAAAAATAATGAAAATTAATTGGCGATTTTTGAGAATAGCGCTGGCCGGTTTTGCCGTTACGTTAGGTAAAGGGTTAAACAGTCTTTACTGAGACGGGTTTCGAGCTCGTATTGACAGTCAACGAAGCTTGGAGCAGTGTCGAAGAAAAAATAATAATATCTTTGTTCAACATGTAAGAGGTTTCATCCTGGCTTCGGATCTGCTTGGTGGGAAGAGAGAAAAGAAAGGGGGGTTGGAGGTGAGGTCGAAAGATCGAAAGGGGTTAAGGAGAGTGATAAGGACGTCACAGTTCTGTTCTGTGTGCCCGTGGATCTGTATCCCATAACACTAGGCTATCAGAATTGGTTTTGAGTTAACAAAATCTATTCAGTACATCTTTTGTTAGTTATGGACAAGGCGAAGCTTCTGTTCGGTGCATTCCATATATAGAAGAAAATCACACATACCGTTGGATACCAGTGATCTACTGGTGAAACTATTGGAGACACTTTAAAGTGAGTACGTTTTTATAACTCTTACAGACAGTTTTTATACATTAACATTTTTGTAGGCTTCATTTCAACAATTATGCTTCAGTAAGAAGATGATGATCAAGTATTTGGACTATCTTCGTCAACTTGGTTGGATGCTGCTATCTGTCACACCGTTGGTGGGCGCAGAAAACCCCCACCAGCGGAATGTCAGACAGCAGCACGCTCTTAACAAATTGAATCGGTCGTGCATGCTAGAAAAACATCCCAGAGTAATTTTCATGCCAAGCATGACTACCCCCTCTCCTTTCACACCAGACAGGAGTCCTCATTCTCAAGCACCAGAACATGGTGCTAATGTGCTAATGTCTCAGGAACACAATTAGTTAACAATGAGTGGGTCACAACAGTGTCTAGGGTCAACTGACTGACAGATATTATTACGCATTACACATTCACCAGGTCACAGAAATCATCAACTCACCAGGACGAGACAAATGGGCTCGACTCTGAGAGGGGAGGCTAAGTGTGACATGGGAGGTACAAATTAACGTCAATTAAGGTGAGATAGTCAGCTCCGTTTATAAACCAAAATACGTTGGAGTTCGACTAATAATTGTGATGGATTAAAAATTTAATTGATGTAAATCCCTTGTCTGCTGTTAATTATCCTAAGCAACATTTTCAAATTTGATCTATTACAGAGTATTGTAAATTCTAGAGAGCCGCAATAACAGCAGGGCTTTTATGACATAAGAAATTCTACAGCTCCCTCGACTCCGAGCCGCAGCCAGCCGCCTCCACCTATCAACCCTGATGAACTCTTCATAGCGAGTGGGTGTGTGTGTGTGTGTGTGGGGAGGGGGGGGGGGGGGTCTGCTCTCAGGAGCAGAACCGGATTACAATGAGTGGTCCACAGTGATGCCTCACGTCGGCTGACATGTATTATTGCGTACCAAGCATACACCAAATCACAGAAATCCCCAACTCACCAGAGAAGCCCAAAGGGATCGTTTCAGAGAGGAGAGATCCGGTGTGGAATGGTGATGCATACTAGGGTTAGCTAAAGATGAGATTACCGGCTCTGTGGATAAGCTAAAATCTGTTATAGTACGGTTATGATTTATGAGGGTTCAGAATATAGTTTGTGTGTCGACGATTTAGATTTACTTTCCTGTGCAGCATTTTCAAGTATTATGAATTGTAGGGATCCGCAGAAACATTTATGAGGGTTAAAAATATAGTTTGTGTGTCGACGGTTTACTTTCCAGTGCAACATTTTCAAGTTTTGTTTGCTGAAGGGTATTACGAATAGTAGGGGACCGCAGTAACAACCAGGCTCTTTCGACAAAAGAAATTCTACGCCCCCCCCCCCCCCAGTAACTCCGAGGTGCAGCAAGCCATCTCCCACGTATCGAGCGCGAGCCTCATATGCTTTTCACAGCGCGTGGTGGTGGTGGTGGGGAGGGAGGGGGGACCTGCCACCCGGGGTAGGTGAGAGTTCTAGCAGAGCTGACATGGCCAGTTCCGTTGACCATTCAATGCATATCCAGTGAAGTGTGATTTTACTCCATGGGGAGTAGGAATATTAGTCGTTGTGGATGAAGGGCTAGTATTGGGGTTTGGTGGAAATTGAGAATTGCGTATTGTGACCACTATTTTAAATTTGTTCTCAATTTGAGCCATTTCAGTTTTGTTTGTAACTCTAAAGACTGTACAGTCAAATAACTTTACTAAAATGAGGCCATCATGGGTCCATGACCCGGCAACTTTTTTGTCTTTTACTAAGGCACGACTTCTGCGAGCTAAGAAAGACCTTTCCTTCGTAAGATGCTCGTTAATATAGACACTTCTGGTGTGAATATTTGTTCGCTGATTCCGTCGTGCTCTAAAGAAACGCTCACGAATTCGATACGTTCGAAACTTTACAAGAATGGTTCGAGAGTGTTGATGGGGGAGGGGGGGGGGGGGTTGCCAGGGCGATGGCTTCGCTCAATGTCATCCAACTGTATTGGTACGTTCATCTTGCTGGCAAGATCAAGAAACACGTCATCAGTATGTTCATCGCTTGGTTCTGGTACACCGGCTTTGTGGAGAGACTTATGCATGCCATATTGGCACAGGTCATCCAACTCGTTCCTGGGGCTATCTATTTTTGGCTTCTACCGAGTTTTGAAGACTGTCAACTTTTTCCCCCAGGTGGCTAACATATTGCGACAAGCTAGTGTTTATCAAGCTTTGGAACATATTTTGAAAAGTAGCCATAACGGACGAGTGCCTAAGACTTCAATCAATTGTTCCGATTTCCCGAAGTCTGATCAGGGGCGATGGCTTTGCTTATTTCATGGCATTCCATGATGTCGCTTTTGTCAGTTCGTAACCTGGATGAAATGGTTTTAACACTTTATCCAACGTAACGACCAAAACCGGCCAACGCTATTCACAACAATCGCCAATTAATTTTCATAATTTTTCTCATTTTTTTGTCTCAAAAACATAGGTTATGACCCCTCTTTGGAACGAGTTCGTCGAGGTAGCCTTAGCCCATAAATGGTAGCTTTAGCCCATAAATGTTTCGCTGACACTCCCCAAAACATTGAAACAATGAAACTTTCACATAACATATAGAACCCTACAAAGGTAACCAATACAGGGCTGTACTCGCAATAAATGCCCCAGATTCACTATTAGAGAAATGAATTTTGCAAGTTTTTCTTGGAGGTGGGGGCCTAGTCCTAAATAGGACCTTCCAAATACCATGTTTGGTCCATCCAAAACTGGCTAGGGCACCTCCATTATAGAATCCTGGTTACACGCCTCGTAGAAATTATGGAAAGGAGCAGCTGTCATTTCTCTTTGACATCATGTATTAGAACAAAACATTATTGCAGTAAGAATAAAATTCACTCTAAAACATACATAGAAAAATTATCCATAATGTTAACCCTAATGCTGGAGCATTAGACACAGAAACTCATATTCGGCCATCGGTCCTGCTTTGCGGTAATTTCTGTGGAATTTCGCAAATGGTTTCTGTTAAAACTCCACACAAAGAGTGTTTTAGTGGTAATCGCCAGTGGACGTTCTGTGTGTGCGTTATGTTATTTTCTTCAATAACGTTTCCGGTAGAAATATAAAGATTACTCTTGATAAATAACCCTCAAGTGATCTAATGGATGTAAAATTCGGGAAGAATAGATACACAGCAACGATATGTGTCTCAAATAAACATCTATACGGCTGTAATATTTTCTCTTTCAAACTTTTGTTTTTTAACAATGCTGCTTGGTTGTATTTTATAACAGAATATTATTTTAAGGATATTCAAACTCGAGAATATTAATCTGACATAGTTACCGTTAACGTCTTATCTCCGAAACCGACTACGTCATTGCTTGGTTGTATTGATAATGTTAAAAAATGGCAGCTTGAGTTTATGTGGGAAGTTAGGGATCTGACATACCAGTACAATTCTGGCTAAGCTTCATTACTAACGTGACATCCGTTACTTATTCCCACTTCCTTATTCAACATTCGTTTTCGACCAATTTTATCGGTTGATAACGAATGTCAAACAAGGAACTGGGAATAAGTAACGGTTGTCACGTTATCACAGAGCAGTCTGTGACCAAAAATGTTTATGGATTAAGAGGTGCTCTTAATCATAAATATAGAAACACTTGCTGTTAACCAACAAAACAGGTTAATGCAGACTTTAAACGTAATCCCATAGAGCAAGTAATTATTTTTCAATAAAGCCCGCGTAATTGCGTCCAGCTAGTCATAACAGCCGACTCCCTTTTGTTTTCGTTAACCACTGCTGTTTGTTTAAAGATAGATAGATAGATAGATAGACTGATAGATAGATAGATAGATAGATAGATAGATAGATAGATAGAGATAGACAGATAGATAGATAGATAGATAGATAGATAGATAGATAGATAGATAGATAGATAGATAGATATAGATAGATAGATAGATAGATAGATAGATAGATAGATAGATATTTTCGATAGGTAGATACGCACTAGCACAGAGTGAATGAATTAATTCACATTCTTGACTAAACCTGTTTACGAGACTTGCTTTTGTTTTATAGGCCCGATATTGATTGGGTCAAAAAGATTAATGATCGATACCTTCCGGTCAGAGACTGGTCGTCCATCATAGCGTGTCACCCTCAGACAGGCGACGTCGCATGTGGTTTCAAAAGAACCACACACGGCGTTGCATGTCGGAAGTAAAGCGCGCTGGGAGACTGCATTCAACATCGACCTACCCACCATTAAAAAAATAAAAATAGAAGAAAAATAGAAAAAAACAATAATAATAAAACTAAAACATAGTAAACATCCAAATAAATAATTAGGAAATAAATAAATAAATAAAGTTCCGCTCAGTTCCCAAGAAGCTGGCACAAAACAGCCATCGGAAGCCCGGCACGCAGAGGTCCCCATGCAAATCACATCACCAAGGCATTCTTTGCTCCGATAACGCGGTCTACACCGAAACTCGCGAGGCCCCGCACCCCCAATGGATATGCCTCTCTCGGACATTCAATCATCGCAGAACCCCCTAAAAAAATACTAAAATAATAAAAAAATAATAAAAAAAAAAAAAATAAATAAAATAAAATAAAAAAATAAAAAAATAAAAAATGAAAAATGAATAATAAATAAATAAATAAATAAATAAATAAATAAATAAATAAATAAAACCAAAGTGAGTGCCAAAATTTGACTCAAGCATATAAATGTTTATCTGATGCTGCTGAATAACTTAATCCATAAATTTGCAAAAAAAAAAAGAAACGAAAGTCCATCTTCATGCAAATTGATGGAATACATATTAACATCTTCGGCACCGAAAATAAGATTTTAAACTGAAAAATCACATCCCCTGACTATATCAAACATAAAAAGCCAGAATAATAATAATAATAATAATAATAATAATAATAATAATAATAATAATAATAATAATAATAATAATAATAATAAAAAAAAAAATAATAATATTAAAAATAAATAAAATAAAATAGAACAACAAAATAAATAAATAAAATAAAATAATAAA
The DNA here is from genome assembly GCA_031216915.1 of Pictodentalium vernedei. Taxonomy (NCBI): domain Eukaryota; kingdom Metazoa; phylum Mollusca; class Scaphopoda; order Dentaliida; family Dentaliidae; genus Pictodentalium; species Pictodentalium vernedei. The sequence goes on along the minus strand of CM062289.1, from coordinate 325,591,882 downwards.
TGAATAAATAAATAAATAATTAAATAAATAAATAAATAAGAAGCGATTAAAAAAGTGGATAGAATAAATGAATGAATAAATACCTGGATGTGTACATAGCGCCTACGCCCCCCCCCCCCCCCAGCAGCACCCCCACCTAACTCCCTCCCAAAGCGTACTATCATTAAAGCAAAGGGATGACGGGAGAACTGAAACGGGAATGTGTTACCTGTGATTATCTTATGTCAGTTTGTACTCAATGCTTTTAATTTTGAACTGACCAGAATATCTTTTAAACTGCGGTTTTTAGAATATGCAATTAGAGAGCGCGCATGAATGGGTGATTTCAATCTGGAGTTTATGTTTTTGAACTCTTCCGTGAACATGCGCCCGATTTGAACCGATAGACGATTATATTGAAACACAAAGGGAAGAAACTGTTTTGCACCTTGATAGCCTCCTGGGGGTTCATTAATTCCAAGCGGTGCCAAAGTCTGAAGCTCTTTTATCCAGAAACCCTCGCGTGTTTTGCGAAACTCATTTGTGGATTCCTAATTTTCCTGAGGTGGTATTTTCTCGATGGGGAATATTCTAAAGTGTTGCCTAATGTTGTGCCCTGACGTGTTGAAGTGTTCTGAGACTGGTGTTCCCTTCTCATGGATAATGTCCGATACATGCTGAGTAGCCCTTGTTCTTAAAGGACAGCTGGTTTCTCCCACATACAGAGAATTGCACCGGGCACACGTTATAAGATAAATAATATTTTTTGAATCACAGTCAAAATTGTCGCATAGTTTGTATTTATTTTTGGTCCGATGGCTAAGAAAATGGTCAGATTCTTTGAAAAAGTAACTTTGTCTATACCGCGTCTTGTCGCAGGGGACAGCCTTCCCTTCGCCTATGATTGGGCGGTTGTGCTTTATCTTGGTCGGTTGGTGGTCAATAAATGTTTCCAAGTTAGTACTTTCTGTCTGTTTAACTGTTTCCGATTTAATGGAACGCAAGAATCTCTCACTGTATCCTCGTTCCCTGAGAGCCCGGAATAAAATTGAGCAAGCCGAATTAAAATTATTCTTGCTACTCGAGTTTCTATGGAATCGAATAATTTGCGATTTTATTATATTCCTGAATGCATGTTTTGGATGGAAAGAATCCTTGTGGAGTAATTGGTGGGAATCAGTTGGTTTAAAATATGTCCTGTAATCCAAAGATCCCGTGGCATGAAATGTTTCACCTCTACAGGCGGTGACGTCAAGAAAATCAACTGATTGCTCCGAAATGGTTGCTTTAAGCTTGATATTCCGTTCGCGACCATTTAAAAAGTCTAAAAATTTTTGAAAATCTTTTTTCGAATGTTTCCAAACCAGATCGATATCGTCCAGGTACCTCAAAAATACTGACGCCTTTTTTTCGGCTGCTTCGGGCGCTGCTTCTTTCCAATCAGCCATAAAAATAGACGCAAAAGAGAGACTGTAAGTTTTTCCCTTGGGCGTGCCTTTAATTTGTTGATAGATCTGACCGTTAAACTCAAAATCATTACCATTTAAACTAATTTCCAACAGCTTAAGTATTTGCTTGTCGGGTCGTTGTGGGTCTGGGAATTTTTCAAAGGCCTTTTTGATTGAATTGAGGTCCGATTCGATGTCGATGTGTGTGTACATTGCGTCGACGTCAAGTGTAGCCACAAAAGAAGTTTTTGAGATTTTGAGATTAGAAATTTTAGCCAAAAAGTCTTCAGTGTTTTTAGAAAGCTTGCACAGCGGTTTGCGATGGGTTTAAGATAGTGATCTATGTATTGTGCAATATGATACGATTCCGACCCACAATCTGATACGATAGGCCTTCCTGTAGGCATTAATGGATTAGTCCAGGTGTCGACTGGCTTATGCGTTTTGGGAAGAATATAAAAAGTTCGAGGTTTAACCTTATCCCGAGAAGGCGCCAAAAATTCGAGTTGTTTTTTTGAAAGACAGTTATTATCTGAAAGTTCCTTCAATACTGCATTAAATTTTGATATATTTTCCGGCCACAGGGGTTGATCAATTTTCCTGTAGTGTTCGGCATTATTGAGCTGCCTGGTGGCCTCCTCAATATAATTTTCGCGGCTCATAAGTACAGTTGCCGATGATTTATCCGCCGGTTTTATAATAATATTATCGTTTTTCCGCAAGGAGGCCAATGATTTTTGTTCGACCCGCGACAGATTTTGTTTATCCCCTAACTTTTCTCTTTTACTGACTGTTTCAAATAAGTTTTTATGAGATTTACTTATTTCGGGGTCCACTTGTTTCGGTTCGGGGACCCAGCCTGTTTTTTCCGTGAAGGGTTGCTTATTGCCCGAGGTTTCACCAAAGAAATCAGTTAAAGCAATTTGTTTGTAGAATGGAAAACATAATCGCTTCGGTTCGTTATCTACTGTTCTGATGGTTATCGAAGGAGTTCGGTAAATTTCCTTTTTGCCAAATATGAAGAGTAGAGAATGGAGTTTATATAGGTCATTTACTTTTAGGCTTTTATTCTTTATAAATAGTGGTTCGATATGAGAGTTGTATTTTTTTATTGTTTATTATGCGCAGGCAGCGCTTTTGTAGCTGGAGAAGTTTACTAATTGCTTTAGAATGACCCCAGATTTGGATTCCATACACCAAGTGACTGTGTATCAAAGCGAAATAGAGTGCTTTCGTGGCTTCGTGTGGAAGTATATGTTACTTTGTTTAGTGCATAATTTGCCAGAGCGACTTTCGAACATAACTGGGAAATAAATTAATATGAGATTTATATGTTAAGTTATCATCAGTGCTTTTGCCCAAGAATTTGAGAGACTTTTCTGTTTCGTTTCGTCCTATTCTGTTTATTCTTTATTGTTTATAAATATTCATTGATTCATCAAATGTCTTGTGTTAGGAGCAGGGTTGACTAAGATATAATTTGTTTTGGGTCCATTTAAAACCAAACGGTTTGCCAAGCACCATTCAGCTATACGTTTTAGTTCCTTATTCATATCAACGCCTGACTTATTGGCATCGGACCCAGAGCAACGTAAATTGGTGTCATCGGCACATGAGAGGAGGGGTACTGCGGTGGAAGAGCAAATGTCATTTATATACAACATGAATAATACAGGGTCTATCACCGAGCCTTGAGGTACACCACACGTTATCTCAATTAAATCAGATTTCTGCTGTCCGTATGTAACATACTGCAACTTATTAGATAAATAACTTTTAGCCCATTCGTTAGTTATACCCCTAATTCCATACCATTCTAACTTCTTCTTTTGAGTATCGTAATGTGTTATGTCGAATGCTTTTGATAAGTCAAGAAATATTGCCAGTGTGTTGTCTTTACTTTACCTATGGCTTTCCTCTGCAAGAGATTCCAAGAGGTGGAGAATGGGATGTAGAGTGGAATGATTTTTCTTAATTCATATTGATGAGGGTATAAAATTTCAAATTTGTTTAAGAAACTAATTAACCTGATAGACATGAGTTTTTCTATTACTTTTGAGAATGTAGGAAGTATGCTTATTGGTCTATAGTTTGTTTATATAGTTACCCGCCATGTATATATATTTGTAAAATGTTTTTTTTTGTAAAAAAAAAAAATATTGGAATACCAACTGTAAAGACCAACTCACAGCAGTACGGAAAAGCCCGACTCTCAAGTGAGCACAGACTAAACCATACGCTGGAATCCAGTGAAGTCTTGTAAATAAAAAAATGAAGTACCTACGTATTTTCGCGAGGTTTATTTAATACCGGAAAAGGAATATTTAGTGATCACAGCTCGGTCACAATTTTTGTTTGGCGGAGAGTACCGTGGCAGCGACTTTTAACAGATGACACTTAGTTGGGTGATTTAACAACAAACCGAGTGCCCTTTTCACCAGATTAACTTTATCGCTCAGTTGGACCAAAATCGGCTTTTCGAACGCTTTTAGCCTGTCCATCGTTAACGAGCTAGGCTTTGTTTCTGGAACAATAATACCAATTTCATAATACGCCAGTAATCCCCCCTGACTGATTAATTATTTTTTCCATCATTCATAAACTCTTTATCCCATAATTTTGTTAGCATATATGTCAACTGTTCTAACATGGCACGCCACATGTTATAGAATTACAATTTGTATATGATTGTTACTGTTACTGTTTTAAGTCACGCACTCGTCCTCTGTGAAATAAAAAAAAACTTACACGAGCAAACTCCAGAGAATCCAGAACCACGCACGTACGGTTGCCATCTCGCTCCTAGGCCACCCCCAGTCAAGCTATTCCAGGGGGGGGGGCGGTATCCCAACTATAAAAACCGACTAAATAACCGCGATCGCCTCATGGACAGCAAACTTATATCTGAACTACACGACATCTGTGCCAGCCGACACAAAACAAAAAATGCCACAATATAATCGCCTCGATCGAATACAACTACCCTGGAACAGGCCTGATCGGGGACCTAAGCCAATGTGGATTTAGGCCCGCCTGGCAAGGCCAGTCCCGGTCCGCTCCCGGTCGGGATGGCCCCCGAGGTCTGTACTTAATCAAAAAGACCCCTAACTATTAGACACGCAACTTGAAATAAACCCACGGAGGAAATAAGCAGCAAACACCTTCGAGTATGGCATATAAGGATTGTAGACTGCTATCCTCTCATAAAACCTCCCCATCATTCAATCTCAACTAATAAAAAATGCAGTCTGATAAGAAAATCATTTTTTTCAGAATTGGACAACAGAATTGTTCGATATGGCTGCACGTGCACCTGGATTACTTTTGATGACGTCAGAGTGTTTTGGTGGAGAAACATTATCCATGATGGGGGTGGTGTGAGATGTGGAAATTTCACCCTCGTGACAAGATGTTGGTCCCGACACTGGGCAAGCCTCGTGTCTGGCCCAAATATTTTACCCTCGGGTGAGATTTCCCAATCTCACATCCTCACCCACCAGGGATAATACTAGTCGTGTCAAGATCCAACGGGAAGTGCCAGAATGCATTCCCCAGTGAATCCCAACAGAACAGTTCTTTCCAAGCAGAGTCGTGGTAACCCAAGGCTTGCAGTGCCTTGGTATACGCTACCTTGGTAAGTATACCCATACCACAGACCGCCTCTGAAATAGATAAGCACCCGACCAGTTGAGTCAGACAGGTAAAAAAGGAATTTGAACTTGATTGATAATTTCAGAAGACCGGCTAACAAAATCTCAGCATTTTTCTGGTTAACAACTTACGTAGGTGCACAAAAGAGTTGATGGAATGTTTGTCACTGTTCCAATATCATTTATTAATAACACCGGTTTAATGATAAGACTTCTGCTTTTCGCTTTTAAGCTTTAAATGTGTGCAGTGAGGAATGATGAAATGAAAGGTTTCTTTGTCATTACGAAAGCAGTTTCGCAAGACGCAACCTTAAATCCGATACACCATTAAATATATAGAAACATTAAAAGTTCCATCAGAAAGGCCGGAGAATTTCGAGATACAAGAGGCAAGATTTTACAGTTTTAATCACCCTGTTACTGACATTGTCTACTCATAATGCAAGCAACCAGAAGAATTTTAAGCTGCGCAATTGCTATGTTGTCACAAGACAACGAATAAACGTTTTCGTTTTTGCAGACACTGAAGAGAATGTTCTGAATGGTTTCCTCATAACAATTAAGAATCAATTATGCGTAAAATCGTTATTAAAGAATGATCGACAACACAAATAACTAAATGGGATGTTAAATGCAAGGTTGAATTCGAGTTTGTGGATCGAAGCATAGGCTGCTAGTCTGCTGCCAAATGAAATTGCGAACAATGTTAATACAGTACGTGGAGGGGGCGCGGTGGCGTCGCGGTAACCGGTTCTCGTCAGATCACCGAAGTTAAGCAACGTCGAGCCCGTTTAATCCTCGGATAGGTGACCGTCTGAGCGATCGATTCGGACTCCCACGTTGTGTCCTTGAGCAAAGCACTTAACCCCGATTGTCCACATGGGGGCATGATGACGCCGTGTACTAAGGCGTACTGCACGTCGATGGTGCTCATGTCTTCAACCAATCTAATCCTGCCTATGCTGCAGTGCGGAGTTACGAAGTTGGGGAGTTGGCAGCAGCTCGTCATTGCTCGGTGATTCTCTTCGGGTACTCCGGCTTTCTCTACCTGTAAAACTGTCACGGTCATGATTTACCAGTGTGCATAAGTATGTGACCTTAAACTCCAATAAATAAATAAATAACAGTACGTGAAGAGTGTATTATCACTAAATCACCCGCAGAGTGGAGATTCAACCCAAATAATAATTGCATATTTATTGCAAAGCATAACAAGCTGATTTAGTTACAATCCACTCTCCACGTACTCTAGATGAAACCTTCTGTTTTTGAATAAGATCACTGTCTCAATCGTGACTATAAGGGAATGTAAGTTTTCATGAGCGGCTGAAAGCCGACGTTCGGCCTAAATCAAAGAGGCCCCATGTAATTCTGGAACATCGACTGTTTTAGGGAGCGTCAAACATTTGACGCATATGATCCTTTCGTGTGCTGGGTGTGTGCATCGGTGGCAGCGGGCCTTATTGAGCCGGAGATACACTATACCTGTCTAGGACGGCTCGACCAGGGACACAATAACAACAACGCGTGGCAGTCTATACTTGCCTGAAGAACAACAAAGACTACCCCTAGAATCGTTATCGTCGTCTTCTACTTCCGGAGACAGGCTAAACTTGTCAATGAAGGAACTGGATTATCTCAACGAGCTATACTATATAAGTGGCCGACTTTGCAGACCTGAAGGCCAGACCAAGAAGCACCCACTATAACCGACGGGGACTGAGTTCTGCTGGCTTTTCTCACTCCCTTACCTATCCTCTTGAGCGGCTGCAGTACGTGTAAAGTGCCATTGTACTGTTAATGCGGTCGTAAGGGATTAGTTTACCTCGCACAGTCCCTGTGCGATGTCAGCGCGCAAAAACCTTCGGTTTGATTGCGTGAAAGTCACGAGTGTAAGCTTAGATTTTCTAGCGGCCACGAATGAGATAATTCTTATTGCGATGTTTAAATTGCAATTGAAACATGTTTAATTGCAAAGAAAACATGATTTAAGTTCAATTAAAACACCCAAACGCCAAAACTCACAACGATATTAATCCAAACTTATTGTGAAATGCGCGTCACTTCTCTTATATTAATCGGCACGATATATGTTAAACAGTTTCCTCTATTTTATCAGGTATATAAATACAACAAAATTCTTTAATGCTCGGTTTACCTGTGGAGTGGAGAGAGGTGGAGTCTATAAAAAATTGCCCACATAGGGCTGAAATGTTTTTTCCCACCATTAGAGTACCCACCATCCCAGACGTGCAAAAGATATATTTTTTCCTCCAAAAAATTAGGTACCAATCCGCTTTCCCATGTTTTACGATATTTTTCAGTGTTTTTTTATTTACAATTTTTAGTACAGTTTCGCATGACAAAGCATAAACGAAGTAATGGAGGCAAGGAATGTGGTGCATTTCTGTGGGCTGAGGTATCGACCATTACGTAGCTTGAAGATTCCTGTCACCAAATGCTGCCTCCATTTGTTATGAACCCACTGTTTCCATTCTGATAGCTGAATAGTTCTAAGTGGATAACCAAAAAAAGTAAAAAGTTCCTTCTGTCCGTCGTTTCCGTTTTAACCCTTTACCCAACGTAACGGCCAAAACCTGCCAGCGCTATTCTAAAAAATAGTCAGTTAATTTTCATTATTTTTTCATGTTTTGTCTCAAAAACATAGGTTATGACCCCTCATTGGAACGAGCTCGTCGAGCTCGTTCCAATGAGGGGTCATAACCTATGTTTTTGAGACAATAAATGAAAAATATTAGTTGTTCAAGAATTTTTTTTGCAAGTGTCGTCTACTTTTCATGTTGGGTAAGGGGTTAAACTACTCTGATGAACTATTTTATTAAATTCTCAGTGAGAAATAGATAGAAGGCAAGCTGTCAAGTTTGGAAATTATTGTTTTGCGCAGTTAGGCAATGAAAATTTTCTGCTTAACCCTTTGAACCCGAGAGAACACTTACCATGCACAGGAACATCATACGTCATAATTTCATTAAGAAGGATGACTGTTTAGTGAACCTGTGGGATAGACCAATCAATATTTTCAACGTGCAACCTAGAGACTGTACGTTGAAACTATTAGTTGGTCTAACCCCAAATAATGAATAAAGACTCTCCCAATTGCTACCACTGAACAGACATGGACAATACCACCAGCGTTCAAAGGGTTAACCCTTTTCCCAACGCAGACGATATCAAAATTCATTATTTTAAATATCATTTTTTCAAATTTTTCAAAAAATTTCAACAAAACCATATCATGTGACCCCTCGTTGGAACGAGCTCGACGAGCTCGTTCCAACGAAGGGTCACATGAAATGGTTTTGTTGAAATTTTTTGAAAAATAATATTTTTTCAACTGCTAAATTTGCATATTACGCGGGCGGATGCGGGCGATTCGTTGGGTAAAGTGTTAAAGATCAGTTAACATTATCACTGACCTCTGTTTCAGAGACATGCATCGACATAGTATACTATCACAAAGTGCCTACCCCGAATAATAATCCTCATTTCGACACTGGACTTTTAAGGAGACAGACTCGGGTGCTGCGCGACAACAGTCCCAGTTTACAGAGACTCGAGTATCTGGGGCATTTCCCGATGATGCAGTTTAAATAACTATCAATCAAATGTAGACATTTTAAGACAGAGTAATCTACCCAAAGTATGAATACCAGTGTCACTAGTGAAGTTCATCGATGTTTTTCCTTTCATGTAAAGCCCAGCCCTTTTAAGGAATTTCACAAAATCTAAGAAAAGGGGTTTCCGCATACCCATTCAGATTTCTCTGAACCATATGGAATGCATATCCTCCCGTATAACATAAATAAAAATAGATTATATCATATTTACGCCGTGTGTTGTTTGAATTGACATTAGATTCTCATTCTGGACATGATTTTCATTTTTTGGATACACCACATTCATATCTATATCCGCCACATTCCATCCTTCGAAGTTTCTCAGATAAATAAGTATTCTATCGAACCCCACACACACACTAGCAGACCCACTCACTCTATCAATCTTCTATACACCAGCCCCCACACACCACCTTCTCACGCATATATCCAATAGAACCCACCCACTCAAAATATTACACTCACCCAACCACAAATGTATTCTCGCATATACCAAATAAGTGTTCATGCAATTTTCCTTATATTAACTATTTATATTAAAATTCTGCACTAGACTGCTTTCAGAGAGTGTAGAACCAGTGCCACCCAGAAACTGCCTCCAATCCAAAAAGTGAAAATTGTCAGCTATGACAACTGCTCTAGTCAGAAATGCAGCTCAGGTATCTGCCCACCCCAAGTGTTAAATTAGTTAAAACTATTTAATGTTGATTAAAAAGTGGTAATGTCACTTCAATAGTAACTTTGGAACGACTGACGTATATAAGCCACGCACCCACCGATTTGTTGATGTTTTGTTTTCCAGTTCCACATCAGTTAATTAAAATGAATTTTCCTTCTGAATATTTTAAAAAATCCTTTCTTTCCTCTATAAACCGGAATGTATTTTTCCATTTTTATTTCTCACATATTTTTGATAAGAAAATTCAAGTATTGAATATTTTTTTTATTAAAATGTATGACTCAGACTTACAAGAATGTATATGTATATAAAGAAAATAAATAACACAGCCCAAACCATTAACCCTTTACCTAACATGAAAAGCAGACGACACTTGCAAAAAAAACTCTTGAATAACTATTTTCTTTTCATTTTTTGTCTAAGAAACATAGGTTATGACCCCTCGTTGGAACGAGCTCGACGAGCTCGTTCCAATGAGGGGTCATAACCTATGTTTTTGAGACAAAAAATGAAAAAATAATGAAACTTAGTTGGCGATTTTTGAGAATAGCGCTGGCCGGTTTAGACCGTTACGTTGGGTAAAGGGTTAAACAAATGTTTTAACTCAAAACCAGTCACAATGTTCAATGTCGGATAATGACTTGTTCCATTCAGTGTACTAAATCATACTACCATTTTGACAATTATGGTTATTCCATTTCGTCAGCTGAGACCATTTAGTATGATTAAAATTTGATGATCGAAGGTAATTACAATTCCTCTTCCCAGCCCCACGAACTCGCAGCAATGCAACTGTACTTATGTATTCAGAAACAATATCTAATTTGAAACCACTAACACACTGACAAAAAACTGCTTCCAAATGCCACGGAAGTGTAAGGGAACTGGATAAGAGTCGTAGTAAATTAGACCTCAAATGAGGGATTTTTACTTCGACTCTTATCCTCATTTCAGAAAAAGGGGTGCCGAAGGTCATATGTTTTTTTCAAAAAAGGGGTGCCGAAATTGGGGTGCCGGGGAAATTGCCATTGATATAGGCTTTTGTTATACACAAGGGAGATAACTGCATTATGGGAAATCAAGCAATCTGATTGCTTAGTTAGATATAGGAAACAACAAGAGTACTCAGAATAGGGTAGGAACTACTGGTATTACGTACCACCTTACCAGTAACAGGATTATACAAAGCATTTGGTAGGTTAATACTATCAACGGTTAGGATGGAACATAATGGGGAATATACCAACCATACTCTGCTGCCGTTCTGTATTATCAGGCATTGACCATCCCCAAAATACCGCTCAATAATATGAAGCACCTGGTGGATCAGTAGTACCAAGGGCCAGCAAGAGACCTACAGGGATATGTACAGCCTATGCTATACTACCGTTCTATACTGCCAGGCATTACCCCCACCCCCACAAAATCACTAGATCTACCATAACGTACTACATATACCAGTCATACAATAAAACAAAGCAATCGGTTGGTTAATAGTACCAAGCACTACACCTATAGGTGTATATACCGCCCATACTATAGTAACGTTGTAAACTACCAGGCAGTACCCCTACCCACAATACCCCTATGCCTAGCATTGCATACTACCTATACCAGTCATAGGATAACATAATGCATCAGGTGGATTAATAGTACTAAGGGCCAGCAAGAGACCTATTGGGATATGTACAGCCTATATAGTATCCTCAGATAAGTATCCTATAAAAGGTATCCTCGATAGGTATCCTCAATAGGTATCCTCAAATAATACAATACCAGGCCATAGGTATCCTCAAATACCCGTATGTGCCTATGTGATAGGGCATATTGTGTCACATTGTGCCTTCTCACATAAGCACATATCGGCACATAAAGCATGTGCCTATGTGATAGGGCATATTGTGTCACATTGTGCCTTTTCACATAAGCACATATGACAAAAAAGGGGTGCCGAAGGTCATATGTTTTTCAAAAAAGGGGATGCTAAAATTGGGATGCCATTGGATATAGGCTTTTGTTATACACAAGGGAGATAACTGCATTATGGGAAATCAAGCAATCTGATTGCTTAGTTAGATATAGGAAACAACAAGAGTACTTAGAATAGGGGCAGAACTAACAAGAATAGGCCAGAAACTGCTAAATATAGTAATAATAAGCAAAGCTGTTCCAACTAATAGGCTCTTCTACGCTACTGGAGTATACTCTAGAACAAACGAACAGGGTCAGATAGACGATAACTATTGCATATATAGATAGAAGCAGAGAATTCTGGGTAAATTTGTCCTATAGCACTACGTGCTATTCTTAATAAGGGGAAAACGTCGTGGGATAGGGATCAAAAAAGGGATTCTGAGAGAATTCTAATCCAGAACATTACTCCTGTTCAATCGAATGCACCCCCTTGTACCCCTTAGTACTATAGCACTACGTGCTAAGCCGATAAATTAGGGAAATAAAGTCAATTTCGGTGATTTCGGGTGGATTTTGGTGATTTGGAGGGATTGTCGGGTTGTTTGTGGTAATTAGATTTACTCTTCTACAATCGAACATACCCTCCGAACATACCCCTATCCTATTGTAGGCCTTAGGTAACATAGCAATCACGTGCTACCATAGAAACCAAGATGCCGGCCTCCAGTATACAAAATGGACGACGGAAACACGTATCACCCTAACAACACGCGCTGCGCATGCGCACTCACATCACGTATCACTATGGAGATGACGTCACAACATGGCCGCTCACGCGGGTTACCATGACAACACAACATGGCGGCACTAGGTCACGTGACATGACGTCACTTCCGGGGTCCTGCACCGGGGTCCTGCCCTCGAAACGTGCGAGACATACTACTATCATGAAATGAACGAATTCGCGCAATGCTGGTAATTGTTCCTTTTTTCTCTCCCCATTTTCAATGCAAGATATGCGTGTCTCATGTGAGATAGATATCTATCTCAAATGACACACATGGCCGGCTTATTTGCATATTTAACGAGCACAGGACTATTTAATCATCGCACGTTCTTCTGCAAACAAACAACATGGTGTCATGTTTCGGAAATATTAGCAGACGAACGTTTGTTGAAGAAAAAAATAAATAAAAACACAAACCCCAAAATCAAAGGACACTTGACTCTTTTATATGAATTTTTGTGTGAACGCCATTATGATTTGCGAGAGTTGCACGAAATTCCCATCGAAAAGTTTTGCGAACACATTGCTGAGTTCATAATATGACGTCATCGGAATGTGCCAGTGTTCATTTCGCTACGAATATTTAACCCCTGTCTTGTCGGCGTTGCGATTTAATTTCGTGGTATATACCTGTGGTATATACAGAGATTTTGTGCGCTCTTTCCCATAAGCAAATTAATTTTTTTTTCAGAAATGGACAATAAAATTGTTCGATATAGCTGCACGTACCCCTGAATTACTTTTGATGATGTCAGGGTGTTTTGGTGGGAGGAGAAACATTATCCCTTCTGGGCGTGGGTGTGAGATGGGGAAATCTCACCCTCTGGACAAGATATTTGGCCCAGACACTCGGCAAGTGTGTGGCCCAAATATCTTGCCCTCGGGTAAGATTTTCCCATCTCACACCCTCACCCATCAGAGACTCTAATAATCTGTTCTACCTCTACTTTCCGATAACATTATAATTACCCTTCGGACTGGATGATGGTAGAAGTAAAAAGAATAAACCCAAACAGGCGAAAGTGGCATACCCAACTTATCAAGAAAATCGACTTTCGATAAAGTTATCTCCCATGAATTTATTGGACTGGCGATGAAGGCCCAATTAAGAAGCAAGTAATTGCTGAGGAACAATTATGAGATTAGTAGAAAATAAAGCAAAGTTTCCTTTTGTTACTTTTAATAAACGAAAACAGTAGACAGTTCTCTGGGCTCTCAGTTTTCTTCGTTTATCAAAAGTTACAAAAGGAAACTTGGATTTTTATGGTAAGAAAATTATTAGCAACTAAGTAACTGTCCACTTTGTCTCTTTATTTGGCGAATGTTTTTGTAGTAATTTGCAAGTTTTTATTATTCCCAGGAAAAAATCTTACCGCCTAGACTTTTCTATGAACGAAAAGGTCAATGTCCGCTTAACCCTTTACCCAACGTAACGGCCAAAACCGGCCAGCGCTATTCTCAAAAATCGCCAATTAATTTTCACTATTTTTTTCATTTTTTGTCTCAAAAACATAGGTTATGACCCCTCGTTGGAACGAGCTCGTCGAGCTCGTTCCAACGAGGGGTCATAACCTATGTTTTTGAGACAAAATATGAAAAAAATTAGTTATTCAAGAATTTTTTTTTGCAAGTGTCGTCTGCTTTTCACGTTAGGTAAAGGGTTAATATGTCACGATGCGCAAATCGTTGATATAAATATAATGAACAAAAAACGGTTACAGAACCTAAAAAGATAGTGAAAGCGCCGTTTTCTTATTCTTAACCCTTTACCTAACATGAAAAGCAGACGACACTTGCAAAAAAAATTCTTGAATAACTATTTTTTTTCATTTTTTGTCTCAAAAACATAGGTTATGACCCCTCGTTGGAACGAGCTCAACGAGCTCGTTCCAACGAGGGGTCATAACCTATGTTTTTGAGACAAAAAATGAAAAAAATAATGAAAATTGGCGATTTTTGAGAATAGCGCTGGCCGGTTTTGGCCGTTACGTTGGGTAAAGGGTTAAATGGGTTTAAATAGAGAATATTAGTCAAACTTTCAAACTGAAATGTGAAATGATGCGCACATCAATGATACAACTTCGCTAACATTTCGAAATTTGAATTTTTATATGAAATTGCCACACTCTTAGTGTTAAATTTACTGACAACTTTAGAAAATTAAGTGGACCTAGATTTCCTGTAAAACTCTTTGGCAACAACGAAAATGGTCAGCCACTGAATTTTTTGGCCAAACGCAACTACATTTGTTTACATCTGCAGCACAAATTTAAACTCAGTGTGCGATCATGCAACATGTCCTTGGAAGAAACGAAGGAGTGTTGCCTGTGCCTCCTTGGTTCCGTTGCTGACTGCTACTGATAGTGAGACGGAAACTCGTGTGAAATCATCTGAACAAATTGCAGAAACAATGAAACTAAAATTGTCGTAAACACAAATCACATGGCTTGGATTTGCTCAATCGCTATTCCAAGCTCAGACTGTGTGCGTATGTTCAGCCATTTCGCCTCTCTTGGAATTGCAGGAGGAGGTAGTATCGATTTTTAAATGAATTCTGTTGCGAAGGTAATGAGTTGATGGACGAAGCTAATTGGCCATTTGGGAGGAAGAATGCGAACACCATTACGAAAATTAAACATTTATTCAAACGATATTGCCACGAATCTGACCATCCTGCAAGAAATGCGAGACAAATCACGGTTCTGTGATAGAATTTCCGTGACGTTCACAGAATAATAAATGGAAACAGATGTGACACTAATTGTGCCGCCATTGTCACAATCGCCATCAAAATACCCGAGGACGTGATCACTTTAATTGTAATACGATAAACATAAATGTTTTTTCATTATTATTGTTAAGCTTAATTAATCATTCACAGAACATTTTCCACATGAAATCCGAGAAAACAGATTTCTCTCGAACAGTCTATTGCATCGAACCATAAGTGGGCGTCGCGAAGGTGATCGTTTAAGGGGGTGGGTTGTAAAACTTCTTTGACTCGACTGTGATGGCTGAAGTTTCAAGTGAAACAATTTCAACTACATCATCAAGGCATGCCTTCTTCGAAGGCATGCCTCGATGATAAAGTAGGAATATAAGTCAGGATTATAGTTCAAATCCTCAAAACGTCTTGGATATGTATTTGTGGATAAATAAAACATACACGAAGTTGTAGTGGCGCAACTTCTTACTTCATTTTTCCGTACCCCAAATGGTTCATGCTCCCAACATTCCAAATCGTGTTTCACAACCGCCCGTTGGTATTGCTGACTGCATGTACACTGCAAAAAATATAGGTTCTCTTTAGAACCAAAACTGGTTCTAATCTTGTCTCTGAGATGGAACCAGCTCTGTTTAAACAGTATTTATTTCAAATCAAATAAATTTACCAAGATCAGCATTCAATTTTAACAGAATATTACATGAACTGAAGTAGATTCAGCACTAAACTTGGAGCTTATTCAACGCAGTCGCCAAACATTTTGAAACGAAGGAGATATGAACAGTTGGCATTTCGAACCAGTTTTGGTTCTGAAAAGAACCAAAACTGGTTCGATATGCCAACTGTTCATATCTCCTTTGCTTAATAATGATTTGAGACAACCTCGTATAAGCTCTAAACTTACGGCTGAAACCCCCTCAATTTATGTTTAATTCTGTTAATATTTAATGTTAATCTTTATAAATGTATTTGATTTGAAATAAATACTGTTTAAACAGAACTGGTTCCATCTCAGGGACAAGATTAGAACCAGTTTTGGTTCTAAAGAGAACCTATATTTTTTGCCGTGTATGACATGAGTCCAAGTGTCAAATCTAGCCTGTGTGTATAACCCCCTGAACCCCCTTCGCTAAGCCCATGACTACTGAGTCACAGCCAATGATATGATTTTGCAATAATATTATCAGCTTAATTCTGAAAAAAACATGTTGAAATAAAGTAGACTGAAAATGAATGCATCTTTGGAGGAGCTCACCTCTAGTTCCCATTAAGCTCAGCATCCCGCGGTTTGTCTAAGTTGGAAACGAGAAAAACATGTTTTCAAGAAAACAGAATGGTAATAACAGCAGGGTCGCCACATTGTTGACTGAGAGGGAGGGGGTGTCCCCAGATTACCTGATCTGTAAAGTGTTTAAGAAGCGGACTGGCCTGGGAAATTCAACGAAAACGGCCCCGTGTTAGGAGCACACGGTTGCCAACCATGGTTCGACTCAATGTGAGAAAGGTGTAAGTTTCTAGACCTCAAAGACGCCCAAATCCTAGAATCTGCGACATTTGCCGATACCTCGAGTTGTGTATTATAACAAGATAATTTGAATGCTGTGGAACACACGAAGTCGACAATGGTTCTGCTCCGTGGCCGAAAATTCTGATTTTCGGGAGAGAAAAGATGCAAAAGACGACGCTCGGGGCAGTGCACAATAAAGAAATAATTGGCACAGAACCCACAGAGTCGACCATTATTCAGTTCCATGGGAGGAAATTATGATTTTCAAGGAAATAAGGAGGATACTCGCATCCGAGGTATTTAATTCTCGTATCCGAGGCATTTATTGAGGTCTCAAGTAGTGTGGAATTTTTGGGTCCTAACAAATGCCCAAATTCTTGTATCTGAGACATTTGTCGATGTCCCGAGTTGTGTGTTCTAGCGAGATAATTTCAGTGGTGTTGAACCCACACGGCTTCGTATTGAATAAATATATTTTTTTTGACCCAAAAGACGCGAAATTCACCCAAATGAGAAACACAAGTGTGTTACAGCCAGATAATTTCAATGAGAGTTATCTTTGAGAGACCCCTAGGGTCGAGTCAGTCCGGTGAAAGTTGAGGATTGTTATTAACTAAAAAGGTTTTCCTAGGTGTCGCCGCCGAGTTTAGTGAACGAGGTTCTGAAATTTCATGTCATATCGTTACGATTTTGAGATTCTTTTTATCACATAATGGGCAGTTTACCGTTTAGCTAAGGTAACGACTAAAGGTAACCAGCCAAATTTGATTATCAACTTCTGCGTTGAAAACATAGCTTATGGCCCCCTCACTGGAACGAGTTCGTTCCAATGAGGGGGTGATAAGCAATGTTTCCGAGGCAAAAGTGAAAATGTTGTTATCCAGGAAATGTTTTCTTCGCATTTGTTATCAGCTATTAGTATTAGGTAAACAACAGTTACTGAAATAAAAGAGAAGACTAATTCAATTCTACTTCCAAAACCAAATTTAAGGCGTCGTTGTTAACTTCTGACGCCATACCCATATTACACTTGTTGTGAACAAAACTTTCCGTAATGAGCTATTTGGTGGGATGATGTGATAAATTCTTATCCAGAACTGGGAAAATGGGATGGGATGATTTCTTTGCTGAGTGTTGCGAAATACTCGGACCATTCAGATCATACTATATAATATGGCTGGTTAACCCTTTACCCAACGTAACAGGAAAAACCGGCCAGCGCCATTTACAAAAATCACCATACAGTTTCCTTTATTTTTTCATTTTTTGTCTCAAAAACATAAGTTATGATCCTCTGTGGAGCGAGCTCGGCGAGCTCGTTTCAATGAGGGGACATAATCCATGTTTTTGAGACAAAAAATGAAAAAAATGAGTTTCTCAAGAATTTTGTTTGCAAGTGTCGTCTGCTTTTCGTGTTAGATAAAGGGTTAACTGAAAGTATGATTTGTTGAACAGCTAGAACAGTAATTAACTTCTAGCTCGCTGATTATTTTTTTTAAAATTAAATTTAGTCATATTCAGCTTATTTGGTGATTTAATGAACAATTCATGAAAATTGAACTCACAAAATCATTGGTCAAGAATTAACTGCCGCTTGAAATGGTTATGAATTTTGGATGGACATGTTAAGTATTGTATGACGTGCGCTGCACATTCACACTCCAATAAACCAACAAAATTAATTTCAAAATGGAAATTAACAATTTCAAATAAAAGAAAACGGTGTATGATGTTTTATAGATGTAATTGGTACACGCAGACAACTGAAATCTCAAAGGTAGAATTTTAAATCAAATATGACAAAAAATATCCTAAACTTTGAAGTGAAATAAAAACGTCAAAATGGTTATAAACTAAAAGCAGCTATCTCCTATTTTTGAGCTTTTTAACATTCTAAAATTTCCAAAAAATCGGACGGATTTTAATTTTTGATATTATGAAACTTAGGTCGTCACCTCAGAGTTCGGTCAAAAGGATTGGAATTTCCTGGAATCTTACCAGATTTTCAGATAGAGTTTTTGCTGGAGATTATAATCCCAAAATTACAAAAAGATTGAGGTTCAAAATGAGGTTGAAACTAAAAGGTCAAGAAAATGACGTACAACTGGCATCACTGGCATCAAGGGCGACATTTTAATTCCCTAAATTTGTGTGCACAATTTCAGGTGCCCAGAGAACGGTGTGTAAAGTTTCACAACTGTAAACGTTACAGATACGGAGATAACGAAATCACGAACGTAGCGCTTTTAATGAGATGTGACAAAAATAACCTCAACTTTGAAGTGAAGTAAAAACGCCAAAAGGCCAATAAATCGACAAAAAACAAAACAAACCAAAACCCCAGCTATCTCCTATTTTGTGAGCTTTATAGAATGCTAAAATTAAAAAAAAACAAGCGGACACATTTTAATTTATATATACGGAGATAATGGAATCACGAAAGTTGCGCTTGTAATGAAATATGACCAAAATAGGGTAAACTTTGAAGTGATGTAAAAACGACAAAATGGTGATAAATCGAAAAAAACACCCAAACAGCTATTTCCTATTTTTGAACGTTATAACAAACTAAAATTTCTAAAAAGTGGACGCATTTTAATTTTCGACCTTATGACCCCTTATGTCGTCACCGAAGAGTTCGGTCATAACGTTTGGAATTTCACAGGATCTTACCAGATGTTTAGATATGTTTTTTGTAGGAGATTATAATAAAACGGTCTCCATATTTATCTATCATGCGAGAAGAAAACAGCTTACCTTAAAAATGACTGTCCGAGCAATGCGAATAACAAATCTCTTAACCAGAAGCGGGTATATTTCTCAACGGAATCTAAAAATAGTTAAAAAAAACCCAATCTCATATAGGCCTTAGTGCAGTACTGTCATTATAAAAGCGGGCAGAGAATTTCAACCGAGTTGCGTTCAGGCGCCAATACTATAAAACTTTTACAATTGTATTTTCTAGAATTATATTTACTATCTATTAACATAACTGCCTAAAAGGAATCATTAGCATTTTAAAAGATATGGCAATTTGCCAACTGGCAAATTGCCAGATCTTTGAAAATGCTAATGGTTTATTCCACCTCATTTAAAGTCATAATTGGAAAATACAATTCTAGAAAATACAACTGTAAATGTTTTAGAGTATTGGCCCCTGGTCGAAATTTTCTCTCCGCTTTTTTCTCCCCACAGTTCTCAAATCTCGCCTATCGAAAAATAAACCCAAAACATTGTATCTCAGATAGTCTTGCTGAGTATGTCTTGAATCAGTCTTAATGTTGAAATATTTTATTTATGAAATGTCGATGTGCCAGTATAAATATGCTGCGTCCAGATTGTAATCCTCTCGCGATCTTTGCGGGAAAGAGGTTACTGAATACCTCGTTCTGAAAAGCCACTTAATGCCTGTCATCCATGACTTATCTCGTCATGAAAATTGACTTTCGATAAAGTTTTCTCCTCTGAAATTATTAGCCGCATGAGGAAGGTTCAGTGAAGCAAGCAATTGTTGAGAAAAAAACTGATGACATCGGCAGAAAAAATAGAGAAAGGTTCCTTTTATTACTTTTAATAAACAAAAACAACAGACAACTTTCTGAGCTGTCTGTTGTTTTCCTTTATTGGACGTTATAAAAGGAAACTTGACGTTTTATGACAAGCTAACCAGAAGAAACTCAGTAAATGTATACTTTGGCTCTTTGTTTAACGAATGTGTTTTTACAGTAATCTGCAAGCTTTAACCCTTTACCTAACATGAAAAGCAGACGACACTTGCAAAAAAAATTCTTGAATAACTAATTTTTTTCATTTTTTGTCTCAAAAACATAGGTTATGACCCCTCGTTGGAACGAGCTCGACGAGCTCGTTCCAACGAGGGGTCATAACCTATGTTTTTGAGACAAAAAATGAAAATATTTTGAAAATTAATTGGCGATTTTTGAGAATAGCGCTGGCCGGTTTTGGCCGTTACGTTGGGTAAAGGGTTAATTCTTCCCAGAAAAAGTAGCAAATCTTACATCCTAGACAATTATATTAATAAAAAGGATAGTGTCTGCATTATATGCCACAATGCGCACACTACTGATATAATGAGCAGGACAAAAAGTTAAGAATAATAAAAAGAGGGACAAAACGCCGTTTTCTTATTTTTAAATGGGTTTAAACAGGGAATAATGTCAAACGTTCAGACCAGCTTTTGTATTTTTATACTAATCTTTAAGAAATTGCCCCAACTTTGTGAAATGATGTACACATCGTTGTTTCAACCTCGCTAACATTTCGAAATTTCAATTTTTATATGAAATTCCAATACCGTTAGTGTTACATTTACTGATACCTTCAGAAAATTAAAGGAAGTTAACTTTCCAGAAAATCTAAATCTCTTCCAATAACGAAAATTGTCAGTCATGTTTTTTTTGCGCGTTTTTGTTTCGGTTAATAATTCATTCAGTTTAGCCGTCTACGTTACGATGCAGAGTGGACCTCCACAAATAACGTATGTTTATGTTTACACAGGTAAGGTCTTTGAAAACGCCCATGAAACAAAACCAAAAGTAGGCCAAATGTTCTACTGATTGAGCTATGATTAAACACGGATATCCATTTGCTGAAACTGAGTTTGTACCCTATACGTCTTTTTACAGAACCTTTGCCTATTATATATATTTGCAAACTTCGCATCCACATTCTTCTTCCAATGCACTTGTTCTTACCATGTTAAATTCTGCATCTACTGTGGCAAGTTGTAATGAAAAGTGTGCGATATCTACAAGCTAGTCGGCAGTAGAGTGTATGCACACAGAGGCGGCGGAACAACGATGGCACAGAGGACACGTGCCCCTCCACTTTTTTCCACAGACATGTTACGGTTACACAATAATTGAAAATTGGCGCATGCAAAAGCTGTCTATATACAGGCATCCCTGTAATATATTATTTGCAAATCAAAACATTTGGCCAAAGAATCCCACATACGGTCGTGTCGGTCTGTTTCTTCTACTTCAACCATCTTCCAACCCGAAGGCTTGCCTTCGGGTTGGAAGATGATTGAATTAGAAGTGGAACGAACAGGGACCACACCGCGACATGCTCATCTAAACGAGAGACAATAGTGTGTCACGGTAATTTACCGATATACGATTGTAACTTTTCTCCCACTGTGGTGAACCACGATAGCCTTGAAAATTCGTTCCCCTCCAACTTCCGCCGCCTCTGTATAGATTCTCATCTAAAAAATAGATTTCGACAAGAATGAGTTGCGCTCGAGTAACAATGCACCCAAACGAAAACGCTTGTTGATGGAGAATAAAATGTTACTTCCACGACAGGATGTTTGTTGGGTTCCGACTAGAGGTGGGTCATGTTTCTACCAGGATATGTCCAGGACTAAAGACAACGCCTACACTGTAAAAATAATCTTGTTACGGACTTTATTAAAACCCAATTAATATGCTACTGGAGATTACAAACATATTTGCACTACTATCGGTATAAAGTAAATGTAAATTAAAAGGCCAACCTCAGAAACTCTAAGTGCTATATCGTCACTTCGGATTCGTGATCGATCGCGCATGTCTATAAGATAGGGACGGTGAGTGGGCAGGTTTCGAACGTGGGAAGAATTCCAATAATAAGACTTGCAGATATTCTTGAACGGCTCACTGTCGATACCTTTTCGTTACGCAAACTGAACACCTTGCTTTTGAAGCCTTTTCAGACGGAAGAAAGAATTTGGGGTGAGTACTATTTTCCTTGTGCACGAACTTATCAAACAATTAAAAATTCTATTGACCCTTCTCAATTGGCTTTTTCTCATGATGCACAATATACAGTAATATGCAGATTTCTCTGCGACATTTCCTCTCTTAAATTTTGTCAAAATATCAAAGTTTCCAAAATTTTCCAAATATGCAACTGAAAATTTAACAATTCGGTCTTGTTTGACCGAGCTCACTGAGTCATGTTAAACAAGAGGGAACTGGTTGAATTCCTAGCTGCATTGTGGGGACAAAATGCTATTTGAAGTTTTGTTATTTTCACATTAGTGTTCAGAGAGTTAATCAATACAGGTGCATTGACTTTTCCAGTGCCAGTATTTCCACACAGAGTTTGTATTGAGAATAATTAGGTAGTTTAAGAGTTCTCCCATCTTCAGTGTTTCACGGATACAATCTTCGTCACACCAACAATTAGCTGAGAAATAAGTCAGTAGTGTTTAATGTTCATGTAGACGTTTTGAGCTTCTTTATGCGAAGGCCTTGACAACTTTTATAAATGTTTTTCTAATTTAATTTTAATATATTTTTCATTAAACTCTTCAATGTGATATACATACTTTTTTGTGTAAAGTAAATTTTGGCAGTTCCAGAATAGAAAAAACAATAACTCCCTAACCGGACAAGAGGATCAGTGATAATTTAATCCTACAGCCCTCTGGGCTGTAGGATGAAATTATTACTGAACCACCCCACAATGCAACAAATACTCACTATTTCGATGACGAGAATTGTGTAGAGAACGATACCATTCAGGACGTTAGGTTTGACTGGGTTATTGCTGCAAGAGTCACTCCTTACCATCACTTTCAAGCATCTACGACACTCTAAAATCAGTTGGGTTAAAAATTAACCCAAATCAACTGGGTTGAGTGAATTGGGTTCATATTCACTCAACCCAGTTGATTTGAGTTGATTTTTAACCCAACAGGTATTTGAGTATGTGTTTGTACACCACGTTGAAACACATCTCACCTACAAAAGTTTAACTCCACCTTTCCACCCCCCACACACCATCCAAGAGTACTCCAAATTATTTCCACGCGTTGCTGCCACCTTTCTCATGAAAGTGCAGTGACTTAGTTCAAAGCATCTTGTGAAATTTATGACTCTCGTCATAAATCTTCACGTCACATGGTTTATACTCAGCTCACATACGCTTGATGTTGAATGCAATTTCTTGTCTTCATTTGTAAGACATGTGTTTTCTGATGATAATTAATGTTTACTTATGTACTAAATTAAAATATTCTTTGAACTAAAACTGAATTAAAAATAACAGCCAATATCTCCTGCCACTAGGGTTGTCACATTGCACTCTAAAATCAGTTGGGTCAAAACCCAATCCAAATCAACTGGGTTGGGTTGAGAGAATATGAACCCAATTGGGTTCATATTCACTCAACCCAGTTCATTTGGGTTCATTGTTAACCCAACTGATTTTAGATTGTAAAGAAGTGCTAAAATATATTCGAGAGACCCAACGTTTCACTTTATCTTAAATCTAAACTGAAGCATAAACCCAGTAGATTGAAAGATCACCCAAGGAAGAATATGTTCAAATCATTATTACCATCATAGTCCATGGATGTTTTTTTCTTTCTAAGGACATGGCGTTTATGGTCTATTGGTTGCAAAACGACCTCAACATAGCCTTAAATCACAATGAACCCTTTATGTCTGAAGACAAGTATCTCAAAACTTGATTTATACAAACGATTCTCTGATGAAATAGACGTATCTCCTCACAACATCACGTGGGGAGATTATTCATGAGTTATCACCAATCCACCTTTTCTCACTTCCTCTTTCCTTCCCTTTCTTTTTCCTTCCCCCTCCCCCCTTTCACTCTCTTTATCTTACTCTCCGCGTTTGATATTTCTAAGAAAGTATTGGTATTTTGTTTACCATGTAATATATGTATTTCAAATTTGCATGAGAGGAGGGTAAACTAAGTATTTAGCATTTGTTCTCCAAAAACAAATTTGAACAGAAGTGTAGCAAATAAAATATGTTTAAAATAAGCTAGATGCCTGGGGAGTGTTGACAGTTGGTGAAGACGGGTGGAGATGAGCAGCCAACCATGATAACAATTTTAATAGGTCCCATTTTTATCAAAACGTATTTCTCTATCCAATTCTAATTGATCACAAAACAAAAATCTGTTTCCTTTTTAAACACAATACCGCATTTCCAAACCAAAGATTAGGACAAACTAATTCGGTGACCTTTTTCCAATACAGGCTCTTTAGATACGATTGGGGATAAAAGAAAAGAATTACTTTTTAGAATGGCACGCTTTGTGTATAGCTGAAGGAATACCTCTGACCTGGGGGTGGGGTGGGTAGACCTCCTTACGACCGGACGGTTTAGCCTTAAGAATGTTCGGGGTAACAAAAAGTGTAGGTATACACTGGTCGATGAAAGGTCAGATAGGGATACAGTTTTTCCGTCAGAAGTATATATACATATATCGATGAGGGGCATTCTGCAAAAAAGGATGTTTCGGCGATGACCATAATCCGATTGTTCATTTGACTGCAGTAAGATGCAGACGGCGAGACTCCATGAACTAATCGAGCATTCTGGTGTATTCATCGGTGAGAGACTCTCTCGTCGATGAATGCACCAGAATGCTCGATTAGGGAAGAACATTTATACTTGTTTTTTTTATTGCAAATATTGTCACCCCAAACTAAACACAACACTCGGTGATCTCCTAGAGGTTACACCGTATCATTTTTAGAAGCCCTGCTAAGTCTCTGCTGGCAGATACGTGATGGCAATAGTTAATCGCACTATTTGAGTTGCCTGTTGGTTAAACCGTATCATTTTTAGAAGCCCTGCTGAGTCTCTGCTGGCAGATACGTGAGGCCAAAAGTAAAATCACACCACTGTATTTGCCTGTTGGTTACATCATATCATTTTTAGAAGCTACGTTAAGTCCTTGCTAGCAAATACGTGAGTCCAATAGTTAATTGCACTACTGATGTCACCTATTACACTGGGCATTAGATTTGGAACTGCTTAAGAAAGAGCAACCTGAAAATACATCTTTGCCTTTTAATTTCTGAAAATACATGTTGCCAACTGAAAAGTTAAATAGAAAGAATAGCATAGGGCAAATCTAGAAAGCTAGCTTGTATCAGATGCTGGCCATTAGCGACAGTATGCGAAAATAGAAAGACAGCCAGTCTGGTAGTGTCATCCCCTCCAGCATACAACTGCATGTCCATAGATTTGAAATATCAATATTGTGAGTATATGTAATTTATGTATGCCCTGTTCTAGTTTCGTAAAGTGGCAAATAAAATACATCAATATCAACAACAATATACACATAAAATGTTTACATTTAATATTCTACAACAATCCCCATTGTTGCAAATTGTCCTCGGTGATGTATAACATCACAGAGAAGAAAACAATCAATGGACACCTGGATTGGAATCAGGGTTTAAGTTGATACTTTCAAAATATATTCGTACACGACTACTTCGATATTTTGTGAATACGAATACGATAATAAATATGCAAACTTTCATATGTATTTGATTACGAATCCGAATACTTTAAAATGCATTTATGAATATCGTTTTAAATACTCAAATACTATTTGAAATTTGAATATTTCTAACAACACCTTCAGGACAACTAAACCATTCATTTAGATAAACAAGATTACAATAAGTACACACCGACAAAAGTGGCATCGACGAAAAAGGGCACGGACACATGGGGAAAAATGCTGTAGTGGGCTAATACAGTAGAGCCAAACAAATGAAATTAATAATATTAAAAAACTAACAAGATACAAGAGTAACGCTAACGTGTGTGCTGATGACCCCGAAGGTAGCAAAGTCGGACTAACGAACTAAAAAAAAATTGGGAAGCACTTTGCCCTATAGGCTATGGTACACTTTACCTTAGTCAGAAACAGAGGCCAAAAACAAACAGGGGCCATAACTCTACCAGACATGAATGAACGAAACGCTCGGTACGAGGGCATCCGTTCACCCAAGCTGCCCTATCACCATAAGAAATAACATTACAATCCGACAACTGATGCTCGAGTTATAATACAGAATGTTCGTACGGACGGACTGAGACCTCGACTATTTCCCCCCTCGAAAATGTTTCGGGGGCATAATAAGTACGAAACATTGAAAGATCTGCACTATACTCAAATGACCTTTGTTAATTCGAAAGTTTCTTAATCCTTTGAACTCTTAAGACCTATGTTTCGGTCAGAGGTATAATTCAGTCCCATTTTATTGTCTTATTATAAGAAGTCTGTACACGGGACATTGATGATAAAATAATAACTGCAGTTTGCAGCCAGATGGCTGCAGACTGCAGCTATTATTTTATCCTCCCTGTATAATGATATTGGTCAGACCCATCTCACTGTAAGTGTACACAAAGGCGATACCATTCCAGAAAACAAGGGTTCAAGGAGTTAATAAGTTAGGTTCTTTTGTAATTGACAACAGAAATGTATTATAACCGGAATCCGAGAAAAGCAAAAGCTACATCCAAATTGGATGTAGCTTTTGTTTCTCTAGGTCAGCCCTCATAACATGGCTCCTAATACATAAAGAGTGCTATGCAGTCCATTTCCAAGTTGAGAAGTAGTACTAGAAATACCTTTCCGTTGAAAATTCCCCCTCCCCAATGAGACCTGTCACATAGTACCCGCGTACGGTAAAATTAATTATCAACATTTCGAATTTACTTTGTGTCTCTCTACAAAGTAACTGACTGTGATTCTGCAAAAGAAAAAAAATAGATGAATAAATAAATGAAAATAAACAACCCTCAAGATATGAAAACGGTTTTCATAAACTCATAGAAACAAAACGTGCCTCTTTGTAGTGGATTGTGATGGTGTGATCAACTATTGAAACAAAACTCTTTGTCTAGAATGCCCAAAGTATCAGTCTAAAAGAATGAGATTCACTGGGAGTATAATGGGGAAGTGGAATGGGAGAATGAAGGACATGTGGTTAGGGGGAGACTCAAAGGAGAGGGTTAATATGCTAATCGGAGAGATTGGGAAAAATGGGACAAGGGATATCATCAAACAGTTCGTCGCCGAGTGTTGGGAGGAGAGGAGAAGCGTGGGAATAGGGAGGCAGTTGGGAGTACAGGGGTAACCATGGCCTTCTCGTCCGAGAACCGCGACAAATCAGCGGCTGGCCAAAGTGTTATTATTATTATTATTATGTGGGAAGCCGCGACGTTCGGATAGCTAAATTATTGCTTCTCTCGCTTTGACGAATCTGCGCTCACGGCTCTTACTCTTAGTTTGCGTTGAGTTTTATGATCAACTCTCTTTTTTGTTCTCTTATCTGTTTGTCCAGCTCTGCTGGTTGTGATCGCTAAGAAGACCGCCAAAACATGCAGAGTTTCTCAAGGCACAACACATTTAGGTCATTTACAAAGAGAATGTCTTTGCTTTAATCAGACGTTGACGGGCTTTAGTCTTTATTGTTCTAACACTGTTCTGATGTATAAAATCCCCAAACATGAATTACTTGATAGCCTGCGGATCCCACTATGACATCATGGCAAGGCTGGATTACAAGTACAGTTTGAACTGAATTCAGATCACTGTAAATCAATAGACAGACTGCAGTTATTATTTTATCCTCCCTGTTTAATGGTATTGGGCTGCCCCATCTCACTGTAAGTGTTCACAAAGGCGATACCATTCCAGGAAACAAGGTTTCAAGGGACTAATAATTTAGGTTCGTTTGCAAGTGACAGCGCAAGTGTTTTATTACCGGTGTCCGCGAAAAGCAAAAGCTACATCCAAATTGGATGTAGCCTTTGCTTCTCTAGGACATCCCTCACAACATTGCTTCTAATATATGATGAGAAGTTGAGAAGTTGAACTAGAAATACCTTTCTGTTGAAAATTCCCCCTCCCCACTGAGACCTGTCACATGGTACCCGCGTACGGTAAAATTAATAATCAACGTTTCGAATTTACTTTGTGTCTCTACAAAGTAACTGATTGTGATTATGCAAAAGAAAAAAATATATATAAATAAATAAATAAAAATAAACACCCCCTCAAGATATGAACACGGTTTTTATAAACTCATAGAAACTTATCGTGCCCCTTCGTAGCGGATGGTGATGGTTTGAGAAACTATTGAAACAAAACTCTTTGCTATATGTGATGGGAAAGTATCTGTAAAAGTGTTTTGACTCAATAAATTGAGCAATGTGTACTCAAAAGCTGTCTATTTCTCGATAGGGTCGTAATAGGTTACAACATATTTATACGGGTGGGTTGAGAATCCACAGATAAAATATCACAAAATTGAAACAACTTCTCGAAAAACTCACGGAAATGGTGTCTGATATGCAGTAGTTTCGTGTTTTTTGTGGACTGGCACTTTGTTGTGGACCGAAAAGTGGACAGGGGATATCGTCCAGGAGCAAGTACTATAAAACTTTTACAATTGCATTTTCTAGAATTGTATTTGCTAACTGTTAACATAACTGACTAAAATGAATCATTAGCATTTTAAAACATATGGCAATTACCAACTGGCAAATTGCCAGATCATAGAAAAGGCTAATGGTTCATTTTAAGTTGGCAAATTGCCATATCTTTTAAAATGCTAATGATTCATTTTAGCCCTTTGAAGTCATAACTATAAAATACAAATCTAGACAATACAATTGTAAAGGATTTATAGTACTGGCCACAGATCGCGACTGTAAATCTTTTAACAATGAATGGGTTCAATTTCTAAATGCATTATAAGGAAAAGTTGCTGCTTGAAAGTTCGATATTTCGATATCGAAGTGCAAAGATTTATTTCTTCTCTTTATTCGAGATGGAGACCCAAATGAGGGACATGCCGACACTAGTCTTCCTGAACGTTAAAGCTGCTGATTCTTTAAACTGATGATTAAATGAATGACAAAATGACAAAATGAATTGTCCCAGTATACAGTGTAATGTGATGGAATCAAGACTAATCACGACCCCCTACTCCTAAAAGAGGGTTTGAGAAATTAAACACTTAATTGAGCGTGGCATCCAATCCATCAGTTTACACTTTTCATTTCCGAACGATTTAAATTATACCGCGAAGGATATTTAGCGTTTATTACTTGGTTAGTTTAATATCGGCCGAGATATAAGCCCGACGTAACGGTATATCAGCCTGATATCGAAGGTCGAAGGTTAATGTGAAGTTACCCCACCGAAGGGTGATATCTCGGCCGATATGAAACTAACCAAGTAATAACCCCTTTATTTATTGAACCAAATCAAATAATAGCAAAATAATAATAATAATAAGGAAATTTTATAAAGCGTAAAATCACAAAGTGCTCTAAAACGCTGTACAGTTAAATAAACAATGAGTTCGTGACTATCAAGGCAATGCACAGACTGAGAGAGGGGTGAAGACCAGCGGGTTACATACTGTCAAAAGCCTCTCTGAAGAGATGTGATTTTAAATTTTTTTGGAATTGATTGAGATCTTTCGATGCCTGAACCTGAACTGGTAAACTATTCCAAAGTGCAGGTCCAGCGAAAGAGAAAGCTCTGTTATTCACAAAAGTGGACCTAGAGAAGGGCATCTGAAGCTTGATTTGTGAGGAGGAGCGCAAGTTCCTTTCAGGTTTTTTAATTGCCAGAAGGTCTTGTAAGTACGGAGGTGCCGAGCCATGAATGCATTTAAACACCAAAACCAAAATTTTAAAAATAATCCGTTGCCGGACAGGGAGCCAGTGCAATTGTTTAGTAGTGGAGTTATATGATCATAGTGTTTAGAGCCTGTGATGATACGTGCAGCTGTATTTTGAATATTCTGTAGTTTTGAAATACATGACTGTGGCAACCCAATAAGAAGTGAGTTGGAAATATCCAAGAGGGATGAAATAAAAGCATGAACTACAGTTTTCAATAACTTAGTGGAGAGGTAATGACGAAGATAGCTCAGATGTGTTACAGTTTTCTGACAGTGATATTGTTTCATTCTTTTCATAAAATCCCCAACAACTGAATTATTTCTTCTCTCGCTTTGACGAATCTCCGCTTACGGCTTTGACTCTTAGTTTGCGTTGAGTTTTTGTGATCAACTCTCTTTCTTGTTCTCTTATTTGTTTGTCCAGCTCTGCTGGTTGTGATCGCAAAGAAGACCCCCAAAACATGCAGAGTTTCTCAAGGCACAACACATTTAGGTCATTTACAAAGAGAATGTCTTTGCTTTAATCAGACGTTGACGGGCTTTAGTCTTTATTGTTCTAACACTGTTTTTGATGTATAAAATCCCCAAACATGAATTACTTGATAGCCTGCGGATCCCACTATGACATCATGGCAAGGCTGGATTACAAGTACCGTTTGAACTGAATTCAGGTCACTGTGAATCATAAGACAGATCACAACGAGGGTGGAGTACAGGGTCTGGATCCAACAATCCGAAGAGAGTTTTTTTCTGTATTTCACGTGCGCCGAATACAGAAAAAAACTACATCAAAGGTCATTGATTCCAGTGCCCCGTACTCTACCCGAGTTGTGTTCTGTATTAAAACTACAATTAAACTTGAATTAAGTGAAGATGATATTTTTAAAGAAAAGGTGAAGGTCTCTTTACTTTCTTGCTTGACACTGTTTTGTGTGAAAGCATTTCATTCACATCATAACGTCACACAGGCGCATAACGTCCAATCAGATGTGTTCTTACGCGAAATGCAGTTTCAAAGCGTGATGTATCTAACGCATTTTCCAATGTCTGTAATATATCGCGTAACACAATGATGGTATAAAAAGCAATATTGTTTTAAGGCATTTCCGAAGTTTTTTTTCGGCGTCCATCCAACAGTGTTTCAACAGAAATATTCAAAAATTGAAATGTCCAAGGCACAATGCTGCAACATACTTCTCTTTTACGGAATAGCAAGTATTTTTTAAAAAAGAAAAAAGCACAGTTAGACTGTATCTTTATCAATCTCAACTCTCTCGTCCCAGTTTGCATGAGCTTTGCGTGAAGAGAAATTCAACATTAGACGGGCAGTTGCGACAAGAAACAACAAATGGCAAGGAAGAACCGGCTTTGCAGAACGGTTAACGCATAAGGATGGTCTCTTTCTTGATTGGGTCAGGATAAGATTACCAAATGGTCGCAACACAGTTATACTCGTGGATATGGGTTTCACAGATGAAAGTTTGCACAATTGAGACAGCTTAAAGCTAAAGCAAGTAGTATCTAACACGCCATGGTTTGCGTTTCTTTTTCTACAGATGAGGTTTTACAGTGTTGTGTGCAAAAATGGACAGAGAATTTCGACCAGATGGCGATCCTGTCGCGATGTTGTCGAGGTTCTCTGCCCGAGTTGTAATGGCAATACTGTGTGAGTCTGTAATGCTGAAACCATTACTGAATATTTGTACAAAAACTCGAACAAGCTAATGTCGATTATACGTTACACATCAACAACAGCGGTCAACTTCGCGTGCCCATTATGATATCACGACACCATAACCAACGTCAACTCTTTCGCGGGAGAAACTCAATTCGTATATTTGTTGTTAACAGGTAGTGCGTAGGATTATTGTATTCAGCAGCATAGCCTTGGACGGTTTATCGCAATTGATTGTCAAAGATGAATAAAATATAATATAAGTAAATATTATCATATAAGAGATGATTGGTTTTACATTCGGAAACGTATTTGGTTGCGAATTATTAGTCTGCATAAACGATGACTAGGGAACTTCGATGTGTAATATACAGATATCACTGATATTTCTTGTGAAATTTTCATTGGTTTTGAGATGTTACGTTTAAAGTGTGTATGCACCATGCACAGTCTGTTGAAATCAAAACACATCTAATATTTAGAGTGATGTGAGAATTTAAAATAAACACGTAAGGATTAAAAAATACGGGGATGGTAAAATTGCAATGAGTTCATCAGTTTGAGATATCGATGACCTGTGGGCGAAAAAGCCACGAACGATAAAGAAGATCGCAGAGAGGTTTAAGGAAACGCTGCCACTGCTAAGGATGATTAATGCGTCATTCCCGTTTCTGTTTTCCCTTATTTTCTTATTTTCCATTAACTGGGAACGAAAATGTTTAGTATTGGAACAGGGAATTCCCGTTCTGAAATGAAACCCTGCTAACGATTGTGTTTTACAAGTGGTGCGTACCATTCTCTTATGTAATATATT
This sequence comes from Pictodentalium vernedei, assembly GCA_031216915.1. NCBI lineage: Eukaryota > Metazoa > Mollusca > Scaphopoda > Dentaliida > Dentaliidae > Pictodentalium > Pictodentalium vernedei. Next base: position 325,559,571 of record CM062289.1, on the reverse strand, counting down.
ATTACATAACTCCACTGTTATGTTTTGATCCAAGGCAGGCTAAGGGCGTACAGGGATCGATACACATCATCTGAGCCGCTTGAAAGCACATTCGAAAAAATCTAAAATAACCCAACTAAGTTTGTGACCGAGGTTAATTCCTACAGTAGAACTCACTTATTAGGAAGCCGTATATAACGAATTTTAGGTTATAGCGCATTTTTTTTATATCCACGCCCAAAACCCGTTTAATTCTTGCTTAATTTCTACGCTTATAACGAAGTCGATTGCAACAAATTATCGGTTCATTATATTCCACCACAGGCTAAAAACTAAAGTGTTAAAAACTACAACTGAAGTGCTGTATTTAACACTTACTAAGTGCTGAACTAGCACTTTGTTCAAGTGTAGATATCCCAGAACTTGACAGGTGTTACAATAATACCACTTGACAAGTGTAATGTCGTGACACTTAAAAGGAAACAACGTAGATGACGCGGATCAGGCTCGAACTCTCGAGCCTGATCCGCGTCATCTGCGTTGTGTCCCTTTAATTATGCACCCACCAAGCGCAAATCAAATTATGGACGATTCTGGAAGAACCACCAATGCTAGACACATGGGAAGTGCCATCCATTCAAGTTTCAGATGTCTGACGATGGTAATGTCTTAGTGCTTAAAGCATTGCACTTTGAGTGTTAAAATCAAACCCTAAGAGTTAGAATGGGTTTAACACCTTGAAAGTATCAGTTTTAACACTTTAGTTTTTAGTGTGCACGGAATCGAAGTAGTTTCGGACGCGGAACCACCTTAATCTCTTCTTCTATTATCGGGTCTCCTGTACAGGACACACCCCTCCTGTACAAGATGCCCAGTGATAGAAGAGTTCAAGAGGAGGCACTTGATAAAATTTGGAAAACATCTAGACGATTCGAAAATTTCCGAATCAGCGCCACTCGATTCGAATCATTGGGACGATCTCAAATCGAATCGAGTCGAATCTCGAAGCTTTGCAGGGTAACAAAAATAATATCTCCAGTTTTTTTCTTTGCGGCTGTATTTTTTCGATAAAAGGATTTTTGCTATGAAAGCTTACGCCACACATTTCCGTCAATGTCTTTATGGTTACATTCTTGTGTAGTAGTCAGTAAAACCGGCTCCCATATCACATGGTGATCTATCCATATTACTGTGTTATAGATTTATACAAGACGATCCAGGGACTCTCATTTTCACACCAACCCCAGCAGTCTTCAATAGAATTTACATGACGTTTATAACTCTGATTGTGAAGCCAATTACAATGTATTGCTCTCCGTTTGTGTGAAATTTTGGATAACTTAATGTGATCATTTGTTTTTTCAAATACGTTTAATGGGAACACATGGGAATTAGTTACTGCACTTGCTGTTTTACTGCGTTTTTCTTAAATGAACTGAGTGCTTTCGCAGAGATCTGTAAATTGAAGCTGCTTGAATTTAATTGTCACAAACACGATGTGCATCCAAAACGTCATTTTCAATTCAAAGCGCACATCTTTTTAAAATTAACTGAATCGGAGTGGCGAAATATGTTCCTCTTAGTTTAATTTTGTTTGAAATATGACTTTGAGTATTCGATTGCTGCATTTTGGAGACCAAACATATATTGTACAGAAACTGTGGAATGTAAACTTGCAACATGAGAACCTACTTTAACACTTTTGTTTCTGCGGTAACATTCACAGCAAGTAGACGAATCTTTCTTTTTAAATTATTTCTTGGGCGGTTTAGTATTAAATTGATTCTACGGCTGTATGGAGCTGATAGAACGAACTCATTACTGATCTGTTCACCAAATTTGTTGTTCATGGTTTTGTACAATCATTGGCACAGTATTTCATGGCAGTGTTTTTTAACTCATCCCAGACTTTCATAGTCTTGAAAGGGGGCGCGGTGGCTCAGTTGGTAGAGGTGCAGGCTGCAAGCCGAGAGGTCCTCGGTTCGAATCCCACCTGCGGCAACTGCGTTGTGTCCTTGGGCAAGACACTTCACCCCGATTGCCTACATGGGGGCACGATGACGCTGTGTGCTGAGGCGTACTGCACGTCGATGGTGCGCATGTCTTCAACCAATCTAACCCTGCCTGTGCTGCGGTGCAGAGTTCAGAGTTACGATGTTGGAGAGCTGACAGCTGCTCGTCGTTGCTCGGTGGTTCTCTCCGGGTACTCCGGCTTCCTCCACCCGTAAAACTGTCACGGTCACGATTAGCCATTGTGCATAAGTATGTGACCTTAAACACCAATAAATAAATAAATATAGTCTTGAAAACCGACTTTTGACAACGCTATCTCCCTTGAAATTAATAGACGAGCGAGTGAGGTCTAATTAAGAAGTAAATCATTGTTGAGAAAAACGCTATAACTTCTGTAAATATAAAGCCAAGTTTCCCTTTGCTTCTTTTAATAAACGAAAACAACAAACATCTCTCGGAGCTGTCTGTTGTTTTCGTTTATTACAAGTAACAAAAGGAAACTTGACTTTTCATGGCAAGCTAATTAGAAGCAACTAGTTCACAGATGATCCACCATTAAGAATATCTATCAGTATTACACCTACCAATACTAAATGTCCACTTTGTCTCTTTGTTTTGAGAATTTGTCTTTACAGCATTTTGCAAGATTTTATTCTTTCCATGAAAAAAATTAGCAAATCTCACCTCCTAAACTTTTATATTAATGGAAAGTACAGTGTCTACATTATGTGTCATGATGCGCATCGCATACTATTGACACAATAAACAGAAAAAAATTAAAAACGTCAAAAGATGACGAAAATGGCGGGTTTTTTTCGTTTTTAAATGGGTTTCAACGGAAAATAATATTGAAACGTTCAAACAGATTGGGAAAAGTTATTACAGCTTCTGTATTATTATGCTACTCTGCGGGAAAATACCCTAACCCTTTACCTAACGTAACGACCAGAACCGGCCAGCGCTATTCACGAAAATCGCCAATGAATTTTCATTATCTTTTTCATTTTTTGTCTCGAAAACATAGGTTATGACCCCTCATTGAACGAGCTCGTCGAGCTCATTCCACTGAGGGGTTATAACCTATGTTTTTGAGACAAAAAATGAAAAAAATTAGTTATTCAAGAATATTTTGGCAAGTGTCGACTGCTTTTCATGTTAGGTAAAGGGTTAAGTTTGTGAAATGATGCTCATAATGATGATACAAATTAGATGACATCTTGAAATTTCAATTTTATATGTAACTTTTATACCCTTAAAGTTAATTTTACTGCCAGCTTTAAAAACTTAAAGGGAGTTAACTTTCCGGTAAATCTCTTCCAATGCCGAAAACTGTCAGCCATGTCAAAATGTTAGGTATTTTCCTTACTCTCACAAAGCGACTGGTATTTGTTTAAAACGGACACCAACAGCGGTGTAATGGTAAAGAAATCACTTCTTGAACGAAGCTACCGTCAAGTGCCTTTTAGCTGACAGGCAAATTATGTATCAAAAGCAATTTTCGAAGCAGAATATTCTTCGGTCATAATGACGTTTGGCAGTTACCATTACGAACAACAAACATCAAAATTCGATTTTGAATTTCATGATGTGCTCACGTGCATTAAATTGAAATTTGTTTCAGATTCGAAAGTCATTTTGGTATGTGACGCATCGCCTGAAAAGAGGTTTCACGTGGGGAAAATTCTGCAGTTTTAGGTATTCCCAGGATCACCTGAGAGCGTTCTGTACCACTGACAGAAACGTGCAATTGATAGCTTAAATTATTCAAATGGCAGACACGAAACAGAATTATTCGTCGAACATACACTGACAAACAATGCGACATAGTCATGTTATGCGGTATACCCGGGGCGCGATGGCTCAGTAGGTAGAGGTCAGACTGCAAGACGAGCGGTCCTAAGGCGTACTGCACGTCGATGGTGCCCCTGTCTTCAACCAATGCTAACCCTGCTTGTGTGGAGTTAGTATGTTGTGGAGCTGACAGTTGCTCGCCGTTGCTCGGTGGTTCTCTCCGGGTACTCCGGATCCTCCATCCGTAAAACTGTCGTGGTCGTGCTTAGCCATTGTGCAGAAATATGTGACCTTAAACACCAATAAATAAATAAATAATAAATAAATATGCGATATATCCTAAAATCAGTTGAGTTAAAAATCAAACCGAATCAACTGGGTTAAGTGAATATGAACCCAAATGGGTTCATATTCACTCAACCCATTTGTTTAGGGTTAATTTTAACCCAACTGATTTTAGACTTTCATAATGTTGGTGACATTACGGGATGATGATTTCTTCTTCCCGAAACTGTTTACTCGATCCGATAGTCTGTGAAGCAGATTTGGGAACACGTATTTGCGCCTGATAAAAACGGCAACCATTCAAGAGAGCTACAGTCTTGGTGGTCCATGTATATCACCTAAGCGAATACCGCCAATCAAATTTGATTACTGTTTTTTGCCTAAAAATAGACTTTAACCCCACATAGGAACGAACTCGTTGAGCTCGTCCCCATAGGGGTAATAAGATAGGCTTTTTAGGGAAATTTGTTGTGATTCAAGACTTTTTTATGCAAATCTTGACTGCTATTGGTGTTTGTCAAAGCGTTTAACTTGACCACAGCCCTGACATCTCCAACAGTTTAGAAATGTCGCTCTCATATCGATGTTGACGTCACGAAACACCACAGACTGTGATGAGACCGACAGGAACTTCTTTTTCCACTTCATGCCAAGTGTTGTGTAATTTTCAACGAAAGCATTTTCCAGGGTAATCCAAATACACAAATGAATTTTCCACGGGTGTGGGGTCTTTTATTATTCGAGTTTACAGTTTCTGTCGATCTTGGTGATGACCGATTGATATCTGTCAAAGAAGACTGAATTCGTTAAATTCCTAGGTGCATTATGGGAATAATTTAGTACTTGAAATTCGGTATTTTGACATAAAGGAACAGACAGTTAAATTTTACAAACGGTATACATCAAATAGTACGTCTGAACATTTTGCTGCCAACGACTAAATGAGGTGCAAATCGGTAGGGACAACGGGCAAAGATTATTGTAATTACCTGCACAACTACAGATTATCGCGAAACGTTGAAGTTTTAAAACACAATACCTTCAGAACGAGAGAAAACGAGAAATCCATTTCACAATACTAAAATCACACCATCCAAACACGCGATGAAGTTATCCAGACTATCACCCACGATAATTCAGAACGCTGTTGAACTTCAATCGAACATGTTGTCATTGATGTTCCCTCATCAAATTCTTATTTTGAGATTATTATTATCCCTGGAGGCTGTGAGAAGGGGAATTCTCACACCACTAAGGTGCTGAGATATATATAAAGTTGTGTGAGACAGCTGGGAGAGATATGCCGGTCTCACCCCACCCCCGTGACCAACCTATATTGGCTTATTAGCATATTTAATGAGTGCAGGACTATTCAATCATCGCACGTTCTTCTGTAAACAAACAACATGGTGTTACGTTTCGAAAATATCAGCAGACGAACGTTTGTCGAAGAAACTAGAATTAAAACACAGACTGCAGAACCAAAGAACACTTGACACTTTTACATGAATTTTTGGATGAACGCCATTATGAGTGGAGTGAGTTGCACGAAATTCCCGTCGAAACCTTATACGAATACATTGCAGAATTCATAATATGACTTCATCGGAATGTGTCAATGCTCATTTCGCTACAAATCTTCAACCCCTGACTTGCTGGCGTTGGGATTTAATTTTGTGGTATATACCTGTGGTATACACAGAACTTTGGTGCGCTCTTTCCGATAAGCAATTTTTTTTTGAAATGAACAACAAAATTGTTCGATACAGCTGCACGCGCCCCTGAATTACTTTTGATGACGTCAGATTGTTTTGGTGGGGGAGAAAAATTATCCCTGATGGTGGCGGGTGTGAGATGGGGAAATCTCACCATTGGGACAAGATATTTGGATGCCCCCTTGGTAGGAATATAATACACAAAGCTATGTTTGATTCTCACGCACCAAAACATTGAGAACAATGTGCATTTTGGCTCCATATTTAGCAAACTTCAACAATGTTTTGACCTAATCGGGCATTTTGTTAATATGGAGTAAAAATGTGCATTTTTCTCGACTCTAACTCCTTAATGCTGCTGGCGGAAATTCCAACCCAAGACAGGATATCTCTTGCCACTGCAATAAGTATAATTTGGGCACAATTAATCAAACGCTCCCGTAGACTGAATGGACTTTTTGACCAAAGATTTCTTGAAGTAAAGGTGGATACATTTTTCATCATATATAGTCATGGCTACTTAAAGGCAGCCATGACTGGATGTGATGAAAGATATTTTGAAAATGCTCAGCAGGTTAAGAGGTAAAGGCCGTGGTTGAAACAAATCAACCAAGGGAATCTTCGTCACATCTTAGGGTAAAGTGTATGTGCATCTCTTTCTAGCTAATTCCCTTTTAGATTGCATTGTCGTTAAATGGCAAAGATAATGGTGGCATAATCTCTCCATCTTTCTCTCATTTTGGGAAAACGTTTGGGAAGGACGGGTGGCCCATGTGCCTCGCCCACCAGTTCATAGCATCTAGCTGTGGAATCACATTACCTTTGAATCAGAGCCTCTTCAGAAATGCCAAGTGAATTCGCTGATCAAGTCTGGACTGTTTCAGAAACAATGATTCAATTCCGAAACACGAGAAGGGGGTTGACGCACGCGACAAAAGAGCCCCTGTGCCATATGTATTTACAGATCAACTCTGTGTCACCTGACATGAAACTTCTCAGCAGTTTCCAAGTCTCTGTGAATTTAATGATAGAATCTACTTCCATTAGCCCAATAATGAGATGAAGACGTATCCTTTTAGTTTTTTTTAAAAATCCATTTTAATGCTGGAGAAAAATCTTTGTTTTCGCAGTGCTATCTCTAATCTTTGTAGATTATCATCTTTTAATCGTATTTCTCGTACCGCCAGGGGTGTGATGGAGAAACTAATGTCTTTTCTCATAACGCGATACAGTCAGTAATTAGGAAAGGTAAAACCTCTGTGCTTATAGTGCACTCAATACTAATGTACCTTACAGTGTGATAAAAACATCCTTCAGACTTTACAACTCAGATTACCGAATCTGAAATAGTTTCCTCATTCAAACATGACCATACAAATATACGTATTACATATACGTCATCATTCCGCATCTAACGGATTCTAAATGGAAGGTGAGCTATTGAAAAATAGCATGATAAACCTCTGGGGCGTGGCAAAGATGACCGATTGGGATAGCTGGATGGGAAGGTGGGTGGTGTTCACTAGATTTATCCCGACTGTGATGGATTGAGTCCGGGCTGATCAAATATTCCATCTGCATCTCGAAGGCATGCTTTCGTCAAAGACATGCCTTGACGATGCAGTCGGAGCACTGTTCGGTCGGAATTGCAGTTAAAAATTCCAAGACGCCTTTTAACCCTTTACCCAACGTAACCGTCAAAACAGGCCAGCACTATTCTAAAAAATCGCCACTTAATTTGCATTATTTGTTTTCATTTTTTGTCTTAAAAACATAGGTTATGACCCCTCGTTGGAACGAGCTCGTTCCAACAAGTGTCATAACCTATGTTTTTGAGACAAAAAATGAAAAAAAGTAGTTATTCAAGAATTTTGTTTGCATGTGTCGTCTGCTTTTCATGTTAGGTAAAGGGTTACATTTATTTGTGGATAAATATAATATATACGTAGTAGTCGTAACGCAACTTATAAAACTAACACGTACCAAACGGGTACACCAAATTGGTCATGGCTGGTCCCCCCCCCCCCCCAACTGGCCAAAGGAATACTATATATATATATATACCTCCATTTGTATGGCCGACTATGTGTGTGACTTAAAAGGTATCACTGCAGTAAATATTTGAATTAGAGTTAGCCGCCTTGAAAACTTGCAGTCGGATATGATGCAGTCTTCAAAACTAAGCAGCCTCGGGGAAAATGTATTGTTTTAATAAACATTTGAAGCATTCTGCTGACATCTCGCATCATTGTTTAATATTCCAGTAAATAAATAGGCTGATTTGATAACTTTTTGGACCTATGCATACAATTGATTATTGGTGTGTTTTTGTTGGGAATTCCCCGAAAAATATGTGCCCGTGTTCTGTGAATTTCTCTCTCTTATTCGTTGCATGGCCCATGTTTTCGGGTCAGAAAAAGTTGTCTGAAGGGCTATACTTGACAAAGATATTTGGATGCCAAAATTAAAGTGATGCGATCATTTTTTTTTCACCAGAACGTTATAATTGTCGCATTTCAGACTCACCTGTGTGAAAATATTTAGTACTGTGATACCCTGAGTCCAAGTACTCAAATCTAGATTTGACATAAAGTACATGATAACACGTACGAGCAAATCAATATCCAAGACTTCAGCCCAGATGAAAATGTCTCGACTGGAAAAATTATTGGGTTATGGTGTTCCCTCCCCAAACTCATATTATCGACTCCTCTGCTAAAACTACCATAAAATTTTGAGAAACCTCTACTAAATTTAACCCTTTCAACGCTGAGTTCCAAAATGGTATCACCATAAAGAATATAATCTATAGTAGTGTGGCAGAATCTATTTTGTATTCATGGGGTGAGTTAATAATGATTTAATCCTCCTGCGCTATCATCGAGTTCATTCCACCGAGGGATCATAAGCTATGATTTTGATGCAAAACAGGAAAACTGTAGTTATTCAGAAAATATTTCCTCTGGCAACTATCTACTTAAGTAAACAGTTAACCCTTTATCCAGCACCATTCACACAAATCACCATTCAGTTTTCATCATTTCTTCATTTTTTTTGTCTCAAAAACATAGCTTATGGCCAATGAGGCGTCATAAGCTTTGTTTTTGACGCAGAAAATGATAAAAAATGTTAGTCGGGAATTTTGTATGCTTGTGTCGTCTGCTTTTCGTATTAGGTACAGGGTTAATGAAATATAGAGAAGATTAATTCCATTCTACTTCTCAAATCGACTCACTCACAATGTTACGACGTCACATCACATTACGCGTGTATTAAATGTGTTGTGGAAGATATTTCCACAAAAGGCTGTTTGATCGTGATTTTATGATATAACGGAATCCCAATGGACAATAACTTTGTGGTAACACAACATAAGAATATCTGTAACTGGTTGACAACAAAATTGATAACTGTCCATAAACATACAATTCCCTCAGTAACTTGTTTTGTACCGGATAACATACACTGAAGTTATTTCTTCGCTTATTTTTTTCATTTATTTTTAACCCTTTACCCAACGTACCGCCAAAACCGACCGGCGCTATTCACAAAAATCGCCAATTAATTTTCATTATTTTTTTCATTTCTTCTCTCAAAAACATAGGTGATGACACCTCTTTGGAACGAGCTCGTCGAGCTCGTTCCAAAGAGGGGACCATAACCTATGTTTTTGAGACACAAATGAAAAAAATTAGTTATTCAAGAATTTTGATTGCAAGTGTCGTCTGCTTTTCATGTTAGGTAAAGGGTTAAAAGAATAAGAACGTCCATTTCTATACACATATAATCGGAGGATTGGAGTTGGACTCGACCCGCCCACACTTTTCCTGCAAATTGGCAATATAATATACCATTCATGCTCGATTAATCCCGATTGCCCACGTTGGAGGCACGGTGTATTAAGGCGTAATGCACGCCGATGGTCACCTGTTTTCAACCAATGCGAACCCTGCTTGTGTGGAGATAGTATACGTTGGGGAGTCTGACAGTTGTGCGACACGAGGTGACCCTGACTGTCGAAAGTGTCGTTAAACTCCAATAAATAAATATAAACTTAAGCCTCCCATAAGTATTCGGTGTGCTTCTGTTGATATGAAGGTTAAACAATTCCACGGGCGACACTCTGGGCCTTCATCCGTAAGAGGTACACCCTCTGATCCTAGCACGAGGTTGTACGAAGTGAAGGATAAAATATTGACAGCAGAAACATATCTTACCCCCCCTCCCCAACACACACACACACACAGTTCATTTAGTCTAGCTATGCCACTGGTTGTATGTCAAAAAAGATCACATAACTTTACTTGCCAAAACTCAAAAACGTTTTGAATCTGCGATAGTGGCAGAATGCTGTGAAACTCAGGGTAAACAGGTCTGCTGGTGGAGTGTGAATATCTTTCGCGTTTTAAAGGAGTTAAAACTATTTTTTTCGATTTCGCCCTTGCCAATGCGTATATAAGTATAGCAGTAGTAAAACAATTAATGAAAGTTACAAGCCTCGAAAGTGACAGAATCTCCGTAACTTTGAAAAAAACATGTATTTGGAAAAAACTGTTAAAGTGCGTTATTGAAATCTTGCATCATTGCTGAATCTTGCTGAGAGAAAAGAAGATTTGACGAATTGGCCTCAAAATAAAGTGACTATTCATGTGATTTGGTTGGTAATTACTAAAACAAGAATCATGACTGGTACTTTCCTATCCGCCAATTTTTCTGTCCTATTCTTGACCTCTAATATTTATAACGGAAACAATGCGTCCCCTGAGTTCCAATGTGTTCTATGTGCCAGTAGGCACATAGAACACATTGGAACTCAGGGAACGAATGGTTAAAAGGCTAGGCTTCAGAAAGGTATTTGAATACTCAAACTGAAATGATATGATGGAATGCATTTTGCGTGCAAACGATATTATCACCACATTTGGGAACAGATTTAGTATTGTTATACCTGTATGGAGACCAAGGCCAGATCACGAATTTCCGGAAGTTACGCGCAGTTTAGACTGTTCAAAAAGAAATCTCAATCGCCCAGTTCAGTATATTTTGTTAAATAGAATGTGAATTAATATTAACGACAGATGCTTCAATATATCAGTTATAACAAAACGTTGACAGGTGTCAGCAGATGACACTGGTTTATTTCGATTTGTATTCATAAAATATGAATAACTTGAGGAAATCTAAAGACTTTTGTTTTTCCACTGCCGGTTTGTGACTCGGAGCAGGAAATTCAAGGCGATATATCAGGTTGCATAGAATAATAAAAAACGTGTCCTACTGGGTCCAAATACTATGCTTGTATATTGTGTGATGTAAAAACAGACATACTGTACATTATACAGGTAGGTATAAAGCCGAAACTTAGTTCCTTCGTCTTGATTTTAAAATGTAGGTCTGAGATCAGAACCAATTTAATTATTTATTTATTTATTTATTGGGATTTAACGAAGCTTTCGGCAGCCAGGGTCACCTCGTGTCGGGCAGTTTTACGCGTGAAGGAAGCCTGTGTGCACGGAGAGAACCACCGAGCAACGGCAAGTAACTGCCAGACTCCCCAACGTACTAACTCCGCACAAACAGGGTTAGCATTGGTTGAAGACAAGTGCACCACCGACGTGCAGTATGCCTTAGTACACAACGCCACCGTTCCCCCACGCGAGCAGTCGGGATTAAGTGCCTTGCCCATGGACACAACGCAGCTACCCCTGGCGGGGATCGAACCGTGAACCTTTCAGTTTAAAATCCAATTCCATAACTACTGAGCCACCGTGCTCCCATCAGTTTGATTAATGGAACGTTAAACCCACTACCTTTAAGCTGGCCGGAAGCTACAAGAGTCGCTGGGGGGGGGGGGGGGGGGTTCTACCCGTACCCCCCTCTGTTGGCCATTTGGATGTTTGTCGGAAAAATCATTGGTCGCCCGAATGCTAAGATTGTCTCTGAAAGCCGCCAGTTTGAAAGTTTTCATTATGCAAAAATACTCTTAGGTTTTTTGCATGCGTTGTATAAAAGTGCTCGTTATAAATATACTACTCAAAGTTTGCTAAGCACCAAGTACATCCAACTACCTGTTTCACGTTTTAGTTGAAAAATTGTTATGAAAAGTGTATATATTTTATATTTAATTGTATCTTTAATGATTTAAGCACAGAAATTGAGATTTTGTTTGTTTTTGACATTATTTTTTAGCTTTAGAATACGATAACCATGGAAAATGGATATTACTGGTAAAAGAGGAAATTTTTCAAATTTGCCAAAAAGGTGACGGAGCGAACTGATATGGGTTCAGTATCGAGTATGAGACCCATTATTGTTAATTACAGCGTGACAACGCCTTCTCGTGCTCCCAATCAGGTTCCAGATGGTCCTTTGTGGGATGTTGTTCCATTCTTGGACCAGCATGGCACCAAGCTCCTGGACACTTCTTGTTTGGACTGGACGGACTGAAATTGCAAGCAGAAATTCATTCCAGACATGTTCGATTGGATTGAGGTCAGGGGATCTTGCTGGCCAGTCCATACGCTCAATTCCCTCCCTCTGTCGGTACTCCCGGACAGTATGGGCAACATGAGGACCGTCATTATCGTCCATCAAAATGAATCTATCACCCACTGCACCTGCATACAATCCGACGTGAGCATCCAGGATCTCATCAATATACCGCCGTGCAGTCAACGTACCACGGTCAAGGACACAGAGCTCTGTACGTCCATCCCAGCTAATGCCACAACAGACCATGATTGACCCTCTACCATAACGATCATGCTCAGCAATGTTGGCTGCATGAAATCGCTCTCCTGGTCTTCTTCATACCTAGAACGCCTATCTGTGTTGTCTAGGCAGTACCTTGACTAATCTGTAAAAAGGACAGGTCGTCAATCTATTTCTGATCTTGTTATCCTATTTTTGATCTATAAACAACATCGCTTTATGTTCTCTCATTCGCCGACGACACTTCAGCGGGATGTTCTCACTTACCCAGCAGCTATTGTTTTGAGTATAGGTGTTGAAAGTGGTGACATCAAAGGGTCGCCGCTTATAGTCCGTATTATTAATTTTTTGGGGAGTTATGAACAAGACGTAGATTATCATTAATTAAATTTATTACCGATTAACCATTCAAACGCCAGACAGCAACAATAAATACATTAACTCATACCCATAATTTCAGTATTACAATGACAGACAGCAAGAATACATAAGAATAAACACAAAGTCATTCAAAAGCCAGTATTGTGGCCCACAGCATCTAAGAATTGAAGATTGTTCATTCGCCCCTGCAAGTACATTAACTTTAAATGGTTGAGTTTGTTGTCGATTTGGACATATCGTTGTTGCCGAGGTCTGCTCCTGGCACCAGCTGCAGTTTGTATGATAGACACTTCTTGATAGGCTTGCTCTTGTCTGAGAAATTCAATTAATGTAAAGATGTTTGGCTTTGACGAAATGAACAACTGGAGCTTTCTATGCCATCCCTCGACGTGATTTGTAGTTAGCGGCCCCTGTGTTTCATGATGATTCCACACTTGACGTCCATGAGCTCCCTCCACCCAATAACTTGTCATGTAGTCGTTAAACTTCGTGACGCCGCTACCTTCCGGGGACTCTTGTAAAATGTCGAACCATGCGTCACTTATCTCTCCCATAGGAAGAAATGGCAAAGCGATGGATCTTCTTACTAGCCTCCTCACGTCCTCATTGTCCTGATAGTCACTTTGAAGTTTACACTCTTTTGTTGCATATTTATACACTGCCTGACTGTAGTGAAAAAAACATCCCTTCAGAATAGACGATGGAAACACTGTCCTTGCAGCATTTTGGGCTGCTGTTTCGAAGTCCATGAATATTTGCGTTGGTGTCAATAGAGTTCGGTTGTTCTCAGCTCTCTCACTGACGAGACGGAAAAATCTCTCGTACGTTGCTTCTGTTTTATTTGGTAGAAGACCATACACGAGAGGACGCAATTGACCATCAACAAAGGCGTGGATTGAATAAAGTTGATGAAAAATCTTCGGTGATTTCTCGAACGTTCCGTCACAATAAAAAACTGAAGCCTGCGAAAGGTGATACAGGTTGTCATCAGTAGCAAAAACCAGCAGTTTGTCATTGTTGTTACCGTCGTTTGCAAGTAAGAAGTTTGATCCTGTCGACGATTTTGTATATTGATCCGGTAGGCTGATGTCGCTCCGTTGTTTTGGAAGTTTTGGTTGAGTCTTCGCTCGTGATCTGTAAAGTGATGCTTTTGCTGAGTAGAACGTTGGCATTTTAGCTAGGATATCTGGATCAGTGTCAACTCTTCTAAGGTCTGCAACAACAAGAACATAATGTTAGCAATATAAAAAATACCATGGGAGAGATCATGAGAGATGTACGGAGAGAGAGAGAGAGAGAGAGAGAGAGAGAGAGAGAGAGAGAGAGAGAGAGAGAGAGAGAGAGAGGGTAGTGAGAAAGAAAGAGAGAGAGAGAGAGAGAGAGAGAAATATTTATTATATACATCTGTATGCATTGTAACCAATATTTTAAAATGTACGTATACATATATGCAATTTATCTCCGCAATTATTTTTGTTAACCCCTCACCCAACACACCTTTTAAAAAAAACAGAATGTCAAATGTTTTTGAAATATGATATGTAATTTTCAATCAAACCAATGATATATTTACTGAAAAAACAATTTTCAGAAAAAAGTTTAATGAAGAAATACTAACTTGCTAGTTCTTCTTGGTATAATGTACTGATTGGTCTGCTGTTTTCGCGGACTAATGTCTTGAGTTCTGCCAGGACAGTGGCTACAACTATTTTGGAACTGTCAGCTTCATGGTTGTGAACATTTCGCGATGATGTCAACAAGTCGTTCTTAGTATTAACAGTTGCATTACAAGTTTTTACACAACATTTCCAATGAACAGAATCATTTCGCCGAGTCTTAATACTAAACTTGAAGTTATTAAACACAAGATATCTACCACCTCTGTCGTTTGGGATGTAATGAACGTTTACTTGAGCATTAGCCATTTTGGAATGATATCACGAATGAATGAATGAATGAAAGGTTTTAGCGCGCCGAAGGCGCGCAGGGACGATGTGGGATTTACAAATCCCTTGCGACCCGGTTAACCTTATTTTTTTTTCCTTGGATCACACAGGCCTAGCTTTCCTATTGCCCAAAATGGAGTCTGAGGGGGTTATGCACGCGGATAGAATACCCGGCAGTTTAAGCTGGAGTGTTAGATGGTCAATACTCAATCCCCCAACGCCTTTAAAACTATTAGAGAGCGAGCTCTGTTCGGTTCCAGTTCGGCGATGGTAGAGGTTTGAGTCCCACCATGGTGGCGAGCCAGAATGTAATGTTGTGCGATGGCAAGTTTAAGGGAAGAAGAGAAAAGAAAACCAAACAGCAACGCCGGTTTGGTAGCGGCCCCGGTATATGACCATAGCGGTTACAAAAAAGAAGTGGAGAAAGCTCCAACAGTTTAGTTTTAAGAAACCGGGAGTCATCCATCAAGCCTTCTGGGAGATAGGATGCCGTATGTGATTTTGAGGTATCTGGTTATCCTTCGGGAATCCCAAATGACCTCCTCCACCCCACCCCAACCCCCCCCCCAAAAAAAAAAAAAAAAAAAAAATCACTGACACACACCCTCAAGCCCTTAAAAGGGCTGTTAAATCTTTATTCAAATGTTTATTTATATCAAATGTACACTCGTGATATCACTGGAGGAACGCAAGACTTATATGGGAACTAAGTCCTTGAACATCTAGCAAACAATGTGAATATATATCAGGGCGGATGATGTCGGCTACATTGATACATAAAAACAGTGACCAGATAACAGGTTGATTACTGCCAACTGTGAACACGGTGCAAGAAGCAAAGGGTGCGTCAACTAAAACAACAATACTGGGTAAGTGAGAACTTCAGTAGGCAATTAAGAAAAACAAACTATAGCCATCTCTGATCAGCACTGTAATTGATGTCGACTGGGTATGTGAGAATAAGCCACTTCAGCGTACAAATCAGGCATAGACGCCAGTACACTGCATAATACGGTAAACCTTGAATTAAATCAAGTTGACACGTGGTGCAGAGCTAATCGCTTATTATTAAATGCCAAAAAAGTAAATTTATCGAGTTAAACACAAAATATCCTAACTCTGATAACCACAGACCATTAACTATTGACAGTAAACCAATAGAGAAAGTTTCTGGGTCCTCTGGCACAAATAGCTCAGTCCGTTTTTTGGGAGTATGTATTGATGACAAATTAAATTACAAAATTCATATATGTATGGTGTGCTCTAAAATTGCTCGAGCAATCTATTCAATAAATAAAGTATAAAACATTCTACCGTACCAGGCCTTATTATCACTTTACTACGCTTTAGTACACAGTCATCTTTTATATGGAATGCAAATATGGGGTCACTCAACTCATATTAATAAACTGTTTTTATTGCAAAAGAGAGTAGTTCGCACAATCAATAATAAAAAATATAACAGTCACAGAGATCCTCTATTTTTAAAATGTAAAATATTGAAAGTAAAAGATCTTCATACTCTTCACACGTTGTTATTCACGCATGACTGGTACAATAATAACCTTCCTCCTTGTTTTCAATCGTTTTTCGAAAAGAATACTAATCTATCGGGTATTGAGACAAGACAATCTGGCATACTGAAAATTGGTAGAGCAAGGACAAAAGCACATGCCCAGCTGCCAAACAATTTATTCCCTAAAATGTGGAACGAGCCAGATGTTGAAATAGGATCTTTAACAAATGGGAACCTATTTAAGAAAGCAGTAATCTCAGTGCTGATTGGTACTTATAATCAAACCGTAAATTGTACCAATCCGCATTGTAACGATTGTGCTCTCGTAATGTGATATCCACAAATGGTTGGCGCAGCCTCGTGCTACCGCAAGATAAACTGGGTACAAGCATGCAGGTTCACGGAATTATGATAATGTGTTCACTTGAGCTCTTCAGCGGAGTGTCGTGGCCAGTGCCTTTATTCACTAATCGACTTTCCTCCGGCTTTGGTACTTATAATCACTGACTACCTTAGTCTTTGTCTTCACAAACTGAATCTCATATCCCGCAACTTGACCCCCTATGAGACCTAAGATTTACATATCTAAGTTAATCATAGATGTTTATGTGACTCGTGTATCTCGTATCCTGGTAAGCCCACGGCAAGCTCATTACGAGCTGTTGTTATCGTATACCAGATTCAGTATCCCAGATTATACCAAGAACTTGCTGGGATACAGACCCAACATTTGCGGAAAATGGGAATTGGAAAAACAACAAAATTAACTATATTGAAGGGTCTGCTGTGGTGTCCGTTACTAAAATAAGTCACTTGAATACCAACGGAGATGGCTCCGTACTTTAGAACGCATCTTGAAAGATGATTGTCGCAATTCACAGGCTGGCGCATGTTGCTTACCTATGTTGGAATTGGCAGGAAGACAGCCGTTGTGGCTATGCCTCTTCCCAGCCATACATTCCATATACAACAAGGCGACAATAAACTGCAAATTATATATATAAACAAAAAATGTTGTAACTGTATTTTCTTTCTACTGTTATATTGTATATGTACTGTATATGGCAAATAATTCATTCATTCATTCATTCATTCATTCATTCATTCATTCATTCATTCATTCATTCATTCATTCATTCATTCATTCATTCATTCATTCATTCATTCATTCATTCATTCATTCATTCCAACGTGATCCACAGCCCATTCATATCGTGCCGGGCGGTGGTTCTGGGACAGCTGAATGCGAATACATGGTCTTCTCGATCGGAGACCACCTTCGTGCAACCTTGCCCGGATAATCTGCGTCGAAACATTTACCCCGGATGCATTACGAACGTCACTGCGAAGCTGGGGTGCTGTGTCAAAGCGGTTCCTACGGACCTGAATAATCAAAAACCGGTCTCCAGCTGCAGATGTTACCCTGTCTCTGCCACCACCATGTTGTCTGACTGGTGTGCCATTCTGCTGAAATCTTGCCCAGGCTCTGGTGATCAACATATGGCGCACACCAAGGGCTTCACCAACCTGACGATGGGTAGCCCCTTGTTCCACCATCCCTACAGCCCACCACATTTCTGCTTCAGACAAATGTCTTCTTACATTTGCATTCGCCATATTCAATCATTAAATCACAAGGGTTTGTGTTGAAATGAAGACTGAATACCATCTCATGTACATGTAGACAGTACACGAAAACATCATGGAAATCAAGGGGTACATGCCTTCCATAATTGTCAGGAAAAGCTTGCCTTTCAAGAGAGCTAATGTAAACACTGGGTACCATCTCAATACATTCCTCAACCATATCCACCAAAAATATCGCAAATGTGTCACAAGAAAATTTCACAATGATGTGTCAAATATGTGGTGCTTAGCAAACTTTGAGTAGTTAATATGACAGTCGAGTAGACATACATATGAAAAACGACAGTGTATTATTATTATTTTAAAGAATTATTATATTTATAGTAAGGCCACACAAATTAGGTCTTCTGTTTCTCAGGCCATTATTTGTAAAATTGCGGGCGGGCGGTTTTTTATTTTATTTTTTATTTCTGTAATTATTTCTTTGCCATCAAAAGTTCATGTTCTTGGTTTATGTTTTAGGCCTCGTAATCTACGGAACAGCAAGGGTAGTGGTATATTTCGACCACTGAGAGCAAGAAGTCTAAAGCATTGCAAAGCCTTCTTTCACTCAAGGAACAAATTTACCAGTTTTATTAACTTGGGTAAAATATCAGACATAAACCATCTAATTATTATTTTTTTAAAGTTTACACTGGTTATAAAAAGAGATCATGCAGCAGCCAAAAGGACCACGCGGAAGGGCATGAGAAACAGATTTTCAACGTTTTTAGGCCTAATCACATAAAATTAAATTTGGGAGGCCTAATAATAATTCAAAACTTTTTAAAATAGTCCTAGTTGAACAACTAAACTGAGGATGGTTCAATATTAGTGAGGCATTCCACACGCGCAATACGATAAGAGTGGATTGCTGCCAAACAAAGTGGTCTAGGGTGGGGGAGAAGGGGCGGTTTACTTGCAATGTTTTCGCTCATTGACCACTGGGTCGCTTCCGGTGGGTTATGCAGGCCTAGAAATTACACGTGGGCGATCGTTTAAGTTGCGAGGAAACTACGTCAGATGTAAAGTATTCGAATGTAGTACAGGTTACGATAAAAGAGAACAGCATAAACTTCCTAATCCCGCATGTTTTTGCCAGCCATATATGATCCTTTTTATGAAACAACTCGACTCAACGATTGCGCATTGCATCCACATAAGAGCGGGGTGGCATTCCGTGTACATCTTAACAGAATTTCCGTCAAAATAAATTGCAAAAACTAACGCGCGATCTCGCTAAAGCGAGATCGCGCGATAGTTGTTGCAATTTAAAGCGAGATCGCGCGATAGTTGTTGCAATTTATTTTGATGTAAGGTCTGTCAAGACGTTAACAAAATGACTTGCGTAGTAAAAACAGAAAGCGCAAAGGTATGACAAAACTTTTCCTCAATAAGTTGCCACCTTGTTATAAATGGTAACCTACTTACAGGTTACGATGCAAGCTTTTTATTTCCGGGCCTGGTCGTGTGCTGAAGTATTTCTCATACACTACTTGTGAGTTTTAGGCAAAGTTAAATAGTTCATTCAACTGTGCTTGAATACTTGGTCCTTCGCCCATCCGGCCTCCGTTCTTTACAAAAATCGCCATTGACTATAGGGCTGCACGGTATTCGAAACTGAATACCGGTATCGGTGTTCAAAAAAATACCGCGGTGTACCGGTATATCGAAAGATTGTTCAGATATCTGGACATACGAACCATAATCGGGACTTGACCATTCACAATCAGAACAAATCAGCATGTTTTGATGATACAGTTCGAATAACTCTTTACCCGACGCAGACGATATCAAAATTAATTTTTTGAAATATTGGTTTTTCGATTATATTTTTCAAAAAATATTCAACAAAACCATATCAAGTGACCCCCTCATTGGAACGTGCTCGTCGAGCTCGTTCCAATATAGGGGTCACATGATATGGTTTTGGTGAATTTTTTTTTTAAATAATATTTGTTCAACTGCATAATTTGTTTATTATCTTGGAGGATGCAGCCAGTTCGTTAGGTACAGGGATAATATTATTCATTCGGAACTACAATTAAAAAACTCAGGACATCTTGAAAACTGAACTGTGGGTAAATACATAATGACGATTAACCGATATTTTTGCAATTACAACGGTATTCAATCGATACTGGTTTGAATATCGGTATGTATTAGTTTATCGATATACCGTGCAGCCCAACATGGACATATTATATTCTCAATTTTTGTCTCAAAAATATAGCTTGTCGCCCCTCATTGGAACGAGCTCGTACTCATGAGGGTTCATAAGCTATGCTTTTGGGGCAAAACATGGAATTTTTAGTTATTCCAGGTTATTCAAACATTTTCGCAAGTATCGTTGCGAGGAAAAGGACTAAATTAAACTTCCTGTTATGTATGGATTTCATGATCATGACCTTTTATTGGCTAGATTAGTATTCTTGGCATATTTGTACAAATAATGCCACATTGTAAACAAACTTAAGCATGAACTAATGTAACGTTAGAAATATTGAGCATTGTTGGCAATAATGAACAAAACGTGAGTCTGCAAACGTCTCTGGAGCGGCGCAAAGACCTGTAATTAGTGAGACGGGCAAATTAACAGTTTGCTTTTTATCTATTTATTCTATCGACCAGTGTGGTTTGCGTTAGAACAGACAAAGGATGTTCTTTCAAAAATATTAAATCTTTCGCCTGAAGGCCAGTCTGGCAGTACTTATATTTTTCCATTTAGTCATTACCGAAATAATATTAAAGAACACTGTCAAAACAAGCTAATGGGATCCACAACGAAAATGAGAAATCGGAAATCCGGCTGTCTCGTGGCAAATATCAAGCGACTCTTTGACATGGTCAAAGAACGACCAACATGTCTCTACTCATACACTCCGTTATGGGCAAGTGTTTTAGCAGTCACTGCATAAATACGGAGTTGCGATGTTTATGATCAGGAAAAAGGTAAACACGCGTCCAAATCACAGCTAATCGATGGTGACATGTATAGAATGAGCAACCACAGTGCGTTTTGCCTTTCATCGGCCATCTTCGCAATTACAAAAACGCATTATGAAATAACTGTGTACTGGATATAAAAAAAAACAAACTTTTCTAGTCCCACCAGCTTTGCGAAACCAGTAACCCCGTGTATTTTCTTCAGCTAATTTTGTTGTGACTTCTCCGACTTCTTTATTCAATCCCTCATTCTTTCAGCTTCCGAGAATTTGATGCAATGACAATTTACTATACTGTCGACTGGAGAAGTAAGGTGGCTGATACCCGTGACGCAACTATAACCAAGGTGGGCAAAGGGAAGGTGGGGAAGGTGCCAATCCGGTATCCATAAATTTTTGCATGAAACCAAAGATGGGAGATCGTGCGTGATTCAGCGCAATAGGCACCAAACTATACAGAAGGATCACTGATAATTAACCCTTTATCTAACAGGCAAAGCAGACGACACTTGCAAGAAAAATTCTTGAATAACTATTTTTTTCATTTTTTTGTTTCAAAAACATAGGTTATGACCCCTCATTGAAACGAGTGAAACGAGCTCGAACCAAAGAGGAGTCATAACTTATGTTTTTGAGACAAAAAATGAAAAAAATAATAAAAATTAATTGGCGATTTTTGTGAATATCGCTGGCCGGTTTTGACCGTTACATTGGGTAAAGGTTTAATGGAGTTAAAGTATTCCCGAACCTTCCAATAAAAATAAAACTGAATCGCCCATTTCACGGGATACATAGTGCATTACTAGTTCCGCCGGGTCTGTTCGAGTACTACAAGTTTTACCTACCTGGAGCCAACCAAATCGATCGAACGGGATATACGGTTGGCTAAGGTGAGATAAAAACATATATAATGTCGCCCATAATCTTGGTACCACTGTCACCTGGCTTTGCACACCTGCCAGTATGCCAAACCCAAACATTTCTTCGAACGCGCAAGTGTGTATATGTGTGATACTCCGAAGGATTTTGACAAATAATTTTGATTTTGTTGATATCTCATATGTACTCATGCTCATGCACTTTGTATATAACATCGTCTAGAGTGAATAAAGAATAAAATAGAATAGAATCTCAGCCCGTCACAATTATGCGATATTTTCTACAACGACATGAAAATGTTGGGCAATCGTGGATATCCGCAGTAAAATCCATACTGCTTCGTAATCATTCTTGAGTATTATTAGTTGATCGACATACCCGTACGAAAGCTTTAAACTATTTAAAACTTTCGTACTCCATCGTGCGATTTTTTAATTCTGTCCTGCGTCGTACCGCTGTCATACTAGACCACACTAAACCGTACAGGATATTCTTGGGTATTCTTGAGTGTTCGTGAGAGTTTGTGCGCACCTGGTCAGTACGGTTGCGTCACGATTCACGGCAAGAACTAGTGAGATATATTTAACCCTTTACCCAACGTAACGGCCAAAACCGGCCAGCGCTATTCTCAAAAATCGCCAATTAATTTTCATTATTTTTTTCATTTTTTGTCTCAAAAACATAGCTTATGACCCCTCGTTGGAACGAGCTCGTCGAGCTCGTTCCAACGAGGGGTCATAACCTATGTTTTTGAGACAAAAAATGAAAAAAATTAGTTATTCAAGAATTATTTTTGCAAGTGTCGTCTGCTTTCCACGTTAGGTAAAGGGTTAAATCTGCATGATGTACAACGGCACTACAAGTTACGTGCGACGCCACCAAGACGCCGTATATGACTTACTCAAGATTATAGTACGACGTATCAAACTTTATCACGATACCAGTAAGAAAGAGTACGGCCACACTAAGAAACTCTACAAAGTTTCGAGATACTGGACGATTTTGATACGATTCCAGTAAGATCCAGCAGGAACTGCCAATCCAAGAACTCACATATTTTCGCCACGATTCCTGACAAAAAGGATATAAATCCCGGCAATCAGCGGCTCTGAAATCATTCTGTTCTGACTGTCGAGGAGTCTTGCATGATAGGCCCTGCATCATCTTACCAGTTCGTACTACTTCGTTCCGGTGTCATGCGATCACAGTACAAGGTCGTATCGATTCGTACAGAATCGTACTGAAATCGGCTTGGAAAATCTGGGTAGATTCTTATTACAGTCGTGATCAACCGCACAGCGTCGTATGAAGGTCGTGTGAAGGTCGTGTAATGTGTGCGAGAAGCCGATTCAGGGTGATTTTTTTTTAAAAATCGTAGTCTATCGTGAAAATTTGAAATCGTGGCTATCCTTGGACATTCGTACAAAAATCGCAAAGATGTGACTGGGGCTTTAGCATACAACATGTATATTCTGTCATGTGCCCTCAGACACCGGTAGATCATTTTTTTACAGCTAAGGGTTTTTTCTATTATTTTTTCTCTCAGCTTTCCATTTCGAGATATTATGATGTCTGTTATTTAAATCTTTATTCTGAGTCAAACACATTTATTGTACACTTCCGCTAAAAATAAAAGGAAATAGCGAAACAGTAAACGTCATATGTTTCGTCTTGACCGACACAAGACAACCTATCACGTTATTTACCCCAGAGGTGACGCCAGGATTTCCCAGACACGAAGATGAGGGCTAGAGAGTACCTGGAAACACCGGGCCGACCATGGTCCAGCCCGGTGTGAGAATCGTTTGTTCAATTGGGAAAAAGTCGCAATATCCGTGACTCCAGAGAGAGTCAAAACGATACGCATTAACCCTTTACCTAAACTGAAAAGCAGACGACACTTGCAAAAAAAAATTCTTGAATAACTAATTTTTTTCATTTTTTGTCTCAAAAACATAGGTTATGACCCCTCGTTGGAACGAGCTCGACGAGCTCGTTCCAACGAGGGTCATAACCTATGTTTTTGAGACAAAAAAATGAAAAAATAATGAAAATTAATTGGCGATTTTTGAGAATAGCGTTGGCCGGTTTTGGCCGTTACGTTGGGTGAAGGGTTAAAAAGATTGTAGCTTGTGGAACTAGGGTATCACAAACAGTTGCCATGGCGATTCTCTATGACACCAATATTTGATACCCTAGTTCCACAAGCAACAAATTTAATAAGTACGATATAACACACGACAGAGACCAGATGTGAGTCGACCAGTGATTTTCTCACACCGGACCGAACCATGATCGGGCCGGTGGGGCCGGATACTCTTTAGCCCCGCCTCCTGTCGGGAATCATGGCCCCCGTGGCGGGGAATATCTGGCGCCACCACTGTTCACGTGACTAGCAGATGTCGTCATTCGTTAAAAATCTATATTTCACCTGCCAGTCACTCAGGGAATGATTATGATACCCTCTCAAAATCTATAGGAATCCTCTGTCGACTCTATAAATGGGAAGTGTGTGATTCCGTGACTCCGTTCTGCTAGAAATTTAAGTTTCGATTATCTCTCTTGATATGCAATGTATTCAAAAAGTTCCGTCCTTGGATGAGTGGTCCAGCTCGTTTATTATAATTCTGACGACGAGTTGTTTACTGTTTAGCCTTTTATCTCACACGATCAGGTGTATTTTCAAAACATTGTCTTGAACAACTAAAAATTTTCATTTTTGTCCCCAAAACAAGATTTAAGTGTCCATTCTTGTGAATAGTCGTGATGTGATATACACAGTTACGCCAGATAAATGTTTTATTCTCAGTTACTGTAAATGTTTGGTGCCGAAGCTGATTCAGAGGCACCACATTGTGTTTATATCAGAAACTAGAAAAAAATTATCAATTATATCTTCTTTGCATCTCTTGCATCGTTCACATCGCATCACTGTAAAAACAGTGGTATACCTCCTGTAACCTTTTTGAGATTTGCGTTTGAAACACCGCTATGCTGTGAGGGCGGGGAAATAAATAAAAACATATTGTGGGAAGTATGTATGTTCAGTCTCCGCCAGTGAACCTCCAGGTTCGGTTAGGTGATAGGTTGGCTAAAACATTGCTTGTTCTTTTTTTGCCCTTTTTATTCACAGAATACGAGAGTTGTTTCCTAGGTTGGAACTGTGAGTTTCGAACCTAATCCGCTCTCTACGTATTAACAGCTGCAAGTACCGTACGTGGAGGGTGTATTATCACTAAATCACCCACAGAGTGGAGATTCCACCCAAGCAATAATTGCAAATTTGTTGCAAAGCCTAACCAGCACAAGCAAAGTTTCAGCCAATGGACCTCCAGGTTGACCCCGGAGGTCCATTGGCTGAAACATTGCTTGTGCTTTTTGTCGATATGTATAAAATTTGAAAGTTATAGCTTAGGTGATAACTCCACTCCGCGGGTGATTTAGTTACAATCCACTCTCCACGTGCTGTATGGGTCTGGCGATCTAAAATTTCTTGTCAAATCGAAACACCCAAAGGATTTCCATTCGAATTTAATCTTGATTCAAATCCCGTCGCTCTCCAAGTTATAGACATTACACTTCAATCTCCACCCAAGTATTGTCTTCAATGACGATTCGTTTGTTTGCACAAAAAAAATTAAATATTCCAGAACAGAATCAATGTAGTGTCGGATCGGAATTTTCTTGAATTCTTCTTCTATCATGAGGTCTCCTCCTTTCAGGAGATCTAATGACTAATGATAGAAGTAGAGTTCAGAAGGAGACACTTGCTTGGATTTTTCTGAGCATATCAACGATTCGAAAATTTCCGAATCAACTCGAATCGAATCATCGTTGCGATTTCGAATTGCATGAAATGTTTAACCCTTTGAACACTGGTGGTGTCTTCCATTTCAGTTCAATGGCAGCAACTGGAAGAGCCCATATTGATTATTTGGAGGTAGACCAATTAATATTGTCCACGTCTAAAGCTGCATGTTGAAAATATCCATTGGTCTATTCCTCACATTCGCTTAGCGGCCATCCTACTTGATTAAGTTGTGTTTAGGTTTATGTTCGTGGGCCGGCAAAGCAGTCTCTTGGTTTCATACGGTTAAGCTCCGAAGGGCCCAAGCTGCAGGTTAAAATGCTTACTATTAGCTTAAATATTTCACAAATCTTGGTGAGCAAGGTCCACAGTTTACCTTGACTCTTTCAACATCGACGCTCCGAGTGGTTCCGTCTTTTATGTGTTGACTCCTCAATATTCTCAAATTTGACTGGTGATTGGATATTCAATATATATCCAGTCTCAATACAGATGTACTTTAATGACACGATTTCTTCTGTAAGAAACACATTGTAATCTTATTCAGTTTCGCCGAGTTCAAGAGGTTCTGTTGTTCTTTTGCATTCTTCACGTTCGATTGCGGAAGGACGAGGAAGTTGCCAAGACAACATAAAAAAATTCTCAAGATGATCTCTCGCACAACCGAAGAAATGGCCGACAACGAAAAAGTAATATACCCATGGCTACACTCTAAAAGCCAAAGGGAAGGCTGAGAGGGAACCGACAAATCAGTAGACCGAAAGCGATCAAGCAAGTTCTTTTGAGAAATTTGACAGTGTGCCTTCCAACTTTTTTATGTGTCCAGGCAGTAATCGTCCCATGAGTTCCAATGTGTTCTATGTGCCAGTAGGCAGAACTCAGAGGACGACTGTTGATAGAATGTGTACAATTTAATAAAGCCGATTGAACATTTCAGACTCAGCCTTAGACGGTACCAAATGTCGAGATTGCGAGCGTGAGATAAGGCGCGAATTCAGAAAGGTCAATGGATACAATCATCATCCCATTTCTGTTCTCGTAATGCATAATATTTACCAATCAAGCTGAAGGCATTTCATGAATTTGAATAACTCGTCCCGTGCGCTGATCGAGTGCAACGAGTCGCTTAGTGGTGAGGTTTTACAGCACGGCACGGGTAGTTCAAATTCATGAAATACTGACACCTAGGTTGGAAGCTTACTTCCACACTGTCCTTTTGTTCGATCAATAAAACGCCAGGGTGTAAGAGCATATAAAACAATGTATAAAATCTGCTGTTAAGAAATAATAAAAATATGGCACATAAGCTAAAAACTTTACAGAAGAGTAACCCCCGTGATTACTGGAATTTCTTAAATTGTACTAATCAAAAATCTGAGCCTCCAGTTGCAATTAATGATATATATAACTTTCTTGAAAGCTCCCAAGAATACAGCTCCACTGATGATGAAGAACCCACAGTTAGCCCAAATGAAAACCTTGACCACCCACTGAACATGAAAATAACCAGCACTGAAATATTGAATGCAATAAACAGTCTCGCGACAAATAAATCCGGTGGTTGTGATCATATATTAAATGAACATATTAAGGCCACTGCTAACCTCATGCTGCCCATTTATGAACTTTTCTTTAATATTACTTTGGATACTGGAGTTATTCCTGATGTGTGGCTGACTGGCATTGTGTCTCCAGAAAGCAAAAACAAAGGGGATCCTTTACAACCTGAAAACAACAGGCCTATTACAGTCCTCAGTTGTCTTGGTAAAACTTTTTACAAAAATTCTGAATAAACGGCTAAACGATTACGTAGAACTAAACAATTTGCTTGGTGAAGCACAGACTGGATTTAGGAAAGGCTACTCTACCCTAGACAATATTATGTCGTTATACTTTATCTCAGAAATAACAAAACTTCTCGAAAAAAAACTGTATTGTACATTCATCGATTTTAAACAAGCATTTGACACCATGTGGTGGGTAGGTCTATGGAAAAACTATTGGCATTGGGGGTCGACGGGAAAATTCTGAGGACTATAATAAACATGTATAAAGGAATTAAATCCAAAGTAAAAGTTGAAAACGAACTACCTGAGAATTTCTACCCCACGATGGGCGTTAGGCAAGGGGAAAATTTATCACCCTTACTTTTCTCTATATATCTTAGTGATTTAGAATCATTTCTATCCACGAAAACCACCAAATGTCTCTCCAATAGAGAAACCCAAATAGCAGAAGAAACATCAGTCTATATTAAATTGCTCATTCTCCTCTATGCCGATGATACCGTGCTTTTAGCTGAGACAAGTTCTGATATGCAACGAACCCTGGACAAGTTTTCAGATTATTGTTCCCAATGGAAACTAGTAATTAACCCCAAGAAATCAAAAGTAATGGTCATAGGCGGAAGGCGACCTTCACATCAGTTCGTAATACAAGGCGAACAACTAGACATAGTCAATGACTATAAGTATTTAGGCGTGGTCATCAACAGGAACGGTTCCTTCTTTAAGGCCAAGAAAGACCTAGTGGAAAGGGCCACAAAGGCGATGTACTCTGTGATCAGAAAAATAAGACACTTCTCTCTTCCGTTTGATATTCAGTTAGACCTTTTTCATAAAATAATCCAACCGATCTTGCTGTACGGCTGTGAGGTGTGGGGGTTTCAAAATACACTATCAATAGAAAAGTTCCAACATAAATTTTTAAAATTTATTCTGAAATTAAAGCCAAGTACGCCACCCGTATTTATTTACGGTGAATTGGGGACGACCCCAATACAGATTGAAATAAAATGTCGAATTATTAGTTACTGGTGTAGTTTAATAAATAGCCCCGAAACAAAAAATAATCTTATCCTTTATAATTATTTAAATGTGTTTATGGCTAACAATAAACACTACTGCCAGTGGTTTCTAAATGTCAAGAATATTCTAAACACATGCGGGTTATCCCACGTTTGGTATTCTCAAAACTGTGGAAACTCAAGATTTTTGGTAGCTGAAGT
The DNA here is from genome assembly GCA_031216915.1 of Pictodentalium vernedei. Taxonomy (NCBI): domain Eukaryota; kingdom Metazoa; phylum Mollusca; class Scaphopoda; order Dentaliida; family Dentaliidae; genus Pictodentalium; species Pictodentalium vernedei. The sequence continues at coordinate 325,530,969 of CM062289.1, read as the reverse complement.
TAAGAATATCCTGACTGACCAGTTGCGTCAAGAGTGGTGGTCAAGCCTTACCAGGTCGACATTGTACGATAATTACAGATTACTCGATCACAACTTAGAAATGAAATTTTATATATCCCGTCTGCCATTAACAGATGTCTTTACCCTTGTTAAATTTATCACATCTAATCATCACCTGCCGATTGAGACAGGTCGCTGGAAAAATATCTCAAGACAAGACCGCATTTGTAAGCTTTGCCCAATGGGAAAGGTTGGGGACGAGTATCACTACGTTATGGAATGCCAAAGGTTATACGATGATATAAAAATGTACTTACTCTCCTTTACGCACAGACGCTCTTCGGCTTTTAAATACAGAGAGCTCTTCTCAAGTAAAAATATTACAGTCCTTCATAAATTATGCCAATTTATTAGAGTTGTTAATGTTATGACAAGATGATCATTAAACATAAAATACACGAATCCACCAGTCTTTTCCTGGTTGATATCTCAGTTTTAATTTTGGTAATATGCACAGTATAAAACACCACCAACCCCAGTCAGAAATCGCGACTGAGGGGACGCGTTAATTGTGAATATCAAATTTTCTCTTCCCGGTCTGCAGCGGACATAGGGTATATGAAACATAGTACCTGCGTACCTACCTTATCGTGATATGTTGAACATGGTGACCTTTAAAGCATCCTTGTTTTCGTCTAATTTTCTTCTCCCAAGGGTGTTTGAGCCAGGGGTGTTCCATTTCAAACTAACGTTTGGATCTGACAGTTGTTAGATTATAGGTAACGATAAAGTATCTCTTAGTTATGATCAATTTATGGTGAATTTTAAATCGAATAGAGGTTCATTGGGGGTCTCTACAGTCTTGTGGCTCACCATATCGTCGGGTGGGGGCTAGAGTGTTCTATGTCACAGTTAGACATCGATCGATCATTCTAGCGACCAAGCGACGCCATGTCGAGAAGTGAAATGCTGAATAGCTACTCGCGGACGTGGTCGTGCCACTGGAGTCGACGCAGTGAGTCGACTCCTGTGATATCCTGCAAATGTGGTTTCAGGCTGGAAGAGGTTTCAGTTTCTGGAGATGTTTTGATACTTTTTCGATTTCGGTTGAAGTTGGTTTTATACTGGGGATGAGTCTTGCTGCCGTTTGGCAAATCCTACTCCTGTTTATACTTAGTAATATGTAACAATTTATACTGACTGATATACAATATACTTTAATGTACACACACATAAAAATACCTTTCACACCGCTTATGTGTTCAAGGAGAGTGAATAAAGATTTGAATTTGTCTGAAATGAAAACATGGTTGTGTGATTTCAATAGTTTACTTCAGATAACATCGTCGACGGGGGCATTGGTAAGGCCAACACGTTTCTGGGGGTAAATGTTTATGATATTGCGTCGATAAATCATAAATAGATCCCGGGCATGACGACAGACTCGATGGATGTATTCCACTTATTTGATGTAGAATATATGTAAATGTACAAATATCTATATCTTTTCTTAGCACTCTCCCCTCTCCCTCAATCCTTGTAATGCGGAGTTGCAAAATGTCTATATTTGTGGAGAAAAATGCCTTGTCGGTTACCTTTGTGGAAACAATTGCATTGCATTCGATTTGTGTGGAAGGACACTTTGTCTGCAGGAGTTCGAATCCCGGTTAATCGTAGATACTCTGTGTCATTTCCTGACTTGACAACACTTTGGAGATTAGAATTATTATTATTATTTATTGGTGTTTGAGGTAACATATTTCTGCATAATGGCTAACCATGACCACGACAGTTTTACGGGTTTAGGAAGCCGGAGTACCCGGAGAGAACCACCGAGCAACAACGAGCAACTGTCAGCTCCCCAACTTACACACCAATTCCTTTGTTTTCTCCGGGTTGGCAAGAGACGTGAACTACCCGACAGAACAACGGACTAGGTGTTCAAGTGACGTCACTTGAACATCTGTACTCACTTCCCATACCTGGGTCCGTGCGTTCTGCGAATTGGCGTGTAAGTTTCTAACCTCGCTGTCGGTATTCATGAATTTGAACAACCTACCAATGTGCTGTAGCACCTCGCCGATTCGCCGCTCGGCGTCACATACCGCACGTTGGCACGCTGTTCAAATTCATGATTACCTCCAGCTCAGCTAGTAACTATTACATACTAACTCCACACACAAACAAGGTTAGCATTGGTTGAAGACAGGTGCACCATCGACGTACAGTACGCCTTAGTACACAACTCCAGCGTGCCCCCACGTGAGCATTTGGGATGCTGGAGATTAGAAAAAGAGAGATATTTGCAATAATAGCAGCACGTTTGACAGTTTGCTCTGCACACGGACGACGGAATATCTAAATTTCAAACAGCAACATTTCCCATAATGCAACTGGGTATTTAACCCTTTTCCCTAGCATTGTAGTTCTGTCACACACGATTGTATTAGTTTAATTCCAAGTTAGATCATGGGAAAAAATGCAGTTTGGAATTTCAGGATTTTTACATCAGTGTATAAAGGGTTAACCTTTTATTTCCAAATGGTTTGTGTCGCTCTCATCGCATGTAATGTGTAAACACCTCGATGCTGGATAACGTGTCGGGAGCGCGATGGCTCAGTGGTAGACTGTTGGACCTCTGTGCTAGAGATCCTGATTTCGATCCCATTCCGGGACGACCCGCGTTGTGTCCTTGGGCAAGGCACTGTATCCCCGTTGCCTACATGGGTGCATGATGGCGCCGTGTACTATGGCGTACTGCACGTCGATGGTGCACATGGCTACAACCGCTATAACCCTGCTTGAGCTGAGCTTGAACAGAGTTAGAATGTTGAGGAGCCGACAATTGCTCGTCGATGCTCGGTGGTCCTCCCCGGCTTCCTCCGCCCGCAAAACTGTCACGGTCACAATCAGCCATTGTGCATAAGTATGTGACCTCAAACGCCAATAAATAAATATAAAGAGATAAAATGTCTGTGATCAGATTTCTATTCATGGTATTAACTGGTAGAATCCTAAATTATTTTTGGTCCTTAGAATGTGTTTATGCATCTTTTCCTTGTTACAATTTATGGGAGAGTGCCAGAAGGCACTCTCCCATAAATTCTAGCAAGGCAAATCCCAACAGATAAAGAAATGTCACTTCAGAGATAATATGAAGCACATCCATAGACTATGAAGCCTTTAAATTGTGATACCGGCACTTCAGAATAAAGTCCAAATGTAGGATCCTAGCAATCTACCAGTTAAAAGAGCAAGTTTCACAAAATCTAATTGCCAATTTCTAATAATATAATGATAAGGATTGCCTCTTTGTTTATTTATTGGGATATAATGGCAGTTTCAACAGCCGGGGTCATATCGTGTACATGCGTAGGAGAAGACGTAGTACCCAAATGATCCACCGAACAGCGGTGAGTAACCGTTGGACTCTCCAGCTTACTGACCCGGTACAAGCAGGGTTAACATTGGATGAAGACATGCGTACCATCAACTCGATGTTTTAGTACACGGCGCCCCGTGCTCATTCTTGGTCAATCAGCATTAAGAGTATTGCCCAACCAAAAGATATCGCGGTCTGGATCGAACAGTCGATCTTTCGACCCAAAATCCAATACACTAAGCAACGAGGCACCGTGCTCCTGTGACCCCATTACTTGTCGAAAAGAGGAAGACTGCATAAATTTTCTACCAAAATAACAAATATGGACAACAGTTAGAACATAAATCGAGATGAAATCCCCGTTGAGATGATGCTCATGAGACAAAAACGACACACGGTCAGATTTGTAGGAGAAATGTCGCTCAATAAAGTCAAAGTGAAATTAATGGTCATTTAATAAAACAAGCCTTGGGATTTCCAAATGTCTCCCTAGCTGAAACATCCTAATTTGATTCAACCGATTGAATGGTCTGTTGATTGTCTTGCGGGATTACACTAATTAAATCACGACTGAATGAAACAGATTTAGTTGGGGATGCACAACTGATACATGTTAAGGCAGTTCATCTCGTTTTTTCGGTACCATGTTGGAACATGCGCGGTACCTTGAATGCAAAAGCCTTGTTTCAACGCCAAATTAAGGCCATACAACCTGTTCGACGCTGTACACGATGTGAGCGATGCTTGCTATGTAATACAGCAATTATGTTTTTTCTTCTCAGTTTACAATTTTCAGATGGTGTTACGCTTCTGATTATAAATCTACTGTCAAACAGAGACAGTCAGCGATTTAACTGACACTAACATCCCCCCAAAAAACATAAAATCACTTAGTATAATATGCGAGAGGGGTAGGGATAAATCGATGGAACGGGTGGCTACGTTGCATACGTGACCATCTAATTATGTTCTAAGCAACAGGAAAAAAAAAATGTCTCGCCCTCCTTCACTGGTGATACCGACATGTGGCAACCATTCTCAGCAACCTCCCAAGAGGAGCTCTCGAAGATTCAATTCCATGTTCAATTATATCATCAAAGAAAAAAACGAGAGACACGTTAATTGCGCTTTTTGCAAAACTTCTGGGGCACTTTAAAGTCCTTTCATTTTACATGTACATCTTCCGCAAATTTTACTTTTACGTTTATTATTGCTCAAAATTTTATAATACAAAGTAGTATTTTTTAACCCTTTACCTAATACGAAGGCAAACGACACTTGCAAATAGAATTATTGAATAACTAATTATTTTTCATTTTTGCGTCAAACACGAAGCTTATGACCCCTCATTGGAACGAGCTCAACGAGCTCGTTCCAATGAGGGGTCATAAGCTATATTTAGGAGACAAAAAGTGAACAAACAATGAAAATTGAATGGTTATTTCTGTGAATAGCGCTGGCCGGTTTTATCGGTAACGTTGGGTTAAGGGTTAAGATCAATCGCATAGTACTCTTCAATTCATGCTTTTACAAAATGACATAACCAAAGTGGAAAGTTGCTTTGTTTTAGAAGAGTCACTTGTTAAGTTATTCTAATCAGTATATTTAATTTAACACAATGACGTTGCCACGGTGTATGTGTCTGGGGAGGGGGGATTGGGAAAACGGCCCCCACATTTCCAGCAAAATGCCTGGAATCCCTAAAGCTGGTTCATGGACTCTGACACTAGTATTTTTCGGGTCATATGCTGTAGTTATTACTTCACTCTCTGGGCACTTGAGTCGTCAATGGCACTCAGGGTTCTCTAGGTTGCTCCGGGTGCTCCAATTAACAAGAAAAGTTGATTTGTTTCCCGGGGAAGTCCCTGGACCTTCACCTATTAAGGATACGAATCCCTAACCCAGCAAGGGGTGAAAAGAACTGGGTGGGAGTTTGGGTGGGTGGGTGTATTTGGTAAAATTTTTCTGGGAATATGTTGTCCTTTCCTCTTCAATTAGCAGGGCTACACCACTGGTCACGACAGCTACACATAATTTTGGTGCAAGCAAGAGAAACCAGACATCAGTTCCTTAGTTCGCTACCAGATCGAACAAGAAAAAAGAGTTGGCTTTGCCAAAATAGTCTAATATGGTATTTTTACGGTCACCTTTACGGTACAGACAACAACAGCTAGTTAACAGTATTTTCACCGCAATTTTAACACCAATTATTTGCAGTCTGGGGTTTTAAGTGAACTTAAATGGTTATATTTGACACCTATAATTTCACAGTCGATCCGATTTGATTGTTATTGGGGGTTGATGGCACATTCAACAATGGGTTATATCGAGTCGAACAATTTTATGCATGAAGTTACCCTTTACCCGGAGAGAACCACAGAGTAACTGTCGCACTCTCTGGCGTATTAGGCGGATGCAAACAGGACCATAGTATCGGTTCAAGACAAGTGTAATATAAACGTGCTGTACACGTAAGCAAATTGCGCCTAAGTGCTCCAACTGAGGCAGCTGGGATTTAGTGTCTTGCACAAGTATAGAATATGACGCGGGTAAGGATCGAACATACGATATTTCGACCAGAATCCCAATGCGCTAACCAATGAACCACCGCTCGCCAAGTCGAACAAGAGATGTGTTGATTGTTCGGTTAACGCGCAGCTTCATGAACAGAGGATCTCCAACGAGTCCACCAATTTATATTGAAATTTACAAAACGAGTTCAGTAAATGAGGCTGAAGCTCGATCCAGACCTCATTTACTGGACGCGTTTTGTAAATTTCAATATTATCTGGGGACAGGTTGAAGATGCGCTTTATTATATGATACAAAAAACACCCGCACAAAATACACTTAAATGGAACGAGAAACAAACAGCGGCATCTAATAGGCATGCGATTACTGTTACAACTTAAGATGTGTTGTTTGTCCGGAGTCTCCGCGTTAGGAAATAGTCCCCGATAAAGAACAGATTGCGAAGTATTTAATGACACATATTTAACCCTTTACCCAACGTAACGGCCAAAACCGTCCAGCGCTATTCTCAAAAATCGCCAATTAATTTTCATTATTTTTTCATTTTTTGTCTCAAAAACATAGGTTATGACCCCTCGTTGGAATGAGATCGTCGAGCTCGTTCCAAGGAGGGGGTCATAACCTATGTTTTTGAGACAAAAATGAAAAAAAGTAGTTATTCATGAATTTGTTTTGCAAGTGTCGTCTGCTTTTCATGTTAAGTAAGGGTTAATGAAATAATTTTCGAATAAACATCAAATACTGTCAAAGACGACAAATGGTTATCATTCCTCGTCAGAGTCAGAAACTACGATTATTCTCCGGCGCATGCATGATGGGCCTTGCATTACCATTTTTAATGAATGAGCTTAATAACCGGAAGAAGGGTATAATAAACTAAGACATCAAACGAAGGTAATGGTTTTTCTACTGGACGAATATTCCAATCCCATTTTCTGCGTGTATTGGCAAACGTGCGGAGTCCAACAAAACAGCAACTATTAAAGATGTTTGTTCATTAAACCCCACCCATCAATCTGATATATCAGTTATGCTGGCCATCTCCATAATTGGATTGAACGGTCAGTTAAACACCCACGCAGAAGAGTTTACACCCAGAAATCAATTCTGAAATCGTATCAAAGAAAATAGCCCCCGCGGGAACCCCGAGAAGTGAGGCGGTGCTTGTTTACTGTGGTAAACAAGCTCCGTTTTACTAGTAAAATAGGACCCAGTCACTAATGCTTGGGGTGCAAGTCCTCCAAATTAGGCAAGATGAGGTATAAACGATTGACTGACCTTGACTTTATTTCCATGTTGTAGTCACGATTAGCCATTGGTCAGAAGTATGTGACCTTAAACACCAATAAATAAATAAGTATAAAAGAATACACGAAGTAAAGTTTCAGCCAAGTTTCAGACAATGTCGTTGACTGTCTGTCTGTTTTAACCCTTTGAACACTGGCGGTATCTTCCAAGTCAGTTCAATGGCAGCAATTGGAAGAGTCCCTATTCAGTAACTGGGGATAGACAAATTAATATTTTCAACGTGCAGCCAGGAGGCTGCACGTTGAAAAGATTGATTGATCAACCCCACACATTAACATAACAGACAACCCACTTAATTAAATTATGAAGTATCATGTTCCTGGGCCGGAAAAGGGGCCTCTGGTGTTCAAAGGGTTAAACGGCAAACCTCCAGTATTAGTTATACAATTCAGCTATTCTGTATTATTCACACTGGTACAGAATTGTTGGGTACCGAGGCGCTATTCGAAGCTTGTCTTTGTTATGGTGTATGTACATTTACCACGCTAACCATTTCTGTTTGGGATATCAAACACGATATGCAGTGCATGGAAGGAGTAGTATTTGAGAAGAGGGGGGAGGGGGGGGGGGCACGAAGTTTCCACTACGGAGCTTATCCCACACTCCCACACCAGTGGACTAAGGAAAGGCATTAATATGAGTTGTACAACTTGCTCGCCAATCCCTGTAGAATTCATAAGAATAAAATAAATCATGGAGAGAGGATTGACATTTCGACTAGGCTGGACAATCATTTCCAATTCATGTAAAAAGGCAAATCGGAATGCTGGAAAGTTTCAGCCAATAGATCTCTGGGCCCTTTGGTTGAGACTTTTCTTGTGCAACTTATAATATGAGGGAAAATTCACTCTGTGCATGTTTTAATGACGATCCACCTTCCATCGGGTTACCCGTAATACAGTTATAGCTGTATATCATTAAGCATAACTGGTAGAGTGCTAAATTAGTTTTGGTCGTCAAAATTTTTTCACATGCCTTTGTCTTCTTACAATTTGTGGGAGAGTGCCTATAGGCGTGCCTGTGTGTGTGCCTATAGGCACTCTCGCATAAACTGTAGCGAAGTGAATCCACGCAGTTTACCACCGACGACGAGCTCGTTCCAAAGAGGGGTCATAACCCATGTTTTTGAGACAAAAAATGAAAAAATAATGAAAATTAATTGCCGATTTTTATGAATAGCGATGGCCGGTTTTGGACGTTACGTTGGGTAAAGGGTTAAGACATTTAGGGAAAGGGGGGGGGGGGGCAAATTTAAGAAGGCTGTTTATCGGGGATTTGGTTGACATTGGCTGTCAATCAACTTGCCATCAAATGACCATCACTGTCAATCTTTTTGCTTCCCCTGTCCGATTTTTTCTTCTTGCTTTCTCCGAATTTTCCCCACTGTTGACCCGAATTTGGGAGGGCAATTGTCAGCCGTTCCCTGGCTCGTACGCCCATGACAAGATGTACATCCACAAAATATTCAGACGCAAAGCCAGTATTTCAGAACGAACCTAAATATGGACTTCCAGTTCTCCACAAGTTTAGTGCACGGAGCATGTTTGTAAACAGAAACTAACAAAATGATACGAATTTGATATCATAGGAGCGGCCTCATTCGCGCTGATCACTGCACGTTTGTGCCATCAGTCCACCGATGAGTATCAATGTCTTGCGAAATGTCAAATCATCCATTAATCGACATGTTACAAATTGTTCATCATTCGTATACTATGGCTCGAAGACATGTTGTGAAAACTGTAACAAGAGTTTTACATTACCATTGTTTTCATTATCTGCAGCTGGAATAAAAATAGCACTAAGTTTGAGTGTACTTTGATAACGACTCAACGCTGAATGTTGAAAAGACAATTTCAACATCATTTTCCGCTTCAGACATATGCCATAAGAGGGACTCAACATATGGAGCCTATTGCTGCATTGGGGAAGATGTAGGATCAAATTAAGGGAACAGATTGCACTCACGAGGAAATGTCAAGAGCCATCGGGAGCAGAATGAAAGTGGAAGTGTACAAACGCACAAGACGCATCTGCTCAACATTGATCGGCTGAGCGGGCAAAAATGCTAAAATTTTAAAAAATTGAGACACAGAACGAAACAAATTTCCAGGCATTGACGATTACGATGGAGGCTGGGAAACCTTTTCCTACCAAAAATCAGTAAGATGGAAATGAGTGGAAGCCACAAGAGAAATACAGGCCTCAGATGACTGCATATGAGTCGCGAGGGACCCCAAATTCTCGTGTGGTTGTGGTTGTGTTATGGTGTAAACGTAAACAGGTGAAGATACTGTTGATCTAATATATCTCTCCTCCCCCCCCCCCTCCATCTCTCTCTCCACCGCGATCCCTTTATGTGACGTTGATTTCGAAATATATAACCCTTTTTACCTAACCTGAAAAGCAGACGACACTTGCAAAGAAAATTCTTGAATAACTAATATTTTTCATTTTTTGTCTCAAATACATAGGTTATGATCCCTCGTTGGAACGAGCTCGTCGAGCCCGTTCCAATGAGGGGTCATAGCCTATGTTTTTGAGACAAAAAATGAAAAAATAATGAAAATTAATTGGCGATTTTTGTGAATAGCGCAGGCTGGTTTTGGCGTTACGTTGGGTAAAGGGTTAGGTTACGAAATCCCGAACCACTAATTGAAGAGTGTGACAGTCGGATCGCGATCGGACTGTGAAAAAAGACCACTTTTGTGATCGCAGTACTTATATTTCAGCAGTACGTTACCACTTTTACAAGTACTTCATGGGAAGGCATGACAATGTAACATTTTATTCGGCGAACATTTTAAAAAACATAATGACGAAGTAATACGACTCTACAGAAAAAGAAGAGACAATATTAACATTCGATTCCGCTGTGCGATACTCCGCAGTTCCGGCGGAAAATTGTTTCCGCTTGAACGCAAAAAAATGAGTTTTACAGCAGAAAGAAGCCATCCAGCACGAACCGCTTAGCGGGAACTGAATCTCGTCACTTCCGTAAAATTACAATAAACCATACACACAACTAAAAATTATACGCCACACTTATTTTCATGGTGGGAACAAAGACTCGCGAAGTTCCAACGACTGTTCGATTAGTGTATATTGACGGATTTATAAGAAAAGGAGTCACCTCAGCTGCGTCGCTATGGGGGTGGGAGGCATGGGGGGCATTGACCCCCTAAAATGTTATCTCCCCAAAACATTGCCCCAATCGTTTCACGTTAAATATGTAAGAATTCTATAATTTATTATTGATCGCAGTTGTTAGTTCAGTGTGTGGAAAAGTGATCGGAAAGATATTTTCGCTATAGGTTATAGTTTGTTTGTAATCAAATATGGTATATACTGTGCCAATTAATTCCACAATGCAATTAATTGATGTCGTATATATCATATTAGGTAATTAATGATATTTCTATGTCTGTTCACATTTGGTAGTGGTGCACATGAATCAAGGACCATGTTAGCACCGGTGGGTACGATGTTAGCATATACTCTAAAATTAGTTGAGTTAAAAATCAAGCCAAATCAACTAAGCTGAGTGAATATGAACACAACTAGTTGAGTTGGGCTGATTTTTAACCCTTTACCCAACGTAACGGCCAAAACCGGTCAGCGCTATTCTCAAAAATCGACAATTAATTTTCATTAGTTTTTAATTTTTTTGTCCCAAAAACATAGGTTATGACCCCTCGTTGGAACGAGCTCGTCGAGCTCGTTCCAACGAGGGGTCATAACCTATGGTTTTGAAACAAAAAATGAAAAAAATTAGTTATTCAAGAATTTTTTTTGCATGTGTCGTCTGCTTTTCATGTTAGGTAAAGGGTTAAATCAACTGATTTTAGAGTGTACGCAAGCTTTATGTGAAAGAAAAAACTTAGAGGGAGCGAACAGTCATATTTTATCACTCACTTACCAAAAATATTATTGAACAAGTGTATTTTATCGACAAAAATCCAAACTGCGAACAAAACATAAAGCCGCACTTTGTAGGATACAAGAAATATATCGTTGAAAATGACGAACGGGCCACGATGTTGCAAGCTGAATTTATACTGCACGTCACAAGTTGCCAGATACGTGTGTTTGGCAACACATTCGATTTGTCTTTTTGTGCAATCTCAAAAAGCTTACGGAGAAAATCATCATCCTGAACTGCGGAAAGAGATCGGATGAAAGACAGAGTGTTACTCATAATCCTTTTACCCCCATTTCACACGAAACTCGCGAGAGTGTATGTGCAAACAACATTTTCTTCTGTGGGTCCGAAATCAAGAAGAAAAACAAAAATCTCACGGGTACCAGAGATACCAAGCGCGGACGGTGCCGTATATGGTCGGCACAATACTTTTACGTCAATAATTTGTTGGAAATATTAGTGGTCTTGACTCGTCATATTAAAGGAGGAGATATAATCCCCTAACTTGAAAATGTTTTTCAAACATGAATGTTTAAAAGGTGCAATCTCCTTGACTATAACTCATAGATGGTCATTTTACCGTTAAGAGACCATCATGGAAATAGAGTGAACGACAGAACCTTAAAATTGCGACAAACTTCTAACGTGAACAGACTACTAATTCACCTATCTACGGCTTTGGTATCGACTGCAATTTATGTGCAATCATAACGGGTGATATAGTATTCACACTCGTTGACAGAACGCGTGAATGACATTTCAGAATGTTAAATCTCTTGCTCTACCTTAGTAGATAGAGACGCTAAACAACAACATTGGAAGCAGCACCAAGTTTTTTTGTTTATGGCTGGGCCATTGGAAGGAAGGTTCTCCATCGAGATGTAAGATCGGGACAGTTTTATAATTTATATAACTGTTTACCCCAAAAGGAACAGCACACGACACTTGCAAAAAAGAAAAAAAAAGAAAATGGAAAGAAAAGAAAAAACTTAAAAAATTCATCTAAAACTTAGATTTTGACCGCCTCCACCCTTCCTATTGGAATGAAGTCATTGGGCTCGTTCCATTTACGGATCATCAGAGGCAAAAAGTGAATACAATTTCAAAGGGGATTCTTAATGGGAACAACTGTCCTGTTACGGTCGTTACTTCAAGTTGTGAGTTAAAAGTTAACTGTAGCGTTTGTATGCAGTGCGCCGCCGCCACTGGCTTTTGTGTCCCATTGCAAATAGCCGTGAGATTGGTTTGAATGTATTGTGTTAAGTGAATGTCAATGACATACGTTTACCAACTGGTGTAAACAAGGGACGTTCTATCCCGGGAGGTAAAATGCCCCACCCAACACTCCTCCCCCACCCCCACACAAAAAAATTAGTTATTCAAAAATCTATTTTGCAAATGTCCTCTGTTTTTCATGTTAGGTAAAGGGTTAATATGTCGGGGAGTCTGATAGTTGCCCACACAGCTAGAAAACGACACTTGGAACAAAGTATTGAATAACTAAACATTTGTCCTTCCGAGTGGGTACTCCGGCTTCCCCCACAAACTGTCCGACACGAGGTGAAACAGGCTGTCGAAAGTGCAGTTAACACCAATAAAGAAATCACCAAGCCCCCCCCCCTTCCCCAAGTTCGAAATGCTTCCTACATTCCTGGTGGAGACCCAGCAGTATAAAACTTGTTCCAATTATAGATAGAAACACTTGTTTGTATGTATTGCCCTGTATGAGGATAAAACACGTACGTCTCCCGACTGATGGAAAAAGAATAGTCTAAAGCTCGTTCCAATTATATATCTAATCTGTACGTGAACACGGATCATACTGGTTGTCGTACTGAGTAAAGAATATTACTCTTATAGCATGAAAGTACAGTAAAGTTAAGACCTCATAATAGAAGCTGACCGTGTCAGAATCCCATCGAATAACGCGCTGTTATTAGAAACGTGCCGAGCATGAATATGCACGGCAAAAGGGGTGCACATGGTGTTGGGAATCTTAGTGTATTGAATGAGTGAAATCTTTTGGGAGAAGTTAGAAAATTATGACTCTGGTTTGTCGGTGTGTTTACAGGCACGCGTATGTCGTTCCAGAGTCGTTGAATCAATTTTATACGAGATTTCTTTTTGCTATGTGTACAATGTAAAAAAAATTATTGTTGAAAATATGGTAATGTACTGGCAACTAGCTGTCGGTAAACCACAGTAATATTTAACGGTAAAATCCGTATTTTTACAATGAATACATTTTATCGCTCGAGAAACAGAACCAAGGATCTGATATGCATATATAGCTTCCCAGTTCACACCGGACGCTTGTTCAATCGTCATCAAAAGTTGACGTATTAATACTTTTAACCTGCAGCCGAGTGGCAAAATAACAAAGGGAAATTTTACTTTATTTTCTACTAATGTCAGGAGCGTTTTCTCAACAATTACATGCTTCTTAATTGGACCTTGGCCGCCCGTGTAATAATCTCAGGGGAGATAACTTTATCGAAGATCATGACGACATAGGTCAGGGAGGAATAGAAAAATGATGCCTAAAGCGCATACACTTCAACTCTTATTCTTTAACCCTTTATCTTGCACGAAAACCAGACGATACTTGCAAAAATAATTCTTGAATAACTAATTTTTTTTTCATTTTTTGTCTTGAAATTCCAAGACATTACATGAACAATAAGTACTGTGATCACAAAAGCAGACAGAGAATTTTGATCCGATCGCGACACAGTCGCGATCCGATCGAAGAGCTATGTCCGCTCACCTCCCCTCCAAGGGCATGGCTAGGATTTGCTAGGGGGGGGGGGTGGGCTCAATGTTTTAGGGGTGCCAGGTCGATATATGCCACAGGATCCCCGAACGCCCACCAATGGGAGGGCCATACCTATCCTCACCTCAGGCCTACAGTATCCTCCCCTCAGTAGGGTTTCGGTGAGGGGGGCTTCCGAGAAAATTTTGAAAATTCAATACCCTCTGAGTGAATCTGGGAGCCTCTGGTGCTTTAATTTTCCCATTTTAAGGGGCGGGGGGCACTGTGATTTTTGCGGGGGGACATGGCTTCCCGCATCACTATAGAATCTCATCTGTCGAAACAAACCATTGAATCTGAGATGCTATTTTCGTTTGGGTTTGGTGATGCAGATTTTTTTTTGTTTTGTTTATTTATTGGGGCTTAACGACACTTTCAACAGGATCATATTGTGGAGGACAGTTTTACGGGGAGGAAGCTGGAGCTGGAGTATCCAGAGAGAACCACCCAGCAGACACACTCTCCATTTTGCGAACTCTGCCTAAGCAGAGTTGGCAGTTATTAAAAGCAAGTGCACTGTGGACATTCAGTACACCATTCGTACATAGCGCCACCGTGCTCCCCACGTGGGCCATTGAGATTAAGTGTCTTACCCAAGGACGCAGCGCAGTTACCACTGATCATGAAGAACTGTAGACCTTGGGTTTAAAGTCTATTTTCACAACCACAGAGCCACCGCGCTCCCGATGAATGCCTTGATTTCGTTGTATTTTATTTGCGAAATCTCGACCCACCAGTGGAAGTGTGCTGCACTCGGATCGTAATCTCATCGCGAAGAAATCGCTTTTGTGATCATTGCACTGCGTGCAGTCTGTGCAACATGTTCATCTCTTGAAGTGACTGCATGAAATTCGGATTACGATCGAGTAATGTGAAAATATTTTTAACCCTTTATCCAAGATGACTGTAAGAGGACATACTGGTGAGAAAACATTCTGTACTAACTAAAACATTTCATTTTTTTGCCTCAAAACTTAGCTTATGACATCTCAATGAAACAAGGTCACGGCCATATGTCATGTTTCTAAGGCAAAATTGGAACGAAATCATTAAATTTGAATGACCATTTTTTCTGAATAGCGCTGGCCATTCAGACATGGATATAAGAGGCGAGCAATCACTCGCATTCGCCTATTTCTCGCCTGGTTTCATTTCTGGAGAGCTCCTTGGCACTCACCCATTTTGAAATTTAAAGTAACTTTGGTGTGCATGTGTCAGTATGGATATAACACATTTTTAAATTTAATCCTGTCAGAAGTTGAGCAACTAAAAGGATTTACATGGACTGCCATTTTGCCAAAACAAAATACAGCAATCTATTTTCTGGCAGTTACTAAGTCACTTAAAGGCAAGGCAGTTGTTTGGTCTGACGTCTTTGTTTCCTACTTTCCACTCGTTGACAAGTTCTTGAAACTTCTTGATATGTGTCTCTGGTCATGAGTTTGTTCCCTTGATTGCAACAAGGCACCATCTGCAATGCTTTAGCATTGCAGATGGTGCATTGTTGCACTCAAAGGGCGATTTATGATTCATAAATTTGCTCACCTTCAGTCGTTTTAAAAGAGATGCTCGTAACTCGACTAAAGTTTATTTTAGGAGAGTTTCTTTCTGCTCGCTGTCATTTTTCTTCCGTCCAGGTCTGCCATTGCGTCAGGAACAGGGTTCTGCTCCTTCATATTTTATTTTTAACGCGGTAAAAGCTTCGCAAATTACAATGTCAGAACTCAGTAACTGTACTTAATTAAAGTATTAATGTAATAATATTATACACCCAACCGAGTTGAGAATTTAATTTTACCTGCACATCTGTGGCTGTCAGAACCCAGCCAATGGTAATCTAAAACGGCAGTTTTCATAAAATAATTTCGCCAAGATAAAATAAAAAATTACCCAGTTTGCCTAAATGACAAATCTCCAAAACGGCATATAGCATATTTTGAAATGCCATCAAGCCTGCCGTTTTGGAAATCACAAGAGAGATTCCACTGCCATCCCGGAAAAAAGGTGGATGGGGCGACTGCCTCTAGTTTTATAGCTAATTCTCTATGATGGGGAACTATACACCATATGATTATTTATAATACTATGGGTGGGGTGTTTGTTAACAGTAACATACATTCAAGATGAGGTCCTATGAATAATAGTCAAAATTATTTTTGCAGTGCTTTCCAGACAAGTCTTGGCTGCTTCTGAAGGCATCCAACACTTGGCTAGAAGTCACTGCTAAGTCACTAGACTTACAAAGTACGGTGAGTAATAAACATTCTTGAAAATGTCTCAGACCATGAAGAGTTTAAAAAGACTCGGTATGTTTCCATTAAATTTATTTTGCCAACACAGATTTTAGAATTTCTTGTTCAATGAGATTTTTCAAAAATGAATTTGTTGCTCTTCGTATTTTCAGGTTAGACGGACCAAAGCGAGGGAGAGGGCGATCGCTCACCTCAAAACAAATGGCCTATCTAGTTATATATTTTAACTGCAAAAAATCCAAAGCAGAGCTCCAAAATAAATCTCGTTCTAAAAGATGTTGATAAATCGGCGGCCCGCCAAGATAGGCGCAGAGAATTTGAGGTAAACCCAAAATGGGCCTTCGCCAAGTCCGCTTCAGTAGGTACAAAGATAGGCGTAGTAAAACTTGTCGGGTCTATTCTACGAATTTTCCGAGGATTTTGTAGAAATCCGAACTAATAAAGTACTCTTATACAGAGGAACGCATCTTATAGCACTACATGTTACTATTATAAGGCCAAAATTGGAATGTCCGTTTCGGTAGTTTCGGTAGTTTTTGTGATTTGGAAGGATTGTCGGGTTGTTTGTGGTAATTAGATTTACTCCAATTCAATCAAACATACCCTCGAACATGCCCCTGTTCTTTTAGAAACTAAGGCGGCGGCCTCCAATATACAAAATTGACGTCGGAAACACGTATCGTCCTAACAGCACGCGCTGTGCATGCACACTGACACCACGTATCACTATGGGGATCACGTCACAACATGGCCGCTCACGCGGGCAACCATTACAACCAAACATGGCACCAATGGGTCACGTGGCTATAAAACGTTACCCCAGGGGTCCTGCATATGTTGAACATCCGGGTACATGACATACTACTGTATATGCAATGCGGATTTTAGTTTTTTGAAACTTTTGCAAAATCCATTTTAAATTTACCGAACCGCAATTTATCATGGTACTCTCACCGGTTCATACCTCCACCCCCTGAATAAACGCCCTGAAGAGCAATAAGCATTATGTCCAATTCCCCTATTTCGCTGTAATTTGTCCTTACTTATATTTATTTTTTTTATTTTATGTGCTGTTGCTTCTCGAATTGTTCCTTTACTGCTATTCTGTTACGTAGAGTTTACATACTAATACAGCCGCCGTGGACTGGCAGTTATCCACGATTGGGCAGCGTTGTCCACGCCTGCGTTTACCAGGTGATAAAAAATCATCAGCAAAATTTTAATTAATGAAGCACCGGGTTGTATATATAAATATGGAGGTATTCGTGTATTTGAGCGATAGGACAAGGTGTCTCATAGCGGCGAGGTGTTACAGCGCTACGGGTTGCTCCCATAGAAATAACAGTTAATCCGGATGGCTTGTCTTTTCCGCCCCATAGACGAACCATATCAACTTGATCAAACACGACGCTTGCGGAGCTTGTTCATTATCAGATCTCGTCAATGACACGTCTGTGGCGCCGACTTTTGTTATTCTAACCACTTTTGTTACAGGTCACCACTTTTGTTACCAAAATCGCCCACTTTTGTTACAGCTCACCACATTTTTTATCAGAAGTCGTCAACTTTTGTCACAAAAGTCAAATTGGGGACAAATGTGGCGAGTTGTAATAAAAGTGGGTTTAGTAATTTGCTGAACACTTATGTTACATTGGTTTTGTTTGCGCATTAAACTCGTTATCGTATTTTGCGGCTTCAGCCCTGGTACGGGTTATGTGACTGGTATCTTTGAGCAAGATTTATTTATTTATTATTTATTTATTGGTGTTTAAGGGCACATACTTATGCACAATGGCTAATCATGACCGTGGCAGATTTACGGGTGGAGGAAGCCGGATTACCCGGAGAGAACCTGCGAGCATCGACGAGCAACTATCAGCTCCACAACATTCAAACTCTGTTCAAGCTCCCTCAAGCAGGGTTACAACGGTTGAAGACATGTGCACCATCGACGTGCAGTACGCCTTAGTACACGGCGTCATCGTGCCCCCATGTAGGCAACCGGGACGATGTGCCTTGCCCAAGGACACAACGCGGGTCGTTCCGGACGGGGATCGAACTCGGGGCCTCCAGCATAGAAGTCCAACAGTCTACCACTGAGCCACCGCGCTCCCCTTTGAGCAAGAAACTTTATCTCCATTACATTCTAGGGTGCAAGGTGGAAACTTGTAACTAGTCATGTCGCATGTTTATGTCAGAAACGTCTTCATATAATGATAAGCCTGCTACTGCGAGATTCGTCAGATGGAGAGTCTGACAGGTACTCGCCGTTGCTTGGTGTTTCTCTCCGGGTTCCTCCGGATTCCACCACTCGTCACGACATATGGCATCATTGTTAACTCGTGGTGAGTGTCAACTGTTAACTCGTGGTGAGGGTCAAGGTGTTGTTTCAATTTCAAAACACTAATTTTTCTCGCGGAAAAATTATTAAATCAACTAAGAGAAGCTGTCACAATTCAACCCAAAAGCTCCCTGAAGCTGCGGAGCCCAATTATGATAGTTCGTCTCAGCAAATTAAAAATGAACATGATTCAGCTATTATAGCTGAGTCATTAACACTACAAAGGCATCCACTGTCGTGTGTGATAAACGATCAACTTTGTCTGACAAGGCGACTTTTGTAGCCCACTTTGAGAGGTATTATCCAAATTTAAGACTTGATATCTCGTTTACCACGTCATTGTGTGGTATGAGAATGTTGGATATTTCCCCAGTGCAGTGGACAGTTTCCCTAGAAGGACATTTCCCCAGATGACATTTCCTCACCATCACGATAGGCCAACATATGATATGATTTCTAAAGTATCATAACCCAATGTACAAGTCCTGTTACTACACAACCCAATGTACAAGTCCTGTCAATGTACAAGTCCTGTTACTACAGTACGAAAACAAACAAAAGATTAGACACCCCCCCCCCCCCACCTCAGCTATCCACCATTGGGGTCAGGCAGGGGTGTAATCTCTCACCGACACTATTTAAAATATCTATAGTTGACATAGCTAGTATATTTAATGAAAAGTGTAAGCCAGTTTCATTGGGTAACTGTTCATTCAATCATCTCTCATTTGCAGATGACCTAGTGTTGTTGTCCGAGTCCCCAGATGACATTCAATAATGCTTAAATAAATTAGATATCTACGCTCGGGAAACAGCCTGGGTGTAATATAGATAAAACAAAATTTGTTATATTTAGGGCACGTCAATCGACCGGAGTGCCCAATTTATATCTCGGATCTTTCGAGCTTCAGAAAACCGGCAACTATAATTATTTAGGATTGAATTTCTCACAAAATTGTAAACTACAGGATGCACAAAAAGAGTTGAGCATGAAAGCGCTTCGAGCACTTTATTCCCTAAATTCCCCATTTAACCACAAATACCGTCCCACAATACCCATATTTGCAAGTCTATTTGACAAATTAATTAAACCAAATCTACTATATGGTAGTGAGGTATGGGCAACAGAACTAGATTATAAAAACGAAAGCCGCTCCGCGTGTGAAAACGCTCACAAACAATTTTGTAAAATATTACTTAATGTAAATAAAAATGCCCCCAACTCTGCTGTGCGAGCCGAACTGGGAAGATATCCGTTATTCCTAGATGCCGTATTAAAGCAGACGAGATATCACTCCAAGTTGCTGTCTCAAGAGACTGATTCTCTACTTGGAACGGCGAATATAGAAGCAGATAAATATGTTTCAAATAAATTTCAAACTACATTACAAGAACTATTGGATGTACAAGATACCAATAGCTTTTGTTGGCAAAAAAAAAAAAAAAACACACACACAGAAATACATTATGGAGAAGGGGAAACTAAAATATGAGGAATATTTCTATGAAAGTATCCATGACGATAACAAAAAACAAGGTAAAAACAAGCTGAGAACATATCGTACAATTAAAAATGGGTATAGTTTAGAACCATATCTGGTACACACGGCACCCTGGGAGGCACAAACAATCTTCACTCGCCTTCGAATCAGTAACCACAATCTGATGATCGAAAAAGGAAGTCATACACAGCCCCCGCTTCCGGTCATTGAACGAAAATGCCCAAAGTGTGATTCGGAGGCGACTGAAGATGAATGTCATTTTTTTATGGAATGTGAGCACTATAGTCAGTTACGGGGGAACTCTTCAATGCGGGCGATTTATTGCAATAAAGTTCTATTCTAACCCACGAAACGTGAAATATTCGATGGAAGGTAGAAACGATTCCATTTATTCTTGACATACTACGAATACTTTTTTTTATTATTCAACTTAAGTGTCTTTTGTGACAAAAGCTAACGTTTTCTGACAGAAAAGTGGTGAGCTGTAACAAAAGTTGGCGATTTTGGTAACCAAAGTTATGACCTGCAACAACAGTGGGTAGAGTAACAAAAGTCGGTGCAACAAGTAGCACCGACTTTTGTTACATGTGCGTGTATTTCCGGATAACTTAAACTCCACGGGATTGCAGTGCTTCAAGAAACTGGACTTCTGGGCGGATGATCTTGAAAAAAGTCGTTCTCCGTGTCGTTTCCAGAGTGTATATAAATTTAAACCAATTTTAAAGTGATCTATCCTTCAGAGGCATGTCAGGTATACTAGAAAAACTTAGAAAATGGTGATATTTGGGACTTTGTCAACTCACATTTGAGACAAAAAGTTGACTTGAGCAGAATAACATTGTATCGAAACAGATGCACTTTCGCGATTTGTCTTCCAAATGACTGCAATGCCTACAAACATTTCCTGTTTTTTATGAACTCCCAGATGAATTATATGAGAATGAAGTGGAAACTGAAACCACCCACTGCGCTGTTTGTATAGAATGTTGTTTGTCACAATGATCTTCATTACAAATGTTACACAAATAACTACAGAGTGTCAGAATGCAGCGGAAAATTAAACGGTGTTTTTTGTTCTGCAGATTGTCGCATATCACTGCAATCTTT
The DNA here is from genome assembly GCA_031216915.1 of Pictodentalium vernedei. NCBI lineage: Eukaryota > Metazoa > Mollusca > Scaphopoda > Dentaliida > Dentaliidae > Pictodentalium > Pictodentalium vernedei. The sequence continues at coordinate 325,509,811 of CM062289.1, read as the reverse complement.
ATTGCACATGCTACACAAATAACAACGAAGAAGCATGTCGTCTGGACAAAGCAAATTAACCGAGTAGGTGGGAAGTAGCAGGTGCAAAAATCGGTTTCGTCAACTCTTTTACGAAACATATCGTTCCTTAACCCTTTGAACTCTAGTGAAATCTTCCATGCCAGTTCAATTAGAAGAGTCCATATTAATTATTTGGGGTAGACTAATCAATATTTTCAACGTCCAGCCTCGGAGCTGCACGTTGAAAATATTGATTGGTCCACCCCACACATTTACTGAACAGCCATCCTATTTAATGACGATATGACGTATCATGTTCCTGGCCGGAAAAGCGGCCGCTAAGGTTCAAAGAGTTAACAAGGCGCCACCTGCATTGGTAAAGTATTGCATCTGACAAGTTGTTCCACTCGGGGAGGGGGGGGGGGGGGGAATTATCTTACATATATTTTCTCCAAAACAGGAAGAAAACGCATAAACTAATATAAATCTGTATTGAGGAGAACAACATTCCATACACATGCGAATTGAGGAAGTTAGATTTTTGAAGCTGCACTAGATCACAAAAGTAATCAAATACTTCAATGTGTACACATGGTGAGATCACCGTCTTTGATAATACTAAATAATCCTTTACCTAACATGAAAAGCAGACGACACTTGCAAACAAAATTATTGAAAACTAATTTTTATCATTCTTGGCTTCAAAACATAGCTTATGACCCCTCTTTGGAACGAGCTTAACTTAAAAATGAAAATTGAATGGCAATTTTTGTGAATAACGCTGGTCGGTTTTGCAGTTAGGATGTGTAAAGGGTTAAGTCATTACATATAACTGATGTAATGCGTATAACAACGTCAAGCACGCTTGTAAAATAACTGTTTCCTGTCAACCGAAACGGGAATTCCTTTGACATTGATATTGTGTTCATTCCAGTGAACCACTCACGATAACATTAGTTTGCAAACAACAGAATAGTTCCTTGTTTAATTTATGAGTTGCTCACATTTTAGAGGGGAGAACCTTTGCCTTGCCCATAGACACGCTCCCATAAATTGCAACGAGGCAAATACTTACAAACTAAATAATTTCACAAAGATAATACAAAACTCATTCACAAAATATGAAACCTTTAACTTATGGTACCCGCACTTCAGCGTAAATCCCAAATTCGAGCTTCCAGCATTCAACCAGTTATTAAATAAAACAATTATTACTAGGTTCCATATCGGACCGAGTAGGGAAAGATATAAGCCCTGTGTAACTTCACATCAGCCACCGACCTCCGGTCTCGGGCTGATATGAATCTCCCTGAGGATGGTATCTCGACTGATATGAAACTAACCAAGTAATAACCTCTTTGTGCAGTCCAGGCCTGAAAATAAGCCGTCTGACATTTGCAGAATGAGGTCCCCAGAGGGTGAATTTGATGATGCTATCCCATACAGTGGTCCAATTTATCCTCTGGGCACCTCCTTTTGTTTAGTTTTGAGACCCTGGTTCAGATTGAGATTCACAGAGGATAAATTTAGTGATGCTACCCTGCTGTGCAGGGTAGCACAGCAGGGTAGCATCACGAAATTCACCCTCTAGGAACCTCATTTTGCAGATGATAGTCTGCTTATTTTCTGGCTTGGTGCAGTCCGACCGTCGTGGACTGGTAATTTTCTACGAGTGGCCAATATATCCACGGACGCAATAATATTATATTCCAAACATTAATTATAGAATAATCATCAAAAATTTAATTAATGAAGCACCGGGTACAACCCGGTGCTTAATTAAAATTCTGCTGGTATTGATTTTTATTACCTAGTAAAGGCATGCGTGGACATCATTGCCCACACGTGGATTACGACCAATCCACGGCGACTGCACTGTTTTCTCACCTGAGAACCGCGACAAATCAGCGGCCGGCCATAGTGTCATTATTATTATCCAAACGCTGTAAAGATCGCATATACAGTAGATTGTTATACACTGAATCTAGCGAACAATCTAGACAAGTAATAACAGGCTCGCAATAAATCTGACGCGATAACGTGTGTAAAACCAATACTCTGGCGTGCTGTTCTGTTAAGATTCAGTTCCTTCCGAGTTCACATGAACGATAGTCTAATGCGTGCTGTAAGTTAATGGATTATGACCGTTTATGTGTATTTTTCAACAACTGTTTCATTCCAAATTAAGACTATTAACTTTAGGGTATCATATGTAACAGTATCGCTAACTATCCATGTTTATCGATACGTACACCCGGTTCTGAACAGCCTAGCAACATTTCAAACCCGAAGTAACAACATGTAATGTTTGCACCTTTAAATAAACGGAAGTTGAAACCGTTGTATGAAACTCTGCATCTGATGAAGTTTGACCCTTTACCGAAAATGAAGATCGTATCCGACCATATTCATAAAAATCGTCCTTTATTTTATTCGTTCAGTTTTCTCTTTCATGAGATCCCCACGAGGTTTCAAACTTCCAAGGATTCGGTTCGAGTCGCGCCGATTCGAGAATTTTAGATATGTTCTCAAAATCCTGCCAATCATCTCTTCTTGAACACGTCTTCGAACATCGGGTATCCTTTATTGTTAAAAAAGGTTCCATTGCCGACATTCTGTTCCGGAATACTCCGCTTTTTTATTAATTCGGCGTTGCATACAATATTTGAGTGGAGACTGATAACATTTATGTTTGAAAGAAAGGGCAATGGGGAGAGATTCGATTCGAGGTTTGATTCGATTCAAACTCCCTGTCTGATTCGATTCGGCATTCGAAAGTTTAGTGCCCTAGCCTCCAGATAACCAGCTTTTGGTCCCCTCAAAGAAACGAGGTCGTCGAATGCGTCCCAATGATGATTTATAAGCTGTGTGTTCGAAGGAAAAGGTGAAACGTTTCAGTTATCTGAAGAAATGTTTCTGAAAGGTTGTCTTTTAAACGCGGTTTAAAATGTCTTTATTACTTTCCAAAGTGTGATTTACTGGGATTTCCGGGTTTGATTATAAACGATAACTTCACAAGTGAATTATACAATCAACAATTGTGTCATGTATCTGAGCGCGCAAACGAAGACGCTTTGCCGTCGGTGTAATGGGGACTTCATTGTTTTTGTGTTTTTAACTCTTTACCTTACATGAAAAGTAGACGACACTAGCAAAAAAATTCTTGAATAACTAATTTTTTTGTCTCAAAAACATAGGTTATGACCCCTCATTGGAACGAGCTCAATGAGCTCGTTCCAATGAGTGGTCATGACCTATATTTTAGAGACCCAAAAAAAATTGGCGATTTTAGAGGATAGCGTTGGCCGGTTTTTTCCGTTACGCAAGGTAAAGGGTTAATAATGAAAAGTAATAAACAGAGTAATCGCTTGACTGGAGTGGTTACGTGAAATAATTCTTTCGAGGCGAGTTTGTACAGCTTCCCTCACCTCTCATGAATTATTTCACGTAACCAGTTCAGTCAAACGATTACTCTCTATGTAGTATCATATTCCAAACATTTTTCTTCAAAAATATGGCATTTAAAACCCTTTACCTAACGTAACGGCCAAAACCGGCCAGCGCTATTCTCAAAAATCGCCAATTAATTTTCATTATATTTTTCATTTTTTGTCTCAAAAACATAGGTTATGACCCCTCGTTGGAACGAGCTTGTTCTAACGAGGAGTCATAACCTATGTTTTTGAGACAAAAAATGAAAAAAATAGTTATTCAAGAATTATTTTTGCAAGTGTCGTCTGCTTTTCAGGTTAGGTAAAGGGTTAATTACACTTATTGAAATAGAGAAAAGGAGACGTACGAGATATCATCAAACGATTCGCTTTTGGGTGATGAGAGAAGAGAACGGGCAGAGGGAGGGAGTATACCAAGGGGAGCATAGTTGTTATGGGGGTTTTCTCATCCGAGAAGCTCTACTAATCAGCGTCTGGCCGAAGTGTACAGTACTGCCGCCGTGGACTGGCCACCTTCAACGTGGTGGGCAATATTTCCACGGACGCAATAATATTAGATTGCAATACTAATTATTGGGATAATCATCAAAATTGTGTTTAATGAAGCACCGGGTACAACCGGGTACAACCCGGTGCTTCATTGTTTAAAATTTTGATTAAAATGTTTTTTATTACCTGGTAAAAGCATGGGTGAACATAACTGCCCATGCGTGGATTACGACCAGTCCATGTCCACTGTACTGTAATTACATACTGATTCACTGTCTAATTGTTGATCAATGTTCGAATAAGATGGAATACCATATAAAATATTTGACTCGCTATTTCCAACTCCACGAGTAATAATGAATTATCTGATTCATTTAATTTCCTCTTTTTTCAATGCTGACAATTTTCATCACTGGAAGTGATTTAAAGTTAGCTGTCCTTAATTTTCTAAAGTCATCAGTAAATTTAACACTAAATGTGCGGAAATTTCCTATAAAAATGAAATTTCGAAATTGTATCATCCATGTGGGCATCATTTCACTAACTTCAGGCATTTTCCTGTACAGTAGTATAAAAAATACAGAAGCTGGCGTTTTGCATTTTTTCTCAACAGTTTGAAAGTTTTGACTATTATTCTCTGGGTAAAACCATTTAAAAATAAAATGAGAAAACGGCTCTTTCACCATCTTCTGATATTCTGTAACTTTTTTTTTATGTTTATAATATCAACTGCGTGAGAGTCGTAACATATAATGCAGTCATTGTCCTTTCCATTAATATGAATATCTAGGAGGTACGATTTGTTAATTTTTTTTCTAGGAAAAATAAAACTGGTAATCCTTTACAATAGCGGGTTTTGTTTTTTTTTTTGCGAAATTAGGCAATTTTTTCTCGCTTCTTTTTGCTTTTTTCCGTTTTAAAACACTTTTCCAACAGAAGCGCATATTTTTTTGATTGAAATGTTAATATTTTATTAAAAATTACACTATTTTATTGCGCCGTTGAAAATCAGTTGACTCGAAGTCGCCATTGCGGTTGGTTTGTTCTTTCTCACTGGTCGGGAGTAAGTGGGTGTGCTCGTATGAAAGTGTAATATACGCCCTGGGTGGAATACGGGAGAAATCAGTGAAAGATTCGTTTTTAAGGTAAGTAAAAATTAGTAAATTAGTGAATAACTTTTATATCAATCTAGTATCACTGTGGTCAGTATTAGCTGAGGTCAAGGTTAGGGTACCCTAAATCGTTAGGGTCAGTAGTAGCTGGGGCCAGGTTAGGGTATCCTAACCCAAGCCCCGCTGCTACTGACCCTATGTTGATGTCGCCTCAAATCTTGTTGCACGTACATTGATGCCTCCATCGCTTTGAAGAAGACACATAGAGGGCGCTGACGCTGAAACGAAATTGAGCTGACGACTCCATTCGAAAACGCTACACCCAGTGTATTTTAAAGTGCATTTTTTATTAAATTTCTTGCCCCGGAATCAAATATTTTTCTATTAATTTGTTGGAAAAGTGTTCTAAAACGGAAAGAACCCAAAAGAAGCGAGAAAAATTTTTCTAATTTCGCAAAAAATCCAAAACCCGCTATTGTAAAGGATTACCATAAAACTTTGCAAATTACTCTAAAACACATTCGCTAAACAAAGAGCCAATGTGAACAGTTACTTATTTTCTTCTATCTGGCTTGCCATAAAAAATCTAAGTTTGTTTGTATCTTTTAATAAACGAAAACAACAGACAGCTCCGAGAGCTGTCTATTATTTTCGTTTATTGAAAGTAACAAAAAAACCCTTCCCTTTATTTTCTTCTGATGTCATAGGTGGTTTTTCAATTACATGCTTCTTAATTGGAACTTCCTCGCCCATATAATAATATTAGGGGAGATTAGTTTATCGAAAGTCGACTTTCATGACGACATATGCCAGGGATGATTTGACTTTCATGTGCAGTGTTTTTTTTTTAAATTCCCAATGTCATAAAATAAACAAATTATTCACCGTAGTTCGTCAATTTTCGTTGTTATAATTCGTTTCTTCGGCGATACCTTATCAACACTGCGGCCAACGGTATATTCGATTTGACCTGGCTGATCTGGGCTCGTTAACTCGGCGAAATACGACCATACAGAACAATTTATTTATTTATTGGGGTTTAACGACATTTTCGACAGCCAGGTTCATCTTGTATCGGACATTTTTACGAGTGGAGGATACCGGAGTACCCGGACAGACCAACCGAGCAACGGCGAGCAACTGTCAGACTCCCCAACGTACTAACTCCACACAAGCAGGGTTAGCATTGATTGAAGATAAGTGCGCCATCGACGTGCAGTACGCCTTTGTACACAACGCCACCGTGCCTCCACGTGGGCAGTTTGGATTAAGTGTCTTGCCCAAGGACACAACGCGGTTGCCGTAGGTGGGACTAGAACCGAGGACCTCTCAGCTTGCAGCCTGCATCTCCACCTTCTGACTCATCCAGAACAATTGTCTGTTGTAATAATATATAAACGAACTGATACATTATCGCCCCAAAGTTCAAAATTTCCAATTCTTCAACTTTACCGTATATTCGGTACTCTGATCACAAAAGTGGTGTTTTTATCTATCAGTTTCGTGTCGCGATACGTGTACACCATGGTTGGAAATTCGATGAATATTGCGAAATGAAGATCAAAGCAAGAAAAACCTAATGAGAATAGCATCTCAGAATCAATGTTCTCACATGTCTTTTCCTGTCGGCGGGATTCTATAGTGCTGCAGTCGCGATCCTGTCGAGATCATCTGTGTGCTTTTCAGAACACAGAACCTACTGTACATGCATATTATCTGGGAATTTGTTTGTACTTGTCACAAGTCGATCTAAGAAACGCCTGAGCATTGTGGCCACTCTGTTATAAAGACAAAGCCTCAACCTTTCACGCTAGAAAGAGTTCTGCATTTTACCCAGCATGCAATTTAACCCTTTACCTAACCTGAAAAGCAGACGACACTTGCAAAAAAAAAAAAAAAAAAATTCTTGAATAACTATTTTTTTTCATTTTTTTTCTCAAAAACATAGGTTATGACCCCTCGTTTGAACGAGCCCGACGAGCTCGTTCCAACAAGGGGTCATAACCTATGTTTTTGAGACAAAAAAATGAAAAAATAATGAAAATTAATTGGCGATTTTTGAGATTGGCGCTGGCCGGTTTTGACCGTTACGTTAGGTAAAGGGTTAAACACATTGTGATCTGTATAATAACGATTTGTCGGGGATCTATGTCAGCAATCAACGACAGTGAGTGCCATACCTTCTCGTGATTATAATTTTAACAGACCGACTACTGATCGAGAGGTATTGAATTCGAATATGGAAAAAATCCAAAAGCAAAATGATTTCCCAACAATCCCCATTAGCAATTTGTGTGTATGAAAGGAATGGGCGAGGTTTTGTGAAGTCTCAACCCCAAATAACCGCATGTAAATTCTCAGGTTGGTTAGTGTACTCTGTATCTCCGATCAAGCGTTCTTCGGGTGCTATTTCTAAAACATTGGTAGTATCAGTATGGGATTGGAAAAAACACATACATCGTTTCAATAGTACCCCACTTCCAGAATCGTCCCAAAATTGAATGTTACGGCCTGCGAAAGAAAACTTTCTAAGTCACTGTTTCAAATGCAAGACTAAGGGTGTCACGGTTACTGATTTTTGTAAACGATTAATCAGACGAGAGAATCGATTACAACAATCGCCTAATCGTACTCAGCTGACACCCTTAAATGTATTAACCCTTTGAACTCCTAAGACCGATTTTCGGCGTAATTTCGTCCCATTTTTGTCTTATTATAAGAGATCTATACACGGGGCATTGATGACGCTGCAGACTGCAGTTTATTATTTTATCCTCCCTGTATATTGATATTGGACTGACCCATCTCAATGTGCCGTTCGCGCCACGTTTCTGCCTGTTTATCTGTTGTTTACAATGATGTAAAACTCTGCCCCATCTTTCTCTAGAAATAGTCAAGAGTGAGAGGGGAAGAGAGAGAGAGAGAGAGAGAGAGAGAGAGAGAGAGAGAGAGAGAGAGAGAGAGAGAGAGAGAGAGAGAGAGAGAGAGTTTAACACATTACCTATACAAACGTCAGTGCAGTCATTGCACATCATTAGCAGAATGAAGATTCACACACTTTCTACTCTTAGTTATATTACAGTAGAATCCTCTTAATTGAATATCCATTTTGCGAGTGAAAATTATTCAGTTAACAGGAGTATACAATTAACAGGGATTTGGTCAGTTTCTTGTGTTCTGGAGGTAAAATGAGCATTTATTCTATTATATCTTGTTTGACAGAGCTCATAGAGCTCTGTCAAACAAGATATAATAGAATAAATTACTATACTGATTTATTCTATTATATCTTGTTTGACAGAGCTCATAGAGCTCTGTCAAACAAGATATAATAGAATATATTACTGTATTGGATGTAGTGGGGCCAAAAAGGTTAATAAATAAGGGGAATTTGGTGCGTGTCACAGTAATTTTTTCAACATATTACAAAAATTTATATACAATTAACAGTTTACTCTACAACCGATATGCAATTAACAGAGGAAATTTGTACTGAAGGTATGGTAAATGGTTTTGTGTTTGAAAATTATATTCAATTAACAGGGATATACAATTAAAAGATATCCAATTAAGTGGGATCCACTGTATAGGATTGAGGATTCCTTCGTTCCCTCGTTTGGCTAGTCTCCACAATAGCATTTAAATTAAAGTCGTGAATGATGCATATTTTGGGTTTTACCAAATTTTTCCATCTAATTTGTTAAATATGTTACTAATAATTGTGCAATTTATCAATATAGAGATGTGTTCAGTTTCTAAGCATTTCATGGGAGATACAGTTTACCGATTATTCGGATGTGGAAAATACTAATCGATTTTACCGTGAACGATCGATACTCAATTAATCGAATATTCGTGACAGGTCTTTGCAAGACATTACTGCACTGATGTTTCACCCAGCGCGGTGTCATTGGTACTGCTCACGTGTTTCCATTGACAGCGTGATACTGTACAATTGGTCAATGATGTTCATAAATTCCAGATAAATGCAACGTATTGAGCAATTTGATTTAAGTTAAAACATTGTAAATGTAGTACGCATTAGCAAACGGAACCAATTCCAGTCATGTTTCTCCAATTACACATCGGAACAAATTAGTAATTTTGAGAGAACAGTAAATCGGACGCCAAACACCAGTAAACCCCAGAGAACGTTGTTACAGTCGTCAAAGAGTAAAAGGAACAAATATCAATTATAGAAACAATTTCTGCTTTATATAAAAAAATCGATATTCAATGGAAACCCTGTCTCCAAATTGAATGTTTAGTTTCAGTACTATTGAGTGATGTAAATTGTCGGCATTGTTATAAAGATGACAGCCGACAGGATGAGCGACAGGGACGTGGCGACAGGGGGTTTGCGGGGTGGGTTGTCCCCCTCCCAATCTTGACCAAAATTATCTATAGTTGGAAAATCGGAGGGGAAGTCATGAGTAGTTGGAAATTCCATGAATTTTAACGCATCTTTTGTGATGCTGATGTCTCCTTTACTCCCCAAAATCCCAACTCGGTTTAAAATCGGCAAAAATTCTAACTTTCTATTTACGACTACAGTGTACGCAATATCGAGCTTCATAAGTGTGCATGATATCAATCGGTACGAGATTTCTTTAGTTCGTTTACTTATCGTAATAAAAAAAATCCTCGAAATGCACTTCAAGAAAATCACATCATGTAAAATCGTTATCCTGAGTTAATTCCATCATTCGCAGTTACAAAATGATGAAACATCGCAAATGGATCATTCCTGCATAAGATCTGGTTTAATGTTAGGAGAGTGTGAATTGCTGAAAGTTCTAAGCGTGAGCATTTGTTTAGCACAAATTCAGTTCCGAGAATAATACCAAATAATAATAACCTGATAATTCTATCATAAATGTGTTGGCATTTCAGTTACTAGAATCAATTTCATGCCTCCATTCATGGTTTCATTTTCAACATTTTCTCGGTAGTGAATTTCCAACTAGGGGGAGGGACTGGGGATCTCCCCCTCAAGGTCCCTCCCCCTAGTTGGAAATTCACTACCCAGCACCCCCAATCGGAAACCTATAGCCACGTCCCTGAATAGCGGACCCCACTGCAATAACAGGCCTGGAAATAGAGAATCTATATCGTAACCTGCTATTTACGTTATATAACATGGTAATCTTTTGGAAAAAGGTGTTGTAATGTTTTGCCGTTTCTCTGTTTTTACTCCGCCAGTCATGTTGTTTAAAGCTTTACAGAATTTCCACCAAAATGAATAGCAACCACTGGGGGAGCGGCTGTTCAGTAGGTAGAGATGCCGGCCGCAAGCCGAGAGGTCCTCAGTTCGAATCCCACCTGGGGCAAGACACTCCACCCCCCCCCCCATTGCCCACGTGTGGGGGGGGGGGGGGGCGGTCGCGTTGTGTACTAAGGCGAACTGCACGTCGATGGTGCACTTGTCTTCAACCAATGATAACCCTGCTTGTGTGGAGTTAGTATGTTGGGGAGCCTGACAGTTACTCGTCGTTGCTCGGTGGTTCTCTTCGGATACTCCGGATGGAGCGCGTTCCAAGGAGGGGTTATACATGGTTTTGTTAAATGTTTTTGAAATTAAAAAAAAAAAAAAAAACAATAATTAAAATCATAAATTTTGATATCGTCTACGTTGGGTAAAGGGCTAAGCGTTGATCAAATACTTGGTCTTGTGTCACACCACAGTCGGTCATACAAATGGAGGACTGAAGTAACCGATTCGGGCTTCGTGGTGGTCGGGGGCAGCATCACCACTTATGAGTACAGGCAAAGTACATGTTGATTAACCCTTTACCCAACGCAGACGATATCAAAATTTATTATTTTAAATATAATTTTTTTAAATTTTTCAAAAAAATTCAACAAAACCATATCATGTGACCCCTCGTTGGAACGAGCTCGACGAGCTCGTTCCAACGAGGGGTCACACGATTTGGTTTTGTTGAAATTTTTTGAAAAATATTTTTTCAACTGCTGAATTTGCATATTACGCGGGCGATTCGTTAGGTAAAGGGGTAAATTAGATGTTACGTCTCGACCAGTACATGTATAATTTATTAAGTCACCAATAAGTGCAGGAGAATGCTTCTCATAGCATTGATTTAAAAACAAATTCCGGGAGGAGGGCCCCTCCCTCCCCCAGATCTCCCACTTATCGCTTCGTACCTTCGGCGCTCGCAGTGCCCGTAATGCCCGTTCTACACATTGCCCCCGGGCCCGTCCTCGCTCTCGGCGGCGCTGATTCCACTGTACGTCACGTTGGGAATAAATTACCAATAAAACACTTATGGAGTAGAGTTTCTACCCAGACGATATAACAGTTGATCCCTGAGGTAAAGCACAGTTTTAGTCAATGGACGTCCTGGTTTTACCCGGGGGTTCATGGGTTGAAACTCTGCTTGTCGCTCTAATGCTTTTTCCAAGACAATGCGTTTTTGTCTGGGTGCAATTCAACTCCACGAGTGATTTAGTGTAGCAAGAAACGTGGTAGGCCAAGCGACCCGTATATCGTGTACACATGTCCACTAGAATAGCTATCAGGGACAGCAGACTTTGTTTCCAGTTCCATTTATCAGATATAAGAATTTTCGGAAACTCGAACAAACGTATATTTTAGGTTAATTTCCTGTGCTTTTTGTTGAAAAAACTGTACACTGAAATAACCTGTTACCAAACCGCTATTGACGTGTGTTGTGTTGTAGTTCACACGAACGGAACGGCCGCGCGGATCTCTTATCGCAAATTACAATATTGTATATCAGAATGGGCGAAGATTGTGAAATGCCTTCTAAATTCGGTCTATCACATCTGTGTTACAACCGATAATTGAAATGGGAAATGGACTCTAAAGTGGACATTATCTAGAGAGCATCAGGTTAATGCGTGCGGTAATTGTCCAATATGGGTGGTAATGTGCCGTAAAAATAAAGATTATCCAAATGGACCAAAAATGACACACGTGGGAAGCTGATGTGTATCATTGAAATGCAGCATTGATACAATCTCATACCATGGACTAATACAATGTCTTGCTGGGCATTCGTTATACAACAGTTTTTCTCCGATCCTAAAGATTTACGTAAAAATGTAGCAACCATGGGATGTCTTACAATTTCTTAAGTGCCCGTGAACGTGTTTACGAAGCGTAATTGCGAAGTCAATAGTGGGAGGTGTGGGCACCGTGGAGCCTTCCGATTTGGTGTAGCCACTCTGAATAAAAAATCTTGCGATATGTCGAGAAATTACCTTGACAATCTTCGAATACCCCATGTTTACAGACCCATTTGCCTCAGTACTTATAATACGAGAGTGGTGGCCGAGTGGATAAGTGCGCTGGTCTCTCATGCCAGAGGTCCCGGGATCGATCCCCGGTCGGGGAAAGTTCTCGAGGTGTCCGAACACTCTCTGTCAGCATCAATTGTGGGGTTGATGCTGTCACAGCGTATCGTCCTATCGGATGGGGACGTAAAATGGCTGTCCACTGTGCGGAGAGAGACACACTCCGTGCAGGCTAAAGATCCCTTCGTAGTATTCGAGAAGAGCTAGGCCACGAAGTTGCCGCTATGAAGGTCATCCCACACACCTACGCCATTGGGCCAAGGAGAGGCGTTAATATAAGTTGCATAACTTGTTCGCCAATCCTTGTAAAACAAATAAGATTAAATAAAAAAAATAAAAAAGTACTTATAATATAAGCAAACAAGATATAATAGAATAAAAGCTCAGCTTATCACTAGAATGCAGGAAAATGACCGAATCTTTTTAACTGAATACGCCTGTTAATTGTTTATTTTTTTCTGGCAAAGTACTTATTCAATTAACAGTTAACTATTCTTCTACACACCACGGGTGCTGTATTTCATTTTACTGTTGAGGAAAGTGTATCGCAGGAAGAAAAAAACTATAATTTTTTAAGCGACGGTTTACTTTGGGGTTCAACGACACTTTCAACAGCCAGGTGCAAGAATGCCGCGAGTAATGATCTGTTTATCATATGCCGTTATGAAAATTCAACTTTCACGCGAGCAATTAATATGAGGGTAAATAGCGTGCAATTGTAGATAGAACTACATTTATTTTCAAACAGACAACACTTATAAAATTATGGGGACTTCCCCCAAAAATAGCATTTCAAAGTTTCGAAAGCTGACAGCAGTCAGCACATCATTCTTCTTCATCAGAGTCAGATTCACGCATTAAAAAAGGAATAAATAAGAAAACAAAGCTATTTTATTATGATTAATCAGGGTTAGTATATATATATAATTGGTTAAGAACAATATTAGAAATTCAAGTTATTCGATAGTTTATTTACACAAATGAAGCGAACCTGGAAACGGCCGATTGACGTTCCCCAGTGCCGTCCTCGTTTTGAGACAACCATCTGATACGGAATCGGAAAATCACTCAGTGTGATCCGGTGATCAGGATTCGATGGGTGAAAAATACGGCGTATCATTGATAAGTATATAATAAAAGCTGGTATGAAGTACTTATCTTCATATAACGGGATTGCTGGAAATGCAAGGAAAAGATAACGTCCGGTCAATCGACATGATAACTCCTCCCATCGATGACGTCACAGCTGTTATGCTACCAGCGTAGTCACAGCGTAACATCGTTCACATCATAAAACATCATGACGAAAGCCTGGCTCAAAAAACTCGTAACACGGTGCCAATTGTCCAATAGCAACACTTGTTTTTACAGCTGAAACGGTTAACCGATTAATTAATTAATCAAGGATCAACATCTTGATCGATCCAAAAAGTAATTGATCGATTAATCGTTACTTTTGAACTACTACTATATTATATGGGTTAAAAAACAGAACAAACTTGCTCCAAAACAGGCAAACATTGTCACACTGACTCACATCAAATATATGAGACAGAGTAAAGCATGCGAGTTACTTGCCGACATACTTATTTACTGGCATGCTCATCATGCTGGAAATGGTCATTCTTAATCCTTAACCCACTGCGGGTAGCAGACGATACTTGCAAAATAAATTCAAGAATTACTAAAAATGTTCAATTTTTGTCTCAAAAACATAGCTTATGACCACCCATTGGAACGAGCTCAACGAGCTCGTTCCAATGAGAGGTCATAAGCTATGTTTTTGAGACAAAAATTGAAAACATAATAAATTTGAATAGAGGTTTTTGTATACAGTCCTCGTCGGTTTTGTTTGTTACGTGGAGTAAAGGGTTCATGCTGTAAATCATCAAAGGTATACAGTTATTCAGATATCTATTTGGACAAGTGATTAAACGGTTAACCAATGTTAATTCACGTGATTAATCGATGAAGAAAACCCCTTAACCGTTTCAGCTCTACTTGTTATCTGTCTATAATAACCCAAATATTTTGTAAATATGCCATTTGCATCACAGCGAAAAATGGCCACGTCAGAAACATATTCATTTTTCTCTTGACATCAAATAAATTCTTTAAAAAGCGATCGGCGATTACTTTGCGTCGGAAAATTGCAAAATTTCGAGGCGTTCTTTTTTCTGCTGAGACTTGTTTATATTGATAACAACAATCGCACTTCCCCATAAGATGGCGGCAGATGAAACTCATTTCTTTATTTAGCCTATTAGCGTTCCAAAAATCGAGTTGTATAAAGATCAGTGATATTGAGCCATCGCGGTCAAAGTACTTTTTTCAGAACTTTAAAGATAGCTTATAATCTGGTTTATGAAAGACTCTGCTGCACCGAGGCGTTCATGTCCTTCACCTGAGAGGTGTTGCTAAAGTACGGCGAACAGAAACAAAGAGCGTCGAAGTCCGGCGCGTCTTGAAAAGAAAACAGTGAATAAATTCAATAAAAATTGATTACATTTTTACTTTGTGTGTAAACTTTGATAAGATTTAACAAATTACTTGGTGTACACGGAGTTTTAAAAGCGAGTTCTTTCAGCTGAATTGCATACTCGTCAGTCTTCTCCTGGTCAATTAATTCAATCAGTGTCGCATTCTCTCGTTGTGGGGGATTATCAGTACTTGGTGCCATTATTTACATTCATACTAAGCACTAACAATCTTAACCCAACTTAGACACAATGTTTATTACAATTCAAAATAAATTACAGGGTGTCGTCTCGTTATGCCGATGTGCTTAAATAAACATACCGAGATCGGGATTAGTGAAAGGTGCTAATTACTTTTACTGGTCACTTTTACCCAGGATTTTAGATGAGAAAAAAATACTTCTACTGGTCACTTTTACCCAGGATTTTAGATGAGAAAAAATTACAAAAAAATTACAAATAACGAACATTAAACATTGCATGAAACATGGGCATTAACTAAATACTCTCAAAAAGGACTGGCCTTGGCCACGGCATCTAAAAATTGTAAAATGTTCATTCTACTTTCTCTGTATTCTCTTTGGTAATGCCGGATGAAATGTTCAATTTTTCTGTACTTTTTTCGTCGTGGGCAAACTTTACCACCGGCACGGAGTTGAAGTATTGTTGCTTCTGTGTAAGCCTGTTCCTGTTGAATAAAACTCACAACAGAGTACAAATTTGGATTACTTCCGTTGATTATTTTCTTCAATTTAGAATGCCACCCCTCCACGTGGTTTGTTGTTCTTGGGCCATTTGTCTCAGAATGATTCCATATATTTTGATTAACTCCTTCAACCCAGAATGAAGTTACATAGTCTGTGAACTTTACCACTCGCTGTTCAACATCCCTAGTATTTAATTCTTCTTCCCATGCACTCAGTACTTCAAACCAAGCATCGCTGGCTTCTGGCACTGCCACAAATGGAAGAGCTATGGCTCGTCGAACTAATGTTCTGACTGCTGTGTCGTCTTTGTATTCATTTCTAAGGCTGCACTTGTCTGATGCAAAGAAATAAACCGCTTGACTGTAGTGGAAGTAACATCCCTCTACCGTTGTTGTTGGAAAGATGAGCTGCGCAGCATTCTGAGCAGCAATCTCAAAATCCATAAAAATCTGAGAAGGCTGGAGGGTCACACCTGCATCTTGACATTTATTTGAGATAAGTTCAAAGAATCTAACGTAAGTTGACTGCTGCTTGTCTGCTAGAAATCCATACACAAGTGGGAACATTTTATTGTCAACAAAAGCATGCACTGAATATAACTGGAAGAAGAGTTTAGGCGACTTCTCAAATGTTCCATCACAATATAATGCTGCATGCCGCTTCACTGAGTAGTTGAAGATTTGCTGTGGTCGCAAAGATCATTATTTTCTTTTCTTCGCCATCAGAAGCAAGAAGAAAGTTGTCCCCTGCTGTTGTTTTCTGGAACATTTCTGGTAGAAGTATATCAGAATGAGATTTTGGAAGAGCTGGCCTTGTTTTTGCTCGGGATCGGTAAAGAGCTGATCGTACACTGTAGAAAGTTGGAATTTTAGCAATGATCACTGGGTCAGTTTCATCTCCTAAGATCCAACTAAGTCCTGGTAGATAGATGATACAGATTTAGAATCACGACGAATTGTTTTCTTCAGATCTGCTAACACGGCATCTGCACAGATTTTTGGTAAGTCCGGAAGATGATTATGTGTGCCCATAGGCGAACTAATAATGTCATCTCTTGTGTTTATTGTGGCTCCGCAAGCGCGTTCACAACACACCCAGTGGATATTTGGTGGCTTCTGTGACTTTATTCGGAACTTAAAGTCATTGTAAACTAGATTTCTGCCTCCTCTGTTATTAGGAATGAACATAACTGAAACTTGTTGACTTGTCATGACTGCGAGAACTATGTATGAGAGGGACTATGGAGATGTTCCTTTTTAAACCTTTTCCATGATCCCTGTTCACCCTGACGGGTATTAACGTCCCGTATTCAACAATATGGAGATGTTCTTTTTTAAACCGCCTCCATGACCCCTGTTCACCCTGACATGTATTCACATCCCGTATTCACTAAGAAAAAAAAACCGACTAAAATTCTGGGTAAAAGTGTAAAAGTAATTAGCACCTCTCACTAATCTCGATCTCGGTATGTTTATTTGAGCCCATCGGCATAACGAGACTAAACCAATTACAGAACTATTTTTTTTAATTTAATTTATTGATTAGTTCTTTTGGAACGCGCAGGACTTCGCCGCTCTTTGTCAGTCTTCGTCGGACTTCTTTTAGTATTAGTGGTTCCGCTCCTGAGCTTCTAATATCGTTCGTAGATGATATATACCACTTTGGCTTTATCGTCCACCGAGTGCATTAAGACGCCATCCGCAATGGCGCCTTGATGCCCTCAAGAAACTATATATCCTCTGAGCCCAAGTTGGTCGGAGTGAGGCAGTGTCTCACAAAAAACTGATCATGCCAAGGTATTGGGCTAAGACTACGAATGATAGTTTTAGTACGTAGTATTATTGCAGATTATTTTTTTTTTCGGTGTGACGCAAGAACAAACTGATGTCAACAGATTCCAGTAACACGTATAAAAATCATTTCTGAACGAAATGAAAATCAAATTAATATAAGATCTCCAGTCTGTGGTATTGGTTTCTACATGAACATCGATACCCTGTTGTTGACGTGTTGTGTTCACAATAGTCTCCCGGCTGGATACTGAAAAATGCTGATACTCTCAAACGTTGCTTTTTAGAGATTCCCACCCATTTTAAAACAATCTACCATGCTTACTTCAAATCGTCTGAAACTCGTGATCCGCGGTTGCATAGAAGTAATAATAATAACTCTTTGGCCAGCCGCTGATTTGTCGCGGTCCTCATAAGAGAAGGCCATCATTCCCCCTGCACCCCACCCCCTCTTCCCCTCCTCTCCTCCCAGCATTCAGATATAAACTGCTTAATAGTGTCCCTCACTTCCTCTTTTTCAATTTCTTCAATAAGCATTCCTACCCTCTCCCTCGTGTCCCCCTTCAGCCATCTATCCTTTGTTTCTTCACCCCACTTCTGCATTATTCTTCCAGTAAATTTTATTCTATGAGGTATATACTGTGGGCATTCCAAGAGAAAATGTTCCAGGGTCTCCACTACTCCAGAGTGGCACATTTGGCATCCCTTTTCCCCATCTCTCCCAATTTTTCCCCGAAGCTCCAGTGATCTTGATCTCAGTTTGAACAGCAGTGACCCTCCAAAGGTGCCATCTAGGTACTTCTCAAAAGCTGGCTTTTCTTTATATTGTAACCCCTGCAGTGATCTTTTCACGCTAACCCCTGCTCGCCAGTTTCGATTGCAATCTTCCATGACTCTCTCTTTGACAAACCTTTTGCCTTCTTTCATTCCTACTTCTATGTTTGTGACCTCTATAGAGTAATTGTCCATTAGTTCCCTCACATGTTTTGACCACCCCGTTTCTATATTAGAATTCCAAATGGTATCGAGCATCAATTTGCACCACCGGTTGTCAGGCAGGTTTCTCAAGTAGTTAAAGTAACACAGTTTTCCCAAATCTACCCTGTCCTTGATTTTCATCCACCCAAGCTCCCCCCTTACTGCTTCCAAAGCTGCAGCATTACTCGACCCTGTTATCCATCTGCCGGCATCATTTTGAGTATTTTCCAACTTCTTAGTAACGGTTTGGTTTAATGGAATCACGTCCGTGCCATACGTTATACTTGGTAAACCCACCCTCTCCCACAGTGTTTTCCCCACAAAGACCTTGTTGAAACTATTTTTCCCTAAAAGTTTTAGTTGGTTCAGAATTCTTTTCCCCTTCAGAATCAGTTTGGCTGAGTAATTTCTGTACACCCCTCTTCCCGTTATATTTATGCTTACCCCTAGATACTCATACTCTCCCGTTTCTCCTACAGTGATTTGTTTGCTTTCCCCTTCGGGGATTGAGAACTCCCCCACTCTCCATCTCTTCGTCATATCTACCTTGCGTCCAACGGGTATTACCTTGCTTTTATTTTCATTTAGTTCGAGCCGCCAAGTGTTCCCATATCTACCAACAATTTCCAGCAGTTTCTCTAGCCCCTGTTCAGTTCTAGACATTAACACCATGTCGTCCGCAAAGAATAAGCCTGGTATCTTTATGTCTCCAACATTTACCCCCTCCGCACTCTGAATTAGTTCGTCCCCTAAATCTTTAACATACAATGCAAACAAAATCGGTGAAAAGATACACCCCTGCTTGAGGCCTATATCCATAGGGACTCGTTTTGTAGTGATACTCCCTAGACTGAGTTGGCTTTGCACATCTGTATACAGTGCTTTCATGATTCCCACAAAGTCACCCCCCAGTCCGATGCCCTCGAGCTTCCGCCACATACCTTCCCTCCACACTCGGTCGTACGCTTTTTTCACATCTAGAAATGCCAGAAACATCTTTTTCTTTTCAGCCTTTGTTGATTCTATCAGTTGGGTGAGTGTAAATAGGTGATCAGTGACTCTTCGTCCTTTCCTGAAACCATTTTGAATTTCTCCTAAAAAACCTTTCTCTTCTATAACTTCCTCTAGTCTACCGTATATGACCTTACAGAATACTTTTCCGATGTTACTACTAACTGATATCCCCCTATAGTTATCTAGAACTTCCTTATCCCCCTTTTTGTGTATGAACGACACCTTACTTTCCCTCCACTCTCTGGGGACCTCTTGCTTTCGCAGAGCCAGGTTGAAAAGGTTTGTCAGGACTTCAATAAGTGCCTCCCCTCCATTTTTGAGGAATTCGTTCGGAATTTCATCAGTCCCTCCCGCTTTACCATTTTTTAATTTCGAGACCACGTTCCGCACTTCTTCTGCCGTTATTTCGCTACATACACGATTGGATAGGTTCTCCTCCACCAGTGTATTTCTTTTTGGTGGGGACCCACTGCCCCATCGCCTATCGTTTATCTTTTCCCAGTGCTTGACTAACTCTGAAGCGATAGGGCCTTTATCTTCTGTACTTTCCCCATCCACTTTGATACTCTGCACACTACTTTTCCCCCGTTTATTTACCCAGTTCCAAAATACGTTTGAGCTCGAACCCCCCGTTTTCTTTATTGTTCTGGCAAGACTGCAATTGCGCTCCTTCCTATTATTATCCTTTATCTCATTCACCTTTTTCCGTGCCAGTTCATATTCTCCTTTCATTAGTCTCGTGTCATTGTTATCCACCCCTTTAAGCTTCCTACTTCTTCTGTAAGCAGCGCATTTTACCTTCCTTTCTTTTATAGCCTTTTTCAGTCCCTCGTTAACCCTGTATCCAAGCTCTCTCGTTGGGACCCTCACCCTTCCTATACACTCCTTCCCTGCCTCTGTTAGGCTATTTACTATGCCATCTGAAATACTCTGGACATTTGCATCCCTAGGTATACATTCAAGATTTGGTTTTAGTTTTTCCCGAAACTGCTTCCAGTCGGCTCCTTGTTTTAGTCCCCAAACTTCCTTGAAGGTATTTCTGTCTCTATTAGTCTTTTTGCCCATAATCTTAACTGTTATCAGGTTGTGATCACTACCCAAGTCATTTTTTCCCTCGTCATCTATTTCTACATCTATAACCTCCCTCCATACGCTAATGTCAGTGAGTATATAATCAATTATTGTTTTCTTATCGTTCCTCTCCCAGGTCCATTTACCCTTACATTTCGCATCCCTGTTCAGGATCTTTAAACCAAGCTCTTTTGATAGGTCCAACATCTTCCTCCCATTCGTGTTAATTTTCCTATCACCTCCCTGTATGCCCTCCTCCTTATCCCCGATGTGCCCATTGAAGTCCCCCATTAGGACAATACTGAACCCTCTGCTCCCAAGCTCTGTGATATTCGATCTAAGAGTTGTATATATTGAATCATTCCACTCGGGCTTACTTCCCTCCACTGCTAAGTATACAACACCAACGGCAACACTCCTGCTTCCTAACTTGATTTTTGCCCAGACTATTTCGTTGGATACTGGAATCTGAGTCCTTGCTTCTGTGAGATCTGTAATCAATGAGGGCTGTAATTCCTCTTTAGCGTAGATGCCAACTCCCCCACCCCGTTTCTGACCCTCAGTTCGCCCAGCTCCTATCCACACGCAACCCTTCATCTGATCAACCCGCTCATCCCGTCGTATCCACGTCTCACTTAGACCCATTATATCGAAGTCTCCTTCGTCCATCATTGTTGATATTTCGCTTACTTTCTTGTGCAGACCCTGGATGTTACAGTACCCAAACTTAATGAATCTTTGTTTTTTTGTCATCACTGGCACATTATTATAACCCTGGTATGTCCCTGTATTGTGCATGTTTGTTGTTCTTCCTATGTTCCCAACATTTGTGCCACTCTGGGTTACCGGCTGTGGTCCCCTACCCCCCTTTTCTCCAAAAAAGGTCCAGCCACCTGTAAGATTTTTTGGCCCAACAGGTCTGTACCCATCCTACTTAAATGCAATCCGTCTCGCCCATACAACTCTCCTTGTCCCCAGAATGAATCCCAGTGGTCAATGAAATGTACTAGTAATGAAGCGATTTTAATTTTAGGGCGATGACGTCAAGCACCACCTTACGCCGCGCATAAAACCTTCCATCTAACGAGGGATATAACACTTCGGTATATTGAGAGGCAAACTCCTTTTCCCTATTCATGGTATAAACATATTTTTCTTTACCTTGGAGCATATCAGCGAGATATGTGTGATTTAGCATCAGAATGTACGTCGTTGTTCACTCCAAAAGCATCATCCTTTATCTACCTAGAGCTATTTACAAAAATACCTATTCAATTTGTATTTTGTTTTCCATTTTAGCCACCAAAGCATACCTTATGACCCTCATTTGAACACGCTCGACACTGAGGGGGACATAAGCTATGATTTTGAGGGAAACAATTTTTTTTGGTTATTTTAGAAAGGTCTTTTTTACTTATTTATATATTTATTTATTAGTGTTTAAGGTTACATATTTTTGCGCAATGGCTAATCATGACCACAACATCAGCATCAACTCAAGACCAGGGGTGAACGTTAATAAGCCATGTTGCCTATTTTAGAGAGGATTTGCACCTCCCAAGCATTGGTGACTGGGTCCTATTTTACCAGTAAACAGAGCCTGTTTACAGTAGTGAACAGGCACTGCTTCACTTCCCGGGGTCCCCGCAGGGATCTTTTGTACTTGTGTCACCTTCTACTCATGATGTGTAAAGAGTGAATGAATTTTGTGTTTGTTGTTGATGATCACACCTGCAGTTTCCATAAAAGCAGGGAAATGATACCCAAGTAACTCATATGGGTATTATATGATCTTGCTGTAACTTCTTCCCCTTTTTGTGTTTTTGAAGTGGAAAAGTGTTATGAAGTTACAACCTTGTGTATCATAAGCGCAATTTTTAGCAAGACATTCTAGAGACGATGTGCCGTCTTAAGGGATCGGGCTAGGTTCCATTTTACACACGTGTACGTCGAGGAGTTTTCAACATTCACTTTACTGTACAGTGAAGCCCACTTAATTGGGTATCTTTTAAACGAGTAACCCTGTTAACTGAATATAATTTCCAAACACAAAACCATTTACCACATTTCAGTACAAATATACAGTGTTGATTAAATATAGGTTATAGAGTGAATTCCTGTAAATTGTATAAAATATATTGTATGTTAAGAAATTACACCGACATTCGCCGAATTCCCCTTGTTGACCTTTTGAAATCGAAAGACCGCTTTTTTGGCCCAGCAACATGTTACGTAATAATTCAATTAAGTAGGATGGGTGTTAAGTGCATGTGTGGTGTAGACCAATCAATATTTTCAACGTGCAGCCCCAAGGCTGCACGTTGAAAATATTAAATGGTTTATACCCAAATAATGAATGCGAACTCTTCCAATTGCTAGCATTGAACTGACACGGAGGATACAGCGTTCAAAGGGTTAGTAGACTTATTTTGCCCAAGAACATCCATTAGAAGCATTTAATCTACAATACCTATTGACAGAGCTCCATGAGGGATAATGACTTTATACATACTACGCAGCCATTCAAATATAGTTTGGTACCACTTCTTCCGTTTATGTGGTGGTAATTGTAAAATTGGAAGTGGGAGAGGTAAATAACAGCAAACGGAATCGTCATCAGTTTTGCATCCATATTACTGTCGTCTTTACTGTACGACAAGGTTTGACTGTGTGATTCCCACTCAAATTCACTGTCATTGTCAGGCTCGGATTTTGAGTGCGAATCGTCAGTTATAACTGATAACGTTCTATGTATTGCTGGACATCGAGTACGATTTAAGGGTCATAGTTTCGCGATATCTAGAGTCAAAATAAACACAATGTTGATATAAAATGTTGACTGTAGTCGGCTACCGCGATCTTTCAGGTTGACAACTTTTTTCGTTTGTCGCACCAAAAGTCTAATATAGCGGAAATTACAAGGTTGCTGTTCTTTTGCACACACTGCACACACAAAGCAGCGTAAGCAATACGCAGAACACCACCCCATTTTCCCCGAAAAATATCAGCCTTACATTCATTCACACCTATAAATCCCTAAAACTGGTTAATGTACTTTCACCCTGATATATCTTGGTTTATTCTCCTGTGACTATTCTTCCACTTTCTTGCTTTTAAGACTTATTAAGTACCCAGGGTGCTCCAAATGACATGAGAAGTCTGGACCTGCGAATCTCAAATTTCGGGTCGAATCGAATCTCAAATCGAATATAGACACCAGACCTCGAATCGAATCTCACCGATTTTCAAGTTGTCGATATTGCACTTTCTTACATCCGTACATACTGCCAATCTACACTAAAGTATTGTGTGAAACGGCGACTCGTGCAAGCAAAACAAAGCGGAATATTCCAGAATGGAATCAATGTAATTTCGGAAACGGAACCTACTCGAAGTATTTTTCTATCACCAGGTCTCCTGGAAGGAGACCTGGTGATAGAAGAAGAGTTCAAGAGGAAACACTTTGCAGGATTCTGAAAACATCTCGACGATTCGAAAATTGTCGAATCGACGCTATTGGAATCGGATGGAATCGAATCGAATCAATGTGGTCTATTTCAAATCGAATCGAATGTCGAAACTTCGCAGGGCCCTAATGAGAAGTTGATTTTTTTCCGGCGACCTTCACCTCTGAGGAAGTTACACAATCTTAACCCAGCTAGAGGTGAAATGAAACGACTGATAGTGGAAAGAATAAAGATGTGCATGTATGCATGCATTCTATGTTTATACTCCGAGTTCCAACTGCGGTTCGAGCAGTTCACCCGCTGGTATGTAGAAATAAGCTGTAAATATCTTTATTGGGAAATTCGTTTTTGTATTGTCCAAACACATTAATATTTTTTTAAAGGCAGCGCTTCCAGCAAGACACTGCACAAAACGATTAAGATATTGACGTCTGTGTCCTATCAATGATTGTATTCCATCATCAACAACTACATGACGAAGTCGCAACGGAATTGAAAATGTTAGTTAAAGTGCAAAAACGTAATGGAAGAACTAAATTGATCTAATGCTATCACTCGAAAATAATAGGAATTGCGAATCTCTCAACATTGTTCAATTAGTTGATAAAAAGGAACCCATGGGAAACAACCTATTTATCTATTTTAACTTTTCCTTTAATTGATTTTCTGTTTTGTCTTCACTGTCACAACAGAAATTGCCTGGTTGGCATGTTTTTTTTGTTGTTGTTGTCAACGTCATGCGTCACTCCGTTCACTATTCCCCGAGATTCTCCATTGGCTGGCTGTCTTCATCGTCCACTTTGACCATATGATCAGTTCATTGACTGCATCTTTTTCGGCAGCTGAGCTTTGAAATATGGTTGGGGATGGGGATTAACCCTCAACCCAACGAATCGGCCGTATCCGCCCGCGTAATATGCAAATTCAGCAGTTGAAAAAATATTATTTTTCAAAAAATTGCAACAAAACCATATCATGTGACCCCTCGTTGGAACGAGCTCGTCGAGCTCGTTCCAACGAGGGATCACAAGATATGGTTTTGTTGAGATTTTTTGAAAAATTTGAAAAATGATATTTAAAATAATAAATTTTGATATCGTCTGCGTTGGGTACAGGGTTAAGTCAATTGCAATGAATTAATGTTGAAATGAATGAAATATATACTGCATGGACAGACTGTCAAGAGCAGGTTTAGATGTCTCGGCAACATAGTTAACTGGTACTCTGCCGATTCGGCTCATGATAGTTGGTCAAGCTGCATCACATCCGAGGTTAGGTAAGCAGTGCGAGCGATGAGCAAAAGCAACAATACCATCACTTTCTTCCTATCCGTATTTTCAATTCGGTGTTACATCCAAAAGAGGCGCGCTCCAACACGAAGACAAATTAAAAAAAAAATAAAAATGTTTTTTTTTCCTTCTAAATCAAAGAAACACTTTCAAAGTTCTGTACTCCGCGTGTTGTAAACCATGGTCGGAAATATTTTGCTGCCAAGCGGAATTTTTGTTTAGTGCCAAATGGATTTTTTTATGCCAAATGAAAGATGTTAATGCCAAATAAAATCTGATTGTAGATGCGAACAAATTAACCATGCATCGTCATTTGAGTGCTAAAGCATTGCAGGTGGTGCCTTATTGTGCTCAAAGCACGATATTTTAATTTAGTTACATTTGCTCTTTTAAGTACTGCAGTTGCAACAGGTATCACGAAACTAAATATTTTCCCATAGGCTGCCATTATAACGTTCAGGCGAAAACAAATATGATCGCATCACTTTAATTTTGGCATTCAAATATCTTTGTCAAGTATAGCCTTTCAGACAACTTTTTCTGACCCGAAAACAGAAGGTCATGCAACAAATAAGAGAGAAAAACTGACAGCAAGGGAAGTACCGGTCACGTGCACATATTTTTCAGGGAATTCCCTACAAAAACAAACAACACGTAAATTGTATTTTTTAGGTACAAACGCTATCAAATCACCCTCTACTTTATTTGGAATAATCAACAATAATGCAAGATGTAAATAGAATGTTTCAAACGTTTAATGAGACAATACATTTTCCCACGGCTGTTTATTTATAGAGATTGCATCACTTCAAGGCGGGTAACTCTAATTTAAATATTTAGATCAGCGATACCCAAAACCCACAGATGATAAAAAATAGATAATAAGAAAGTACAAATGCTCAGATAAACGTTTACAGAATGTCATGAATATTATTTACTCACACTAAATAAACTAGCAGCAACATTTTTGTTTATCTTCCTGAAGGATTATAGAGTAAGCAAGATAGAAAAGAGTAAGCGAGATAAAAAAAGATTAAGTTATGGAGACATGTTTTGATAAGCATCCGATTAAATGGTTAACCTGTTAATGCAATTGACTATAACAAAGAGCCATCATCATACCCGTTACCGTTACCTTTTGATGACGTGAAAGGCGTGAATTCTGTCTCGCCGATGTCGCCAGATAGCGATTTAATCCTTTACCTAACATGAAAACAGACGACACTTGCAAACAAAATTCTTGAATAACTAATTTTTTAAAATTTTTTTGTCTCAAAAACATAGGTTATGACTCCTCATTGGAACGAGCTCGACGAGCTCGTTCCAAAGAGGGGTCATAACCTATGTTTTTGAGACAAAAAATGAAAATATAATGAAAATTAATTGGCGATTTTTGAGAATAGTGCTGGTTGGTTTTGGTCGTTACGTTGGGTAAAGGGTTAATCGAAAACGACGCATTGAAGTAAGATGCCGCAGAGGATTTTTAGACCTACCACCAGTATACGTTTGGTGCCAATTTCGATGCCAAATGCTGTATTTTGTGTGCCAAACGAATTGGGTTATTGCGGCTGAAACATTGGAATTCTACAGCGGGAACACTGGTACTCACCCTTCGAGGGACACATTAGTCTACATATTACCACTAGAACGGTAATGGGCTGAATATTTCACATAACGGAGAAAAAATTGAAAAAAAAAACAACAACCAAACACAACGGCAATTTCAGCGTTCCATCTGATGGACCACCTGGGTGTACAATTTCGATTTGACAGCATGGGGACACTTCATGTCTTTCATTTATTTTTCATCATAATTGCTAGTTTAGTATACGGAAAAGGGGAGTCGGTAAGATTCGTTCGTGGCACAGTTTGTTAATGACTAAACCATTTACCTAACAAAGTGGTCGCACTGGTACGTGTAATTTACAAATTGAGCATATGATAAAAAACAATTTCAAATAAATTTCAACACCACCATATCATGTGACTCCTCGAGCTCGTTCCAATGAGAGATCACATGATATGGTTTTGTTGAATTTAAAAAATAAATGAAAAAATAAAATATTTAAAATAATAAATTTTGATACCCTGTGCAGTGGTGAAGGGTTAATATGGTATATACTTTGTCAGTTAATTCCATCTTGGGCGAGTAAGAAACTCGAACCTAATACAGAATAGCCTGACATCGTGTATATATCCAGAACCACACATATGTTTGGATGGATTGTGAATTATCGCACGACATTGCTTTCGAAAGCGATAATTCTTAACCCATTCAAACGTATGCGCAGTTCTGTATTTATCACACATGGTTTCACGGCATTGAATTGGTCGAAACCAATCGACACAGATCAGTGTCATGGTCACGATGATCAAATTTTAAATATTGACTAAACTGTGTGGAATAACACAACAAAAGTGTTCAAATAGCTAATACGTTTTGCACACTCCATCATTATATGACCTGTTGTGGAAAGTAATTGTCAAGCAACAAGCAGTCAGAATGTTATTTTTTTATTTTGTAAATTTCTGACACGAATCTGATTGTCTGAATATCCCGGGTAAACAAATCTTAATGAGGAACTTGAAATTTCCAAGCGATCTCGATTCCGGTGCATTCGACCAATGATTGTCGTGATTTTTTTAGACAGGCTCCTTCTCTGTTTACGTTGGAAACGAAATCGAACGTGTTTTTGTATTACCACATGTGCAATACAACTTTATTTTTATCGTACAGGCAGAACAGTGGAAATCCCATGTTTTACATTAACCCTTTACCTAACATGAAAAGCAGACGACACTTGCAAAAAAAATTCTTGAACAACTAATTTATTTCATTTTTTGTCTCAAAAACATAGGTTATGACCCCTCATTGGAACGAGCTCAACGAGCTCGTTCCGATGAGGGGTCATAACCTATGTTTTTGAGACAAAAAATGAAAAAATAATGAAAATTATCTGGCGATTTTTGAGAATAGCGCTGGCCGGTTTTGGCCGTTACGTTGGGTAAAGGGTTAATAGGTGTGTGATAAACAATATTATACGTCACTAACAAAACTGTGCAACGAATAATATGTCCTTGTGCGTAACGTCATCAGGCCTGAAAATAAGCCGTCTGACATTTGCAGAATGAGGTCCCCAGAGGGTGATTTTGATCATGCTATCCCATATAGTGGGCCAATTTATCCTCTGGGCACCTCGTTCTGTTTAGGTTTGAGACCCTGATTCAGTTTGAGGTTGACAGAGGGGAAATTTAGTGATTCTATCCTGCTGTGCACTTAATCCTCTTCTCAGACAAAGTGTTTTGTCTTTAACCCTATACTCAATCCGAATGACGGGAGACTTTCTCAGCATTCTGGAATGACTATACATGCTTCTTTTGTCCCGTAAGCGTAGCCTCTCTCTCTTTCTCTTTCTCTCTGTCTTTCTCTCTCTCTCTCTCTCTCTCTCTCTCTCTCTCTCTCTCTCTCTCTCTCTCTCTCTCTCTCTATCTATTTATCTATCTATCTACATCTCAAGATTACTGTGATCATTCCAGTCAAATTGTGGCAGTTCTGAACCAACACTTATAATGTTGTCTGTGAAGGTCTCTCATTTTAGAAATTGGGGCCTGCCGCATTTCTTCAGCAGGAAATTCGGCCCAGCGACCTCCCTCTGCACAATCATAAATCAGAAAAAGGTGGAAGATTGGAAAATGTTTTGAAAGTACTAGCCGTAGAAACGACTCCGTTGTTGGTCCGATTTCCGGTTGGGGTAATGCGGAGGGCTCGCTAAGTCCATAAGTTTCTCTGTTTACCCATTCTTCTTTCTCTTACATTTTGAGCTCCATTCACATAATTCTATTTTCAACTTATGCTTATACTCAGCTGTTTATTGATAATTTATTGAACTCAACAATGTGTACATATGTTAAAAGTTTGAATCGAAATTTTGGATTGTCACAGCTGTATGACTGTCATCTCGTATCTATTTATGTGTAATTGCAATGCGAGTGGAAACGACCTTGTATAAGCTATCAGCTTTTTGTCGAATCCACATACATCATTATACTGTTTCATATATATTCTGAAAGTTGGAAATAAATATTGTTTAAACTAAATTCACCCTCTGGGGACCTCATTTTGCAGATGTCAGTTTGCTTATTTTCTAGCTTGAACGTCATTATTGTGCAATTGCGTGGTTTCTGAACTGACATTAAGCAAAGAAAATAATCAAATGAACGTTTTCTTGTGACATTCAATATAAAAAAGGTTTTAAAAAAAAATGGAAAAAGGGGCTTTTGTCAGCATTTATTACTTTCACTCGTTGCACGTGCATCAGGATCATGTAGTTGAAGGTTTTCTTTGCTATGACTCTCATCGATAGAGCATATCATTGCACTGTTCTGCTAAACGTTTGAACAAAACCTGACTCCAATAGTTTAACCACTTTATTAGGTACGGGTGGTAGATCGTAAGGGTGTCTTCAAGCAAACTACATGTAAATCCCTCAAATCGATCAGACGTGATTCAATTTCCAGAATTCTTTTCATTCCCCTGTGACACAAAGGATTTCAGTATATCAATTATATGCCTGTGTTGTCTTATTTGCTGACGCGTTAGGAAACATCTAAGAAAAATGGAGAAAACGTTTAGCAATTTGCCATCATCTCACTTTCCCGCAGGATAATTTATAACCAGATTCTCGTTGACGCCATGTTATTGTGAAGAATTAAAACAATTGGCATACAAATGCTGTCGAAATTTAC
Source organism: Pictodentalium vernedei (assembly GCA_031216915.1). Classification (NCBI taxonomy): domain Eukaryota; kingdom Metazoa; phylum Mollusca; class Scaphopoda; order Dentaliida; family Dentaliidae; genus Pictodentalium; species Pictodentalium vernedei. The sequence goes on along the minus strand of CM062289.1, from coordinate 325,479,881 downwards.
TTCCTTTAATTGTCATAAATTTACAGCTAAATATGATCTGTTTTATGTTACAATTTACTTGGTTTAAAGGGACATAAATCATTCACAAGAGAAACTCAGCACTGAACAGACCCAAATTAAGACATAAGACAGTTCTGCACTAGGACGCCAGAGAGAGAGAGAGAGAGAGAGAGAGAGAGAGAGAGAGAGAGAGAGAGAGAGAGAGAGAGAGAGACGTTGGAACGTAACCGAAGAACTGGTGTTTTTGCAGTCTTTTATCTGCGCTCGATTTGGCATCAAGCATATTGCATGTTGAAGCCTTTATACGAAGTTTTCCACTTGGTCGAAAAGAGAAAAATCTTATTCGCAATGGATCCAATAATTCTTGAAATGCCCGAAAAAATGGCAATGAGACACCGATTTTACAGTTAACGTTCACGAGGCGTCGAGTCGTTGACCTCAACTGAAAAACAGATCACTCCTACAAACAGTACTGTGACCACACGGCGATCTCTTTTCCGAGAAGATTGGAATTGTTTTTTCTACCTATTAATATAACTGACAGAAATGAATCATTAGCATTTTAAAGGATATGGCAATTTGCCAACTGGCAAATTGCCACATCTTTGAAAATGCTAATGGTTCATTTCAACCCATTTAATGCTATAACTAGAAAATACAATTCTAGAAAATAGAACTACAAATGTTTTATAGTATTGATCACAGCTGATCGCGACTCACAACACCACCATATATCACCGACTCAGATAAACAAACGAAATCAACTAAATATGAGCTACAATATATACATTTTTTTCGATAGGTGACATGTTGTCATGATAACAGTGGACAGTCGCGACCCAGTCGAAATTCCCTATCCACTTTTCGAATCACGGTACTGAGAGGTCATGTTACGAACCACACGTGTAAGACCACATACATCATGACACTAACAACGCAAAAAAACCCAACAAAGGAAACCACGATACACAACTAAGGCCTTAATGTCCTAACCTCCAGTAAATACATTTAACTTACAATCAACATGTATTTTGTCTGTATTAACCCCGCAACTGTCATGTATCCGACTCCCTGATACAGATGTTTGTATCAGGGGGGGGGGGGGGGGTCGGGTGCAAGCACGTTCCCTTCGCGTGAGTTCCATTTTTTTTCTTTTTGTTCATCCGTACCAATAAGTAGTTCGTTATATATTCGTCTACATTCTTGACTTATCCCCAATATATTGTAAGATAAAAAGATTATTACCATTATGTGGATGTACAAAATATGTATCCGAGTCTCGCTCCGGGTTCTAAGGGTAGATCACGACTCGTCTTCGACTCGTCGTGATCTGCCCTTAGAACCCGGAGCTCGACTCGGATGCATATTTTGTACATCCATATAATGGTAATAATCTCTATTTATATTTTAATTCACTTTGCTCAAACTAATCCAGTCAATCAAGTCAAATTATACCTCAACCACCAAGAAATTGCTATACAAATGTTTGTGTTATTTTGGGACAGGAATTAGTATGCAAAACAACATATGAAAAATCCCCATTGATTCACGGGAAAATGGTTCTTTTAGGGTGAAAACAGTGAAAAATTCAGTAAAATCAGCGAAAATTGGAATTTACTCAATATTCATTAAATAAGTCCAAACAACAATTCTTTCCATGGTACTTAGGTCAGAATAACCGAGTACAATATTATACTTGAAATCCCCATTACTGATCACAAGAAAATGTGTAATTTTGAGGTGAAAATTGTGGAAAAGTAAATAAAACGTACGAAATTGGAATTTCATCACTGCTCGTTCAAATAATTCCAAGCTCAAACTCTGTCATCGTATTATACACTAAATCGGTATGATTAATCACTCTCATAAACTCCAAATCAATAGCAGCGAGAAAAATGTGATTTTGGGGGTAAAATATTTTAATAATTATCATTATATATCAATGTCATAAATAAAAAAATATAACATAATAACTGCTGCAATGTCAATGCAGATAATCTGTAGATCTGAAAAATGGTTCTGCCGCTATGCGAAATCAGATTTCCAGATTATTTGCATTGACGATGCAGCAGTTATTACTTTCCTGGCATTTCTTACACGCATTCTCAATTGGTGAAGAGGAAAGCAAGGATATAACAGTGGGGGAAATGGGAGAATATGAATACTTGGGAGTGAATGTATGTGTTACAGGTATACAGAAACCGCACAAATAAACTTAAGACAAAGGGCAAAAGGATACTCAATTAGTTAAATCTACTTGGAGGGAATAGCCTTAACAATATGTTCATTGGAAAAAAACATTTGGGAGAGGGTGGGATTACCAAGTATAACATATTTATCTCACAATCGGGGCGTTTTTGCACTGTTACGCAATTAAAGTTTAATGTATCTGGGCCCTTGTTCCGAATCCGTATCAAGGGCCCCCTGATACAAGCGCGTGATTCTGCTGTTGCCAAAACAACGGCATTAATTTCAGTTTTCGATCGCTTCGCGTTTTTCCCGTCAGAGAAAACAATATTAGGTGAGGCGAAGCAGAACCTAATATTGTTTTCTCTGAGCCGTATATGACACTGTATCTGCAAACTAAACGCCCTGTAACGTATTTACTATGCACGGCATGCTAAAATATCACTGGAGAAGTTAACTCAACGAATAGTTAAATTATGGGCACTCTAATTATTGCAAAAGTAACAACCAAATTCACGTTTACGAAACACACAGCTGTTCCACTTCGCAAGACAGTATTCAGTAAAGTGAATCCCAGTGACGTAATTTTCTCTGTAGTGTAACGTCATCACTGACCTCAATATGGAGATCAATGAACGCTATTCTATTTTTTTTTTCAATTTGCGTCTTTCCATCGATAAGGCAAATGAAAAAATTCCTCTTAAAATAGTTTTATAACACATTTTGTGGTCAATATTGTGAGATAAATTTATCATCACCACATTGTGTGTCTCCGGAAATTCAGATCAAGTCTCGTTGTAGGCACAGAATCGCATTTCGACTCGCCCTAATGGGCTCGTCGAAATACTATTCTGTTCCTACAACTCGACTTGATCTGAATTCCCGGAGACACGCACTGCGGTGATAATCTGTATGGAACGGATATCATCCCTCTAAATCAAACAGAAGTGAGGAACTTGGACATTCTACAAAATGGTGCAGGTCGGTGGATAACCGGACCAAGCAATGCGCTGCAAAGGAAGTGGCCAGAGTGGAACTTTGGTGGGTGCCAGTTAAAGATAGAATAGATATGGGAAGATTATGCTACCTAAATTATCTAGAAAACCTTTCAAACAGCAGGTGGTGTAAAACAACGTTTAAACATGTATAGAACCATAACATTCAGACAGAATGAATAAGGCAGGCGAGGTAGCAAATGGAGAATTACTCCGTAGAGACTGAAGATTCAGAAGGGGGCCTGAAGCAGGACAGTGGCAGCTTTATTAGAATTTCAATAGAAACTGGCGAGCTGGAATTAGGACCCAGACCTCTTTAGACGGGTTGTACAAAAAGATGCCCCAGCCTGCAAGGAGTACCTAGATGGATCTTAAACATTTGCCTTGTAGAGGAAGACTCCATAGAATACTAAAGGAAACATGGGATGAAAACCTGAAGGATATGTGTATGGGGAATGACATGAGGGAAGGGATCAATTTTATAGTCAGGGATATCGAGAAAGCGCCGATGTGTGGACTTATCAAACAATTTTTGAGTGAATGCTGGGAGATTAGGAGCGAGAGTGGAGGAGGAATAGCACGGAGGTGAACTGGGTTAATGCAGGCCCTTCGTTAGGGTACCGCGACAAATCAGCGGAGGGCTGAAGAATTATTATTTGAACAGGTGAACAACTTTTTGCAACTAGACCTTGACGTCTTGCAACCTGTACCACAGTTACATCTTATCATCTTTAGCAAGGTCTTTAGTGCCGGTGGAAGGTCAGTGGTGAGTGGCACAAACTTTATTTCACGTACCATTTTAGTATTATTATTTGAGAGAAGAGTGACGTTGTTCAAATCTTGAAGTGGCCAAGATTGCAAAACTTTACGTGACCACCACTTTTAGCGCGCGCGCGATCCACGAAAACGTAATTAACTTGAAGTATATTATAACTCCATGGAAATTTCTCAATCCGTCACTGACAATGGGAGAAGTTGAACGTTTGGGCTGTGAAGCTATGGCGTTGGTGTTTGGAGAGAAAGAATCTGAAACTTCCCATACTTGTTGACATAGACTACTGGTTGATAAAGTGTCATCGGCTTGATATTTCATTAATCCAAAGAACCTACCCCGAGCAGGCTGATGTATCATAGTTTTCAAACACACCATCAAGTGCAAATCTGGTCACAGAGAAGTACGGATGCTTGGCAGTGGGGGGAGGAAAGTTCTAGATGGAAAGTTTGTGCCACTCACCACTGACCTTCCACCTGCGCCAAAGACCTTCCTAAAGATAAGATGTAACTGTGCCACAGGTTGTGAGACGTCAAGGTGTAGTTGCAAAAAAACCCAGACTCACCTGTTGAAACCTGTGTGGGAAATGCCAGGAAAATAATAACTGCTGCAATGTCAATGCAGATAATCTGGAAATCTGATTTCGCAGACGAACATGACCATTTATCAGATCTCCACATTATGTGCATTTATATTGCAGCAGTTATTATTTTATATTTATTATTTACATATGACATTGATATTTTACGGTAATTTTTTAAAAATTTTACCTGCAAAATCACATTTTTAGCTTAACTTAAAGTCAAGATAAGCTATTGCCATCACTCGTGTGGAAGTCTGTTAGTTTGTGAGTCTGTGAGTCTGTTCACATTTTCCTTTAGCACAGGCTACACCCCGTAGTTCTTGTCCGATTGTCACGAAATTTCATATGCAGGTTTGAGGTCATGTCTAGATGAGAACGTCCCATTTTGGCCGCGATCGGTCAACCTTGATGGCTGCCCGAGCCCAAAACTCGAAAACCTTTAGCACAGTGTACATGTCGTATTTAAGAAGGGATTTCATGGTAACTAGGTAGGATGACTCTGTATAATATATAGTTATTGCTACCATCGATTTGGAATTAAAGAGAGGTATAAATCATACCGATTTGTTGTATAATACGATGACAGTGTTTGTGCTTAGAACTATTTGAACGAGTAGTGATGAAATTCCAATTTTCGTACATTTTATTTACTTTTTCACAATTTTCACCCAAAAATTACACATTTTCTTGTGCTCAGTAATTAGGATTTCAAGTACAGTATTGTACACAGTTATTTTGATCCAAGTACCACAGAAATGATTGTTGTTTGAAATCTTTTAATGAGTATTGAGCAAATTCTAATTGTTGCTGATTTTATTGACTTTTTCAGTGTTTTCACCCACAAAATAACCACTTTCCCGTGATGGGATTAATGGTGATATTTCTAACGTTATTTTGCATACTAATTCCTGTCCCAAAACAATACAAACATTTGTATAGCATTTTCTTGGCGGTTGGGGTATAATTTGACTATTTTTATTTTCTCGCGAAGAAATAAGTCATCAAAAACATAATTTTCCCTTGTGGGGTTAAGTATTAGATTGATTGGACTAAACGCACATAAATCATTTACAACAGAAATTCAACGCTTAAGTTGTATATAGAATAATTTTTTTCTATCGTCGCCTTTCTCTTGAGGAAACGGAGAAAGTCGAAAACTCTGATAACATATTGGGTGAACAGATACGTATTGTATCACAATTGGTGTGGGTGTTTAACGTTATGCGATACAATACAGACATTGTGGAATGTACTTGGTACACTGTGCGTCGAATCCGGATGACGCGTAAGAACAGCATGTAAAAACGTTTCTGAATGGGCGTTACGCGTCTGAGTGAATTTATTCGAAACAAAACAGGATAAAGTATGAAAGACCGCGGAATGTGTTATTTTTCTTAAAAAGCTTCATTCTTTTAATTCAAGCTTAATCGTGGTATAAATACAGAACACAAATGTGAGAGAGAACTAGGGACAGGAATCAACGATCCTCGTTGGTCGGTGATTCCAGTTCCCCGTACTCCATCCTCATTGTGTTCTGTCTTATTATTACACATCAGACTTTAAATCCTTGTATTTAATCGAATGGCCGCTATGACATAAATGTTTCTGTATTCAACAGGTGATGTTCAAGCCGAAACTTTTTCCCAGCACCGTTTTTACTAGTTCCTTTCCCATCGAGTCATTAGTTACGCTTCGAAAAGTTTCCAAATTTCGCTATTCAATTATCGATCGTCTGTCGCGTACTAAGAAAATGAAAACGTTTGCAGCAAAATAAAATCGGCTCACAAAAAATTAGTCAACCAAAAATGAGATAATATAAAAAAACCCCAAAATGTTGCTAACCACAACATTAACCCAGCCCCGAGGCCGTCTCGTTTTGAGGATCCCGTTATATCTAAATTGGTCAACTTTATTTCGGTAAATCTTCGAACATCTTGGCATGCTTCGAACTTCTTTCAAAAACGTTTCTCCCACTGTTCTGCAAATCTGACCAAAGTTGTACTTATATTTTTACTAACAGTAGTAGCCACCAAATGGTTAGGCGTGAATGGACACCAGCCGAATAGAAACAGCGATACGAATTTCAACAAACACTGGTTCGCAAAAGGTTGTTTTGATTTTTTATCGATCCATTTGATCAGTACAGCTTCAAACAAAACAAACGGACTCTTCACCTTTGGGTTTAAACATCGGAATTAAAATTTGTTGATTTAAATGAATTTTAATGCATGAGATGTGTAATAAACACAGAACGCGATGTATGTTTGAATCGATGAGTGTTTTTCATAACTCGGTGGAATCGCGTAGTCATATTTCGCTCGAGCCTACGCCTCTAGCGAAATATGACTACGCCATTCCTACTCGTTATGTAGAACACCCATCGATGCAAACACACATCGCGTTCTCTCTATTTATCAGCACTATCACCACTATGTGTATAAATGTTTCTCAACGTCGAGCTCTTGTTACTAATGCTACGCTGCCGAAATTGAAGGTCAAGGCGCTGTGACATGAGTGACAAGGGCGAGACTTTGAAATAAGTTCGCGGACATGCACATAATGATAACCATAAATTTATCTTACAATATCTCACCTTAAACAGGAGAAAATAGCCTTGTAAAACTAACTATTTCAGAGACTATTTAATAAAATAAACAGGCAGTGAAGGTGTGTGACGTAACGCCTGTAACGTTCCGTCCAAACCAGGTTAGTCACCTTTGTCGTGATAAAGAAATCTCGAGATTTCTTTGTTTGAGATAATTCTCTGGTGCCATTATTGTTGACATTATTAATGTATTTGGACAGCACAGTTTCCCAAGGAAACCATACGTTTAAAATGGATTTATGCTGTTTGGATGCATGTGTCCATTCAAAGATTTCGAACCTGCTGTGTATTCTTGTAACTCTTTTTAAGTTTAACGACACGCTTGAGTTAAGTGTGTCTGTGGATGGACCTTTCTCTTTGCATATCTCCAGACTCGCGCTGATGAGTGGGCACGCGCACAGAAAAGAACGTTATGGCAGTCTTTTTATGATTGGACTGGTGAGTGTGTGTGGATGGATGGGGGAAGTGGGTAGTTTTGTTTCTTTTATTTTTATTATTCGTGATAAGCGTAGTTTCATTCAAATAAAGATCGCGTCTTGATACACTCACGGAGCGAAATCCCATTCATAATTTTGCTTATATTATAAGATTGCTAAATTTCTGGTTTCACGATTTAACACATCCCCTGTACCAATACGGAGGGACAAAAACAAATAAATTGTGCCCCCCCCCCCATGTTAAGAATTTATGAGAGATGTATCGCCGTTCGAATCTCGTGTATATTTCTGGAAAACAGTTCATGTCGACTGTATCCAACTACCCCGGCACAGATTTGTATCAGTTCCCCTTAAGTGCGATATATTCGAGTACTAATGGACACAATACATACTAATTGTGATGCAAAGGGTGGTGAGAAAAACATTACGAATGTTATCCCGCTATACTGCGTTCGCAAAACTAAATTGGAAATATTGACTGCAGTGCCGAAGCGCCTGAACTATGCACCCCAACTGTGACCACTCTAAATCAACTTCCGCGAAAACATTAAACATCATCATTTTTTAATTGGTCTTCATGAAGAAACTTCCACTGTCGGATAAGAGAATCATTACGCTCATTCAAAATCTCATCGCAAACAGTGAAACACTTCAAAGAACACAAGATTATATCGTCGTCCAAAAGCATAAAACATTACAGTTGGCACCTGTATACTTTCAAATGAAGATATTTCGACGTTAAAATGAATATCATAAACATCGTTTTTACTGCACAGAATATTGTGCAAATATGATGAGCATTATGTTTTCTCTAAATGTCTGATGACTGCTCTATATATTTTCTACCACACATTGACTGCTATTCTGAAAAGAAAGCACCAACTCTCACAGGGGGATTCCCAGACATAGAAAACTATAGCACCCTGCCTTCCTCAACACCACTTAATACCATCACAAAAAAGTATTTCTCCGAAAAAAATTACTGTATTATTACCACTTTTGCGGGCGTTCCTAGTACATTAACGATGTTTTACCGGGCGTTGAAACCTCGTAATGCCCAACAAGTACAAGTCGTGTGATGATGCCGACATTGACTATAACGGTCCGACAAGTCAATAACAGCCCGACATGTCTAAATATAGACAATGACGTCACATCTCTCAGCCGATCAATAATATTTTTTCCCAGATTTCCATTTGGATCGAAATTCAATTCGGATTTTTAATTTGTAAACAAAATTAACACATTTGTTTCAAGTGTTTCCCTTTGTGTCACGGATAGATAATGTATCAAATATAGGAAGTGATACACACAAAGTAAGTAATGACATCTCTGATGAAAAAACTCTTTGCCTAAAGTTCGCATTTCGAAAGTATATTTCATCATCTAACTTTCCAAATTTCGTCGAAGACTGATCAGACGATAGTCATGTTACCCGGTCTGTTTGTCAACAAATCAGACGATAGTTTCGCTGTTTTTTTTTAATTCTAAAATGTCAAACTTCATTTATTTATCTTATTTCCCATATAATTTAATCGCAAAGTACCCGCTGTACGAAAGTGGCAATAATAGAAATAACATGACTTTGTCGGGCATTACACTGTATCAACGGCTCAACAGAAATAGTAACCAGCCCTTAAGCTTATTAGCTAATTAACTCTTGGTCTGTTAACCATTTATGTTGAGCCCTTAATACACTGTAATGACATTCAAAATCATGTTATTGTTATATTAAAACAGATTCTCTCGTGTAACCTCAACAACTTGACTTCAAATAAAACATAGCCTTTAAAAACCTAAAGACACAAAACAACTTCATCTACGATGATAAAAAATTGAAGAATTTAAATAAGTGTAATCGACAATTCTTAAAAAAAAATAAAACTTGTTTATTATAAAAATCAAGACCCATAAACACGCCTTAAGAACAGCTTCCTATGTCCTGTTTACACTTCTTGGCGAAAGTCGTCGACATGCGTATGAATTTATTCTCACAGCCAACATCAATCTGTGGGTTTAATTATTCTATTTATTTATTTATTGGTGTTTAAGGTCATATACATATGCACAATGGCTAGTCATGACCGTGACAGTTTTACGGGTGGAGGAAGCCGGAGTACCCGGAGAGAACCACCGAGCAACGACGAGCAGCTGCCAGCTCCCCAACATCGTAACTCCGGACTGCAGCACAGGCAGGGTTAGATTGGTTGACGACACAACGCGGGAGTCCGAATTGATCGTTCATACGGTCACCCAAATTATTCTATCCAACAACGTTTCTGTGAACATCTTGATACATTTTTCAAAGAAATGTCTTTCGTATCCTGATCACTTTTTTTTAACCCTTTAGCCAACGTAACGACCAAAACCGACCAACGCTATTCTCAAAATTTGTCAGTTAATTTTCATTATTTTTTTTTTATTTTTTGTCTCATAAACATAGGTTATGACCCTCATTGGAACGAACTCGTTCCAATGATGGGTCATAACATATGTTTTGGAGACAAAAAATGAAAAAAATTAGTTCAAGAATTTTTTTTGCAAGTGTCGTCTGCTTTTCATGCAAGGTAAATTTAAAAGAATACCAACACAGACAATAGATCTTTGTAGTTTACGCTCAATGCAGATGAGTAACATGTTCTGAAGCAAGTTTCCTGAAAGTTTGAACAAGTTTTTGTCACTGGCCAATTTCAAGTGTAGCCATCATCTTCCTTACCCTTAAGAAAATAAATTGCAACTTATTATTTGTCTGTTATGATTGCCACTGATCAAAAGTTTATATACTCTCCCAAAAAATCAAGTGTGCATGCAAAAAAATAACGCTAAAAAAGATATATATCATTTTCATTCATGGAAATTTTATTCAATCACAGATGAATCAATTTGTGATCAACACGAGAAATTACATTACGCTTCGACGAATACTCTTGGTGCCATGGAGAGTCAAAGACACTAAGGGTCAAACACAAAAGTCACACAATCAATATCTGGTATGACCTCCGTCGGCATCGACTACTTCTGTGCATCTACGCCTCATGGAAGCGAACAAGTTAGCATGGAAGTGTTGTGGGATGTTGTTCCATATTCTGAAAAGCTCTCTTTGGAGTTCCACAAGCGTTGACGGTGCATGGGGAAGCCGGCGTAGCTGACGTTTCATTTCGTCCCATACGTGCTCAATGGGTGAGATATCGGGCGATTTTGCGGGCCAGGGAAGAACATCCACTTGTTGTTGCTGCAGATACTGTTGAACAACACGAGCTGCGTGGGGTCGGGCGTTGTCCTGCTGTAGAATGACGCCGGGGCCGTGACAACAACAGGTGTAAGCACTTCATCACGATATCTGGCTGCATTGAGATTGCCATCAATAAGGACCAGCTCAGTTCGGTTACGGGCAGTGATACCACCCCACACCATGAGAGACCCTCGCCCATAACGGTTTCGCTCCACGACACATGAATCTGCGTAGCGTTCGTTTCGACGTCTGTATACTCTCTGGCGGCCATCTGATGATGAAAGATGGAAACGACATTCATCTGTGAATAAAACACGTCGCCACCAGTGTAAGGGATGCCTGAGATGTTGTCTACACCACTGCAGTCGAGCACGACGATGACGTAACGTCAAAATCGGACGAATTGCAGGTCTTCGAGGACGTAAGCCGTATTCTCTCAGTCGGTTGATTACTGTTTGAGGATGTATCCGTCTCAGGTTAGGGATGTTCCTGGCTGTCGTCGTTGCCGTTTGTTGCCGGTTCCGCAGATGGACGACACGGATATACCGATCTTGTACAGGGGTGGTAACTCGGGGTCTCCCGGAGCGGGGTCGGTCTCGAACGTCATCATGTTGTGCATGTTGATGGACTAGCCTGTCTACAGTGTTACGGTGGCAGTTCAAATGCTGGGCAACCTCTCTGTGTGTTCTGCCAGCTCTAATCATACCCAGGGCAAGGAGACGTTGATTCATTGTCAATCTTGGCATGCTAATGTGGAGTCGTTTGAACAGCAGCGCAAGTTTGAATGTGAACGATAGGAAGGCCTTACTTTAGTGTTTAAATACCCAAGGATTCACACTGCTGCATGAATTTTCAGACTCTCCACGTGCAAAACATGCCTTTTCACAAACGTGCAGCACGTCATTTAACGTTAATGCAATTTTAGCGGGGAAAGCTGTTTTTGTGTTCAATATAACTTATTCATGAACAGGTTAACACTCTTTACACCTACGAAATTATTTTTTTGGAGTTTGATCAATTTCTACAAAGCACACTTTCTTTTTTGGGCGAGTATACATGCAAGAGGCATCTTTACTTCTAGAAAACTGACAAACTTTGCCATCAACACTAGTCTTTATCTTGCCTTAACATTCAAGTTAGAGCATATTCGAAAACAAAGATTCTGTTCTCAGTTCAAATACCCAGTTAACCCTTTACCTAACACGAACAGACAGACAGCAAAGAAAAATCTTGAACAACTATTTTTTTCATTTTTTGTCTCAAAAACATAGGATATGACCCTCGTTGGAGCGAGATCGACAAGCTCGTTCCAACGAGGGGTCATAACCTTGGGTTATAACCTATGTTTTGAGACAAAAATGAAAATATAATGAAAATTAATTGGCGATTTTTGAGAATAGCGCTGGACGGTTTTGGCCGTAACGTTGGGTTAACACTATCTGAGCGTATACCAATTCAGGGATAAAGAAGTGTCTAGGTTTGTATCGGGTTTTTCTTGCCGCTAAATGAGGAAATTTTTTCTGACGATTTTAAAAGCGCTTAAGCTTTACCCAATGAAATGATATAAAAAAATTATTATTTTAACTTGGAGCACGGTGGCTCAGTGGTAGACTGTTGGACTTGTATGCTAGAGGTCCCGAGTTCGATCCCCGTCCGGGACGACCCCCGTTGTGTCCTTGAGCAAGGCACTTTATCCCGGTTGCCTAAATGGTGGCACGATGAGCCGTGAACTAAGGCGTACTACACGTTGATGGTGCACGTATCTTCAACCGCTGTAACCCTGCTTGAGTGGAGCTTGAACAGAGTTACAATGTTGAGGAGCTGACAGTTGCTCGTCGATGCTCGGTGGTTCTCGCCGGGTACTCCGGCTTCCTCCACCCGTAAAATTGTCACGGTCACGATTACCGTTTGTGCATAAGTATGTGACCTCAAAACCAACAAATAAATAGATACATAACTTTAAAACTTTAAAAAAATTCAACTAAACCATATCACGCGACCTCTCATTCGAACGAGCTCGACGTTATCCAACTGACAATATTCATATATACAATTAAAGTTCTTTTTCAACTAACTATATTCATATAGTTAGTGTTGTTACCCAACTACCTGGAGTTAATTAAGTTAAGGTTGTTATGCAACTAACTATAGTAATATAGTTTGTGTTTTTACCCAACTAATTATAGTTAATATAGTTAGTGTCATTATTCAGCTAACTATATTTAATACAGGTAGTGTTGTTGTACAACCAGCTATAGTTAATATAGTTAGTGTCATTATTCAACTAATTATAGTTAATACAGTTAGTGTCATTATTCAACTAACTATATTTAATACAGGCAATGTTGTTGTACAAATAACTAGAGTTAATATAGTTAGTGTCATTATTCAACTAACTATATTTAATACAGGCAGTGTTGGTATACAACAAACTATAGTTAATATAGTTAGTGTTTTATCCAACTAATTATAGATAATATAGTTAGTGTTTTTATCCAACTAATTATAGTTAATATAGTTAGTGTCATTATTCAACTAACTATATTTAATACAGGTAGTGTTGTTGTACAACTAACTATAGTTAATATAGTTAGTGTGATTATTCAACTAACTATATTTAATACAGGCAGTGTTATACAACAAACTATAGTTAATATAGTTAGTGTTTTATCCAACTCATTATAGTTAATATAGTTAGTGTTTTTATCCAACTAATTATAGTTAATATAGTTAGTGTCATTATTCAACTAACTATATTTAATGCAGACAGTGTTGTTGTACAACTAACTATAGTTAATATAGTTAGTGTTTTTATCCAACTTACTAGTCAATATAGTCAATGTCAGTGGCGGCGGAAGCTCCAAAAAAGTGGGGGTCACACCTTTCTGGGTACGACAAGGGTGTAGGATGGAAAATAATTTTTCTTCGGGGGGGGGGGGGGGGGTGGGTTATCAATGGAGGTGGGGCGGTGTATTCTTGCAAAATATATAAATTTAAATACGTTACCCTTCACCCTTGAACCCACTCTATTTAAGACAAAACCGCAGCGTATTTATTTTGTTTTGTTTTTTCTTAACCCTTAGAACCCTGGTGGTCTCTTCCATATCAATTCAATGGCAGTAATAGGAAGAGTCCATATTCATATATGTGGGCAGAACAATTAATACTTTCAACGCACAGCCTTAGGGCTGCACGTTGAAAATATTGCTTAGTCTTCCCCACACATTCACTTACGAGCTATCATACGTAATGAGTTTATAAACTATCATGTTCGTGTGCCGGAAAAGCGGCCTTTCGGGTTCAAAGGGCTAATCATAACTTTGAAAACGTCCTTTGAAATATTACGTTCCACTTGGAGCTTTCTATTTTATTCAATAAAATCTTGAAAATCAATGTGGTCAGAAAGTATAGGTGATGTGTAGTGACCATAGGAGTTGTGTATGTTATGTCGGAAAATGCCGTTTGGGTACCTTTAATTGTTGAAGAAAGTGTGTGTGTGGGGGGGGGGGGGGGGAGGGGCGTGCCCCCTGTGCCCCGCCTCCACCGCCCTGGTTAATGTTCTTATCAACTAACTAGAGTTAACCCTTTACCCAACGTAACGGCCAAAACCGGCCAGCGCTATTTTCAAAAATCGTCAATTAATTTTCATTATTTTTTTCATTTTTTGTCTCAAAAACATAGGTTATGACCCCTCGTTGGAACGAGCTCGTCGAGCTCGTTCCAACGAGGGGTCATAACCTATGTTTTTGAGACAAAAAATGAAAAAAAATAGTTATTCAAGAATTTTTTTTGCAAGTGTCGTCTGCTTTTCATGTTAGGTAAAGGGTTAATATAGTTAGGTGGGTTAAGAGGAGAAAGAAGAGAGTTGTGCAGAAAGTTAAAAGCAAACTGTGAGACGTAAGCGGAGGTTCGTTGAAGTGGGAGAAGAGGAAACTTCGGACTTTGTGAATAGAATGAGAAACAAGAAAACTGCAACTCATCTGAGAACATTTTGTAAAGCGGTTATTTGTTATTACGTGGTTAGTTCAGAGGCGGTGGAAGCTCGATAAAAGCGGAGGGGCACAAATTTTCAAGGCTATCATGGTTTAGCTCAATGGGAGGAAAAGTTACAATCGTATATCAGTAAATGTACCGTGACACACTATAGTGTCTCGTTCAGATGAGCGTGCCGCGGTGTGGTCACTGTCTTATCCATTTCATCTTCAATAATCTTCCAACCCGAAGGCTAGCCGGGTTGGAAGACGGTCGAAGTGGAAGAAACGAACCGAAACAACCGAAGGTGTGATTCATTGGCCAAATGTTGTTTGGATTCGCAAATAATATTACAGGAATGCCTGTATATTGACATGTTTACACGCGCCCATTTTAACTCATTGTGTAACCACGCAACATCTCTGTGGAAAAATATGGAGGGGCACGCGCCCCCTGTGCCCCCCCTGATTCCGCCGCATATGGGCTAGTTTAATATCAGCTGCGATATCTCTTAAACCGTTTTATTAATAAGAACAACACAAACAATTACAAAATGTTCTCTGATGTGTTGCAGTTTTCGTTGTGTTATCGTTTCGATATCAGCCGATACGAAACTAAAGTAAACTATGTCTTGTCCTAATAATTAAAGCGGTTATTGGTTATTTAAGAATTAACTGTCGTTTCTGTTCGGTTTATGCGATATAAATTGAAAATTCTCAGCAAAAACTTCATAGCCCGCGAAGCGAGTTATGATTAAGCTTGTGCTGAGAAGTTTCGGTTTATATCGCATAACACGAACAGAAAGAACGGTCAATTCTTATAATTTAAAATCAAGATATCGGGAAAGATAAATAAAGTGTGTAATTAACGTCTATTTATACGAAAATAATTTATTTCTTCTTCAGCAGACACAGCAGCCCCTAACACAAATTGGTCACGTCAATCAAATCACAGAACGTTTTTCTCATTGATCAGCTTCAACAGTGTATTTTTAGATTATAACGTGACGTGTCCAGAGTTACTTTTATACTCTACCGTTGAAATTAAATATACCCTCTTTAAATGTTAAATTAGAAATAAATCCAGAAGACAGTACATTCATTGCTTGTTCTTGCTAAATGACTTCGGAAAAGCGACAACTGCATGCAATGGTACTGAAACGAGAAGATGAATTTTCGAAGCGCTGTGACAATTGCTGCAAGTGTGTCGATGATTTTCTGTTTTGGGGCAACTGGGCAGATACGGTATTCTTAAATCGCGAGTATTGTTTATTTTAAAGGGATACAAAGTAGTCATTTGTGTCTTGATGTAATCTAATTATTTCCACTGGATCTTCAATGTTGAACATTCCTTATTTGTCACCCATGATGCTAATTTTCTTCGTAACAACTGGGAAAATTGTCTGTCGCTGATTTGTTTATTGTTTTTATTATTTACCGTACTTGAATGCAGACGATAACACCAACGGACGATACACGGAAACGCTGGAATAGACGGGTCACATAAAAACTTGAAAAGTTATATATTAAATTATTGGGTATGTTAGTTTGTTTTCCTCAATTATAATGCAGTAATTTTAATTTTTATTTAAAATAAAATCTTTGTTAGTCGATGAGTTGATATTTATTTGGCGGTTGGAGCAGATTCAGCTGACAAGGTGGGTGGAACTTACTTGACAGCTTCAGCGCAAATTCCCTGACAATTTCAGTTATGGAGGCGTGGTTAAAAACATTGTCCTGTGCGTTCATTCAGGCTATACAGTTTTGACAAATATCACCTGGCACAGAATGAACCAATCGTATGTCAGGAGAGTAAAACTGATTAAGTTATGACTTGTTTAGATTAACCTTTTCAAATCGCTGTGCATAATTTTTTGCGTGAAAAAAAATTGGTAGTGGCCATGCAGAAGATATAAAAAGAAAAAAATCTGAAGAGAGGCTCGGTAGTAATTTAATCTAACAGCTAGACAGATTAAATTATTACTGAACCTCCGAACAAACCAGGATGGTTCCGTCCATTTCGCCGTTGACAGTATTAACTAAAATGATACCTCCCAGGGCGCCAGTGTTGAACGGGGTAATATCAGCTGAGATATCTCTTTAACCCTTAACCCAACGAATCGGCCCATCAGCCCGCGTAATATGCAAATTCAGCAGTTGAAAAATAATTATTTTTCAAAAAATTTCAACAAAACCCTATCGTGTGACCCCTCATTGGAACGAGCTTGTCGAGCTCGTTCCAACGAGGGGGTCACATGATATGGTTTTGTTGAAATTTTTTGAAAAATTAAAAAAAATTATATTTAAAATAATTAATTTTGGTATCGTCTGCGTTGGGTAAGGGCTTTAGAACAACACAAATAATTACAAAATATTCTCAGATGTGTTGCAGTTTTCTTTATGTTCTTGTTTCGATATCAGCCGTTATGAACTAACCAAGTAATTAATCTACTGTTTAATACGCCCAACAAAACGCAAGTTATCACTCTGTTAACTGTTCGTGAAAACTAAGAATGACTTTTCCTTTTACCTAACGCCACGGACGCATCCGACGTTATTCATAAAATCGCCACTCAGTGTTTTGTAATGAGAAGAAAAGCAAAGGAATTGCCACCTCCAATTGCACCAGTCTCAGTTGGGAATGGACGCGACTAGAAAGGTAGGACTTATAATGATATAATGAACTCCGTTACTATTTTATTTCCCGCTTTTACTTCCGTCCGTGAAACATCGTTGATTATCAAAGGATCTTAATATACTGATTTACTTTATCTTAAGTGCTATAAAGATGAATGAATCAATATATTGGTTATTCAAATACAGGAGTGCTTTTCCAATTCATGGCCAAACGCTTATGAGTTAAGAAGGCGAATACTCCGCGTAGGTGTGAGGTAATGACTCCAGTTGTTAAAATCGTCAGTGTCTTGCAGATACCCAATAAACCGGCACTCTTGTAATGTGTTCGAATGTTGAATCACGTAGATTTGAAGGTTATGATCGGGTTACGACTTGAAACGGAAGATACACATGCATAATACTGTAGGTGATGCTGAGGATATTTCGTTCAACCCACGACAATGCATGACTGCATGATCTTTAAATCCACTGTGCAGCTAAAATGCTATGCATCGGTGACTTGCAATGCTCCACAAACGCCAGGCATTTTCCGGTAGAGTAGTATAAAAACAGAAGCTGGCTTTCTACAATTTTTCCCAATCAGTTTGAACGTTTGACTATTATTATCTTTTGAAACCCATTTATAAGAAAACGGCGTTTGATGTTCTGCAACTTTTTTCTGTTCACACTTTTTTTCTATTTATTATATCAAACATGTGCGTATCGTGACATCTAACACAGACACTGCCCTTCCATTAAGGGCATGAGATCCCTATTGACGTAGGGTTCGGTGTTCGATAATTATCATTTTCTAAATTCATAGTGAAAATTCGGCCTTATCTGTAGAATTTGAGTTCTGATGTCTGCTTGAAAATAAAAACAAAAGCAAAATTCGTGCGTGATTCGCAAACACGTGTAAACAGATCGATACGTAAACAAAAATATAAAAATTGCATCAAAATAAGTTATTTATTTGTATTTCCATGAAAATAGCTGCCGTTATCTTGGAGATATTCGCTTCAAAGTCAGAACTTGAGTATTGTAAAATCACTCCCCATTTACAGAATAAGTTTAATTTCGTTAATTTTGGATGGATTTGAACAAAAACATTTTCCAATTGACATTCCATTTATCGGCTGTCACTGCAGCTTCCGCATTGATCGAGATCAGAATGCGACGTTTCGAGTGGCCGATTACGAAAATGGGTGGAGTGTAGTTCTTTTGATGGATGCATCACGCCAGGTGGAAAAATAGCCCGTCAACGGAAATACGTATGGAAAACGTGCTTCGTACAGATTTGTAAATATGGAAATGGGCAAAAGTACCCGGTAATAGGCTTCCAATAAATAGAGGATATCAGGCGAATGGCTACCGAAAATTATCTCATGAGTGACAGAGACAAATGTTTATTATTCGCCAGCGCTTTCCACTCAAAAACACTAGATTTTCTTTTTAATATACGCTTTTTATAAGAATCTGATCATTCCTATCGACAATTCCACTCGTTTCAACCTTGAATTGATGCATAAAAGTAAACAGCGCATTGATACGCGGAAGTGATTTGATCGATACTCCGAATAGGAAGCGCCTTGCAATCTGATTCAGCTGGCGGGTTTCATGTATCAATTCAGGGTGAATACATGTTGAATTGTTGCTGGAAATGATCGGTATCCACTCAAAAAGACTAGATTTTCTTGACATTATACGTTTTTAGAACAAATTGATCATTTCTCACTTCGTTTTTCACAAACTTTCTCACTTCGTTTTTCTAGAAAACAAATTAGCCTACGAAATCCCGCTGCTATCAAATTATAAAACATTCTCATTTATTGGATCATTGGACGAATAGTTCATTCTTGAGAGATTCATCTTAATAAACGGTTAATGGCTTTAACACCACGCATTCAATAATTTTAAGAAAACTTTAAACTGAAATGTCAAAAAGTCACCAGCACTTTGTTCTGACAACGCTAGTTGAGACTGACAGATCACTCTCCTCCATGTGTGCTGATCGATTTTCATTCAAATTAAATTTGGATCAAGCGATGAAAGTCATGAAATTGGCGGCCTAGGATGAAAATGATGTCAGTACATTGAGATAATGCTTGCAACAAGCGACTGTCCCGTTGTAAACGACGGGGACATTTTCTGAATGCGGATAAATGTGCATCCATTTTTTTTATTGAATTCATCGTATTTTTTCTAACACCTCATATGATCCCATTTCCTTCAAGTA
This sequence comes from Pictodentalium vernedei, assembly GCA_031216915.1. Taxonomy (NCBI): domain Eukaryota; kingdom Metazoa; phylum Mollusca; class Scaphopoda; order Dentaliida; family Dentaliidae; genus Pictodentalium; species Pictodentalium vernedei. Next base: position 325,460,247 of record CM062289.1, on the reverse strand, counting down.
TTACAGTGTAGTCCCGTATTAACCATTTCTTTCAACGCGGTACCCACATCTTTGTGGCCATAACATTATACAAGATGAAAATCATTAAGCTGGATCAGAAAAAATTTAATTCGACAGCCCTTGTGATGACACATCTGTTGAGAACAGCTAAAGTTGCTACACATGGCTGACAATTTTCGCCATTGGAAGAGATTTACAGGAAAGTTAGCTCCCTTTAATTTTTCTAAAGTTGCCAGTAAGTTTAACACCAAGGATATGGGAATTTCAAATAAAAATTGAAATTTCGAAAGTTAGCGAATTTGTATCATCGATGTGCGCATCATTTCACAAACTCCAGGAATTTTCTTGTGGAGTAGTATGAAAATACAGAAGCTGGCTTTTTACATTTCTTCCCAATCAGCTTGAACGTTTGACTATTATTCTCTGTTTAAATACATTTAAAAATAAGAAAACAGAGCTTTCACCATCTTTTGATGTTCTATGACTTTTTTTACTGTTCATTATTTGTACATCGTAACATATAATATAAAAGTGCAGGAGGTAAGAATTGCTAATTTTATTTTCTGTGCAGAATAAAAACTTGTAAATTACTATAAAAAGATATTCGTTAAACAAAAGAGCAAAGGTGAACACTTACTGAGTTGCTTCCAATTAGCTTGCCATAAAAAGTCAAGCTTCCTTTTGTAACTTTTAATAACGAAAACAACAGACAGCTCTCGGAGCTGTCTGTTGTTTTCGTTATTAAAAGTAACAAAAGGAAACTTCGCTTTATTTTTTTCTATTTTTTACAATAAATTGAAACTAACATAAAATATATTCAGCTTTAATTTAAAATCCAGCGTTGATCGTCACTTTGTAAGTTTTAGCCTTTCTGGTAAGCGTATATTTTTGCGTCATATTCGATATGCAGAATTTGAACACTGACACTATTATGCCTTGTAGGTGTTTTCGAATCAGTTATTTCGTGGACGGCCGCTGACGAGACGTTTTTTTTCAAATTCAAACCGCCCACTGAAAAACAATATTTCCTTTGATCAAACATTACTCTCTAATCCACGAGAGATTTTAAATGGTAACTCAAAGTACTTATACAGTAGACGAAATGATATATGTTCACCATACAGCCACGAAAATGAGAAAAATATTTATTTATCATACATATTAAATATGGGTTCTTCTAGTCTATTCCAACCCTTTACCGGTACACTACAACTATTTAACTCTTTGGTCCCACCAATCAATCATACTCAGTTTTTTGTTGCATTTAACCTACATCGCTGTCGTGATATTGACACGAAGCATCCAGTCCAAGCGTACCATAAACTTTTTAGTTATACTGTTGTTCTCCTTTATATTATATACAAAGACATTTTTGTATCCCTTTTTAGGATGCCATACCTTTTCTATGTATTATGGTTGTGCAATGAAGTATTCTATTCTATTCTAACTTGAATAATGAAATCTGTTCATCTTTCGCAACCAAAACGTAGCTTATGAGCCCCGTAGGGATGAGCTCGTTCCAACGAGGGTTCGTATACAGTGCTTCAGAATCAAATGTGAAAATAAAACATTGTTAGTTTAGAGCTATGAGAAATAGTCCAATACATTGGGAAGGGGGAGCGGGTCGGTTGGAAACAAAATTGCAGACACAGGGCTGAATTTTTTTTTCACCATTAAAGTACCATTTTGTATTGTCGCCAAAAATGTGCACATCGTGTTCTAAGTTGTTTGAAACTTGCATTGAACCAGTGTTTTTTTTTTGGTGAGGCAGTGAAACCTTTAGGGATCTAAGCCCCCTCCCCCACACACACACATCAAAAATTGCAAACACAGCTACGCCTCCTCTTTTGCAAATATAGATAATTAAATGGCACTCGGTTTTTACCATGACTCAACTTTGAAAGTATTGATAGAGCTGTTACTTGCGACAACACCTTATCTGCATTTTATTAGGTAGACATATTTAGACATGGCATTCTACCATAGATAGGTTCAGCAGTGTGATCATGGAGTCAAACACCTGCAAGTAAATGCCCTACTTGTAACACTGGCAGCACGTTTTAGAGTTACAGTACACATCACGTATATGACATACAAAGTGGTTATCTTTTTAACTGGCCCAGTGGCTTAATGGAATGATCAATTATTTTGCTTCAAAGTTAGTTTGTCCAATCAGAATGCTGGAATACTAGCTAAGGGTTCCGCAATAGCAGATAACTCACCTGATATTATTTGCGGTCGGGTGAGTAGCCGCCATTACTATTTTGATGCATTTCCACTCGCTTCAAATTATCAAAAATTGAATTAAAACAAAATAAAAGAATTTAAGTACCAAAAATATTTCAAGTTACTGTATTTATTGATTTAAAACATTAAATATTTCCAAAATCGACAGAAAATATTAATTGTAGTTCCAAAGTTCTTCGTTGTTTTTGCGACTCTATCGATTTCTCATGCCGAAGCGAACATTTTCTTTACAGTTTACTCATCAAATTAAAAGTGATTTTTTTGAACATTTAAAAGTGTTTTGTTGACCATTTTCAGGCAATGACAGTAAATGTATGTAAGACTATTTCAGATATGCTTGTAGCGATACGTTTTATTTTGTAAACAAATATTGCACTTCGATCAGCGACGATTGTTTACTGTCACCATGAATACGTACCGGTGCCAGTTACTGTTGATGATTCTGCGCGGCGCTGTCAATAGCGGTTTCTAAAAATAAACATCCGATCGTTCTTTGTTTCTCGTAAATCAGATGATTTACATTGACATAATAAATATGTTACATGGCGTGTAGCTGGCTGATGCATTTCCAATCAAGGCTCTGGGTGTTCATATCAGGTTCGGCTTCGCCTCACCTGATATGAACTCTCGTCGCCTTGTATGGAAATGTATCAGCCAGCTGCACGCCATGTAACTTAGAATATACGATTTCTATCTTTCCGCAACTTTTTCGCAATTTTTTTCGATAATTTATCGTTTAGCGCATATTTAATAGAATATAGCAGATAAATTATCACTCCTTCCAAAACAAGCTATTGTTTTTTTTTTTGTTTTGTTTTATCCCAGCCATTACATTTACAAAATACAGTTGTGAAAATGTTCCATATGAATGAATGCCATTTAACCCCAGCTCATTAATTTCAAAAGACCCAAATTTTGTTCATTTAATAGATGTGATCTTCTTTCCCAAAATTACTCATTATAAAACTCCGCAGATATGGCCCAAATTCGGCTGATATGACGCTGATCTCAGCCGATATAAACCAAGCTAGAGTTCTCCCCCCTGATGCGTTACGAGGCGCAACCAGTTTGTTTGCGCGAAATCTTTCACCGTTTTCGCCAGACGCAATCAGGAAAATTGGCGGGACTAGGTATAATGGAGTTTCTTGAATCAAAATGTTTGTATGATGAGGAATTAAGATGGAAATAAGTAAGGATTATGTGTATGAAGAAGAAAAGAGTTGTACAGAAGATTCAACGCTGCCTAAGTTTCATAGTCGTTAACCCATTTCCTATCATGAAAAGCAGACAACACTTGCAAAACAAATTCTTTAATAACCAATTGTTTCATTTTTTGTCTCAAAAACATAGGTTATGACCCCTCATTGGAACAAGCTCGACGAGCTCGTTCCAATGAGGGGTTATAACTTTTGTTTTTGAGACAAAAAATGAAAAAAATAATGAAAATTAATTGGCGATTTTTCAGAATAACGCTGGCCGGTTTTGGCTGTTACGTTGGGTAAAGGGGTAAAGGGGATTCGGCGAAGTGGGAGAAGAGATAGCTCAGCTATCCGAACGTCGCGGCTACCCCAGTGGGGACATTCCCACAATCCAGTTATTTGGCGATCAGTGGTTGCACCTTATATTTTTTTATAAAAGTGATTTCCGGATGTCCCTTCTGTAAACACGACGTTATAAATGGTGCTGCATTGTTTTAAGTTTTCAGACTGGAAAAACCAAACACACGAGCGTGCTATTTAAACAAGTCTTAATAGGAAACCTGGGACAGGGCTAACTAATGTCAATAATTTGAAGTTTAACGTCTCATTGGCGTAAAGAATAGGGTTTAATTCGAGACCGGGAAATCCCTGTTCAATACCAAACATTTCCGTTCTCGGTAACCAGAAAATAAGGTCAAAACAGAAACAAAATGACGCGTCCATTGACCTCAACAATGACAGCGTTTTCTCTATAACTATCTGTGGGTTTCTTTGCATTTTATGCTTTTTCGTCCATTGATTCTCGTTAATTCCAACTAATGATGTCATTATCGTTCTTACTATCCCCGAATTTTGGACACATGCAGTTCTATATACATTAATGTAACCACAGAAACAGTGATAAATAACTCAGACGCGGATATAAATCTAACACAATCATGATGTTTATTTTACACAATCATGATGTTTCAACACTGCCATAATAACATCTATAAGGAAGTACACAAAGAACCCTGGAACTTACAATAAAACAAAACAAAATAACTCTTGGGCAAACAACAAATATGCAGATGATATGCTGGATAACAATTTCCATTCATGCACTGAATGCATTTAGCCACAAAAGACTGAATTTGTTTGCCAAATACAAGTTGGCACACCCAGCCGGAAACAGCTTCCAGAGCTCTCTCCAGCTAAGTGTGACAACTCATGTTTGACCAAACCAAAAAGTAGTCCACCCACGTAACATCACTGATTGATGTATCTCAAAATTAAATGAAATCAAAATTAAATAAATATGGTATATCCCTAAATGTCATCAATTGGATTAATTGCTTTTTGTGATATAGGAAGCAGTATGTTATAGTAAATGGGACAAAATCAGAATGGTCTCCGGTAGTATCCGGGGTATACCACAGGGTACAGTCTTAGTATCCATATTGTTTTCATTACATATAAATGACATCCAGGATAATATTAGCTCAGAAATTCGTTTATTTGCCGACGACTGTTTCAGAACAATAAATTCAATTAAAGATTAAAAATTGCTTCAGAACGATATAAATTCATTAGGAAATTGGGCCCGTAAATGGGGTATGAGGTTTCAACCAACTAAATGTAACATAATGAACCTAACAAGGAAAAAGAAAAATTCAAACAAATACACTTACTCTTTAGAAGGTACGGATCTTACACCTCTTAGTGCCATAAAGTATTTAGGTGTTACAATAACTAATGACCTTCGTTGGGATAAACATGTAAATGATATGTGCGCCAATGCAAATCGAACATTAGGCCTTATTAAAAGTAACCTTGCCCAATGTACTGTAGATGGCAAAGAAACGGCGCATGAGGGTTTAGTTCGACCAATCTTGGAGTATGCTAGTCCTGTATGGGATCCGTACAATATTAATCTACAGGAGGAAATTGAAAAGGTCCAACGTAGAGCCGCTAGATTTGTCTTATGCGACTATAATTATGAAGTAGGCTCCACGACTACTATTTTAAATCAGGTAAAATGGAAACCACTTTTACAGAGAAGGAAAAAAGAATAAATTAATTTTGCTATACAAGATTATCCATGGTCAAGTTGCAATTCCAACTTCAGATTTACAGTGTACGGAACGTAATACTAGAAGTTCTAACACGGATAAATATATTCAGCTTTTTTGTAGAACAAATATTTATAAATATAGTTTTTTTTCCTCCACTCTACGAGAGTGGAATTCTTTGAACAATCGGATTATTATGAACACAAAGTTTTCCAAACACCCAGTAGAAACATTTACAGAAGATATACGGAGTAGGGATATTTAGGCAAAAGAGACCTTCCAACTGGCACAGCGGTTGCACAAATGTCACACGACGTAGCAACTATAAAGATGGAGGTATGAAGGTATCTCAACATAATGTTCTGCTAAGGCACAGCAGTATATGATGCAACATCCACGGACATGACATTCCATCCAGCATATGACGTAACAATACTACCAATATACTATATTGATAAGGTTATAACACATTCACCACAGTATAACTAAGAATGATACACACCGGATTGCCCCTATATTATCATAACTATACATGTACTTTAAAATAATTAACAACAATGTTGACCTCAAAATAAATACAAACATTCCACTGCTAGGTGAAATAAGTTAACCCCAACCGCTGAAAACGTATAGTATTTCACTTTGTACTAAATGAAAATACAGAGTGACAACACAAGAGCGAAGTCATGCCCAACCAATCGCTCGGTCTAGTGTTGTCAATAACAGCAGACTTGCACACAACATATCGTTTTCCAAGTCTAATTACCACAGCCGAGTCTACAAGAGTACACTAGCACCAAAAAACGTTCCAAGAAATGTAAATGGAAAGTACCCACACAAACGCATTCAAAATATTAATGCTTACTGCAGCATATACCTATTTATTGGTGTTTAAGGTCACCCCCCCCCCTGCACAATGACTAATTGTGCCTGCAACATGGGGGGGGGGGGGGGTTAAAGTCAAATCAATCCGATCGTTTATGCCCATGTTGCCAATTAGAGAACTCCCACCCCAGGCATAGTTAACCGGGTAAAATTTACCAGTAAAATGGAGCTTGTTTATCACAGTAAACAAGCACTGCTTCACTTCCTGGGGTTCCCACAGGGAAGCATATACCTCCCACAATAAAATATTATAAAACAGTAAACATAGATATATATTAATATAAAAAGCCTACCCTCAGTGTGTCATGTTCCTACGCAACAATTCTGTGGCGACCATGTCCCTATTCTGGCTGGATACCTGGACGAATGTGAAAATGTCCTGTCCACTCCTAATGCGGGTGTTCCATGAAATCCACAGAATTTCACAAGCCACAGTAATTTTCTTAACTATAATAACTTTCACATTTTAACCACCATAAAATTAACTATCGGTGCATATACTTAAAAGAATTGGAGAGGGGATTGATCTGACCTGAACATGACAGTTTACTGCAGATCTTAACAAACCAACAGAAAATTAGTTAAACACTACTCACTTCATGCCTTTGCTGAGTGAGAGTTTCAACAAAGCTAGTGAAGTGAAGAACTGGACTACAAGAAGGGATAATTTAGCTTCTGTAAACCAAAGCAACTGAAAGTAATAATAAATTAACAGCAGAAAAACAGTTTGTAAAATAGTAACACATGCAAACTTGAATTCAGTGTGATTCGGCGAAACAGTGATGAAATTATAATTGCTGATAACTAATGAATATTATGATTCATAAGAAATTCAACAATTCAAGTGATCCATTCAATCAATTCCCCTACTTTTAATTAAAACCAATATTAACCCCAGATATATTACTGTCACATTAATGTAGGGCTGCACGGTCTTTGAAATTGAATACCGATATCGGTATTCAAAAAAATACCGCGGTATACCGGTATATCGAAAGACTGTTCAGATATCTTAACGTACATAGCATAATCGGAACTTGAACGATCACGGACGGAACGAATCAGCATGCCTTCATGGGGCATTCGAATAAAACTTTACCAACACAGACGAAAGCAAAATGTCTTATTTTAAATATTGGTTTATCCACTTTTAAAAAAAAATTCAACAAGACCATATCATGTGACCCCCTCATTTGAGGGGTCACATGATATGGTTTTGTTGAATTTTTGGAAAAATAATCTTTTTTTCAACTGCTCAATTTATATGTTACGTGGGTGGATGCGGACGATTAGGTAAATGGATAATATTGTACATTCGGGACTGCATTTAAAAAAAACTCGAGACAACTTGAAAAAATAATTGTGGGTAAATAAATAATGACGATAAACCGATATTTTTTATAATTACACCGGTATTCAATCGATACAAGTTTGAATACCGGTATGTATCGGTTTATCGATATACCGTGCAGCCCTACATTAATGGCCACACCGGGGTCCCCGATGTGAACATTAACATTCAGGAATGCGTGCTTCCAAAATTGTATTTCCCAAAGGAACGTCAATAGTTCGTTCTACTATATACCTCCTCCCACCCGGGAAATTCTCGCTCTTTCATAAATCGCATTGATAATTACGACCAGCTACTTGCTGGTCGTAATTATCATTGAGATTTACGAAAGCGAGAATTTACCCGTTTCTGGATTTCTGTTTTAAAAAAATCGCGTTCCCATTTCCATGAAAACCATGGATTATATCAAATCCCAGTATAGACGGGTATACGCAACATCGAATACACGGAATTGTAATATCCCCTGAAATGATAACGACCAAAACATAGATAATAAAATTCGAAGATTGTCAATATTTCCGTCTTTGGTAATCAGACAAGCATCACATGCACAGTTATTGAATTACACTGGAGAAGCTCCGGGGAAATTATTTTGTGGAGACTGTTTCGGGTTTTTTTTTGTTTGATGGTTGAGATATCGTTTATGTCTTTCCATTTCACCGGTGATACCAACTTCAAAATCCACTTTGTAATCCCAATTGATATTTGAGGATTTCATGGTCTGAACCAAATCCATCCACCCACGCTCATATCAAATGGGAGTCTCCTACTCCTTGTAAACTTATGAAAACAAAATGTATAAGCAGTAATCCGGCTTGACTAAAAACGACAACTGACAGTTAATTTTATCGCTCAACTGAAGCAACCCGACTGAACTTTCTAATTGATTCGAAATGCCCGGTGGGAACCCACGGCTGTTATCACCCTCGTATATCGTCGCGACTGCGCGCAAACATCAAGTACTATACCCATGCTCACTGTTTTGTCTAGTGTTTTGTGTTTTTATTGGGGTTTAACAACAATTTCAGCATCCAGGATCATATCGTGTCAGACAGTTGTTCACAAAGGAGGAAGCTGGAGTACCCAGAGAGAATCGCCGAACTGTGGCGACTTACTGTCAGAATCCCTAACTTACTGACTCTGCTTCAGTTAGGTTAGTGCACCATCGACGTCAATACAGAACCGTCGACCTTTCGGTTTAAAGTCCACTGCTCGATCTAGCCACCGTGCTCCAACCGTATTGTCTATTCTCTGTTCTGCTGATTGAGAGTGATTTCTCCCTCAAACACCCGCATAGCTTTGCCTCTATCCATGTTAGTAAACGGGCTTACCTTTTACCCAACGAACACGATATCAAAATTTATTATTTTTTAAAAGTTTTCAAAAAATTTTAACAAACCATATCCTGTGATCTCTCAATGGAACGAGCTCGACAAGCTCGTTCCAATGAGGGGTCACATGATGTGGTTTTGTTGAATTATTTTGAAAAATATTTTTTCAACTGCTGAATTTGTATGCAGCCGATTCAATTGGTGATGGGTTTTCCAAACTTCGCCTCTGCAGTATCACCACGACCATTTCTAAGCTAAAACACACTACCTCTGGTCATATTTATTTATTTATTTATTTATTTATTTATTTATTTATTTATTTATTTATTGGGATTTAACGACACTTTTGACAGCCAGGGTCACCTCGTGTCGGAAGTTTTTGGCGTGGAAGATGCCGGAGTACGCGGAGAGAACCACTGAGCAACGCGAGCAACTGCCGGGCTCCCCAACGTGTTAACTTCACACAAGCTGGGTTAGCATTGGTTGAAGACAAGTGCACCATCGACGTGCAGTACGCCTTAATACACAGCGCCTCTGTGCTCCCACGTGGGCAGTCGGGATTTAGCTCCTTGCACAAAGACACAACGCAGTTAGCCCTGGTGAGATCGAACCGTGGACCTTTGGGTTTGCACTTCAATTCCGTAACCACTAAGCCATCGCGTTTCCCATAGCTCTCACGCGAATAATACATTGCTTCGTGGGTTGTAACTAAAGGTTTCAATTTATTCATTGTTCCCATATACATAGCGTTTCAAAGCATGTTGACGTCGATTTTCAAGATGTGATAGAACACTCAGTTTGTGAACGTCGCATTTGTTGCGCGTTTCAGCATGACGAATATATTCGTCATGCTGAACCTTGGAGATATGGGATTCTTTTGCTATTTCGTTTGTGACTGTGGACATCTCCTACTTATCATTTTTTGCAACGTTACATATGACGTATTATGCGCACTTTGAGGTTTTAGGGTTTACTTAAGAGGATAACACTGTTTGCTAAAATGGTGTTTGACGCTATGTTTCGTTGCTATAGAATTGCCATCTACAGCACGTTAAGGCTCTTCCTTCCTATGGGGCGTTTTTCTACTTCAAATAATATTTTATGATGCTGCCTACTTTACCATCGATTGAATTTACGTCAACCCTTATTCAAATCGCCTCGGTTGTGATAAATACCTGTTGTAGACACTGCGACGATGGCAACGAATGCCTCTCTTTCTCTCTTGGTCAGATCACGATCTGGTTGCAACACGAATCAGGGGTGTGGCTAAAGGGTTTTGGTTCGGGGGGGGGGGAGTGCTACGTCCAGTTTCATTATTGCCAAATGTTTGAGTGATCTATTCAGTAACGTGACTTAGTAACGTGAAATGAACTATAAGAACTATAAGTCATAGCCTTTAACTGGTTGAGTGCTAGAAGCCACTATCCGGGCTTTAAAAAAAATGATCGTAGCAGATCAAAAATCATCATTTTCCTTGCTTATGTTTCATATTCAGTCAAACGCAAATAATATTTAGTTTATATAATTTTTTTTACAGATTATTTGAGAGTGCCCATGGGCACTCTCAATAATTTGCAATGAAACAAATTCTGGATAACAAATTCAGATCACCGAAAATAATTTAGCCCTCAACCAGTTAATCAAGCCGATAGAGAATTAAGTTCCCCATATTCCCGCTGAATTTCCCTAATAAAATTAAGAATGTGAAACAAACGGGATATCACTTAGTCGCGATCCATTCGTAATTCTCTGTTCCTTTTTATACCTCACGAAAACGAAGTTTGGTGAGATATATAAATGGGTTCCGTCCGTCCGTCCGTCTGCCGGTCCGTCCGTAACAACTTTGGACCTTCATATCTCAGTCAGTGGATGTCGGACTTGAATGATCTTTGACATGTTGATAGACCACTACGGGGAAAAGGATATTCACATGTAACAGGTTTTGTCCATTTTTGTTTCTAGAGTTATGGGCCTTTTCCCGCTTTTTTCACCTTTGAATTCCCCTTTCAGTACACCACCTTGGCGAGGGATACGGGTGGCGATACACTTTGTTATAATGGCAGTAGTGTGCACCCCAAACACCATCGGATGATACGAAGCATAAATGTTCAAAGAAACTCTTGAGAATTTTCTTGAAATATTCGAAATTGAAAATAGAGACGATTGTCGTGGTAAACGAGGTTCCAATCATTAAGTAGCTACAAAAGTAATTTAAACTCATCATACACCTGGGAAATCACGTTGTTTTCGACCTTTGATACACGCAATCGATGTTGTCGTGTACGTGTCGTGCGTTGGTATATTTTATCGGAACAGTTCGGACTGTATTACACGAATCTGACATTATTGTATCAGTGATTCTGTCATTCCATCAATCTTTTACAGATAAACTGCGGTTAACTGTCCTAACCATGAGCTGTTTTCCAGGGGGCAATCTGATAACAGTTCCCAAGTTCTATCTTTAATGTCTTCATTCTAAACAGCAGTCAAGTACTAGAAGCTTTTTGCGTGAGCGGATAAACACAGTTTATGCCACAAATATCCCACGGAAGATAGAGAATGTCTTAAAATAACTGATCATCATTTGTTTCAAAGGTACCTTTTTGACAACGTCGCCTGTTGCATTACATCAACATAAAAGTATCCATACAGCAACGGAGGTGTTTTCTTAACTCTTCGGACAGGAGAGGCCGCATTTTCGGATGGGGGCCTTGATTCGTCATAATTTTATTAAGTATGACGACGGCTTAGTGAATGTGTAGAGTTGACCAATCAATATTTTCAACATGCAGTCCCAAGGCTGTACGATGAAAATATTAGTTGGACTACCTCCTTATAATATTAGTTATCCTTGTGTTTTCCAGGGTATATGGGAATTTACACCGGTTTGGTAACTCATACACCCTGAGGCTAAGCCGAAGGTGTATGAGTTCCCGGACCGGTGTAAACTCCCATGCACCCTGGAAAACACAAAGATCACGGATTTATTTCCAAGAATTTTGGTGTACTTAATACTTTAACCTACACTGTGGGAAAAACTGACAGACAATTTGTAAGTTTCTTAACAAAACGAAACAAATATGGATGTCATTGGAACTGGCTCAATGAGCCAGTTCCAATGACATCCATATGTGTAATATTTTATTGCACATCCATTTTAAATTTCCTGTATTTTTATTTTTGTGCTAACATAACCGAGCAGAAGGTATGACTTAATGATTAAAAATGGGTATTTTTTAGCCATATAGCCTGCTACTGTGTATTCTTGTTTTTACACCGTGGTTAACAACGGTGTAAAAAAAACCTACAGTAGATTTCAAGTTACACCGTACCTCTCAGCCAATCAAAACGCAGTATTTTGTTTCATTTGGAAAAAATCAATATTGACTCTTCCAATTGTTAGTGAACTGACAGGAAAGATACCATCAAGGTTTAAGGGATTAACTCTTAACCCGCTGAGTAATTTTTTATCTAATTGTTTTCATCAAGTCCACTCATGGCTGGTGTGTGAAGCAGCCGTGACTAGATTTGATGAAAAATTCATTAAAACGCAGCTTAATAAACCATCAATCAAAATTGCTTTAGTTAATGGAAAATTTGGTTAGAAGTACCAAAAATAAACCTTTTCAAGTGGCAACTGGTATGTTTTGCAAGACTAGGCAGGAACATGCGTCAACAGCATGCAAGAAGTTAATGATGCACTGAAAGGGACAGGGGTGACAGTACTCTATCACGATTCGATGTCCTCGTCCTCAACATTTTGGCTTTTGCAATCAAGATCACGCAACTCAACATAATGTGTTTCACTCATTACTTGACATTATCATGCTACCTGTTTAATTTGACCAATCATGCTACCTGTTTAATTTGATCAATCAACGTTCTCTAACAGTATGGGCGGAGTATGCAATATTAGGTTATTTAATGGGGAACCGGCTTTCGGATTGAGACTATACACTATCATTGATCGTGTATGAGCCCATACACACCTTCTAATGGGTGCAATTTTGTTTGCAAATTAATTTTCCCCAACTCCACACGAACAGAGTTATCATTGGTTGAAGGTATCGTGCCTTGCACGTGCACACTCCGCGCGCTCATGCTTAATCATGTAGAATTAAGTGTCTCTCCCGGGGACACAATGCAGAAGGCGCAGGTCAGTATCGACCCTGTGAGGTTTCGTCAGAAGTTCACTGCTCCAAACAATGAACCATCGCTACTGACTGCCATAAAAAGATTATCACATCTGAAACCTTTCGCACAATGAACGACGACTGATAAAAATTACGATTGGTTAATGGTAGTCATAAATTCGTCGGACGGTCAAAAAATCTGTTCCCAGAATAGACGACTACGAGTACGTTTGTGTTTAGCAATTTTCGCGTGTTGCGCGACGACGAATGATTTTATTGCCCTGTAAGAGATGGAATTTAGGTCACATGGCGATTATAGTTTAAGGACATAATCCTAGAGTGAAGCCCCACATTAAGTGGCGGAGAAATGCTCTCAAACGTTTTCGCAATATGATATATCTACGTGTTTTAATGAAAAATCATAATCGTAACTACTGACAAGGGAAGAAGGGGAAAACGACAGCTGATAGGTAGAACACATATTCCAGTGACGTAGTACACCATTCGTAATTCTCTTCAGTCTTCGTTCATTGTTCAAAAGGCCTCTTATCATCACACATGAGTAAAGGAAAGGAAGAAATAAAACTGAAAAATACTGGCCGATCGAGATTTGTAGAGGCGTCAGGTTACCTGATGCCACTACAAATCTCCATCTTCCAGTATAAATGCACTGCATCTTGATGGCAATTCATTTGCAATCCGAGCGAGAAAAACAGTACTGCAAGCTAATTATCCATCAGGCAAATGCGTTTCAAAAAAGTCTTTTTCGGGAGGCAACGCGCTCACATTCGCCCCACTTATGTTAGTTAACCTGTTTCTCACATTTTGTTTGCGAACGTCAAGTTATCTCCTTTAAGGATACGTTAGAAGCAGATCTAAAAATATATTTTTCGTCCCTGGTTCGTTCTGTACTCTATTTTCATAGAAATTTTTCGCAGTAGAGAGTTTGACAAAAACATCCTAATTTTCTACTTGGTTGTGAATTCATCGCAACTAATTTATCTTCGTCCACCTCTCCTGCACAAATGTGTACAGAATAGGCCATTGGCGAAAGATACATGAGTAGGTAAATTATACTGCGGGTTATTTTCGGTTGCATCCCGTTCAAAGACCGCGATGATGAGTGTTTATTCAGTAATATACATCGTGTTTACAAATCTATTGTGGATAAAATAAATACGTTACAAGTTGTGAGTATATTGCTTGAAGATGGCACCACCCCCCCCCCCCCCCCCCAAAAAAAAAAAACAAAACAAAACAAAAAACAAAAACAAAAAACCAAAAAACAAACAAAAAAAAAAACAAAAACAAAAAAAGAATTTATGATGCAAAGCGCCGTGATACAATGCTAATGTACATGTAATATTCTTGCACTATAGTTGCTGGCATACAGTACGCCGTAGTCCAGATTTCTATTCAAATAAGAGTGAATTATCAACAAATGCTAACAGGAGTTTATGGTGGATTAACAGGACCTAGAGGCTCCAATACAAGAATGGTTGGCGACCCTACCCCAGCCCCCACCAAGGCCGTGACCCTCTGTTGCCAAATGGAAATACGATTGCTCCAACACAATGATAATTACCTGAAAACGCCCTCCGCTTATATTTAGGTTATTTTAGTGGCATTGGTAGATATTGTCGCTAGTTCTGGTAATTATACTGATGAACAGGATAAGTGCAACTAAAAAAGACAATCGATCGTTGTTTTCAATTAAGTGAAAAGATGACCCATGAAATGGAAAATACTGGTCTGCTTTGTGTGGGTGGATAAAATCGTTTATCTGGACAGACCGTCTAGATAATTCCAAGCTACGATGCGACCCAGTTTTATGAATAAATGATATGACATACACTCCGGTAGGAGATCCTATAACCCTTTGCCCAATGCACACGTTATCAAAATTTATTATTTTACATATTATTTATTCTCATCTTTCAAACAATTTTAACAAAACAATATCATGCAACCCCTCATTGGAACGAGCTCGTTCCAATGAGGGGGTCACATGATATGGTTTTGTTGAGAAATTTTTTAAAATAACTTTTTTCAACTCCTTAATTTGGACATTATGTGGGTGTGGACGAGTCGTTAGGTAAAGGGTTAAGATTTTTATCCTGCTACCTGATGGGGGAATCCATATAATATCTTTGGCCCGCGGCCATTTAGAAGGCCAAAAGGTTGCAGGTTGAAAATATAAATTGATATTTCTCGGCTCTCCTCGCATTGATACTTCGGTCTTTCAGTTTATATTATTTTTCCTGCCTTAAACTGTTCTACTGAACAAAATAATAAGATAAAATACAATAATGACATATAAAACACATCCTGTTGTTGAGCATTCCACGTTCAAAATTGACAACAATAGGAGTGGTCCAAACAGTGTTAATGTAATATCATAAATCGCTATGCGTAAACAAGGTGCCACCATCACGCAAAAATCTAATCAATCCTGAAATATTAAATCTTCAGATTTTAATGAAGTTCGCATGTCTCGTTATGTTTTAGAGGCATCAATTACTTGATATTAGGTGTTGAGGTCAACGATCATAAAATAACCCTGTTTTGAGGAGAAAAATGTGTAAAATACACAAAGAGAATACCACTACTGTTCCAGCAGTCTTCCAGGGCCCCACACTTCTAACAAACTCAAGTCGGACTGAAGTTCTAAAGTGAACTTAAGGCTGTGTTTTCAAAACCGAACTCAGACTCAAGTCTTTGCTCAAGATTTTGAGTCTCTCACAAAGGTGACTTAATCCATTCAATCCTGTTTTCCTGAGAGCCATCATCAAACACACGTACTAGTTATATTTATTTATTTATTGGTGTTTAAGGTCACATACTTATGCACAGTGGTTAGTCATGACCGTGACAGTTTTACGGGTGGAGGAAGCCGAGTACCCGGAGAGAACCACCGAGCAACGACGAGCAGCTGTCAGCTCCTCAACATTCTAACTCTGTTCAAGCTCCGCTCGAGCAGGGTTACAGTGGTTGAAGGTATGTGCACCATCGACGTGCAGTACGCCTTAGTACACGCCGTCATCGTGCCCCCATGTAGGCAACCAGGAAAAAGTGCCTTGCCGAAGGACACAACGCGGATCGTCCCGGACGGGGATCGAACTCGGAGCCTCTACCATAGAAGTCCAACAGTCTACCACTGAGCCACCGCGCCCCCTGCACTAGTTATAGCAGTTATGTAAATCTTTTTTGCATTTGTGAGAAGGGTTCATTGAAAAAAATAAACCTTTGAACATTGGTGGTATTTTCCATGCCAGTTCAATGCAAGCAATTAGAAGAGTCCATATTCATTATTTGAGGTAGACCAATAAATATTTTTAACGTGCAACCTCGGGGCTGCACGTTGAAAATATTGATTGGTCTACCCCACGCTTTTACTGACCAGCCATCCTGTTTAGTGACGTTATGACGTATCATGTTCCTGGCCGGAAAAGCGGCCCTTCGGGTCAAAGGGTTAATATTACAGCCTCAAAGGGGATGTAGAATTGATTTTGAACTGAACCTTTAAGCTGTCGTTGCTCATTTTATTGTTGCTAACTAACCGATCAATATTTTCTTAACATAAACATTTACGCTTCTGTTTGAGAGGGTTAAAATCAACCAAATCAAGACTGTTCTCGGAAAAAAAAATCACGAACGTTGACCGAAACTTTGCACTCAGCTTGCGTTTTTCAAACGTCGATTTGAGTCAGATTCTTAGCTGACTTGAACTTAAGTTGGGAATCATGAGTCTGAACGAAATTTGGGGACTAAGACAAATATAATATTTGTAACATAACCCTTTGCCTTTTGAAATACAAAGCGCTAGACGATTAAAACACAAAAAGTACAGCTCGGCGCCATCCTCTCCACGAACATTACACACATGTAGTTTAACCTTTTTATACCCCCCCCCCAACCCTCGCAACGAGTTGGAGGCGGGTATACTGGAATCATCTTGTCCGTCCGTAAACAAAATTTTGTCCGGGGATTTCCTCAGACGTTTATGGACCAATCAGCTTGAAACTTTGTATGAATGTTTACCACCATGGGAGCCTGTGTACCTTCAATTGTAGTTCCGGTCAGATTATTTTTGCCAGAATTATACCCCTTTTCGACTTGAAATATCAGCCGCATAGGCCTGAATTTTGTCCGGAGATATTCTCAGATGTTTATGGGTCTCTTTCTTTGAAACTTGGTTTGAATGGTCATTACCATGGGAACCTGTGCACGTGTGATTATAATTTCAATCGTATTTTTTGCTAGAGTAATGCCCCTTTTCGTCTTAGAATAATCATGGCGGCGGGGATACGTACAGGCCCATCTGACGCAGTCACGCCTATAGTTAACTAACGAATCGGCCGCATCCGTCCGCGTAATTCACAAATTGAACTGTTAAAAAATATTTAAAAAATAAACGTAAACAAAACCATATCACGTGACCCCTCATTGGAACGAGCACTTTCCAATGAGGGCTCACTTGATATAGTTTTGTTGATTTTTTTTAAACATTTGAAGACAAAATAATTGAAATAAAAATATTGATATCATGGACATTGGGCTGAAAATCGCATCTTGTGAATATATTTATATATGTTTAGATTTCGTTTGAAGGCGTTCACGATTTTCATAATTCCGTCGTGTATCAATTGGTAATTGAAGCGAATTGACAAAAAAAGTCGCCTTAACACGTACTCTAATGTTAAAAGACCGCATTTTCAAGCAGCAATTTCTTACCCATAATTCAACTAGAAACTCCCTCAATTCGATGGGCTTTGTCAAACTAGGCTGAATTGGTTAAATTCCTAGTTGCGCCATGGGAAATATTTGCATCTTGAAATTTTGATATTTCGACATCATTGTGCGGATGATTAGTTTTTTGACAACCGTTTCCAGGTAACCCTCGTTAAGGATGTTTTCATCGAAAGAAATCCAATTGAGACACTGATATTACGGCGATGCTGGCGGGTAAAGCTTGTAATATGTGTGCTATGCACCGAGTTACATCATAGCACTTCCAATGTCAACAGGTGGAAGTTCTAGTCCGGTCATTTCGGCCATAGACGTTTGGGCCACTCACATATCGGCGTGTGGACGTGTGAGGCTACATTTTAGTTTACAATATACATTTTTTCGATTTTGAAGTTTTATTACTTTCCAAAGTGTGATTTACTGGGATTTTCGGGTTTGATTATAAACGATAACTTCACAAGTGAATTATGAAATCACCAATTGGGTCATGTATCCGTGCGCGCAAACGAAGACGCTTTGCCGTGGTTGTAATGGGGACTTCATTGTTTTTTGTTTTTTTTAACCCTTTACCTAATATGAAAGGCAGACTACACTTGCAAACAAATTCTTGAATAACTATTATTTTCATTCTTTCTCAAAAACATAGGTTATGACCCCTCATAGGATCTCGACGAGCTCGTTCCAATGAGGGGTCATAACCTATGTTTTAGAGTCAAAAAATGAAAAAATAATGAAAATTAATTGGCGATTTTTGAGAATGGCGCTGGCCAGTTTTGGTCGTTACATTAGGTAAAGGGTTAAATAATATAATTACCGTTAATAATGAAAAGTAATAAACAGAGAAAATTTAAGTATTTAAAATGAAAATTATGTAGAGAGTAATCGCTTGACTGGACTGGTTACGTGAAATAATTCATGAGAGGTGAGGGACCTTGTACAAACACGAGTGCGCGAATGCGCACGGGTGTTTTACAATTTTGTCCCTCGCCTCGTAACAAGTCCAGTCAAGCGATTACTCTCTATATAATTTTCATTTTAAATACTTAAATTACTATTTGTGATCTTTATTTTTGAAAGTAGATACTTTTAGTTTGATATTGTCAGAATATCTTATCAAATGTCATATTATCAAGTATCACGTCTTATCGAGTGTCATATTAACCCTTTATCCAACGCAGACGATATCAAAATTTATTATTTTAAATATCATTTTTTAAATTTAAAAAAAAAATTCAACAAAACCATATCATGTGACCCCTGTTTGGAACGAGCTCGACGAGCTCGTTCCAAAGAGGGGTCACATGATATGGTTTTGTTGAAAGTTTCTGAAAAATATTATTTTTTCAGCTGCTGAATTTGCATATTACGCGGGCGGATGCGGGCGATTCGTGAGGTAAAGGGTTAAAAGATCGGTTATACTGACTAGTGAAAGAATATTCTTTATTACACACCTGTTCTATGAATTCCCAATATACAGCAACACTAAACCATGCGAAAAATGAAAATCCGTTCCGCATACATGTACGGAACGGAAATCGTTGACGGACTATTTTAAATAGAGGCGAAATTTCACTGGAATTTTCTACAAATCGTGAACCGCAATTACAATTTGAATGGCTAGCGATAGCTAAAAATCGTCCCCTGAGTTTCAATGTATTCTATGTGCCAGTAGGCTGCCAGTAGGCACATAGAACACACTGGAACTGAAGGGACGAAATAGTAACACGGGTTCCCCTCGTAAATTTGGTTGGCGATAAAATGTGTACTTTTTGTTGATGGTTGTCAAATGAATTGCTGAGTGTCCTAATAATTGTAGTTTATAGACTTGAAGGCGAGTAATAAACACAGAACGAAATGAAATGGACTGAAATGTTTGCCTAAACAAAAAAAAAAAAACACCCCAGGTTGGCTACCGACGCGTCGTAGTGCGAAACGTCCATGGGGCGACATGTCACATGTTCAGGCCAAAGGACACTGTTTTTTTGTAATCATTCAAATAATAGTTTTCGTTAAAATGAACAAATTACGAATTGTAAATCGAGTAAACTGTAATATCGTTTTTTAAAGAATTTTTAATTTTTTAAAGAAATATTCAGTCGAACGTCGAACAAAGATACGGCAAGTTCTTTTTATGACAAACGATTACTGTTTAAAATTTTGTTGAGAAACAGATAGATTTTCTTGAGAATGCATAAACCATGTAGACCAATAGACTCTCTTATCTTTGGAATAACACGTGGTGTGTATACTGCCAGTTTATGCATTACGGTTGGAATTGGCAGTCTACACGCCACGAAGATCGAGCATTCCATTTCTTACCATGGCGTATTTGTATTGCACTTTTGGATAAGTAATTTTCCAACCCTCCGAAGATCATTACTTCTCTTGTGCGTTGGATCACCTCACGCATTAAGAACGTAAATACTCGTAAACTCTCCAGGCAATTCACTGTGACGTCACTCATGCACTGTATATACTCATGCACCATTGATTGTACAATACAATAAGCATTTATATGTAACGGGGAGGTATTTATATAGGCATTAGCCAGTTTACCGAACCTTTTTCAAGCGAATAAAATATTGTTTAAAAAAACGATAACCGTTCGTTCGCTCAATTTACTTAGACTTAAGTAACATAGTCACGGAAGAGATTGGGTGGAAAATTTGCTGGAAAATGTCAAACTAATACACATTCACGCCTGAAATCTCCACCCTGGTTCGTGTTGACTCACCCTGGTATTCCTTGGATCATTTTGCAAAGGTTATGCCGTCACTTTCTGGATACTTTAGCCTCTAAAAAGCAGACAGAGATTCCAAATGGTATAAAAAGATAATTTCTTTCTCCGTGGAAGACCCAGGAACTTCACCATGGTGGGGGCGGGCGGGGGGGGGGGGGGGAGAGGATGCATACTCTAGACCCAACACGGAATGAAATGAAATGGTGGGAAAATATTTTTCTGCTGCCATTAAGAAGAAGTGGAGGGGGCGAAATATTTTCTCTGCTGCCAGCAGCAGAAAAATATGTCGTCCCCCCACTTCCTTTAGTATGGCTACACCCCCGAGAGACTTTTCTAGCTTTTTGTGCGCTATTAACATTCTCTCATGGGGCGCGGTGGCGTTGCAGTAACCGGTTCTCGCCAGATCACCGACGTTAAGCAACGTCGAGCCCGGTAAGTCCTTGGATGACCGTCTGAGCGATCGATTCGGATTCCGGCGTTGTGTCCTTGGGCAAGACACTTAACCTCGATTGTCCACACGGGGACACGATGACGCCGTGTACGTCGATGGTGCACATGCCTTCAACCAATCTAACCCTGTCTGTGCTGCAGTGAGGAGTTACGATGTTGGGGAGCTGACAGCTGCTCGTCGTTGCTCGGTGGTTCACTCTAGCTTCCTCCACCCGTAAAACTGTCACCGACACGGTATGACCTTGACTGTTAAAGTGTTGTTAAACCCTAATAAATGCATAACATTCTCTCATAGACTACCATCATACTCTGCTGAAAAGCGTGATAGTTGGCTGGCGTTGTACAGTGTTTTTTTTCGATCCTGAGGCCTCCAACACTGCTTACCTAAAATATAAAAATATGGGGGTTGGCAAAGGACCTAGATTCATAACACGTCCTTCAAGTTCCCCTGACCTTCAGGCTGAGAGAACCCTTCACACTACATGTTGATTCGGAAAATGCGAAAATGGATTCTTTTATAATGCATTCAGTTTACTAACAACAGATGAAAATACTAACCTGAAAATAGTTCAATATACTTCAAAGAAATTAACACCCTGTACACTGAAGTCAACATTTCGGAATTTCTGGCAGCGAACTTTCCAGTAATACAACTAAACTACGGCTGCCGTGGATTGTTCACTTTCCACAGGTGGGTTAATATTTCCACGGACGCAATAATATTAGATTCCAGACACTAATTATAGGAATAATCATCAAACAGTTAATTACTGAAAATAGAAATTGTTTTGATATATAGATATCAACATGTAGAAGGTTAATGTTGACTTGTTTCTGTTCTTTGTCAAGCATTAAACTTTTCGAACATCCGTTGCCTTACCTCAGTCTATTCAAAGACGTTGAAAATGTCATATAAGAAGTCATTTGTTAATTTCAAGATAACTGCGTAGCTTCCGTTCTAATGTAGTTTTTTTAAATTAACTTTGACAAGATTCCATCAGTTCTGCACGTCAGTCTGAATGACCCATGCCGCGTTCAAAAAGACAAGGTTTTTAACGTCTCGAGTTCTCTGAAAGTACACGTTACATTTGAACGTCTAACACAGGGTGGGTTTTATTGTAAAGTAATTAGGAGACTATCTCCACTCATCAACAGGTATTTTGACGAACCTTGACATTAACAAGTGATACATAGACAGGAATACCGGAGTAGCTGGAATAGTGCTTCGCTTCCTACCACTCCTGCCCTCGGCTATGTTCAAATGTGCTTTTCGCTCGACTTGCCTTGGGAACAATACGGGACAATCAGATAAATCCGCGCCAAATTTGGCTCCAAGTAGACCCAAAATCCACCGAAGAACCAAACCAAATAAACAATTGCCGTTGTCACGCAACTTAATCCTTTGTCTAACGAATCGACCATATCCGACCGCGTAATTTACAAACTGATCAGTTGGAAAATATATTTGTCAACAAAGTTCAATAAAACTATATCATATGATCCTTCATCGAAACGAGCTTGTCTAACAGTAGTGTTAACCATTTACCTAACACGAAAAGCAGACGATACATGCAAACAAAATTCTTGAAAAACTAAATATTTTCATTTTTTGTCTCAAAAATATAGCTTATAACCTTTCATTCGAACGAGCTCACCAAGCTCGTTCCAATGAGGGGTCATAAGCTATGTTTTTGAGACAAAATATTTTACAAAAATAATGAAAGTTGAATGGTGATTTTTGTAAATAGCTCTGGCCGGTTTTGACCGTTACGTTGGGTAAAGGGTTAAACAGTCATGCACAAAGTCATAGAGGGCCAATAACCCGATCTAAAGTGAAAATCTTCCCGATGAAAAATGATAAAACGGCAGAAACGTTTCAATGACGAGTTTGTGTGGTAAAAACGATCTGCAATTCGTCGCGATTCTATAGACCGAGCGAGGCTCGAATCAAATTTAATAGCAAGATTTGCGATGAAATCGCTACCCATTAAGCATACATTGTTAATGTAGAACGAAACTAAGAACTTTGTTGAGTGATGGAAAAAATTCAGTTTCAGTCTGGTGACTTCGTGTTAATAATGGAGTGGAATCGTCTTTCCCGAATTAGGAAAGGAAAAAATATTGACTTTCACACATGAGAAGTCCACCGAAATCTATATTGATTTCGCAGATACTTTGATTTGAAGTACCGTTTTGGGAATTCGATCTGATAAGGTAAAACGGATCTGAGAGTAATTGCAAAATGAGATTAAGAGAGCTTATTTTTCAATTCTTTTTCTCGTTGGCTCCCCTTTTTTGTAATGTTTGACTTATTTTCCTTCCAACATCCGTTGGGTAAAAATCAAACCAAATATTCATATTCGCCCAACCCGGTTGATTTGGGTTAATTTTTAACTCAACTGAATTTAAAATGTTCCATCTCTTATTGAATGACTGGTGTACAAAGGAAGAGTGATGAAAATATTTTGTTTGTTCATTCTTGTTTAACGGCTTTTCAAATAGCCCGGGTCACACGGTGTCGTGTAGTTTAATGAGTGGAGGAAGCCGGAGCTAGAGCACCACCTAACAGCAGTGAGTAACTGTTAGACTTTCCAACTCACAAACTGTGCACAAGCAACGTTTGCCGAGGTTGAAGGCAAGTGCGCCATCGACGTGCAGTACGCCTTAGTACATAGCGCCAAGCCCCCACCCATGGGCATCTGGGATTAAGTGTCTTTCCCAAGAACACAACGCAGGTACAGTTTGTCTGGATCGAACGGTAGTTTCGACTTAACCCTTTGAGACTTTAATCATTCTGACGCTCAAAAGTCACTGGGAATTCAGTTTCTTCAACGTTTTTCAAAATGCGACGTCAAACGTCGGAAAGTATAAATAACAAGATATTTTTCACATTAGTGATTACCTGGTTGAGGTCTAGATTAATTTTGGTGGTCTGAATTTGTTATTAGAAACTTGTTTTATTACAAATTAATGGAGTGTCCACAGGTATTCTCCAATAATTTGTGATAAAACAAATTTATATATGAGCAAAATATTATTTGCGTTTGACTGAATATGAAATTTAGCTAGGAAAATGTTGACTTTTGCTCTGGTATCCTCATGTTTTTGAAAGCCCTGATAGTGGCTTCTAGCACTCAATCAGTTAAAAAGTCTTGGCAGCAGGATTATATTAGTATTTTAAGCTGCCATAACATTTGGCTCAACGGTTGTCACTGAGCACTATTCGGGAGAAAATAGGAACTTTAAAAAATCGAAAAATAATAACAAAACAAATGACCACAAAATATCAACGCGCTGTTTGATTTCATACGTCATAAGACGTACAAAAGTATCAACGCGCTGTTTGATTCCATACGTCACAAGACGTACACAAGTATCAACGCGCTGTTTGATTTCATTTCATAAGACGTACAAAAGAATCAACGCGGTTTGATTTCGTACGTCATAAGACGTGCAAAATATCAACGCGTTGTTTGATTTCATTTCATAAGACGTACAAAAGAATCAACGCTGTTTAATTTCGTACATCATAAGA
Source organism: Pictodentalium vernedei (assembly GCA_031216915.1). Classification (NCBI taxonomy): domain Eukaryota; kingdom Metazoa; phylum Mollusca; class Scaphopoda; order Dentaliida; family Dentaliidae; genus Pictodentalium; species Pictodentalium vernedei. The sequence goes on along the minus strand of CM062289.1, from coordinate 325,435,576 downwards.
CGTACAAAAGTATCAAAGGGTGAAACTCAAATACTTCAACCACTAAGCCACTGCGCTCTCTATGTGATGAAATATTACACGACACGTACTAAAAAGGATAGCGTATTCTCTATGATCTCAAAATGTACATACAAACGCTGAGTTGGAAGGGGTGGGTGTATCACACTCCCATCAGGGGGGAAGGGGGCGGGTGCGAAATTGACAGATCGAGGGGGTACAAATCTGATTTGCCCCGACTGTGATGGCCCTAGTCTCGACTGATAAAATATTAAAAACTACATCATCAAGGCATGTCTTCGACGAAGACATGCCTTGATGATGCAGTTGGAATATCAGTGAATCTGGATTATGGTTAACACACTCGGGACTAGGGCCATTTTTCGATAAATAAAACATACATATATTAGTCGTTACACAACTTCTTATTTAGTTAACACCCAGCGTACTTGTACTCCAAATTGGCCATGCTGCCCCCCCCCCCCCCCCGCTCCACCAACCCGAATCGGGTATTACAGGCCTCTACTTGTACACTGTACTTGGCAGACTGAGAGTGCGAAATTAATCCCCAGTATCAAATCCTGTCTTGTAAAAATGTGTATGATGACTGGCATGCGCAAATCAATAACTAAAACTCCAATCAGTTCGATAATATTTCCATTAGAAAATTATTGGGTGATGGGGTATCACACCACTAAACTCTCCTTAGCGACACTTCTCCCCCCCCCCCCCCCCAAAAAAAAAAAAAATCCTTGTCAGGCAGTAATCGGTAAGAGTACTGCTGTCCAACGGTACTCTAAGTGGCAAACTCGTCTTTGGGCCTTTGGTAACCCAATTTTTCAGGAATTTACAAATTCAAAAGTCGGCATGCAAAAGCGAACAGAAAGTGTGAAATTAAATCCCACATGGTCCACAGATTTTTATTTTGACATTTATAGTAGTATCTCACCCGGAATTCCAAATTTGAATTTGAATTTCATTTTTAAAACAAAATTCTTTTGAAAATGAAAACAAATGTTATCTGGGATTGATATTGAAGACTGATAAAACAAGCGAGCTATGCAGTCAATAATTACACATCTATCAAAGTTTTTAGATTTAAAAAAGTCAAAATCTTTAAATTTTAATTTGTCACCAAATGTTTTAAAATACGTACTTATCGGATTAATTTTCTCTCTTGTACATCATTCTTGCTTTCAAACTTAATTCAACCCACAACTTTTTTGATTTTGTGTTCAAAAGCATTTTTGTTAGAACTGAAATTCAGATTCAAATTTGAAATTCTAGGTGAAATACTGCTATCAGTGTCGTATTGGGATCAATTTCGGACCTTGTGTTTGCATTTATGTTCTGATGGAATCTGTGAAATTCTGGAAAAATTGGGTAATCTTAACTGGAACAGCTGGACACAGACCTGAATTGTGATACCTGGTCCTAATGGTCAAATGGGAAGCCTTGGTGATTCGCCGTCAGCAATCAGCAGTGCTGAGGAAAATGCCGAGGAAACGAAAAATATCCACAGCAAAAATACTGCAGAGGATGGCTTTTTCAGAAAGTCTTGTGGTGGTAGAAATTGCACAACTTCCAGGTTACACAAGAAATCAAACCATGTGTGTTGCTCTATGCTGTATCGCTAATCTTACAATTTACAGTACAAGTTCAGCATTACCACTAGAAACTATGTGTTCTGCTTCTTCTATGTTGATAACACCAGCATCTGACATCAGTTTCAGGAAAGCTCTTACAGAGCTTTCCAGAAACTGATGTCAGATTCTGGTGTTATCAACATCGAAACAGTGAGATACTTAGCTTGTGGTTATGCTGCATAATTTTTTCACTCATACTATACATAATGAAAAAGTCGCATGCTTACTTCCAAGATTTTTTCTCAGCATTCACACGGTTCATGATATTGACATGATATAACTGAGTGAAAGATTCTGCACATTGATTGAAATTATATACACGTGTATCTCGAACTACTTTCACATGTTAAAGTTACTTGAAAGTTTTCACTGCACCACACACTACATATACATGGCAATTGAGACTGTGTCCTGCCCCCTGATGATTTTTACGCAATCGAACAGGCTTCACAGCAATTGCCGTAGAAGCACCAGTTTTCTACAGCAATATTTTTGTCGAGAAAACAAGGATGAATTACCAGGACTGGCCGAAGCCCAACTGCCTTGGGTTTCCAACCACTACTGACTTACCTCGTCGTGACTTTCGATATCGACTTTATTTGTTTAAACTTTAAAATCAGATGTGTTAAAAATTAACCCAAATCAACTGAATTGAGTGAATATGAACCCAATTGGGTCCATATTCCTTCAACCTAGATGATTAGGGCTGATTTTAAGCCATCTGATTCTAGAGTGTGAAACAAAACAACCCCATTGGGTTAATAGTTCTTGGTTAAAATCGAGAACAGAATGATAAACTCATCACGAGGTCCCAGGTAACGTCTGCATTCTACAGCTTGTATCAGAAGATATGTAACTCTACGAATTTCAGAAGACTTCACTTTCTATCCACACGCTCACTTCCATCATGACATTACCTGGACCGAAGTCACATGCCATCAATCTAAATTGAATGCATGGCCATTTTACCGTTTGCACTTACTTGTAACTCCGGTTATTACATCAGGGAATTCACATAAGAATTAAAATTAATTACATTCAGTGAGACGTGTTCAATTTTGTGAAGTGAGTAGGCTAAACTTAACCCGTTTCATTCCATACCCATACTTCTATGAGAAATCACATTATTTATTTCAATTCTTATAATTTAAGCAAGAGTAGGTGATTGAGAATAATGAGTAAGTTGAGAATAAATAAAGGATAGTCTGAATTCACTTATAATGAATACGACTGTAACGCATTCGTCTACAAGAGAACTGGTTCAAACAAAATCACATTTTAACAAACCTGCCACCAGGACAGGCCAGTAACTCCACCACGGATACAAGCACTGACACACGCATTGATGTAATAACTAACATTAATTGTGATCACGGAAGTGAACAGACAATTTCGACCGGATCGCGATTCGGTCGCGATCCGGTTGAAATTCTCTGTTCGCTTTCCTGGCCACAATACTATTCAACCTCACAAGTCGAAAAACAAATGCGGGTTTTAAAATCTCCGATTTTATTTTTTTATTTGTTTCTCGTGATGCGTTCTTGATTTTATAAAATATAATAAAAGAAATCTCAATACATTAATAGAAGTATGTCGCGACAAAATAGCGACCTGATCGAGCAAGAGACAACTTTTACGATCATGGTAATGTATACAAGACTAATTGGATAATACAATAACACAGAAATTATGACGAAAAGGAGAAATTGTCGTTTTGAGAGTAAATATTTCCTAAATTATTCCGAGTTAGAGATGTTTGTCCTGATCAATATGATGCTGTAAAAAATGCAGATTTTTTTTCAAGGATATGTTTTTATTTATTTAATTATTTATTTATTTATTTATTTATTTATTTATTTATTTATTTATTTATTTATTTATTTATTTATTTATTAGTGTTTAAAGTCACATATTCTGCACAATGGCTAACCATGACCGTGACAGTTTTACGGGTGGAGGAAGCCAGACTACCCGGAGAGAACAACCGAGCAACGGCGAGCAACTGTCAGTTCCTCAACATACCAACTCCACACAAGCAGGGTTAGCATTGGTTGAAGACAGGTGCACCATCGACGTGCAGAACGCCTTAGTACACAACGTCACCGTGCCCCATGTGGGCAATGGGGGTGAAGTGTCTTGCCCAAGGACACAACGCGGTTGCCGCAGGTGGGATTCGAACCGAGGACCTCTCGGCTTGCAGCCTGCACCTCTAGCAACTGAGTCACTGTCAGAATATTAAAATCTGAACCTGAAAATTTGTCGCATATTGCAACTAGGGATTTAACCAATTCAATCTTGTTTGACAAGATTGAAATGGTTAAATTCTCAGGTGCATTATCGGTAGGCTTCTCTGCTTGAGGTTTCGGTATTTTGACTCCCAGTCAGCACAGAGTTGAGGGCATTTGTCAATTAGCTATTAAACTAATGCCACTTTAAAATGTTCAACATGTCATTATATACCGAGTCAAAAAGAAAGTATAATAGAAACAACTGTGAAAAATAGCATAAAGGATGAAATATAATAGTTCTTATGTTGCATGGTTGTGGACAAGAAGTCGTGAAAAGAGTTTACATGCTGTTGTTGTTCACCCAACCGTATACAATTTTTCTACGGATTTCAAAATAGCACGTGCTTCCCGAAAAATGTCAAATTGAATGGGTGACCGACGATTTTCGTTGTATTATGTTGTGCAAGAGAGCCGGGGTTATTGAGAAAACACGCTAGTTTTTGTCTTCCGACATTTTAAAAAATGTCAAGGTTAACGAAAATCAGATGTTGCGTGCCATTGGTATGCATGAGGCTGGGATGCCTCCGGATGAGCTCGCTGCTGGGTTTGGAGTCACTGTGGCCACTATTTACCGTCTCTTTGGAAGGTACAGAACCACTGGATCAACTGCCGACCGACAGCGTTCAGGTCGACCAAGATTTACGACCCCTGCACAAGACCGACACATCAGGACGTCTCACTTGCGGGATCGCTTCCTTCCGGCGACGAGGACAGCAGAAATTACTCCTGGTAGAACTAACAATAGAATCAGGGCACAAATTGTTCGCAACAGACTCGCTGAACACGGCATCCGAAGTAGGCGAGCATACCACGGACCAATCCTTAACCAACGTCATCGTACCGTCAGATGGAATGGGTACGTCAGCGTGTTCGCTGGACTCAGCAGCGTTGGTGCACAGTTCTTTTTAGTGATGAATCACGATTTTGTCTACGGTGCGCTGATGGCAGGGCAAGAGGGTATCGCCGACGAGGAGAACGGTTTTCTGATGCTTGCGTGCGAGAATGCGACCATTTCGAAGGGTGTAGTGTTATGGTTTGAGCAGGAATTTCCTTGCACCATCGAACGCAGTTGATCTTCATCGATGGTAAATCTGAATGGACAGCTATATGTGGGGACGAAATTCATAACGCTGTTGTCCCGTTGTTCAACGCTAACGTCGGATTGCAATTATTCCAGCAAGACAATGCCCGATGTCACGTGACACGTATCTGTCGTGACTTTCTTGAGGAGCAGAGCATCGGACTTCTTCCCTGGCCCCACTTTCGCCAGATTTGTCGCCAATCGAGTATTTTTGGAATCAACTGGACCGTCGGGTACGACTTCATGATCTTCAGACGTTAGGCGATTTACGTAATGTTCTAACGCAGTACCACAGGGTGACATCCAGAGACTTATCAGGTCCATGCGCCGTCGATGTCTTGCCACCCAAGAGGCAAACGGTGGGCATACACGCTGTTGACTGCATGTGTGAACTTTTCATTTCACCCCATATCTGAATTGCGGCGTCCTGACGTGACGCTGGTAACAGTAAGAACATGAAATTATGCAAATTCATACAGCTAGACTCGAAATATGAATTTACAATAATTTGTTTGGGATTAAAGTCGATAATACTAAAAAATTGCTCCTCAAAGTTTATTATACTTTCTTTTTTGACTCAGTATATATAATTATTATTATTATTATTTATTGGTGTTTAAGGTCACATATGCACAATGGCTAATCATGACCGTGGCAGTTTTACGGGTGGAGGAAGCCGGAGTACCCGGAGAGAACCACCCAGCAACGACGAGCAGCTGCTAGCTCCCCAGCATCGTAACTCCGCACTGCAGCACAGGGAGTGTTAGATTGGTTGAAGACATGCGCACCATCCATGTGCAGTACGCCTTAGTACATGGCGTCATCGTGCTCCAATGTGGACAATCGGGGTTAAGTGCCTTGCCCATGGACACAACGCGGGAGTCCGAATCGATCGCTCAGACGGTCACCCAAGTATATATAATATTGATAAATCAAAACAGTCTAATGTATAAATGCCAATATACTTCAACGACTTCGCTGCGCATTCCGACAATTTCTGTGGTATGAAGGTCCAGTGTGGCAGGCGGTGATAATTTTGTCTAGCTAGTAATATCAGATGGGTTGCAAACATCTTTTATCACTCTCAGCTGCGTCGCAAAAATGGCCGCTTGTGGGGTGGGTGAGAGGATTTAAACTTGCTTTCTTTCGACTGTGGTGGCTCATGGCTCGACTGGCAAAGCAAAATATTCTGACAACATCACCACGGCATTACTTCAATGATGGCATTCCTTGACGTTGTATTGGGGATATTTAATCAGTGGGGGTTGTAGTTCGAAAGTACAGACATTGCTGACACTTTTCGTCATAGGAAGAGATCCACGGGAAAGTTAGCTCCCTTTAATTTCTTTAAGCTGTCGGTGAGTATAACACTTCGGGTATGGGGATTTCAAGTAAAAAATTGAAATGTCAGTGACTCTGTACCATCGATGTGCGCATCATTTCGCAAACGTGAGTCACGTTCCTGTAGAGGAGTATACAAATAGCGAAGCTAACTTTTTACAACTTTTTTTACCAATCCGTTTGACTTATTATTTTCTGTTGATACCCATTCAAAAACGAAACAACGGCGTTTTCAACATCTTTTGATGCTCTGTAACTTATTTTCTGTTCAGTATATATCAACAATGTGCACATCGTGACATATAATACAGACGCAGTCCTCTTCATTGGTATAAAAGTCTAGGAGGTGGGATATTTGAAAAAAATTGTCCCGCAAAGAAAATAAACTAGTAAATTACTGTAGAAACACATTCGACAAAGAAAGAGCCAAAGTGGACGCTTATTTAGTGTCGATAGGTGTCATACTGATGGATATTCTTAATGACGGATTATCTGTGAAGTAGTTGCTTCTAATTAGCTTGCCATGAAAAGCCAAGTTTGCTTTTGTTACTTTTAATAAACGAAAACAACAGACAGCTCATGGAGCTGTCTGTTGTTTTCGTTTACTAAAAGTTACAAAAGGAAACTAGGCTTTCTTTTGTTCTGATATCACAGGTGCTTTCTCAACAATTACTTGGTTCTTCACTAGTTCTTCTCCGTTCCTCCAATACTTTCAAGGGAGATAACTTTATCGAAAGTCGAGTTTCATGACGATAAAGGTCAGGGATGCTTCTTTGAAATTTATTTGTTGATAATGTAATGCTCACAACTTAATTAATTAATTATTTAACCGGTAACATACTCCATATCTATCATGTTGAGGGCTCCAACTACCCGAATCGGGTAACACAGACACAGATTTGTATGACCGACAGGATGCGTGACACAACGCCATAGAAATCAAAGTGTCAAATCTTGTCTCGTAAGAAAGTGCATGATTATTGACAAGAGTGAAACGGTATCTAAGACTCCAATTCAGTTGAAAATGCCCCATACGGCGAGACACTGACAAAGATATGCCCGCTTCTCAACACCATTGCCTTTGAAACAATTATGATTAATGGGGCAATGCAGTCAGGTGGGTGAATGCGTTTTTCGCTCTGCACACTTTGATTTAGTGGTGTATTCATAATGCTGGCAGTGCACGCGTCATGACTGATTGATGGGTGTTTCGATAAATGCCTTGTAATTTACTGTGCCTTATTTGTATTGGAAATTAAGTTTTCGATTAATTTAGAAATATGTTTTTGGTACCTCCACGAGCGGCATACCATGTAATTTAGCTGTATAATGGTACATCGTTAAGATAGGCCTAGCCTGTTCACCCAACCTGGTTTCAAATGAATGAAATAAAAATATTGTTGACACAAAATGTCCCGACTGACAAACATTGGGGTATGGGGTCAGGCTCCTCCCTTCATTACGCACCTGATCACGAGCTAGTGTTATTTGTGGTTTGGCGCCTTCTGTGGGGTTTCGTTCTTTATTTTCGTTTGTACCGAAACTAATTTACGATCTGTTCAGTTTACCCCCCACCAATAACATGAAAAGGGCCACAATTATTGAATGCACTGCGTTCTTACAACGTACACCGCCGAGTAGTCCGGTTGATAAATAAATAAATAATAAATAAATAAAAGTGTTAATGTTGACGCTCATTACAAAGTTCATTCATTTCCAATATTTCAATTGAGTAAAAATATATACATGTACTGGCCGAAATGTTCTATGCCGAAGTGTTCTCTGGTCGAAACGTTCTGGGCAGAAGCATCCTTGGACGACGTCCTCTGGTCGAAACGTTCTAGGCAGAAACATCCTTGGACGACGTCCTTTTTTCACTCGCACATCACTGCTTGATGAGTGCAACGGAACCCAATTTGTGCCAATATCAAATGTGTCAATCTTCGTAACGAGTAGCAAGAGGAAGATTTTATCAAAATGAAATATGTCCACAGGAAACGAAAATTAAATCAGGGCAAATTAGGTACAAAAGTATAAAAAGCACCTAGTAAAATCATCAAACATTTTCGAAAACATGATCGCTCAAAGAAAACGGTTTCATTATTTGATGCGGTTGACCGACCAAACGACAGTGAATGATGTTATACCTGACAATCATGATAAGTGCACAAGAGATAGTCTAAATAAATGCACAAAGATCGAAAGAATCAAGTGTGAAATTACTTATTTTTTGCTGACGGAAGCATTTAAACGTACAGACTGATAAATTGTGCCTTTGATTACTTGTAACATGCACTAACCCTTCTCACCATCGTGGTATTTTACATGTCAGTTCAATAAGAGGAAAGTTCTCGAGGTGTTCGAACACTCTCTGTCAGCATCAATTGTGTGGTTGATGCTGCCACACTGTGCCGCCCTATAGGATAGGGACGTAAAATGGCTGTCCTCTGTGCGGAGAGAGGCACACTGTGTGAAGGCTAAAGACCCCTTCGTAGTATTCGAGAAGAGCGGGGCCACGAAGTTCCCAATACGAAGGTGACCCCCACTCCTGCGCCGTTGGGCCAAGGAGAAGCGTTAATATAAGTTGCATAACTTGTTCGCCACTCCTTGTAAAACAAATAAGATTAAATAAAAAAGTATGCAGGCAAATGCACAGAGAATACGCTTCTCACAATCCGTGCTAGAGAAATTATTGGTGCAGTTTTAAATGCCAGTTTGATTCGACTGAATTCTAGTGTAAAATCATAACCTATTATTTCAAATCAGAAATGTCACTGTTTTAACCCTTTACCCAACGTAATGTCCCAAACCGGCCAGCGCTATTCTCAAAAATCGCCAATTAATTTTCGTTATTTTTTTCATTTTTTGTCTCAAAAACATAGATTATGACACCTCGTTGGAACGAGCTCACCGTCAGATAATTTCGGCCATATCGTGTCCTAGTCTACTTTTGTGCCCCAAAACACCGTACCATCTCAATTTCCACAACCACTACCCCGAAAAAACGAGAAAACTCCACAACATTGAATCGCAGATATTATGCACTTTATAGTTTTTTTAACCCTTTACCCAACGCACACGATATCAAAATTTATCATTTTATTTATTATTTTTTTCATTTTTGTCAAAAAATGTCAACAAAACCGTATTATGTGACCCTTTATGGGAACGAGCTCGTCGAACCCGTTCCACCGAGGGGTCACATGATATGGCTTTGCGAAAATAGTTTGAAAAATAGTTTTTCAAAGGCAGACGACACTTGACTAGGAATAGCTGCAGCGTCGCTGATTTTCATGTTCAATAAATTCACTCTTACTTCCCAGGCTTGTGCAAGTCAAGATTGCAGCTCAAATAATTACGGTGCTTTATAGGTAAGGGAAATTTGTTTACTTTGATCCCATTTCTAATATTGCATAAATTCCATAAATTCAAATTAAATATACACAAATTATACATCAAAATGAATGTTGTACACAGATATATGCAGTCAACTTAATGAGTAGACAGAAGCCACAAATATTTCCTGAAAGTCTTCTACCGTATTCGTACCAGACTGATAATGAAATAATATTTCACGAGAACAACTCATGGCCAAATACACATATATCCAAGAAAAAAGCTAGGCATTCAAAACACTTTACAATGCAGCGATTGGACTGCATTTGGGTAAAGACCAACATTGTCTGCAATTTTTATTGAAGACGGTTTCGTGGCCAACGGACATTCGCGTATCTCGCGATGCCACGGATATTCATCGAAAAACATCGAAAAACAATCGCGTAATTCAAAGAAATTCAAACAGGTATCATGATACCTTGAAAGTAACGTGGCAACTGTGTGGTCTTCATATAACAATATATATATAGCTTGTAGTATGAAGGCGATCTAGTTCATTATTTGATTTAGACGGAATTATATACCGATCCTTTTTCGGTCCCGATGACCTTGATCGAAATATAAACAAACAGAAAACAAAGCGAAGTCGATCGTTTTGAAACTTATCCAAACGCAACTCTCCCGCTGCGTTTTGAAGAATTTTAATTTCCTAGCTTTGTTCTTGGATATCTGAAACACATTTGGCCACGGGTTGTCCTGAAATAATATTTTATTATCAGTTCTGGTACAAAAACGGTAGCAGACTTCCAGGAACCATTGGTGCCTGCCATTAACACTGGAGGTTGATTGCATATATTTGTCATGTTCTATATACTATAACCTTCATTTTTATGCATAATGTGTGTAGATTTAATTTATGTTTATCCGAATTGGGAATTTCAAAGTAAACTAATTTTCCTTACTTATTCAGCGACCATAAGTAACTACTTTAACCCTTTACCCAACAGAGACGATATCAACATTTATTATTTTAAATATCATTTTTTTTAATTTTTTAAAAAAATTTCAACAAAACCATATCATGTGACCCCTCTTTGGAACGAGCTCGTCGAGCTCGTTCCAATGAGGGATCACATGATATGGTTTTGTTGAAATTTTTCGAAAAATAATATTTTTTTCTCCTGCTGAATTTGCATATTACGCGGGCGGATGCAGGCGATTTGTTGGGTAAAGGGTTAAACAGATCTCTTAGCAATCAGTTTCCTCTAATCATGACGTTACAGTGATATATCAGTCCGCAAGTTTCAAGCGGGTAACAACCAATCCCGAAAAAGAACTAGAGTCTAAACCGAATAAGTACGTAAAGAATTATTTAATATGAAGATTCCACTCAACAAGATCCGTTATTTAGGGCCTCGTTAGACTCCATTATATCAACAAAAGCTTTAAGTTACACAAAGAATCGCCAGCGGTTTTCCAATTTACAATGGAAATGAAATTCACGAAACAAGACGGAAAAATTAGAAGTGTTCTGGAGAGAGCCTCTAGAAATACAACCGACATAAATTGCTGGCCAATTTTTGAACATTTTACAATAAATTTTGTACAAGTTAAAGATTCTATTCATCACTTGAATGAAGTTATGAATTAGTTTATTTATTGCTTTTTAACCACACTTTCCACAACCAGGATCACCTCGTTTCGGACAACTTTAAGGGTGAAGGGAACCACCAGCGAGAAGCGGCGAGCGACTGTAAGGCTTCCCAACGTACTAACTCCACACAGGCAGGGCTAGCATTAGCAGTAGGAGGGACAGATCGTCCCCTATTACCTGAACGTGGGGTGGGGTGGGGGGTGGGGGCAGCTAGTGTTAAATTCCCATAGGAACGAAACTTTGGGCGGAGCAAAGTTTGTCTGTGCAAAATGTGGCGCCATCCAACTAGATCTGGCAAGTGGTATACCCACTGCATATTATTATGCTATGGTATTTATTATTAGTCACATAGTCAGCAAGTGAAACGGGTACCATCCCGTACCCGGTCTCTTGCTGACTATATTACGAAATGACCTTCAGCAGAATCACCAGCAGTAAAGTGCACCGGCACGTATCCATGGTGACAGTAAACAATATTATCGCTGTTCGAAGTGCGATATATGTTTACTAAATAAAACGTATCGCCACAAACATATCTGGAATACCCATACGTACATTTACTATCATTACCGCCTGAAAAAGGTTTAAGCGCTTTTAAATGTTCAATAAATCATTTTAATCTGATGAGCAAACTGTAAAGAAAATGTTCGCTTCACTCACGCCTTCAGTATAAACAATCGACAGAGTGGTAAAAACGGAAAATAACTTTTGGGACTACAAATAATATTTTCTGTCCATTTTTTAAAAAAATATTTAATGTATTAAATGATTAAATATGGTACTTTGAAAATATTTTTGGAACTTACATACTCTTATTTAGTTTTAATTCAAATTTTGAAAATTCTAAGCTAGTGTGGAAATGCATCCGGCAAAATAGTAATGGCGGCTACTCACCGTCTATTAAAGTTACAGCCACCGTGAACGGGATTTACCGCCGGTCTGCACGTGGCATTCTTAGCAAATAAAATTCGAGGATATATCAACAAATTTGTCAGAGGTGAGGTGAAGTGATATAAGTATTCTCAGGGCTCTGGGTATATAGTATTGGTATGTGAGGTAATACTGATGCCCGTATAGCATAATATATATGCAGTGGGTATACCACATTGCGGGTGTAGCTGGATAGAGCCGAAAGTTTGCACAGGCAAACGTTGCTCCCCCAAAAATCCGGTTCCTATGGGAATTTAACACTAGTTGCTTCACCAAAAGTCCAGGTAATAGGGGACAATCTGTCCCTCCTACACTACTAGCATTGTGTTCAGTAGGCACATAGAACACATTGGAACTCATGGGACGATGGGTTGAAAGCAAGTGCACTATCAACGTGCTGTACGCCTTAGTACAGAGCGCCATGCACCTCATGAAACAATGCCTGATTGGAGATGCTTTGTAGGCGCAGAAATAAACAGCGCTTCCAATAACTGCGTTGTTTAATGAAAAAAAAAAACAATGCGTTGTTTGATTGAACTAAAAATAGTCCCGGGTTGGAACTTCGTTGAATGATGAAAGTGGAAGTTTTTTTTATTCCATTCCTCTTCTCCTGACTCACTGTCAACGATTATTATTTCACACAGGAATACAACTGCGTACACCTCGGTTTCATTTCGAGTGTTATTGAAGGATCGTGTTTTACCGTTTTTAAAGTTTTAAACGGGCCAGATCATGTAATAATTTATAAAAAAAGAAATTAAATAAACAAGGCAGCTCTTTAGTGAATCGTCTGATGTCCAAGGAAATAAATGAACAAATAAGACATATCCGTCAACGAATTATTTTTGGCGCGGTACTGAAAAGGGCCAGCTGTAGAGTTCGTATAATATGATCTGATACGTGGCTATTCTGTAGCAAATACCTGTCCCTATCCTTACATTGTACTTAAAGGTTCAATAGGCAAGATAGTGTACTTGCTAGAGTTTAATACATTCACTTGTTTTCATGGAACCGGAAGGGGATATTTTTAAACAGAAAATCAGAAAGCCGGAAAATTCTCGCGCTCGCAAAACTCAATGATAATTACGACCAGCAGTCAGCTGGTCATAATTATTATTGGGATGTTTGAAAGCGAGAATTTCCCGGTTGGCAGAGGATCTACTCTCACACTGGTCCCCACATGAAGGAGATCGGGACCACTGAGAAGATGCAATAGAAGAAATTACAGTTCCTCAACCAAGCGTCGAGACTCCAAGCGCTTTGGGGGGTTTCTAAAGGGGAAAAGAATGAGAAGGAAGAGAAGAAGGAATAAAAGGCCAACACCATCTCTCCACCTCGAACTCCAGTACTCCCCTAGCCACACCCAAGTTTCCTCCATTCAGGATACTGAACTGGGGATAAGGAAATTACCTCCGAGGCGGAGATGAAAACGGGCTGTTTGACACTTTCCTCTCAAAGGGCCCCTCTTTCTTTGGATCAGGACTCCCAGAAGGCACGGCCGAGTGACGCAACCAGAGCCACCATGGAAAGAGCAGAGAGAACGCACGAGACTGCATGGGTACCAATCCCCGAATGCAAACTGGCAGGACAACCAGGCCTGATATCAGAAACAAAAACATCCACAAGAACACCACCCAAGAAAAAGAGAAATAAAAACGGAAAATCCAACAACAACCGACACTAGGCTACTCCACCTTTCGGCATGTCTCCTCCTTTTCTATGTTCAAACAACAGACATTCAAAAATTACATAGTCAGTCAGAGTCAACAGAGTCGAAAGGGACTATTCGGTCCTAGTACCGTCCCTGTGCGCTTTCGGCGCGCATAAACCATTTCCTAGTGCTTGGACGAGTTGAGAATTTCACTTTCATCTTGGGTGTCAACATATAGGAGTGGGAAGGAGAGATTTACGGTCACCCTACAGCTCGGCCGCACTCAGAAAGTACCACCTGACATTTGACTGATCATCCGTCTCATCATCACCTATTTTGGGGGCACAGTCGTCAACAGCAGGTGTCACTGATTTGATATTTAAAAAGATAACCGACGAGTATCATCTGAATATAATTCAATGATAATAAAACTAGATTTACTCACATGCCCGGATCAAGCATGGTCCATAAAAGTATAATTTTATACCATGACTACATATTTTACATAAAAATAAAACCGAGGTAAACACGTGTGTCTGTGGTGAACACGCCAGCAATGGGATTTCAATAGGTCAAATTTACACCTACACTGGAACTACATCCAAGTTGACCTTTGGGGACCTCGATCTGAATGCAAACTTGTCTAAATTTATCGCTCGTCGCTCGTCGTGCAAACTTGTCTAAATTTATCGCTCGTCGCTAAACGTAATTATTTATTACGTTTCTAAATGAGTTTACCCCATAACATACCAAAAATTAACAAACATGCATTGTCTCGTGTTAATAAAGCATTCATAACTTGAAATAGTATGTTATTAAAATGAAAAAAAACCCGTCAGTTGATTTGCGCGTTTTTCCCATTTCGTTTCGGCGATAAAATTGACAGCGGAAGTATCGCCCACCGATGCTCATGTAAACAAAAACAGATTCACACGTGTGTACGTCTAGTCTGCTGCTCAGTGAAATCGAGAAAAAATAACTACGATCAAAAATATACCCAAAGTAGCTTGGTGTTCCAAATGTTCACCACGAGTGGTGAGCATTTGGTACACCCAGCTACTATGGGTATATTATATATAATACACAACATAAATCACAATGAATTTATCCCCCCGTCCGAATGTTCTTCGGGGTCTTGAGTTCTTTAGTTGATGCTGTCGCCTGTCACCACCCCGCTTCTTATAGTTACCTCGATCTATAGACGACACAACATATTCTCTATTTGCTCCTTCCAAACGTCAGTGTCCAGTAGTTTCCATTTTTCACGTTATTGTTTTCCTGCATCACCAACTATGTCTGACGTGTCTTACTTGCTTCAACAATACACCACCAACTTACCTCCCCCCACCCCCCGAGTGCACTTCATAGACTCATTGATTTCTTTCCTCCCCCAACCGTTTAAACATATAATTTTGATACCTGTAATTTGCTTGGCTTTCACTTAGCCCATTTCAATGGCCCAGTCCTTTTCGAATCCACGAGCTCTCGATAGCTTCCTCCAACCAATATTACTTCTGCGTGAAACGGCCCCGTCAAAATCTACCAGTCACTTAGTCTAATAACTTATTCTACTGTCCTAACTGGTCTCTCGCCATATGTCTGGAGTTCCCAACTTTCTTCAAGTGGATACTGACTACCAAATATTTAAAGCTCTCTTAAATATCACACTAACATCTCAAAGAGACAGGCGAGTGGTCTCTCTTTGAACAACGCAATAGTGATTAATGGGTCGTTCGAGTTCTACAGAAATGTCTTGTGTGAGACAACTACACCCCGATTTCATGCATGGACGATTCACTCCACCTAATTTGCATCTGTGCAGATTTTAGGGTGGTCAACTGTTGCACAAACCAAAAAAGTGCACATTTATTTACTTATATACATATCAATCTCGAATCGATCTTGACATGGGGACAAGCTGAAGATTCTATATATCCGTTGATGCGGACCATGAGAAAAGATACCAAAATGAATCGAGAAACAATTACCTCCCCTTATAAGGTTTTGAATTAGGGTGTTCGAAACAATTAGCTGTTTGACAACCTCAAATCTTCTTCAATACAGGTGAGTAGCCGGGACTTTTGTTTGAGGGTGCGCTCAGTGGCGATCGACAAGATTTCGAAAAATGTGTATCAAGTGGAAATCTGTGGTAGCATCTGGAAAATATTTTGGGAAATCTAGGATTTGAATATAAGCACTATTGTATGTGAAATGTGAAAAATCACCAACAAAATAGACCGACTAAGTTGACAGGCATGTTTTTATTTTCTGGATATTTTCTATACCTATTTATTATACGCTAAACGATAGATTATCGAAAAAATTGCGGAAAGATAGAAATTGTATTCCCCACTGTGAAGATATAAAAATTTTCACTTTCACGGTATCAATCAAAATGGCGGCTTTCAAAGAATCACTTCACGGTGAAAAGGAGTCAAAATATCACTGGAAATGATCAATTTGTTCTAAAAACGTAAAATGAAAAGACAATCTTGTGTTTTTGAGTGGATACCGATCATTTCCAGCAATAACTCAACACGTATTCTCCTTGAGGTGATACACGAAACCCGCCAGCTGAATCAGATAGTAAGACGCTACCTGTTCCGAGTATCGATCAAATTACTTCCGCGTATAAATGCGCATCAGCTGTTTACTTTCGTGCATCAATTCAAGGTTGAAACGAGTGGAATTATCGATAGGAATGATCAGATTCTTATAAAAAGCGTATAATAAAAAGAAAATCTAGTGTTTTTGAGTGGATACGAAAATTATCTCACTCGTGACCGAGACAAATTTTACGGAGTCTGATAGGAATCCCATTTTACGGAATCCCTTTTTAAGAATCCCTTTTGGAAAACACCTGTGGCTATGGAATCCCTTTTTGGTCGTATGTGCCTATGTGCTAGAGCACTTTGTGCCCTAGCACATAAGCACATATCGGCACATAAAGCATGTGCTTATGTGCCAGGGCACATTGTGTCACATTGTGCTTTTTCACATAAGCACATATCGGCACATAAAGCATGTGCTTATGTGCTAGGGCACATTGTGTCACATTGTGCTTTTTCACATAAGCACATATGACAAAAAGGGATTCTCCAGAAGGTATCCTCGATAGGTATCCTCAAATAATACAATACTAGGCCATAGGTATCCTCAAATACCCGTATGTGCCTATGTGCTAGGGCACATTGTGTCACAATGTGCCCTAGCACATAAACACATATCAGTACATAAAGCATGTGCTTATGTGCTAGGGCACATTGTGCCTTTGCACATAAGCTCATATGACAAAAAGGGATTCTCTAGTAGGTATCCTCGAATAATACAATACCAGGCAATAGGTATCCTCAAATACCCGTATGTGCCTATGTGCTAGGGCACATTGTGTCACATTGTGCCTTTTCACGTAAGCACATATCGGCACATATTATCATGTGCTTATGTGCTAGGGCACATTGTGTCACATTGTGCCTTTGCACATAAGCACATATGACAAAAAAAGGAATTCTCTAGTAGGTATCCTCGACTAATACAACACCTGGCAATAGGTATCCTCAAATACCCGTATGTGCCTATGTGCTAGGGCACATTGTGTCACATTTTGCCTTTTCACATAAGCACATATCGGCACATAAAGCATGTGCCTATGTGCTAGGGCACATTGTGACACATTGTGCCTTTTCACATAAGCACATATGACAAAAAGGGGTGCTGAAGGTCATGTTTTTCAAAAAGGGGTGCCGAAATTGGGGTGCCCGGGGATATTGCATTGGATATGGAGGTGATGAGAATCGGATACAACTTCGTTGTAATAAGGGGAGATAACTCTGTATGATTAAGTTAGTAAATTAGACCTCGTACAACACATCTGTTGGGTAGATCCTCAAATGAGTATATGGTGGAACTTGAAGTTAGCTTCGTAGCTTTCATATACACATATAAGCCCTACTTGTAATCTTTATAAAGGGTAGAAGCAAAGGATTCTGGGTAATAACCAAAGGAATTTGTCCTATAGCACTACTCTTATACAATTTATTGGGGAAAAAAACATTACTCTAGTCTAAAGGAACGTACCCACAGGGCTCTCTCGGTACTATAGCACTACGTGCTATACCGATAAAATGGGGCAAATACAAAACCAGACAATTACTCTTTTACAAAGGAACGCACCCCATGTACCCCCTTGGTTCTATAGCACTACATGCTACTATTATAAACCAAAAGTTTCGCGATCCTAAATAGGCTTCTGAAAGAATTCGAAATAGTACAAATTGTCGGGTTTATTTGGGTAATTAAACGAGGATTTTGGGAGAATTCTAAGCCAGAAAATTACTCTTCTACAAAGAAACACACCCCTTGTACCCCTTGGTACTATAGCACTACGTGCTACACCGATAAATTGGGGAATCCATAGTAAATACAGTCGTTTATGGTGATTTGGAGGGATTGTCGGGTTGTTTGTGGTAATTCTACGAATCGGGAAATTACTCCTGTACAAAGGAACACATCCTCCGAACATACCCCTCTCTTGTTAGAAGGTTTTGGGACACATAGAAACCACGTGCTACCATAGAAACCAAGATGGCGGCCTCCAGTATACAAAATGGACGACGGAAACACGTATCACCCTAACAACACGCGCTGCGCATGCGCACTCACACCACGTATCACTATGGAGATGACGTCATAACATGGCCGCTCATGCGGGTTACCATGACAACACAACATGCCGTCACCAGGTCACGTGACATGACGTCACTTCCGGGGTCCCCTGCAGGGTCCCCCCAATGGGGCCCGATCCATCGCTCTCCTACTACTTGTGTGCTTTTAATAATTTTAATATATAATAATTTAATAATTGAATACAATTGTGTGTCCATGTTGGTATGTTTGTAATGTTATTGAACGACTATTGTTTTCCGAATTCGTTGTCAATAAGGGGGTCAGGTGGTGTGATAAAGACTTGCTTTGTGTGTAATTGAGAATCGTTGTTTCATCAACACAAGCCTATCTATGATTCCAATTCGTACAATGAATTACATGGCAGAATGCGCTTGTTCCATAATGAACTAACAAGTTGTCTTATATTAAAACACGGGAGTACATTCTTTTCCAATTTAGTAATTCATTCCACACTTTTTGTTAATGTCAGTGGTTGAATATCATATCACATATATTGCAATGTGAGAAAGTCGTCGTGATGTCTTTAAAAAAGCAGTTACTATACGGATAAAAACATTACTCGTATATTTTCTATCACTGACCCCTTCTAATAGAGCACCTATCGAAATGGCGACATCCGACCAGTAGGGCTGCACGGTATATCGACAAACCGATATTTTCCGGTATTCAAACCAATATCGATTGAATACCGGTGTAATTACAAAAGTATCGGTTTATCGTCATTATTTATTTATCCACAATTTAATTTTCAAGATGTCTTTAGCTTTTTTTAACTGTAGCCCCGAATGAATAATATTATCCCTTTAACCAAGGAATCGTCTGCTTGTGCCCTCGTAATATATAAATTCAGCAGTTGAAAAAATAATTTTCAAAAATTTCAACAAAACTATATCATGTGACCCCCTCACTGGAACGAGCTCATTGAGCTCGTTCCAATGAGGAGTCACATCATATAGTTTTGTTGAAATCTTTGGGGAAAATGTAATAAACTAATTTTAAAAATAATAAATTCTGATATCGTCTGCGTTAGGTAAAGGTTTTTCGAACCGCATCATCAAGGCATGCTAATTCGTTCCGAATGTGATGCCTCGAGTCTCGATTGTGGTACTTGTGTTCATATATCTGAACAGTTTTCGAAAAACTGGTATACCGCGGTATTTTTTAGAATATTGTGCAACCCTATTGAACAGTGCTTTCAACAAACTTCCACTCAGCTTATTCTATTGTTTTCATTTTTACTCACAAAACACAGTATTTCCCCAAATGGAACAAACTCGTTGAGCTTTTATTGTATGACAATATGGTAATTTAATTGGCTAAAACACTCGACAGATATACTCCAGTACTGCTGATCTATTTAAGAATCAAGTTGATAATTCACCGCTCTTGTCATTATTTTCTATAAGGCGCGCAGGTTGGCTGATATAATGATTCCAACTACCTGTTTGCGTTTAAAATAGAAATGGTTTATTATATGTGAATTATCGCACATTATCTAAAAGATATTTCTCGATATCCATCGAGTCGATGGATATCGAGAAATATCCCCCAGTGGCTTCCTAAATGACGTCACGCTTCGGCACATGGCGTCGCCTTGAAAGTCGCCTTGAAGGAACGATCAGCAGATCTTTGTTATTGTCTTGCAACTGCGAGTTTTGCAGTCGCATTGGGCTCAATATTGCGCAGTAAATATAAAAGAAAATCTACGCTATTTTAGTGAATATCGAGAATTCATGTGAACCTGAAAGTATTATTTTTTTTAACGAGCGCTTATAAAACTTTCAGGTTCACACTCATGAGATAATTCCCGATATTCACTAAAAACAGCGTAGATATCCTCTATATTTCCAACTTTCTCCCACCTTGTTCCAACGTTTAGGAACTTCCAAATACAACAACTAACTACAACATGTAATAAGTTAATGCACAGTGCTTCTTATTTATATATATGTTGAAATTAAATTTATTTTGTTGCATATGAATATGATGTTTTATATAATAAAGCAAGGAATTTGCCAAACGATTCTGTCATAATAATAAAACAATAATTGACTTCCCTAAAGGTTGATACAAGGAATTATCAACCCTCGAAAAGTAATATTCACCTTGTATCAACCTCAAGGAAAGTCAATAATTGTACAGTGTCACTCTGAGAAGGTCACTATGTTTCTAGAGGCAAAAAATAAAATTTATTGGTTATTTCAGAATTTTGTTTGCACATGCCTATAGGGGTGGTTGGGAAAGCGTTAACCCTTCACCTAACTCGAAAAGCATACGACAATTGCAAATAAAATTTTTGAATAATTAATGTTTTTCATTTTTGGCGTCAAAAACATATGTTATGACCCTCATTGGAACGATCTCGCTGAGCTTGTTCCAATGAGGGTCATAAGCTATGTTTTTGACGCCAAAAAATGAAACAAATAATGAAAATAGAACAGTAATTTTTGTGAATAGCGCTGTCGGTTTTGGTCTTTACGTTGGGCAAAGGGTTAAAGAGCTTCACAATAAAGGACGTAAAACAGGGTATGATTCGTGAATAATTATAGAGTGTGGGTATAATATCGATCATTCACCAGTGAAGTCCCAGACAATTTCGACCGGATTGCGACTGGGTACCGATCTAGTCGATATTTTTTGTCCTCTTCTTCCACAAAAAAATCTCGTGATTTGAAGGGGTGATGGTACGTACGATGTTGCGAAGACGGAAGACTAGGGGAATAAAGAATTTTGATCGGTCGTGCCCAAGATTAAAATGCTTCTTGCTTAGTAACTTAGTAGTTAGACTTTTTGTGAGTGCTAATATGTGTGGGTGGATGAGAGGGGAGGGGTAGGATTCAGTATGAAGGGAAATGTGATGGTGTGTGCGGTGATACAAGGACATGTCGGACAGAGAATGTCGACTGGATCACAGGGGGGTCACAACCCGGTAGTGGTTATCTTTCCGCCCCCCCCCCCCCCCACAGTACTATGGAATGTCCCCCGTCGGAAATTATACATGATAACAATGAAACACATATGCTATTTCCGCCTTTTTCCGCGATTAGATCTTGATTTCACACTATTGTATTCATTACGTCTCGACCCACTGGGGTATAGAAGTAGCTCGACCTGGTGGCGACCTGATCGATAAAAATGCCCTTTTTATTATCGCGGCACATATAAGTTATTGTGACCGAGACGAGAAGCGTAGAGGTTGAAAATAAGCTCCGAGCCGCAAACCTCAGAACATGTTACCGTCAGTTCATCAAAACGTATATGTTCCTAAAGACTGTCACAAACAAGAGTGACACACTCCCAATCGTCGGGACGGAGGAATATAAATAAAAACAACTCTTTATAAAATAAACCTATATTATGAAATTATGTAACACAGTATACAAGTATAACAATGTTTCACGTTACGTAGGGACGCAGACTCCTCACAACCACAACACGATAACAAAATGAGATGTATGATGTGAAAACATGATGAAAAAACGAATTAAAAGTTAAATACTGTGCTCCTAATACACCCTTCAACTATCACATGGAAGCTGATTACGGTAATGTATATAGACACAGGATAACACCACTACCCTGACGCCTGAATACAAAACACTTTATTTATTACCATGACGATCCACAACAAATTACTAAATTTATCTGCTAATGTACAAAAATGCGAGTTACTTCCCTTTCTGTAACAACACGCAGTGAACTAGAATACTTGTATCCACGCATATGTGCTCTATACCATGCACGTGTCCGGTTACACACATTGCACGTACTAAATGTGTACAAATTACTTGCCGCCCACAGCTCCTAGCAAGAGTCACGTACGCGATCGTACAAATTTATCAGCAGTATCTAACACGTACCTAAAGGCACAATTTAGTAGTCACGTACCAGGAGGCACTTACAAACATGTACTCAGAAGCACAAATTAATACACATACCCGATGGCACAAATAAACAGGTACTAAAAAACCCCAAAGTAAACCGATTTTAGGCTGGAAACTTATGTTCAAACCGTTAACCTTAAAATCGAGTAATGCAGTATGAAACAATGCAGAAACAAAACACCCACATCCAAACTGGAATCCACGTCCACGGTAACTACTCTTTACAATCGCTACATCAGGCAGACTCGTCGGAAAATGCAAAAAATACCCCACTATCCAAACCGATTGACTTTTTAAGAAAGCAACCACAAATCGCACGGACGGTTTGACATCATGCGTTGCACATACAATCAAGTCACTCATCAAACACCGACAAACATTCAATTTCCTTCCTATCGAATACTCGGTGGGACACACTAATATTGGGTGCGTTCGGAGTCCCACCATTGGTAACAAATGGTATTTACCACAGGTACACGAACGTATACCGACACTGACCGATGGTGTATTTCGACTCCGAGCGGAAATTGGTAACCATCGGTAACAACATGGCGGAAAGAAAATAAATGCATAATCGCCGCTTCACTTCTGAATATTTGTTCCCAACGTGTTTCAAGCGCATGTGCATGTTACCACTTGCGCACAAATACCTTTCTGACCGATTCTCCCCGCATAAAAAGAATGTGTGCAGAAGGTTGCAGACGAAAATTTGTCACAAAAATAAAACAAAAATACATACAAAACGTAGTACAACAGTTTCAATGCCACGAAATTGGGACATTATCCGGTATTTGTGTTATTTCTCACAGAAATAACTGTATATTCACTTGAACCTTCATTACAACAATTCACTGTCAATTGCTTACTTTTTGCCAACGAAGAATTTTTCTCTTTCTTTATAGAAATGAAATAATCGTTTCCATTTACTGGTATTTTAATTTTGAATCGGTCTGCGTTCGCCATTTTGGATTTCGCTTTGGTGAAAAATTCCACACGCTCGACCATGGTCTCAAAAATATACCAATGGTGAAAAAGAAATGGCGGAATTGGTAACAAATCTTTACCGATGGTATCGAATAGCTACCTTTGGTTACGAACGCACCCATTAATTCCACCAAATAAAAATTACACGTCTGAGAAGCCAAAACATTAACCCTCAATCGGCGTTACAAAATATACATAATATACATATTACAAGTAATAGAAACAAATGTCGTGACAAAAACCCTATCCATATCCCCAAAGCAACATACTGAATTGATCAAACCAACTTTTAACGACTACACGTTTAGTAAATAAACTTCTCGTGTACCCCACAACTTCATTGAACAAATAATCAAAAAATTATGAAGGTTAAGGTCTCTCCATTTTACTTTAAATCGTACATGGTTTGTAATTTAAACACTATTTCATTCGGAACTTCGTCTGCTGCAAGTGTGAAAAATCGAGCAACGTCATTCCAAATATTTCGCATGGCGACGTCCGACGGTAACATATGGTACTGGAGCCGTAAACATAGAAAAAACTTAGTGAGCTCTCGCCCAATCAAAGGGCTGACATTTTAGTCTAACTGGAACATATGTATATGTTGACAACTACAGAATGTGAATGCGGACGCTTTTTCCAATAATGCCTATTCTTATGAAAATTATAAGACAAATATGTTAGAATATTATTTGGGGCACCGCGGGATGGGTGCGGTGCAAGAAGATGGATGCGCGCCACTCTAACAGTGCTCGAAGACATTGATAAATACAAAAACTAGATTGGTTGCGTTAGGGACTTCGACCGCATGCTATGTTCTTTATTTCACCATCTCTACCATTTATTGGTAGTTTATTTGTGAAATAAGACTGAATTGGCCTAGTAAGTGGTAGCTTTTGCGATCATAATACTTTGTACTGGTAATAAGGGTTTTATAACTAAAATTCTTATAAAACTAAAAAAAATATATCTCTATGCATCATAACTGACAAATTTTGTCATCGGGAGAGATTTACGGGAAAGTTAGCTCCCCTTCAGTAATTTCCTAAAGATGTCAGTAAATTTAAAACCAAGGGTATGGGAACATTATATAAAAGTTGAAATTTCAAACCTGTTAGCGAATTTGTACCATTGATGTGTGCATCATTTCCCAAACTTCAGGCATTTTCCTGTAAAGTAATATAAAAGTACATTAGCTGTATTTTTACAATTTTCCCCCAAACAGTTTGAATGTTGAACCCCATTTAAAAATAAGAAAAAGGCGTTTTCATCATCTTTTAATGTTCTGTAACTTTTATCTGTTCATTATATCACACATTATTCTGCGCATCGGTACATGTACAACAGTCACTGTCCTTTCCATTAATATAAAAGAATTGCAGATGCGATTTGCCAATTTTTAAAATAAATGTTTATTTTACCCGTTGGTTTCCTGAGTTCCAATGTGTTCTATGTGCCAGGAGGCACACGGAACACATTGGAACTCAAGGGACTCGGTTTTAAGACTAAAGATCATTAAAACCCTCCGAAAATACGCACAAGGCCATGTACTTCGAGCGTCTTCTTTTATACCAGTTAGCAAAGATCTATGCTGCGGAATTTCATCAATACTTTTCCGCCTCTCGAAATAAGAATTGGAACCATCAAACATTTTTACCTGCGTATATTACTGCAGATTTAGTTCGGTTGCACATTAATCTATTGACGAAACACAAAATCTCTTGTGAAGAAATACAATCGTGTGGCAATCAAAATGATACCTCTACCATTTATCTAACACAAGCCGAAAACGTCAAAAGGCAAGTTTCCCCAAATAATCCCTCCGTTTTTCTCAAACTATTGTTTAGAAATCGCCATGGTAAGTTGGGGACAAGCTCTACGAGTTCCTTCCAATGATAAAGCAAAAGCTATTGTTTCTCAAATAGTACTCAAACGATTAGTCGACTAGTCGATGTCGATTCTGGGCAAACCAATAGTAGACTCTCAATTGTGCAGTCGACTAGTCGGAGGAGTTAAGCTTTTAGGTAAATAGTATCCCTTCTGTGCCACTCTCAGACAGTTTGAACAGCAATATTGGGCAATCAATGTATACATCTATTGCCATCAAATAGTAGTGACAGTAGTTTGTTTTAACTGGTACTAGTAGAGTGCTGAATTATTTTTGGGCTATCAGGATATGTTATTAATTTGCCTTGTTTCAATTTATGGGAGAGTGCCTAAAGGCACTCTCCCATAAATCGCAACAAGGCAAATTAAATAAGACTATACAATTTCACTCTTAGCATAATTAGAAGCACATTAACAGAATAATGTTCCAGTAAGTTGCTGTATATGAATGCCCAAGTGAAGCCAAATTTGGACCTTCAGCACTCTACCAGAACACCAACACTGTTATAAGAAGACAGGGTATCACCAATGACTAGTCGAAGTCGACTTGACTTTTGGGTATTGACTAGTCGACTTTGGAATTCACTAGTCGTTTGAGCACTAACCTCAAATAAAGTTTGCGAGAGTGAAAAATGTGAGGAGAGTGATTTTTTGATTCAATTTTTATCTTCATTGGCCGACATCGTAATGTACAAAAAAAGAAATAAATTCAACAAAACCATATCATGGCCAGCTTTTTTTTTACCTTCAGATCAGTGAAAAAACGGTCTGGTTATCTTACCTGGAACTGTCGTTTTGGGAATTGAAAATTAGCATTACGGAGATGGGAAAGTTTTACAATTCCTAAGATTAAACAAAATGTTTACAAGGTACATTATTGAAGCACTTGGTATCTGAAAGTTCAAAATGTTTTCTTCGTAGTGATAGTTTAATGGTGTCAGTTTACCATCAGAGTTTTGTTCCTCCATCACTTATAAAATGTACTGGTTCCTCCAGTGCAATCAAGCTAAATTGTTTAAAAACAGTGTTTCTCTTGACTTTTGGTCATCTATGTACGTTTTTTGTTTGGCAGATGTCTGGGCAGCGCAGCAATTCAAAATATATGATCTTGTGTCTATTGTCTGGGAGAAATATCTATCAGACCCAAGCCTTGACTTTTGTTCCTTTGATGTCCAAAATTCTGGATAATCTGATTACTTTTTTCACACCTGGGCTGATTATCTGTGAAGTAACAAGCTGGTGGATTCTGAAAGTCGATACGGAGCGATAACCGTCCACATGAACCAGTCACCTGAAGTGGATAGCTGGATATGTCATGTGACCCCTCATTGGAACCAACTCGTCCACCTCGTTTTACTGAAGGGGTCACATGATATGATTTTGTTGACATTTCTTTTATTAATTTGTTTTTCAATTGCTCAATTCGTAAATTACGAGGACGGTTTAAAGGCTTAAATACGAACTACATGCATGTAATATTCGTGGAGAGAATAGCGTCGAGCTGCACTTTTCATGTTTCAATCATCTAGCGTTCTGTATTTCAGAACGCAAAGAGTTATGTTTAAGAGATTCCGCATACCAGGGCCTCATATTTCGAACAAACTGAAGTTCAGACTCAAGCTCACCAAGTCAGCTGAAGGTAGGGTGATAAATTTTTCCCGCAGGTTTAACACTGAAAGAATTTATTTCTTTTGGAGAGACGGACTTGTTGACCTCTGACCTCTACCGCATTCGTGTTTTCATTTCATTTCATTTCATTTCATTTATTCACTTTTAACCATTTACATGGCGTAAAGCAAGTGTTAACACAGAGAAATTTTAATACATTACATGTCCGGGCAGTCCGTATATATACATGTACTATACGTGTAGCATAATTAACAGTTCAATTATTGTTTTCTTTAAATCTTTTTGAAAGTATTACACAATGCCAGTAGAGAACACTACACATTGTTCATTTAATAAAGTATTTTTGTAAGTTTAGCTCAAGTTTGTAAGGGAATTATTTTTAAACAGAAATGTATCACTGCGCCTTTATTATTTTTGGCAATTTTGCTTGTCATCGAATTGGACCAATGTGCGCCTCAGTTCTCGCTGTATTTTGTAGCGAGTAACAGCACGATTTCGATGCGACTGTCATGTAAAAGAATTATGGGATAAACAAAATAAACGTATAGTGTTTTCAAGTAAAAAAATTATTCTGCTCATAGAATTAAGAACGAAAGCGACTCGCCAGAGGCATGTCGATTTCATTCTTAATCCTACTCGTAGAATAAATTTTTTATTTGAAAACTCTATACGTTTATTTTATATATATTATTATTTAGAAAGTGAAACTGAAAAAGTACAAATGGAGAGATATTGATGTGAATGTAGTCCAATGGCTATTATACAGAACTGTCATTTGAGATTGCAAGCCCTATATTAGAATCGTCAATGTTATATCTTGATTTTCTTGGTGCTTTTGTTGTATTCTAATACAAGAACAATAGTCACATAGCAATTGTCCATACGTCACTGAGTTACCTGATAAGTCGTGTGGTCGGAATTTATCGCAGGCGTTCTTCGAGTGAAATATTTCTCAAGAGAAATTTCCATCATTAATTCATCGATTTTTTCCAGATTGACTGGGAATCGCACCACGAATCTCAAAGCCATTTAGACGCTCGCAACCGAAGGTGCATTACGTGAAATTCGGAGGGCATAGTTGTGGGGAAAAATCGGATCTCGTTATACCTTTGAAGGTAAGTCACGGAAAGCTAAATTGTTTTTTTTTTAATTAACAACTGCGTGGAAATGTTTTTTATATGCCTGCCAGTGATTCTTAAACATTTATGAAGCATTTCTATCAAAATAGACGATGACTTCAAAATACACTAAGCCCAATGGACGCGTGCCATTAACAAAGTCAGTTAAATTTCAAGATAAATTTCTGAAGCTAAATCCCAAATCCATATGGTTTCAAAGCCGAAGACGTGCAGGGACGGTGTGGGGAAAGCCCCTTTCGACCCTCTTTAAATGTGTTTTTGAAACTCTTTTGAACTTTATTTTATAAAAAAGATGGTTCACCCTCACAAAAGGTGTTTCAAAGTACATTCATAAAATATTACTTAGTTGTCGACGAGCATCAGGGGCTCAGGGAGCGGAGAGGGGGCAAGTAAAGCCGTCCCCATTGTTTAAGGTTAGGGGCGTGCCCCTTTTCGCCAGAAGTGCACTTATGGAAAAGGCTTTACTTTCCGAGAATTGTAACTGAGAAACTCTTAAGTATCCGTTTCAAGCGTATTTTGTATGTGCCATAGCCATGGGAGGGGGGGGGGGGGGGGGGGTTACCGGTTATAATGGCAGTTTTTGATTGATAATCACCAAACAAAAATGCTGTATAATCGACGTGGTGATTTTTCAAGCTGTATACCGTCCTTTGAAGGGAATAGGGTGCCTTCTGCAATGCTGTAGCATTGCAGACGGCACCTTATTCCTGTCAAAGGACGATATATATATAATGTTAGTATTTTGAATTTCACATTACAATTTATAACATGTTATAAACTTCCGGTCTTAATTCATCCGTAGAGTTGAGTGCCCTTTTTGTTTCCCCTATCCCATTGCCATTGGACGCTTCCTGTGCCCCTAACGAGCATATGAAATAGCGAATTGTTTCGGAAGATCATAAATAATTTGATTAACTAGCCCTACGGGGTTGTTGGGTTAAATGCCAATGGGCCACCCAACAAACAATAAATAAATATTTCCAATTGCCGAATGCAGTCGTGTATATTTGGGTATTCTAGTCCGAGTACACATTGAAAAAGCGTATTGTTGCAAACAAAAATGTTTATAAATTGGTGTATATGCTTATCTACCCTCTCCCCCCCCCACCACCAAAAAAAGAGAAGAATAAAAACACAAAATCACTCAATGACTAAAATTATTAATTTATGACCTCAAAAACATAGCGTATAACCCTTGACTGGAACGAGTGTATTGGGTATTGGGATTGTGTGTGTGTGGGGGGGGGGGGGGGGGGGGGGAGAGAGACGGTGTCACAGACTATGTTTTTAAGGCAAAAAGTGAAAAAATAATGAAATTTGAAAAGCGAGTTTTGTATATAAGGCTAACAGCTTTTAACCATTACAAATAGGTGAAAAGTTAACATTTTGTTGCTGGTGCCAACTTCTAGCACAAAAGCCTTGAATAATTAAAAATGTTCTTGTTTTGCCTCAGAAACGTAGCTTATAACCTTCTGCTTGGAAGAAGCGCGTTCCAATAAGGGGGTTAGAAGCTATATTTTAGAGGCAAAAAGTGCAAAAAATAATAATGTTTGAATGGTGATTTTTGTGACTAGCGCTTGCTGTTTCTTAACGTTACGTTAGTTAAAAGGTTAACATTTTACCATTTTAGTGTTACGTTGACTAATAAGCTGAATCAAATCGTTAAAGAGTTTTCAACAATCTTATGGCATGCGGATACGTGTACCCTATCAGAGGGCATTTTACCCTTTTAGCGGTAGAGCCCACTCTAACCCCACAGGGACCTTTTAGCATTTTGCCATAGAGAAACACGGGCAAAGAGAACAGAGAAACTCTCTGGTACACCGGACCATTTTGCCACGACCAGATCGAAGTTCTATCGGGATTCGATAGAAAAAGAGAACGCATTTGTGCTCCCCAGTTCTATACTTCAAAAACATGCCCTATTGGAAATTCCATCCGGAAAATATTTAGAATTACCACTTCCACCTCTGAGGAAACAAAATTACAAGAAGCACAGTAAATTTACGGCGTATGGACCACTGAACTGTAGGCTATCGCCTCAATGCTGAAAGGTAGCAAACGCCTTCTGAGACCTTTCTTCAACCCTTTACCTAACGTACGAGTCATTCATATTATATTACTTTTTCAATTTTTGCTTTAAAAACGTAGGTTATGAAAGCTCATTGCAACGAGCTCGTTGGCTTTTTCCAATGAGAACCCATTAACTGTGTTTATGGCGCAAGAAATGAAATTTATAGTATGCAATGGTTTTTTTTCAAGTGTCGTCTGCAATTCCTTTAGGTAAAGGGTTATTTTTTAATCAATATCTGGTGGAAATTCACTCTATGGTATTTTGGTAGTATCCACTTTTGCTTTCCTTATCAGTTTTATCGTTTGAGTGAAATATCAGAAGTGAGATCATGTTAAAACCCTTTACCCAACGCAGACGATATCAAAATTTATTATTTTAAATATAATTTTTTTTTAATTTTTCAAAAGATTTCAACAAAACCATATCATGTGACCTCTCATTGGAACGAGCTCAATGAGCTCGTTCCAATGGGGGTCACATGATATGGTTTTGTTGAAATATTTTGAAAAATTAATTTTTTTCAACTACTCAATTTGAATATTATGCGGGCGGATGCGGGCGATTCGTTTGGTAAAGGGTTAATAATCGTGTGATAAAAAGTAGTATGTGGACGCTGAACGTGATATCACATTTATCAAATATCTAGCGCATGATATTTTTTTATAATATAGCTTTTGCAATGTCCTTATTTTTATCATTTGGATCTCATCCAGTGGGATAGATTTTTTCATGCGCGGATATCGACATCTTTGATACCCGTATCAACTGGACTGTACGCCCCAAAAGGTCACACTTTCAGATATTTTTGTAGGGTTTAGTTAATATTCCCAGATATTACTTTCAAAATCTATTCCTTACACACTACATGACAGCTTCATTGTGGAAGCATATTAACACACTGCAACTGAAACCTCTCCTAAAACAAAATAATACTATATTATAAGAATATAATTTGAAAACTGACTGGCAAACTAGGCGTTTCCTGGGTGAAAGTAGAAACGTATCGACAGACCTTATCTCGAAAAGCACCCCAAAATGCGATCGCTTTCTGATAGTGGTCGACAACTGTTGAATTTCAAATCCGTATTATTCAAAGATCTTGAACGAACTTCTTCTGTAAAACAAAGCCTAGAATGACAAATACCCACTAAGCAACTCTACTATTTGTGTGAGGTGGTCTCAAGTCTTATTTCTGTGGAACCTGTTAATTGAATGGCCACTTTGGCAATGTAAATTATTCAATTAACTGGAGTATTCAATTATCAGGAATTTGGTCACTTCCCTTATTCTAGAGACAAACAGAGCATTTATTCTATTCTATCTTGTTTGACAAAGCTCATGGAGCTTTGTCAAACAAGATATAATAGTGTTTGACAAAAGCTCGTGGAGCTTTGTCAAAAAACGTACATTAGACTAAATGCCGACTGAATGTATGGAAGCCAAAAATGGCTTCAAAATCGGTGATTATCGGGGGAAAAATTTCTCAAAATATTACAAGATTTCTGTCCAGTTAACACAAATTTCCTCTACAACCTGTATACAATTAACAGGTCAAATTTGTACTAAATGTATGGTTTTGGATTTGGAAGTTATATTCAATTAACAGGGTTATTCTATTGAAAGATATCCAATGAAGTGGGCGCCACTGAAATAAATTCGTATGGTTAAAATCAGACATAAAAGTGCTAACATTAATATCCTATTTATTTATTTATTTATTTATTTATTTATTTATTTATTTATTTATTTATTTGGATTAACGACACTTTCGACAACCAGGTTCACCTCGTGTTGGACAGTTTTACGGATGGAGGAAGCCGGAGTACCCAGTGTGAACCACCGAGCAACGGCGAGCAACTGTCAAGCTCCCTAACGTACTAACTCCACACAGGCAGGGTTAGCATTGGTTGAAGACAAGTGCATCATCGACGTGCAGTACGCCTTAGTACACAGTGCGATCGTGCCCCACATGGGAACCTTTCGGTCTAAAGTTCAATGCTGTAACTACTGAACCACCGTGCCCTCGCATACTTGTGATGTAAAGTCAATTTTGTCAACAAAATATATGGCAAAAAGAGTAATACCACCGTTGGCTATATCCGTTGACACTTTCTACGTCTTCATAGTGGTACAACATCTCCAATCTTTAAAATCAATATTTTGTTTGAAGTGAATACGATCAAAAGAGAAATTATCGAGAAGGTGGATAAGATAACCCCTATGAAAACAACTGCTGTCATTCATCTGCGGATTAGAGTGAAAAATATTATTAAGACCATCCAATATATTTTGCCTGACAAAGCTTCATGGGCTCTGTCACCAAGGTGTTATGGATTTCTTGATCATTCTTGTCGCAGCGCGGAATAACGCAAATAAAAAAAACTAAACTCGGTGACGGTTTTCAGGGAGTTAAATTACTTATGTCGAGCATCGGTAGTTGGTCTTGCCCGGTAAATTAAATTCAACGCGCTTTCTAATCAAACATTGAAGAGAATGACGTTTTTGACAGACTTGCGTTACATATCTCATTACCAGTATGTTTGATGTTCAACTTCATATTAAAGAAAGCTTTAAAGTAACCATTTGGATGTTGTATATCCGTACACTGTACGGTCCTAACTTACCATAACCGACACATTTTGGGTGGATGTGATTCGTACCTCATCGATTATCCCCTATCTCGTTCGAGGGCGTAGCCAGGATTTTTCAGCGTAGGTAATTTGTGCTTTACGAACCCTCGACACTGAAGGTGACCTACGATTGCAGCAGATAAATGCCGGGAAAGCACGAGAGGGTCGCCCGTTCTCCTTGGTGAGGATCCGGAGACTTCCATCACATGAATATTGAATAGCTAATTTTTTTCATTTTTTGTCTCAAAAAAATAGGTTATGACCCCTCATTGGAACGAGCTCGACGAGCTCGTTCCAAAGAGAGGACATAACCTATGTTTTTGAGACAAAAAATGAAAATATAACGAAAATTAATTGGCGATTTTTGACAATAGCGCTGGCCGGTTTTTGCCGTTACGTTAGGTAAAGGGTTAACCTATGCTTATCTACTCCAGACTGGACCCCAAGGCTGTATATAATTTCTGGTGTGGTACATCCTCCCTCACTTATATTATCATGAAAATCGACTTTCGATAGAGTTATCTTCCTTGAAATTATCTGACAAACGAAGAAGGTCCAATTAGGAAGCATGTAAATGTCGAGAAAAACCCATAACATCAATAGGAAGAAAAACCATATCTCCGTTCATGACGTTTAATAAACGAAGACAACAGTCTGTTGTTTTGAATTATTAAAAGAAACAAAAGGAAAACTTGGCCTTTCATGACAAGCTACTGTCCACTTTGGCTTTTTGTTTCAGTAATTTATAAATTTTTAGTCTTCTCCGGAAAAAATAGCAAATCTCACCTCCAAGACGTTTATATTAACTCCTTGCATGCTGCTGGCAGATATTCCGGACAGGAAAGCAATAAATTTACCAACAGAAAGGGTATATGTTGGCTTCTGTTCAACAGATACATCGCTGTAAATTAGACCAATCATATCACCAATCGTAGCTGGGCTTCCTTTGTTCAAATTTTTCATCAAATCTAGCCATGGCTCCCTCACAGCCCTCATAGCAGCCATGACTGATTTCATGAAAAAATTCAAGAAAATACTTATCGGGTTAAGAGTTAATGGAAAGGATATTGTGTGCATTGTATGTCACGATGCACACGCTGTTGATATAATGAAAAAAAAAGAAAACGTCCCCTGAGTTCCAATGTGTTCTATGTGCCAGTAGGTTGCTAGTAGGCACATAGAACACACTGGAACTCAAGGGACGAAAAGCAACAGAGCATCAAAATACGGTGAAAAGCAGTTTTATTGCTTTTAAATGGGTTTCAACGGAGAATACTAGTCAAACGTTCATACTGAATGGGAAAAATATTATAAAAAGCCAGCTTCTGCACTTTTATACTAATTTGCGGGAAAATTCTAGAAGTTTGTAAAATGAATCGAACAGCGATGATACGAATTCGTTAACATTTCGAAATTTAAATTTTTATATGAAATTTTCATACCCTTAGTGTTAATTTTACTGATATCGTTAGGAAACTAAGAAGAGGTAATTCTCTTCCAATGATTAAAATTGTCAGCCATGTCTGTACTTTTCAACTATAATCCTGGCAGACAAAATATTCCAACTAGAATGTCAAGGCATGCCTTGGGGAGCTAACTTTCATGTAAATCTCTTATAATGACGAAAATTGTCAAGGAAACCTGTTTAGACCAATGTTTATCATTAGTGGACCTTTTTGAAATTGAAGGGGGAGGGTGGGTGGGTGGGATTGAAGGGGTCACATTATTCCTATTACTCCCCACCCCTGGCTTCACATTCCTCTAATTTGGTAAAATGCGACTGATGTCGATTTGTTCAAGTGAAATTCTAAGTGCAACTGTCAATAACAGCGACCTGAGATAATGAGACGGTATCCATTGTAGTAACTGAAATTTTGACAACGAAGAGGTGATTTTCACAACTGCTGCTTAGCGATGGTTCCCATTTGGAACCGTCACTATGGATTTTGTTATAAATACCAGGCGGTCTCGTGAGAACAAGTGAGAAGAACTGGATATAAACAAATTGCACTATTTACACTTTTCGGTCTGGGAAGTTCAAAAATTTAACGGAAGTTTCAATCACAGGTGAAATGGTTAACTTAATGGTAACTGCACATGTTCTTGAAATATAAAAGGGATTCAACTACAGGCAATTATAATGGGATGAACCAATATATCAAGTCTAATTTTTTTTCATCCCACTTGACAAACACATGAGTGTTCTTTAAAGATATTAATCTTTTCTATCTTTAACCAAATCTGCAACTCACGCAGCACCCACACATAATTACTGTGTTATTAATATCTTTAGATACCGAAGCTTTGATGCCAAGACAACACGTTTCCGACCATCGTACGAGTATGCCAAATAAATAATTGTAACCCGTTTTAACGATGCACTGGTTTTGCTTGAAATGTGGGCGGGACAGACGAGGAATCGGTAAAAAACAATAAGTAATAGTTTAATACTTAACACGCTTACTATTCTCAATATATTTTCATGAAAGCTATCCGTGGCTGTGGTGAAGCAGCCATGAATAGATTTGATGAAAAAGTCATCTAAATTTATCTCAAGAAATGGGAACGCCGTGGCTCAGTAGGTAGAGATGAAGGCTGCAAGTCGAGAGGGTTTCGGTTCGAATCCCACCTGCGGCAACCGCGTTGTGCTCTTGGGCAAGACACTTCAGCCCCATTGCCCACGTGAGGCATGAGGGCGTTGTGTACTAAAGCGTACTGCACTGCACGATGGTGCACTTGTCTTCAACAAATGCTAACACTTCCTGTGTGGAGTTAATACGTTGGGGATTCTGACAGTTGCACGCCTTTGCTCGGTGGTTCTTTCCGGGTACTCCGATTTCCCCCACCCGTAAATCTGACCGACACGATGTGAGCCTGCCTGTCGACAGTGTCGTTAAACCACAATAAATAAATAAATAAATAAATAAATAAATAAATAAATAAATAGTTTAACTCTTTAACTAACGTAACGGCCAAAACCGGCCAGCGGTATTCTCAAAAATCGCCAATTAATTTTCATTATTTTTTTCATTTTTTGTCTCAAAAACATAGGTTATGACCCCTCGTTGGAACGAGCTCGTCGAGCTCGTTCCAACGAGGGGTCATAACCTATGTTTTCGAGACAAAAAATTAAAAACTTTAGTTATTCAAGAATTATTTTTGCAAGTGTCGTCTGCTTTTCAGGTTAGGTAAAGGGTTAACTCTTAACACGCTGAGTATTTTCAATATATTTTTTTTATAAGATCTATTCATGGCTGCTATGATGAAAAATTCATCTAACTTTATCTCATGAAAGCATTGGTGAAAAAATCAATTTAATGTTCAGGAGGAAATGTGCCCAAATTATACTTATGTCAGTGACAAGAGAAATTCTGCCCTGGGCAGGAATATCTGCCAGCAGCACGCAAGAAAAACAGGTGCTCGGCACAAGCTGAGAAATCAAAATCAAAATAGTATCTGATAGCATTTTTGAATCGATGCTGACGTGCCCCCATAATGGTATATAAATATTAACAAGGTCCACAACTCGTCCACTGAGTTTCAATGTGTTCAATGTGCCTACTGGAACATAGAACACATTGGAACTCACGGGACGAACTTGCTTTTCGAGAACGATAGCACCCATCTTCATTGTACCTCACTCAAATTTGATTCACCAAACGTATCCAGCAGTGCCAGGTGTCTGTGGAAGGGGGAAAGAATAGGCTTCACAATGGTGTATTACACGGCCGTTGGATGTTCTTGGCTTATTCATAATAACTGGGAGAAGTCGCTGAAAGCCCGAAAAACGCTTCGTCGGAAAAGTTGCTGTTCAGTGGAAAATGGGTTACGAGTGACAATTCTCCAATTATTACAAAAATTCGAGGTCCCATTGTCTATGGAGGGTAGATTCAAATATTAACCATATACCTTTATCAATTACTAATCTTGGATTCACATTCATTCATTTCCGGTGTTCAAATTTATCTTTTATCGCGCAAAAACATCACTATTCTCCCTTTGGCTTCTTTTTATGTATGATTTTCTCGGCATAAATAGTAGCCAATGGGTATGTTTTTGTGAACACCTTGTCGTTTGCATTGATTCCGACAAAACCATGAGTTTTCAAAATAAGGGTAAAAAATGTATAAAAGATTATTATAATTTTATCATTAATGCCCCGTGTATAAACCTCTTATAAAAAGACAAAAATGGGATGAAATTATGCCTTGGACCGAAAAATTGGTCTTAGGAGTTTAAAGGGTTAAGACCGCTCGTTGAGCACGTTCCAACGAGGGGTCACATGATATGGTTTTGTTGAAAGCTTTGAAATTTTTTTTTTTAAAATTACGAGAATTAATATCCTGTGCGTTGAGTAAAGGGTAAATCATTGTTGGTCCAAGATCTTCTTTTCTCCCGACAATGAATATACATACGCTAAGCGATAGATTATCGAAAAAAATTGCAGAAAGACAGAAATCGTATCCCCCACTTTTCACTTTCGCGGTATCAATCAAAATGGTGGCTTTCAGAGCATCACTTCAATGTGAAAACGAGTCAAATTAACACTGGAAATGATCAATTTGTTCCAAAAACGTAAAATGAAAAGAAAATCTTGTGTTTTTGAGTGGATACCGATCATTTACAGCAGTAATTCAACACGTATTCACGTTGAATTGATGCATGAAACCCGCCAGCTGAGTCAGATCGCAAGACGCTACCTGTTCCGAGTATCGATCAAATCACTTCCGCGTATTAATGCGCATCAGCTGTTTACTTTCATGCATCAATTCAAGGTTGAAACGAGAGGAATTATCGATATGAATGATCAGATTCTTATAAAAAACGTATAATAAAAATAAAATCTAGTGTTTTGAGTTGATACCGAAAGTTATCTCCCGAGACAAATAAACACTTGTCCCGGTCATTCATGAGGTAATTTTCGGTATCCACTCAAAAACATTCGATATACACCATGTATCAGATTTTATGAGACACTCGTGCACGAAATCTGAAGGAATTCAAATAGATTTCTAAAAAGGCTGACGAAAAATAAATGAGTCCCGCTAAAACACTTCAAAATGGATTTTCAACCCCACGAACAAGCACGAAAGAACACAGAAAACCCAAACTACATTTTTATCTGGAAGACCGCCAGAATGACCAATGAGTGATGATATTTTTCTGTACCTTCTCAATATTTGCCTCTCGAGATTCTCTCGAAGCACATTAGGCTATTACGGAGAGAAAATGAGAAAGACGTCAGATGTTATTTTATGCATATGATCGCCTCATACCAGTCGCCCACATTACTCCTTCCATTTGGAGGCCTCCGAAGTCACCTTTCCAGATGTTAGTAGGAAAAAATAGCGCATTTTCCATTAAGTCAGGAACCATTCTATGCTACTTTTAACAAAATTAACGCCCGCGGTCAGAGATAACAGTTTAGTGTGAAACCTTAAGGTTGGTAATGTAATCTGGTACACACACGACAAATCTCTTTATGCTGGAAAGAAATTCGAAGTTAATCTTGTTTCATAACTATTCCAATAATCTGTTATTCCTAGACTTATACGTCTAATGCTGAGCACAGTAAACATATTATCGCAAACACATCCGCGCGTACGAAAGACTGATGAAAGTTGGTTGTTGAATTAATTAATATGAGTGGTGAGTTGAAATCCGACGAACTTCATTTGGAGCTTCCAGCAACATAACCCATATTGTGAAAAACCAACAAGGTGTGTTTGTGCGGGGGTGGGGGGGGGGGGGGAGTGGGGGTGGGTGGGGAGGGGGCGCAGGAAGTTCAGAAATTCAATATTTATTACGTCGAACTTGTGATCGAGGAGATGTATTTCACCCCTGTCACTTGCATTTAGAACAACATATTCAACCAGCATACCAAGTGTGTTCTCAATCAGTCAAATATAGCTTCAGTTAAGGAGAGTTGGTGGTAACTATATTGGTGGGAGAACGACCAGCGAGACCTAAAGGTTATTAATTGATTAGTTTCATATCGGCAGAGAGATCAGACCTAGGTAACTTTACATCAGTCTCAGCTGACTGTTGTTTTCATTTGTTTAAAGTAACAAAAGGAAACTTGACTTTTTATGGCACACTACACTTAAAAGACCTGTCATGAAATGCGCACAAATAGAACGTCGATCTGCGTGTTAATCTACGCGTTATGACCATAGCAAGGCTATCAAATTCGGTACATATGGCCTGTGCACAAGCAATGTTTCAGCCAATGGACCTCCGGGTAGCCCGGAGGTCCATTGGCAGAAATATTGCCCGTGTTTGCTATGAGTAACCAGGAGAACCTGTTGTGCTTTTAGATGCCATTCGATATGGCAATTGCGCGCAATTCCTACGCACAATTAAGCTTAGATAAGCGCACAGTTCGTGACAGGACTTCTAGTTTTAACTGTAATTAGAAGCAACTAGTACACATGGCACGCAAATTAGAAATAACAAGTTTACAGATAATACGTCATTTAGAATAGTTATCAGAATGACACCGACCAACACTAAGCCGTCCAGGTTCGCTTTGTTCAGCAAAAGTGTTTACACAGCAGATTGCAAGTTTTTATTCTTCCCGAGACAAAAAGGCAAATCCACCTCCTAGACTTTAATACCAATGGGTAGGACATTGGCTGTATTATACGTCACGATGCGACACTGCTGATATAATGAACAGAAAAAAAATACAGAATGTCAGACGATGGTGAAAACGCAGTTTTCTTATTTTTGAATGGGTTTCAACAGAGACAAATAGACAGATAAAAATTATAAGAAAAGAGCTTCTACATTTTTATACTACTCCACAGAAAAAATGCCTGATGTT
This sequence comes from Pictodentalium vernedei, assembly GCA_031216915.1. Taxonomy (NCBI): domain Eukaryota; kingdom Metazoa; phylum Mollusca; class Scaphopoda; order Dentaliida; family Dentaliidae; genus Pictodentalium; species Pictodentalium vernedei. The sequence goes on along the minus strand of CM062289.1, from coordinate 325,395,913 downwards.
TGTGAAATGATGCGAACGTCGATGATACAAATTCGCTAACATTACGAAATTTCAATGTTTCAATGAAATTCCCATACCTCAATGTTAAATGTACTGTGATGAATTTACTGATAGCTTTAGGAAATTAAAGGGGGCTCACTTTCCCATAAGTCTCTTCCAATGACAAAAATTGTCAGCCATTCAGAAAAGAGAAAGAAAGAACAGGCTAACTTATATGAACAAGGTGGTTGAGGAGTTAGTACCCGCTATACCTCGAGCCAAATTCCTTTCAGAAAGTAAGCCCAAAAGAAGAATTACAACCAAAAGCTACACAGACTTTGAGACCAAAAATATAATTGAGAAAAGTGCTAGAAACAACACCAAACGTTTTAATGTTCCTACGAGTGAGACTGAACAATTCAGAAACTCTTACTTCGTAAAAACAGTAACAGACTGGTACCAGCTGGAGGAAAACACAGTGCACGCGCATTCAGGTGAGGCATTCAAATCAGTCCTCAACAAAGAACAAAAACAATAGCAACAGCTGCTCCCCGTCGCTCATACGCCATACTTGGTCACTGCGACTATTGTACAGATACAGATACCCGTTCAAATGATTAAATTGTAATTTGTGACGAAGTTTTCAACTCTTTGAAACAGAGAGACTGCTTTTCCAGTCCAGGATTGTGAGGCGAACTGAAATCATGAAAGTAGATAGCTGCTACGTGAATTTGTGTGGAAGACCGATTAAATATTTTCAACGTGCAGCCACGTGCAGCCCAAAGGCTGCACGTTGAAAATATTAATTGGCCTACCCCCAAATAATGGATATGGACTCTTCCAATGGATGGTACTACACTGACCTGGAGGATTTATCAGTGTTCAAACGGTTAAACCAATGCGTATGTAAGTCATGACGTTGAGGTCCCTTCTCCAGTTTTGTCTATTGGGGTTTAACGACACTTTCGACAGTTTTATGTGAGGAAGAAGTCGGAGTACCCGGAGAGAACCACGGAGCAGCGGCGAGAAACTTGTAGACTACCCGATGTACCAGTTCCGCAAAAGCAGGGATAGAATTGGTTGAAGACAAGTGCACCCTTGACGTGCAGTACTTCTTAACTGTAGAGTGCTGAATTATTTTTGGTCATCAGAATTTGTTCACATATGTTTGCCTTGTTACAATTTATGGGAGAGTGCCAATAGGCACTCTCCCATAAATTTTAACAAGGCAAATCCTAACAGACAAAATAATTTCACTTCAAAGGTGATATGAACAACATCCACGAAATATGAAACCTTTAAGTGCTGGTACCGACACTTCAGAGTAAAGCCCAAATATGGGCTTCCAGCACTCTACCAGTTAATATGCAGCGCCATTGTGCCCCCACGTGGGCAATCGGGATTAAATGCCCTGTCCAAAGACACAACGCAGTTAACCCTGGTGGGGATGGAACCGTAGATCTTTCAGTTTGAAGGCCAATGCCGTAAGCACTAAACCTCGAGATCTGAATTATCTCACTCACACAGGGTTAACTTTTATCATTCTGGTATATGCCGGCTTCAGAACTATTACGAATTGCATAATATGTAACTCGTGTTAGTTATAAGTATTTTGAACACAAGCGACTGAACTACTTGTATTATTCATGTTCACAGAATATCTTGTTACGTGAACTGAAGAGGTTCAGAAATAAAAATTAAGTCCCATAGGCATTTTTGGACGGATTTGCATCGACGTTTCTTTAAGCACTTCAATTTATCTGTCCATTCGGGAGTTGAAACCCACGCGTTTTAATAAGTTCCATGTGAAACGACCTGATTGATGTGCTAGTTCGTCTCGCAATAACTGAGAAATCACACATTCATGCAACATGTAACACGAAATTGTGTGTATGAAAATAGGTTTTCACTTTAATTATATATTTCCTGAAGGGTGCCATTTTCCTGTGTCGATGAATATTCATGTAACACATTTAGTGACAATCCCCCAACTTTTTCTGCTTTACACGCAACCCTTTTTGTGTTTTAAAATTAAGATCAGTCCAAATTACAAATATAAAACTTGGAAAGTGATTTACTGTTTCAATCAACACCTGCGGGATGGGTGGGGGTGGGGTGAGTTTTCACCTATTTATTTATTGGGGTTCAACGAAACTTTAGACTGTCGGGGCCACCTAGTGGCGGACAGTTTTACTGGTGGGGAAGCCGGAGTAGGAGAGACCCACCAAGTAGCGGACGGCAACTGCCAGACTCCCCAACGTACCAACTCCACACAAGCAAGGTTAGCATTGGTTGCAGATACTCTGCTGACTTGGCCGAGGCAGTAAGTTGATGTCTGATATTTGCTGTTGGATGAAAATATTGTGTGATCTTTGCCTCATACCTGATTTATCTCGTCATGAAATTCGATCTTCGATAACGGAACTGTCTCCGAAAGAATCTGCACTTGGGGATGCGACGTGCATCCCATAAGTGGATAGATGTAGGTCTTCTGTTGCTCGTACTCCGCTCGTAGTGGACCGGTGGCTTCTCAGCTGGTCTTCGGAAGACCGGCTGAGAAGCCACCGGACCACTACGAGCGGAGTACGAGCAACAGAAGACCTACATCTATCCACTTATTGGGTGCACGTCGCATTGTCTGCAACCAATGCTAACCTTGCTTGTGTGGAATTGGTACGTTGGGGAGTCTGACAGTTGCGGAACTGTCTGTTATTTTCGTTGATTATAAGTTACAAAAAGAAACTTAGCTTTTTATGGCATGCCAATTAGAATCAACTAAGCAGCAGTCCACATTGGTCTTGTTTGGCGAATATGTTTTTACAGTAATTTGTGAGTTTTTATTTTCCTCAGGAAAACAATTTGCAAATCTTACCTCCTAAGCTATTATATTAATGCAAAGGACAGTGTCTGTACGATATGACACGATGTGCACACTGTTGATATAATGAACAGAAAAAGGTAACAGAACATCAAATGATAGTGGTGACGCCATGTCCTTCTTTTTATATGGTTTTAATCACAATAATCAAATAATACATCAATATATCAAACAATAATAATCAAACGTCCAAACTGATTGGGAAGAAAACGTAAAAAGCCAGCTTCTGTATTGTTATGCTACTCTAAAGGAAAATGTCTGAAGTTTGTGAAATGGGGCACACATTGACGATACAACTTCTCTAATATTTCGATACTTCATGTTTTATATGAAATTCCCACACCTTTAGTGTTAAATTTACTGACAACTTTAGAGAATTAAGGGGAGTAACTTGTCTGTAATGAGAAAAATTGTGGGCCATGTCTACTATTTATTTTCAAAAGAACTAAACACGTGATTGACAGAAAAAAATATCTTTTGAATAACAGTTAATAACTGCATCCATATTGAAAAGAAAATCTATTACATTTATTATAAGAACATATTCACATATAAAATGAAATCTAAATGTACATTAAATGTGGACTAAAAACTCAAAATGAATTATTGACATTGAAAATAATTTTAAAAATACTGTTGGAGTTTTCTTCATATTTTTCTTGTGGAGATCTAGCTGTCGGATTTTTGTCCGTATTTTCATCCTACGCCCGGTCGTACGTTGATCGAAAAACCTTTCCATCAATCATGGAAAAGGAACATTTCATCAGAACTCAAAGAACGTGATCCATACAAAAGTAAATGTATCTTTTCGCGTTTATATCCCAAACAAAAGTAGAATATTCGGTAATGCACAATTCTGGAGTAACCGGATCTATTTTTTACTCGATTTATCTTTTTCTCGCGCACTGTGATGACAACTTATTGATCCCAATAACGTTCGGTATGTTTTTTCTTTTCAAAGACTGCTTTTTTCATCACGTTTCGCGCTTCGACCTGGCAAAGATTACGTTATTGGGTTAATAATGTGCGTAGCGTTTATACTTCAGTATCTGAGGCGACAACAAGGACTTGTTCAGACAGCACGCGTTGAATATGTGCTCTAAACCTGACATATGCACTATACAGTATTCGTTGCGTTTGAGGAGGTGTCTTTCAGTGTGAAAAAGGCAACATGATTGTCTCACTCAAGAAATGTGAAATCAGACATGTCGTGATGGGAATATTATTTAAAAATCAGTCCTGTACGGTTTCCATAAACTTACCAACTGAATCCGTAGTAACAGCAAAGTTAGGAAGGTTGTTCCAATTCTGTGACAAATTCCATGACAAATTCCATTTTCACTGACCCTCTCAGTATGGTCGGTTTCTTCTACCACTGTTATGTTGAGTCAACAGAGGATATATCTTCAGCGAGTGCCAAGTTCATAGTAAACTTTACAGAACGTGTTCAAACGAGATCTCCAACGAGCCGTTGGCAAAATCATGACCTAGGATCCTATGAATCTGATCTAAACTTTTGGCTCGAATTGAATACCGAGTCGAAGCGGGTAGAATATTTCGAATCGAACCTCAAATTGTAAATATTGCACCTTCGTACAACCATACATGTTACCTGTCTTCACGCAAGTATTGTATGCAATTGCGACTCATCTATTTTGGTAAATCAATCAAAAAGGAGGAATAGTCAAGGTAGTTTCGGACGCGGAACCTTATTTAACTCCCATTCTATCATCAGGTCTCCTATGCGGGACACTTGATGATAGAAGAAGATTTTAAGCGGAGAAACGTGGTGGGATTTTAACACAATACCTCGATGATTTGAAAATTTCCGAATTAGCGCGACTTGAATAGAATCGAAGTGAATCATCGAGAGCATTTCGATTCGACACGAATTTCGCGTCAGGACAAATTACCGAACGACAGTGGCGTGGCCGGGGGGGGATTGAGGGATCGCGTCCCCCCCCCCCCACTTTCCTTCAAAGTCGGTCCTCAAAATATGTCCAAAAATGTCATAAAAACCGTAGGGGGTAAGGTCCATGGGGGTTAGGTTGTAGATTTGTAGATTGCTTGTCCTAATATCTGTGTCGGTGAAAAGGTAGACAGTCATCAATACATGAAAAACCTCAAAATATCCGCTCAGATGCAAGAAGATGGGGTTTTTTGAACTCTGGAATTCAAAATTTTGAATTACAGGGTTCAAAAACCTCCATCGACGAACCTTGACCGCCCCATATCGGACACATTTGTTTCCCTCTAGCGGAAACCCTGATTATTGTTACCTTGGTTATCTTTCTCAAACTTTAGGGGCGCAAAATTCTGAGATGTGAAGGCTTGGAAAGCTTTTCCCGCACACACCACCCTCACCTCCCTATTAAAATAGAGCTAAGCCAGGATCTACGAGTGCCCCCCCCCCCCCCCCCCCCCACACACACACACACACTTGCTTTGGGCTGGATACGCCGCTGCCGAACGAGTCGTATAAATTTCACTTTAATTGGGGACAAGTTGAATTTTATTTTAAAACGTGATCCCAAATCCGATTACAGATACCTACATGCACCGCGAAAGAAAGTGCGCTTCTTATGGAGTCTCGAATTACATTGTTGAAAACAATGCGTTCATTGGCAGAGTATTCCCCCGCCCTAAACAATAGTCCCCAGGTACGTAGATAATTTAAAGAATTCGGTAACAGAATTTATTTGAAAAAAAGTTCAAAACTGAATAAATGACACAACTGGAAGTGTTAGCGCACGGAATTTAAAGAGACGAACATTGGTTAAGGGATCAAATATCGCCCAATAAAATAATACACTTATGTCATCTTCCGGAATGTTATTGATTGAAGGGCTTTACCGCGTTTGCTTTTAAAGTATGAGTCAAGCGGTCAGAGAAAATAGTCAGGGTCAGATCATTTAAGAAAATATGGGTTCGGTATAAAAACTCTTCTGGGTAGCATATAAGAACCCTCATGTTTAATTGGTAAAGCGAACATAAAGGATGTCACGAAAACTTAACATTATTGTAACGTAAACGAAAGTACTTTATTGACTACTATCTGCTGCTGAACACTGAAATTCGCTGTTGGCAAATCAGACAGAGTGGTGTTAGCTACGAGCGTTAGGGTAATGCATCAAGCAATTAAGCTGGCATAGCGTTCTCACAACGGGTTAAGTGGATTGTTTTAAAGATATTAAAACAGAAATCCTTTGTGCGCAAAGTTCGACCAGGATAAGTAAAAGACTCATTGAAACACCTTACAACATCAATGATGTTTTTTTCCAAACTCTGAACAAGAGAGTTCAAGTCCACAGATATTACTCATTCAGTACTTTTTCGATCCAATTTTCCAAACGGGTAGAGGGAAGGATTACGCTCTATTCTATCGTATTTAACATAGATACTAGAGCTCTACCAAACTTTATTTAATAATAGATTACCTTTCTAATACATTTGATGCTGAACAAGACTCCTGACAATGTTCCGTTCAAAATAAAAAGCAAAGCTTAATGTGCCAACAAGCATTGTCCCTATATCCCGATAACTTTTGTCTTTTGATTGGTGGTCAGAATGCCTTGGACAAATAGCCATGGCAAAGGATGCACCCAACATCCAAGGTATATGAGAGCGCGCAACATCCAGGGTATAAGCGCACGCGAAACATCGGGGGTATATGGTTTAAACGAAAGCTTTCCGCTTTTGCTCGCCTCGAAATAAAAACTGAACCAAAAAACCCGAAAATAGTCACAAATATCATCAGATTTCCGACAATTCAATCAAAAAAATAAAACAAGAGCAAATAATTCGTCCCCTGAGTACCAATGTGTTCTGTGTGCCAGTAGGCACATAGAACACATTGGAACTCAGGGGGATGATATGTCAACAAAATACTGTTTACTCGTTTCCTTAACGGCCCAAGGGATGTAACTCTGTCTGTTGTCTTCTGCGATTATAAAAACAAAATAATTATCACGAATTTGGTCCAAGTGATTGTAGAGCTGAGAAATGTGTCCACAAATTCATTTTCACTTTGTTTGTACTGTGTTTCAAACGGGACAAAAACGTTATCTCCGCCAACATGTATGGTATATGGAGATTTAATACCTAGATCTCTCTTTAAACATCTCGCCTGTGGCTTGGTGTTTAAAAACCGACATCCAGATATTAAAGCTCCATATACCATACATGTTGGCGGAGATAACTTATAATATCGTATTTCAGTGATTGAATATTCATGTATTTACTACATCGCCATAATAACTTCCGAAAGCTTCTCGATTTTACGTAATTTCATCTTATTCCCCAAGCTTGAGGTCTGTGCAATTTGGTTTGTGTATAGACTGGACTATTTGGTATCAAATGAAGGCTTCAGTTGTTTGACTGCCAAATCCGAATTGACTTCTCTACAATATTGCCGCCTGTTTCTTGGCATTATACCATTATACTAATAGTGTTTCCTTATTTGAGAGACTGTTGATTAGAACTCCGGGACACCCATCCAATGCCATATCAAAATCATAGAAATCCTTTGGATAAGAAATGTTTAACCATAAATAAATAAATAAATAAATAAATAAATAAATAAATAAATAAATAAATAAATAAATAAATAAATAAAAATACGAATGCATTCTCCACTAGTAAATCGCCCAACGTATCATTATTACCTTAGCAGTTGTTCTAATGAGGGCCACATGATATGGTTTTATTGAATTGTTTTGAAAAATATTAAAAACTTAATTTTTAAAATAATAATTTTTGATATCGTGTTTGATGGGTGAAGATTTAAGAGGATCCAGTAATATAACTCTACTGTGAAACAGATTGATTTTGTTTCTGGGCATAAGTATCCGCCTATACCAGGCAAAGATTTAACTGTCCCAACAGCATATAAAAGGTCAGAATCAGGACTAATAGCGAGATTAGATCTAATTTCTGTCTCTCACTACACCTAATGTCCATCCGATTTAGACAATTAGTATTTGAGCTAGTGAAGACATATTAATGTTGAAGTGGAGAGGAACCTCTTAATGGACCCGGTTATTTACTCTTTTCTGCGTCTGTGTGTATTTTAGCACAACACATTTGTCGCCAATAACCTCCTCTTGATTAACCCCATCCTTACCGAATTATGTCACTGTGTGGGACAGTTTGCTGAAAGTTTGATTGAACACTGGCATAAAGAGCATGTTTCTTAGCTGACCTATTCTTATAAACAATCATAGTTGACCTTTTCGGTGATTGGAAGAGATTTACGGGAAAGTTAGCTCCCTTTAATTTCCTAAATCTGTGAGTGAATTCAACACTAAGACTATGGGGATTTTAACCCCCTATACACTGATGTCAAAATATCTAAATTTCAGGCAGAAAAAAAACTAGAAATTTAACCAACTCAATCTCGTTTGACAGAGCTCATTAAGCATTATGGGAAAAAAACAGATTCCTGAAATTCTGGCATTTTGACATCAGAGTGAAGGGGGTTAAACAGAAATTGAAATTTCGAAATGTTAGCGCATTTGTATCACCCATGTGCGCATCAATTCATAAACTTCGGACATTTTCTTGCAGAGCAGCAGAAAAATATAGAAGTTGGCGTTTTACAATTTTTCCCGATCCGTCAGGATCCGTTCCAATATTTGACTGTTATTCTCTGTTGAAACTCATTTAAGAATACGAAAACGGCCTTGCCGCCATCTTATGATATCCTGTGACCTTTTATCTCTTCGTAATATCAAACTGCGTGCATAGTGACGTATATATACATACACTATCCTTACCATCAATATAAAAGTCTAGGAAGTGAGATTTGCTATTTTTTCCCGACAGAATAAAAACTCTCAACTTACTGTAAAACCACAGTCGCTGAACAAAGAGCCAAAGTGGATGCTGGCAGGTTTGATACTGATAGATATTCTTAATGGCGGATTACCTGTGAACTAGTTGCTTTTAATTAGCTTGCGATAAAAACACAAGTTTCCTTTTGTTACTTTTAACAAACGAAAACAACAGACAGCTCCGAGAGCTGCCTGTTGTTTTCGTTTATTAGAAGTAATAAAAGGAAACTTGCATATCTAATAATTTCAGGGGATATAACTTTATCGAAAGTCAATTTTCATGACGAGATAAGTCAGGGATGCAAGATTAAACTCATCACTAAACCAACACACAATTTCGTGAAAACGAATCATTCCAATTTCTCGAAACGGAACCACAAGCAAAGAAACAGAAGGCGGATTTTCGATAAAACAGGCTCACGTTGTGGCAATGAAATAAGTATCCAACTGTAAAACGAATGTTGTAATCTTAAAATAAAATACTTCTACAATTTTAAAAACGTCAATAGAAATACAAAAAAGGATGCATGTTTTCCTTTCTTCGTCACAGTCATTAACTGAAGAGAATGCAAGTGACAAACGAGAACAGTCTGGCCCTAGCTGTACTAAAATACTAGGTATGGTGAGAATATGGCTCACTATTCTAGAATGCTTTTGGGCAGAATAAAAAGTAGAAATCGTGCAAAACACTTTCATGTCAAACTTATTTAGGTCTTCAACGCAAATTAGACTTAACTGAGGCATAAGCATACATGATCCAGAAACTACGGGAGGTGTCGGAGTTTGCCAGAATTTTCTACAAGAAGTGCCCGAGATGTTCTATGAGAATGTCAACAGTCTTTAACACATTGAAAGAAACATGTTGCTAGGGTACCGTCCGTAATGTAAATACAACAGGTGTTCTAGTGCCGATGGTCCGGAAATATTAGGAGCAGACTGAGTAGTAAAACCTTAGCTTTTGTGTTTAGTCAAGTGTCGTCTGCCCCAACAGACAGACGACACTTCACTTCAAACACCTACTAGTTCACAGGCTAAAAGGGAACGTGAGGTATCATAAAATAATATGTACCCGGATGCTGGGAAGCGGAGATGTGCAATAAAGAGAGTTACAGGAGATTAGATAACCGAGAAGGATGACAGACGATAACGGAACATACTTTTAATTGTATTATGTGTACTATCAGCATATCGATAACACCATTTTCATCATATAGCGCTCTATAAACATATAGAAATACATTTAATAGCACGAGCTGGGGAAATCCTGCGGAGATTGTAGCTTTAAAATGGATAAAAGTAATGATGCTGCGATTACAATCAATCACAATCCAATATGTCGAATTTAATTTCAGTGCATTGTATCCTTTGGGAAGTAAATCTCATCCTATCTATTTTAGGTTGGCCAGAACTTTACCCAAGAGGTCGCGGTGTCAATGAGAGTTCAAACTATCCTTTAGCAACTCATTTCCCTCGAGTTAAAGTTATCGAATACTTCCTTGAAAACAGGCCCCGAGTTGTCATCCAACTTTAATTATTTAGTACATTTGATTGGTTTAACGCAACGGCGATGCTTTTTACAAATGCATTTGATTACATCTCAGGCATCTCCTACAGATGTAGATTTTCGCAGAATTACAAGCCAAGGTGAACATCGGGTTTTTATAAATTTTTTAAAGATAGACAGTTTCATCTTCAATGAGGGTGTTTTATCGGAAGTCTCGTTTCGAAGTGCAATTACAAACTACATTTAATAACAGCTGACTGTTTCACGACTTTGAATGAAGAAGTTGGTGAGCCCAACATCCGTCACGAAGTTCAATGGGAACAGTGTGGAATGTTACAAAACAGTACTGTGGTCAGAAAAGCGGACAGAGGATGTCGACCAGCCTGGGGCCAATACCATAGAACTTTTACAATTGTATTTTCTAGAATTGTATTTTCTAGTTATGACTTTAAATGGGTTGAGATGAACCATTAGCATTTTCAAAGATCTGGCAATTTGCCAATTGGCAAATTGCCATATCTTTGAAAATGCTAATAATTCATTTTATTCAGTTATATTAATATGAGAAAAATATAATTCTAGAAAATACAATTGGGAAAGTTTTATAGTGTTGGCTTCTGGTAGAAATTCCCTGTCCGCTTTTATTCCCCAGCACAACAACGCCCAAATGACATGTCCCTGTGGGTGGATATTATAACGTGTTCATAATTATAGGACCTATAATGAGTCAAGATTGGATATGAAATTTCCGACGTGAGTTCTCTAAAATAGACCTTTTACGCAAAGTCCCGACTGAAACTGGCCAGCGCAATTCCCCCTTTGGGAACTATATTTGAGTAATACAAATACAGAAGGCTTCAGGGTGTGTCATCACATCCTTTGGTCGCATTCCTTGGACGCTCCTTATATCAAATTTTGAAATAGACACATGTAAATTATTTGGTTAATTTATTTTAATGATTTTGTACATTCACATATCGTTAGCAACACGAATAATACAGGAATGACATCAGAACATCAATAACGACCTGGTAATGTTGTGAGTGAGTTGGTTTCGGAAGTTGAATTGAATCAAAATTCTCTTATGTTTCATTAACTGTCTACCTAATACAAATAGCAGACGACATTTGCAGAAAACATGTCCTGCATAACTAAAAAAATCATTTTTTGTCTCGAAAACATATCTTATAATCCCTCATTGGAACGAGTTCGACGATCTCGTTCCATTGAGTGGTCATAATCTATGTTTTTGAGGCAAATATTGAAATGAAATTTGGCTGACGATTTTTCTGAATAGCGCTGGCTTGCCTTGAGTTAGCTAAAATGTTAAATTACACACTGTGTGATAAAAAGTCAAGTCTTGGCTGCCTGTTATGGAATCCAAGGCTTGACTAGAAATCATTGTAAAGGAACTTGACATGTACAGGTTGTCGTCTGGTGGGAATTCAGGAGAATTGCTAGACTTTTAAGGGTTAACACAACTGAAAAGAAAATCAGTCGCTTCTTTCATAAAAATGAACACTTCAGTGGCTACCAAGCTTCAACAAGGCCTTGTGTAAATAGCAAAATGTTGGAAAATTTGTAAATACAGATGGTTTCGGTATTCAATGATTGGCTCGGTTTGGTTTTTCGGTATCGTTATGATATCGGTGTTGGTTCGGTTTTTCAGTTTATTGTCCATCTCTGACAGAATGTAACTATTTATGTAGCCAGAATAAATCTAGTACATACACCATAACCGATGTGGTGAATTTTGCACTTGATATCTTAATCCTTTACCCAACGCAGACGATATCAACATTTATTATTTTAAATATCATCTTTTCAAATATTTCAAAATTGTTTAACAAAACCATATCATGTAACCCCTCGTTGGAACGAGCTCGTTCCAACGAGGGGTCACATGATATGGTTTTGTTCAAATTTTTTGAAAAATAATATTTTTTCATCTGCTGAATTTGCGTATTACGCGGGTGGATGCGGGCGATTCGTTGGGTAAAGGGTTAAAATATTTCTGCGTTTGTTTGCCGTATTTGGATACAAAAATCAATAAGGTTTATGCGATGTCGTAAAATAATTATTTTACTCAAATAGTGAAAGAGGATTACGGCAACCATTGCTTCAAGATTATTGTGTGTATGTCAAATACATCCCTTCGTCGTGTCAAATCGTTATGAACTTGCAATGCACCGGTACTAGTAAGGGTACTGACAGTAAAACACCCATGTAGTAATGTTCCACCTAAGCACAATGTCTTGACTTTGCAAAAAAGAATAAAGCATAAGCAAATCTTCCACCAGTGGACCTCCGGCTTACAACCGGAGATCGAATGGCTGAAGCTTTACTTATGCTTTCTGAGCTTTTTCCAGAACTAGAGATATTGTCCGAGTGGAAACACCACTCAGCAAGTGTTTAGCGGGATTCTTCTTCGCGGAATCCCAAGGAAGTGGGAAGGCGCGTTTTTTACAGTTTTACTTGTAAAATAATACACGGTTACCAACATATCGCATGGAAGTCCTCCAAAATGAGCAGCATTGAAACAACGATTGGCTAAACTTACTTTGATACTTGTTTTGCGGTCATGATATAGCCGTAGATGCTGAAAGTTACCTAAAACACAACAGAGAAACAAATAAACCCCAATTCACACACTGTAAACGTAACAAGAAGTAAGGTGTAGATGTACCCATAATGACACCATTTATTTGTTTCTTAAATATTAATTGTTCATTAATATGGAGACTGCCTGATCTCTTTCATATGATCAGCTGGTCCCAAGTCAAACGAAGTCTATAAATGAGTGTAGGGAATAGACATCACTGCTTTTAATGTTTCAAAGTTAGTCTTATCTATTTGAGGCGAGTTACTCAGAAGCCTGTACAGGCGTCGGGTCAAAATTACATGGTGCCAAGTTATTTGCCATCTGGGAATTTTTTAACCCCCTGCACACTGATGTCGAAATATCTAAAGCTCAGGGTGCAAATATTTCCCATAATGCAACTAGAAATTTAACCAATTCAATCTTGTTTGACAGAGCTCAATGAGCTCTGTCAAACAAGATTGAATTGGTTAAATTCCCAGTTGCATTATGGGAAAAAATGGCTACTTCAAATCTGGATATTTTGACATCAGTGTGCAAAGGGTTAAACTAAGAAAATATTTTGCTGCAAAAAATTTGGAGAGGGTGAGATAGGGCTTGTATAAACAATCTACTTAAGCAAGCACTTATTGACAGTAAGTTTGTATTTCCCTTTTTTCATTCGCAACAGCTTTGCTACTCCAACGCCGAATTGGTGTCATGGCGTGAGGAATCAACTTTTCAGAGTGTATATCTATACCCCGATAGGTGTCGTCTCGTTATGCCGATGTGCTTAAATAAACATACCGAGATCGGGATTAGTGAAAAGTGCTAATTACTTTTACTGGTCACTTCTACCCAGGATTTTAGATGAGAAAAAATTACAAAAAAAATTACTTTTATTGGTCACTTTTACCCAGGATTTTAGATGAGAAAAAATTACAAAAAAATTACAAATAACGAACATTAAACATTGCATGAAACATGGGCATTAATTAAATACTCTCAAAAAGGACTGGCCTTGGCCACGGCATCTAAAAATTGTAAAAATTGTAAAATGTTCATTCTACTTTCTCTGTATTCTCTTTGGTAATGTCGGATGAAATGTTCAATTTTTCGGTACTTTTTTCGTCGTGGGCAAACTTTACCACCGGCACGGAGTTGAAGTATTGTTGCTTCTGTGTAAGCCTGTTCCTGTTGAATAAAACTCACAACAGAGTACAAATTTGGATTACTTCCGTTGATTATTTTCTTCAATTTAGAATGCCATCCCTCCACGTGGTTTGTTGTTCTTGGGCCATTTGTCTCAGAATGATTCCTATATTTTGATTAACTCCTTCAACCTAGAATGAAGTTACATAGTCTGTGAACTTTACCACTCGCTGGTCAACATCCCTAGTATTTAATTCTTCTTCCCATGCACTCAGTACTTCAAACCAAGCATCGCTGACTTCTGGCACTGCCACAAATGGAAGAGCTATGGCTCGTCGAACTAATGTTGATCTCAGTATGTTTATTTAAGCACATCGGCATAACGAGACTAAACCCCCCGATATCAGGAACAGTGCAATTAGCCGCCGACCAGTTTAGAATCTATTTTCAACAGCCCGAACAAATTATATCCATTTCCGATATTTTGAGTGCCCACAGCTTTCACTACCAATTTCAGTTGTATTTTTTGACGAGCAAAAACCTCGAGCAAAGTGGAGGTTTTTGCGTCCTGACGGCGCTCTGGAACGGTCTGGGGGTAACTAACACCTTTAGTCCCCCAGCAGTGCAATGATACTTTCCACGCCCCGAGGCCGCACGTGAGGAGAAGCAAAGGATCTAGAAAAGCCACCAGGACCCTAACTGACACCCCGTCGGTAATATTAGTCGGTTCTTGGTCTGTTCTTCGGGCATGTACAGTCTGCCACTGATGTAATATATCTCGTTGAGAAGATCCACTTCCTTTATTGGCGAGTTTAGTCTGTTTCTGGAAGTTGAAGATGGTAATGATTCTAGGGGTAGTCCATGTAGATTTTGAGGTAAGTATAATATGCCACTTGTTGTTGTAGTTGCGTCCCTGATCGAGTCTTCCTAGACAAGCGTAGTCTGTCTCCGGATCAGATAGGCTCGCTACCACCGAAGCATACATCACCACAAGAAAGGGGCATGACTGCCAATGGTTGACCCCCCCCCCCAAACCGGTGATGTTCCAAGGTTACCTAAAGCCTCAGTTGTTTAAGGCCGAGCGACGGAGGGTGATTTTGCCTCCACGATTTTCCACCGTATTCTGACGAGTTCAGACATTCCAGATTTAAATAATAATAGAAAAAAAAAACAAAAACGAAATGTCTTTTGTCTTGAAATGTGTTGGTCACAAGATATTTAATCATTGATAAAGGTATCACGTTGTTTGGGTGGTCACCTCTCTTCACATTAGCATGTTTGCTGTTTATACGCAGATAAATAAAACAAGAGGCCCCAAGGGGACCGAAGCGCTCATCTTGAACAGAACACAATATAAACAGAGTCCAAGAATGAGTACATTAAGCAAGCCATCTCTACCATAGCGAACCCAAATATATACCTAGGGATCTGATTTGAAGAAACTTGAATCTGACTCCCCTAGAGATGTTGCATACCAAATATGAAAGCATTCTAACTGGTGGATTTGAAGAAAAAGATTTTTAAAATTACCCTCATATTGAACAAAGTTAAAATTTGGGCTTGTGTAGGAAGCCCAAATATTAATCTTGGGACTTGGTTTGAACAATCTTGAATCTGACCCTCATAACAATGGTGTATACCAAACATTAAGAGATTCTGACTGGTGGTTCTGAAGAAGAAGATTTTTAAAGAATATTTCCCATATTACCCTATGTTCAAAATTCGGGCTCCTGTAGTGAACCCAAATATGAACCAATGAGCTTTATTTCAACAAACTTGTATCTGACCTCCCCACCCCCTCCCGCTATGAATGCTGTATACCAAATATCAAAAGATGCTGATGAATGGTTCTGGAGAAAAGATTTTTTAAAAATTTTTGCGAATATGCTGACTCAGAATTTTTCGATGCCCACTACAGAACACCCTAACAAAACCGATGGCCATTTTTTACCATTCAATTCTTCTGGTCCTAAGGATACTTCATACCAAATAACAGCTCTCTGTTCCGTGTGGTTCGGGAAATATGGGCGTTTGAAAATATTTTCATTTTTAGCTCCCAGGGTCCCATGGGGATGCGGGAATTTTTTTTTTGCATGGGTCAAGCACTTATGACCCAATAATACCACATACCAAATTTGGTTCAAACCGGACAATCGGTTCAGAAAATAGAAATTTTGGGCGGGGCCAAAAACCTTACCCCTCCCATTACAAAGCCAAATATTGCTTCACGAACTTCGTTTGAACAAACTTGATTCTACACCTCAAAAGGAAGCTCCATAGCAAATATCAAGTCATTGTACACACTGGTTCTTGAGAAGAAGATTTTAAAAATTCACACAAACTTTCACTTGAATTGGCCCAGTGGCTTCGGAAGAGAAGACCAAAACATGGTGTTGACGGACGACGGACGCATAGCGATGATATTAGCTCAGCTTGACTTTGTCAAGATGAGCTAATAAAAGCGATATGTCTTTGTGGACGGGTGTAAAAATGTATTTATAAATAAACGATCCCTGATGAGTCACGATATGATATGAAATTTCCGAACAGAGTTCACTAAAATAGACCTTGAACCCTTTACCCAACGCAGACGATATCAAAATTTATCATTTTAAATATAATTTTTAAAAACTTTTCAAAATTTTTTAACAAAACCATATCATGTGACCCCTCTTTGGAAGGAACTCAATGAGCTCGTTCCAATGAGGGGGGTCACGTGATATGGTTTTGTTGACATATATTGAAAAATTAAATTTTTTCAACTGCTGAATTTGCATATTACGCGGGCGGATACGTACGATTCGTTAGGTAAAGTGTTAACCCAAAGTAACGATTAAAACTGGCCCGCGCTGTTCCCTAAAATCGCCAACAAAATTTTGTTTTTCTAAATGTTTGCATCGAAAATATAACTTATGACACCTCAATTGAACAAACTCAATGATTTCGTTTCAATGAGCCATGTTTTTGAGACAAAAATAAAAACATTATTCAGGAGATGTTTTTTTTTGCGTCTTCTTCATCCATACCCCTTTTCATTTTCTTCTTTTTGATCACCTTTAATTCTGTTTGTGTGTGGGGTCTTTTTGTAACCGAGTTGACTGTAAATCGCCGTCACATTTGCCAATAATGTAAAATATGTTAACAGTGTGGAAACAGCTTAACATAAGCTTTTAGCTTTCTGTCGAATCAACAAATATGTATTCTATGTTCTATTGTATAATAATGCAACTTGGAAATAAATAATGTTTAAACTAAGTGTTTTTTTTGAAAATGTCGTTTGCTATTCGTATTAGGTGAAGAATCAATCAACTATTAAAGAAGATCAATTCAATTCTACTTCTGAACAAACCCACTCACAATGTTACGAGGTTCACTTCTGACGTCATGTTTCACAAACGTAGATGTGTTGTGAACGATATTTGCGTCATGTTCTTATTTCAGAGTGATTATGTGATAAACGTCGTCTTCTGTAAAGTTTTCACAAGCGTGCTCTTCTTTTATTACTCTCCAAAGTGGGATTTTTGGGTTTGATTATAAACGATAACTTCACAAGTGAATTATGCTATCAACAATTGTGTCATGTATCCGTGCGCGCAAAGGAAGACGCTTTGCCGTGGGTGTAATGGGGACTTCATTGTTTTTTGTTTTTTTAACCCTTTACCCCAATATGAAAAAGCAGACGACACTTACAAAAAAAATTCTTGAATAGCTATTATTTTCATTTTTTGTCTCAAAAACATAGGTTATGACCCCTCATTGGAACGAGCTCGACGAGCTGGTTCCAATGAGGGATCATAACTTATATTTTAGAGATAAAAAATGAAAATTAATTGGCGAGTTTTGAGAATATCGCTGGCCGTTACGTTGGTAAAGGGTTAAGTAATATAATTATCGTTAATAATTAAAAGTAATAAACAGAGTAATCGCTTGTCTGGACTGGTTAAGTGAAATAATTCATTCGAGGCGAGGGACTATACTGTAAAACACTCGTGCGCATTCGCGCACTCGTGCTTGTACAACGTACCTCACCTCTCATGAATTATTTCACGTAACCAGTCCAGTAAAGCGATTACTCTCTATTTATTTTCGTTAAATATAGAGAATCTGGAGTCGCGATTTCATACGAAATTTATGAACCGAGTTCACTAAAATCGATCTGAGATTTACCGAGGAACATATCGATTTAATGAACAAGGTTTAGAAATGTCATGCCAAATCGTGACGAATTTGAAATTCTTTTTATCACATAATGTGTAATTTAACCTTTTAGCTAACGTAATGACTGAAGCTGGTCAGCACTGTTCACAAACATCGGCATCAAATGTTATTTGTTTTCGATTTTTGCCTCATGAACGTAGCTTATGATTTCTCACTAGAACGAGCTCATCGAGCCAAAAATGAAATATTTAGTTGTTCAGGGAATATTAACTGTAAATGACGTCTGCTACTTGTATTAGGTAGCGAGTTAACCCGTTACCTAACGAATCGCCGCATCCGCCCGCGTAATTTACAAATTAAGTGGTTAAAAAGAGCTCGTTCCAATGAGGGGGTCACATGATATGGTTTTGTTGAAAAAAATTCAAAAATTTAAAAAAAAAACAAATATTAAAATAATAAATTTTGATATCGTCTGCGTTGGGAAAAGAGTTAATGAAAATTAAGAGAATATTAATTCAATTCTTCTTCCAAAACCAACTCATTCACAACGTTAACACGTCGACGTTGACTTCTGACGTCATTCCCGTGTTAGACGTGTTGTGAACGATATTTTCCTTAACGAGCTATCTAGCAGCGATAATATATATGTGACTGCAGTCACAGCATAACAGTTTTCACATCATAAAACATTAAACGCAAGCTTATCATGAAAACTAGTAACACGATTTCAACTTGCCATCTCGGCACGTTTATTGTCAATAATAACTCAAATATGTTGAAAATATTCAATTTGTATTGCCACAGAAAATATGCACATCATCTAAGTACAGGACAGCCTCCGAGGACTGGTCACTTTCCTCGGGTGGGTAATATCTTCACGGACGGAATAATATTAGATTCAAACACTAACTATCGGAATAATCACCAAAAACTAAACTAATGAAGCACTGGGTACAACCCGGTGTTCCATTAATTAAAATTTTGCTACTGTTTATTTTTGTTACGTGGAAAACGCATGCCTGAACATCACTGCCCACCCGTGGATTACCACCAGTCCACTGCAAATGTACTGTATTCATTTTTTCCTAACATCAAAAGTGTATTCTTTAAAGAGCGATTGGTGATTCCGAGGCGTTAGGAAATTGAAAACATCAGATGATTTTTTTTGTTTGTTTGAGCATTGTTTAACCCTTTTGGCGCGACAGGCGACAAAAGTCGACATACGGCACTCCGCGGAAAGGTACTGCAGTAGTTATTTTAGTCAACTGTGTGTGTCCATTTCTAAGTGCTTTCAACCCTTTACCCAACGCAGACGATATCAAAATTTATTATTTTAAATATCATTTTTTTTCACATTTTTCAAACAATTTCAACAAAACCATATCATGTGACCCCTCGTTGGAACGAACTCGACGAGCTCGTTCCAACGAGGGGTCACATGATATGTTTTTTTGAAATTTTTTGCAAAATAATATTTTTCAACTGCTGAAGTTGCATAGTTCGCGGGAAGATGCGGCGATTCGTTGTGTAAAGGGTTAAACAAAGATACGTATTCCTATGTTTCATGCACCATTTATGTCCTATCCATGAACAACGATATATCGTCCCTTGAAAGTATAAACGTGCCATTTAAATATATGGGGAAAATCATTTGAAAAACTGTCAACGAGATCATTAGAACATATTTTAAAATATAACACTTTAGTCTAACAACCTATGCTTTCTGTAAAATTCCTGATGAATATTAGGTGCTAAGAATTCTGTTTCACAGATTATTCCGCGCCAAAAGAGTTAAAGCAACAATTTACTCCCCCACAAACACACACACTATTAAGATGGCAACAGGTGGGGCACTATTTATACGACCTTTTCAGCAATCCAGTTGAACAGAGATCAGTGATCTGTTGTAGACTCATTAGTAATCCTCTATCGACAACACATTGAACAATTGACGTAATCAGTCTTAGAACCCAACCTAGCATACTACATTTGTCTCCTGACATTTACTCTTCAGAATTAGCATTCCGGCACAAGATGAAGTGAAAACTGTGTTTTATTTGACAATTCTGAAATTCATATTGTTATTTCGATTTCAATCAATCTCAATCATATTATCCAAGCATTAACAAGATGCCCAAATATTTCCTTAAACAAATTTTGTTTGCCAATGGATTACATATCCCTTATAGGATCTGCGTTTTATGCAGATATCGGTCATGTTTGCCAAAAAAATTGATCGGATGATGACAAATATATTACTTCTTCAGAGGGCTAGAAGACGCGAATCTCTGTGCACTACCTAAAAATCTCACATAACGAATGGGTCGAAGCTTTTTAACCCTTTACCCAACGTAACGGTCAAAACCGGCCAGCGCTAATCACAAAAATAGCCATTTAACTTTCATTATTTTTTCATTTTTTTTGTCTCAAAAACATAGGTTATGACCCCTCTTTGGAACGAGCTCGTACAGCTCGTCCCAAATGAGGGATCAGAACCTATGTTTTTGTGACAAAAAATAAAAAAAAATAGATATTCAAGAATTTTGTTTGCAAATGTCGTCTGCTTTTCATGTTAGGTAAAGGGTTAAAGATGCACGTAATATAGGTCGTAGCTACGCATGTTTTGGGATTTTCTGGGTGGAGAGGGAGGGCATGAGACATGTTTGCCCAATCAAGACATGTATTTTCCCAATGTACACATATTTATACTTCTCGGCGGGGCGCGGTGGCGTTGTGGTAATCGGTTCTCGTCAGATCACCGAAGTAAAGCAACGTCGAGACCGGTTAGTACTCGGATGGGCGACCGTCTGAGCGATCGATACGGACTCCCGCGTTGTGTCCTTAGGCAAACATTTAACCCCGAATGTCCACATGGGGGCTCGATGACGCCGTGTACTAAGGCGTACTACACGTCGACGGTGCGCATGTCTTCAACCAGTCTAACCCTGCCTGTGCTGCAGTGCAGAGTTACGATGTTGGTGAGCTGGCAGCTGCTCGTCGTTGCTCAGTGGTTCTCTCCGGGTACTCCGGCTTCCTACACCCGTGAAACTGTCACGGTCATGATTAGCCATTGTGCATAAGTATGTGAGCTTAAACACCAATAAATAAATAAATAAATAAATAAATAAATAAATAAATAAATAAATAAATAAATAAATAAATAAATAAATAAATAAATAAATAAATAAATACTTCTCGGCGAGCTTTTCACACATGGAGTTCACGGTCAGCGAGATGGCCATCGGCTACGGCGTGGCAAAAGCCAAGACATACAGCCAAAGCTTTTGCCGTGGATCATATCGAGGCCTGTCACGAAACTAGCAACCATCTGTGACAGTTTTTGAGTCTACGCGGAGGTCTATGAACATGTCTCCTATCGAGTAAGCTATGCAAGATGAGACAATGGAATTTGGGGGTGGACGGTGTGGCTTTCCCCACACACTCTATGAGATACGTCCTTCGCAGCATTTACACCATAAACAAAACCAGGTCGGTGATTTTATCATGGTTGTGAAACTCAAGTCTGTTCAATATTTATTTATTGATTTATTTACTTAGTCATAGGTGTTTAAGGTCACATACTTATGCACAATAGCTAATCGCGATCGTGACAGTTTTACGGGTGGAGGAAGTCGGAGTACCCGAAGAGAACCACCAAGCATCGACGAGCAACTGTCAGCTCCCCAACATTCTAACTCTGTTCAAGCTCCGCTCAAGCAGGGTTACAGCGGTTGAAGACATTGCACCATCGACATGCAGTACGCCTTAGTACACGGCGTCATCGTACCCCCATATAGGCAACCGGGATAAAGTGCCTTGCCCAAGGACATAACGCGCGTCGTCCAAGACGGGGATCGAACTCGGGACCTCTAGCATAGAAGTCCAACAGTCTATCACTGAGCCACAACGCTCCCTGACTGTTCAATAGTCTTCCTTTTTAAATTCTTTTCACATAAACTGACCCCCTACACCATGAAGTCGGGATGTCAGATTTTCAACCTGCAAATTTTTCATATAATGAAACTATGAATTTAACCAATTCAGTCTTGTTGGGCAGAGCTCATCGAGCTCTGTCCAACAAGACTGCATTGGTTAAATTCATAGATGCGATATATAAATAAACAGCTGCTTAGAATTTCAGCATCTTGACATTGAGGCACATGGGTAAAACAGCTGTGAACAATCTTATACAATGCAGAGGCGTTGATATAAACCACGACATTTTGTCAGACATTTTGTCGGCAAAGGTTGATCTGCTCATGCGATGGGGTATTTACTCTTATCGCGCCAGTTGTCCGTTAATACCTTCTCAAGCAGAGGGAGGGGGGGGGGGGGAGCAAAAAATTTGCAAGACGTGACGTGGGGGTGGGTGGGTCTCTTGAGTGCGCCAAAAATGTGCATTTCCAACTTTTGCAATTTTTTGAATTTTTAAAAAAAATATCAATATATCAGCTAATATATACCATCATTTGTGTTTCAAACCTTAAAAATGATGTTGTACATCACACTCTTAACATAAATACAACACCAGGAGGCTTTATATGTGAGAATATTGGGCTTAATCTGGGAAAATGTCACACGTTAGTAGGGGGTGGGTGTCTTTTTCAAAATGAAGAAAATGTGCAGACAATATTTTGGGAAAATTCTCTTTGATGCACTAAATTCAACCCAAGTTATTTATTTATTAATTGATTGATTGATTTATTTATTTATTGGTGTTTAACTACACTTTAACAACCAGGGTCGTATCGTGTCGGCGACAGGTTTACGGGTGGAGGAAGCCAGAGTACGCGGAGAGAACCACCGAGCAACGATGAGCAGCTGTCAGCTCTTCATCATAACCCTCGACTGTACTACACACTGCACAGCGGTACTGCGTACTACACAGTAGAGACAGGGTTAGATTGGCTGAAGACATGTGCACCTCGGCGTGCAGTACATCTCAGCACACAGCGTCATCGTGCCCCCACGTGGGCAGTTGGGGTAAGTTTATTTTGGATTTTAATGGGAGAGTGGGGGGGGGGGGGGGTGTCTGAGAACGGTAGTAGAAAATTTGCACGTAGTGGATGGGTGGGTGTAAAAAGGAGCCGAATAAAAAATAGGAAGTCACGTCTTGCAAATTTTTAGTGCCCCCTCCCCCCACCCCCCACGTCTGTCTCAACATGCGTCATGTTGAGAATGAACACAACCATTTAATGTGAAGAACTCAGTGGTGGGTCCAGATCATAGATTTCCACACAGAAGTGAGCACGAACAGTCAAAACCATATTGCAATGCAAATGCTAAATTCTGTCTCGACTCCCACTTGGTAAATGTTTCGCCTCCACAAGCGTGACTCCCTCTAATGTCAACATGTTTGTGCTCAGTCATAAGCGAGAAATGTAATCCGCTTTATATATTGCATCGCCTTTCTCGTGTCTCAACGTGACATTGACTTCACGTGAGCTGTGACACTAATGATTCATTCAGAGCTTATCCCCTTCTGCAATGCTTAGAAATCGTCATATTATTATCCAATGTCACTAACGTAAACAAGCTAACATTACTCTTGCCATAGTCGGAAGCCTACTCTATGTGGCGCTGCTGCTATATCAACCAGTCATTTAGAACCGTTACATATTATTTGGCACCATGTTCACCCAGATTTTCAAAAAACTGTGTTGAGATTGGAAACGACCCTTCCTCAACACCCTTTATGAGGCTTTCAAATGAAAGAAGAAAGAATACTTACGCCCCTCTTGATTGTGCGAAATGTTTAGGCCTAAACACGCTGAATACTATAGCAGCATTGCGCACGATGCGATAAAGTAATAAATGACGACGTTTCCTCTCGGTTGGCACAATGCCATACCTCCTACCTGAACTTTTCTCTAAAATAAAAACCTAGACTGACTAGAATGAGACCAATGTGCAATCTGAAACATGAAATCGGTGAAATGTTGATACACTCAATGTATGTCCCGGTTTGGACACTGAACTTTGTTAACACTCTTCGCGCTAATTTCAAAATACCAAAATTTCAAATAGCACTTCTCCCATAATGCAACTTTGCAACTTGGTATTTACCCCTTTACCTAACACGAAAGGTAGACGACACTTGCAAACAAAACTCCCGAATAACATTTTTTTCAAATTTTTGCATCAAAAATATAGCTTATGACCTCTCATTGGAACGAACTCAATGAGTATGTTCCTTCCAATGAGGGGACATAAGATATATAGACAAAAAAAAAAAAAGAAAAAAAAAATGAAATAAAAATTGAATGGTGATGTTTGTGAACAGCGCTGGCCGGTTTTGGCCGTCACGTTGGGTAAAGGGTAAACAAATTCAGTTTTGTTTGACAAGAGCCCACTGATTAAATTCCGAGTTACATTATGGGAAGAATTGACCATTAGGAATTTTAAGAGTCAGGGTTCAGGGTTAAACTACATGATGTTTTTGTTCGACAGCAATGTTCAATTTAGACGCATCGGATGAATTCTAGACTGAGAATAAACACAGAATGAATAATTATGCCATCGTATCGTTTTATTGTTTATTGGGGATTTAATGATACTTTTAACGGACAAGGTCACATCGTATCGTTATTCTTGGGGATGGTGGGAACCGGAGTATCCGAAGAACACCACCGAGAAACGGCGAGCAACTATCGGACACTCCAACGTACTATGCCGGCACAAGTTGGGTTATCACTTGTTGAAGGCAAGTGTAATGTCTGCACACGGTTAGACCGTGCTCTTACTTAAGCAATCTGGATTAAGCCTATTGCCAAAGGACACAAGGCAAAGTGTACAGGATCAAACCGTCCACCTTTCAGTTTGACATCAGTGCACTCACCGGTAAACCTCACATCTTTTAACCCTTTACCCAACGTAACGGTCAAAACCACCCAGCGCTATTCTCAAAAATCGCCAATTAATTTTTATTATTATTTCATTTTTTGACTCAAAAACATAGGTTATGACCCCTCATTGGAACGAGCTCCACGAGCTCGTTCCATTGAGGGGTCATAACCTATGTTTTTGAGACAAAAAATGAAAAAAAAATTAGTTAATCAAGAATTTTTTTTGCAAGTGTCGTCTGCTTTTCGTGTTAGGTTAAGGGTTAAACGTCAATGATTCATCTGAGATATTAAGTTGATAGAAAAGCTAGAGGATAATATTCCGGAAAAATATAAATTGAAAGAGATTTATGGTACTGGGCTGTAAAGTAGTATGTTATTTTAATATATTTCTTCATTTTTAGTGATACGTCCAACGGAGAGCTACTGATCTATATACAACTGCATTGCTGGAACATCAGCGAAAAACTCGTAACTGAGTCTGCACTCCTTCTAGACGGTGTAAATTAAAGCGATGTGGTAACTCCTATCGGTGACGTTTGATGACTTGAAATCCGTTACGCTGTAACGTTTGCTAGAGTCCTGTATTCCTAAAAATAAAACAGATCTTACTGCACAGTTCAAGCTATCACAAATGAATATGAGAGTATTTAGAAATGCGCCTTTGGGGAGGAAATCAAAAGTTGTTGGGTGCAATGTTTTTTAATATATATTATTTTCCGTGATAGAAATAAAGTTCAGCTAACAATCACAACCTATATAAATGCTTCCCCAATACATATTGCACCATTGCACACAACTGGTTCAGTACCACGATTTCTGGGCGTATTCCACATTATACATTGAGAAATGTTGTAGATATACCACGCGTGAAATCTGGATTATGCATGAGAACGTCATGTAAGAACGCATCAGATTGGACGTTATGCGTCTGAGTGACGCTATGACGAGATGAAATACTTCGACACAAAACAGAGTCAAACAAGCAAATTATCAAACCGATTTTCTTAACAAAAATCAGCTCAGGCACAGTTTAATCATGGTATAAATACAGAACACCAATCGGTTAGAATACGGGGGATAAGAATCGACAACCCTTGATGGAGTTTCCGTATTTCACGCGCGCCTTCGGTGACCGTGAAATGTAGGAAAAGCTCAACCTCGCTTCGTTAATTTCAGCCCACCGTTCTCCACCCTCGCTGTATTCTGTCTGAAAAAACAACACATAGTAATAAGAATGACCTTGACCTCCATAACAACACAATTCAAGATGTGGTTCATGTTTCTTTCAGAATTATCCAGTGCACTTCGTATGCTTTTAAAACATCACGTACTCAATATTCTGACACACCATTATACGAGATGAAGCGTCATTCAACCCAAGATAAAACTACGGCCACTTCCCACCATTAATCATAACGTCTCGTCTCAAACGTTTCTTGTCGGTGGTATATTACTGGATGGTATGGAAAATAAACGACGGGTTCCCATAAAGGATGCCACCCATTGTAGTATCAAATATAGGTAGTTTATTCTGTATAACTAGGGATCAATATATTCCCGGTTTTCTATAGAAACGGGAACGGGAATGAAATTACACTCAGAACTGCGAACCGGGAAATTTCCCAGATAATATCAAGTAAATTTACGAGAGTAACAAGACGCGTTTATTTTCGTGAACATGAACAAATTTTATTGGCAATCTGTCATCGCCATTCGGAAAGTTCTTTTCCTTAGAGATGTGTGAACACCCAAACCCGCATTCAACTCGTCTCCATTTTAAGAATCGCTAGCTTTATCACCACTACCTCGTGACTTAAACCCCCCTCTTCACTGCTGTTATCAGTCTCCCCTACTTGAAGAAGAGGAGACTGGTGAAGGCGATGAAGAAGGACTTGATGTCGAAGGAAGCACTGAATGGTGAGTGATTCTGAAAATGAAGACGAGTTTGAACTTTGAGTGAAAGTCTTGCTGTTGATGAGAGGAGTCCTCCGGAACTGATCGAGAGCTACGGTGATTTGGTGAAAAATATCTCCAGGAATCAGGATTGTATTAAATTTAGGCATGGAAGGGCTGACGAAATCTTACAAAGTCAAGTTGGAACAGTTTTTCAATTTACAAAACTCAGTTCAACACGTAAACAGTGCTAATCGTGATTCCCGGTTCCGTGCTATAGTTTTCCCGAGTATCGTGACCGGCTTTCGGAACGGAGAACCCGGGGATGCCCGTTACCGAGATTATACTCTATGTATAACACGTCGACGTGGGAGCAATCATCGAAAATCAAACATAAAGTATTGTTCATATTCAACAAAGGGATGATTTGATTGATTGGTTGACTGACAAAACGGCTTTCGTTCAAAGGTCTAGAAAAGTATCATCACATTTATACGATATTTTTATATCTGCATAATGTTTGAGGATGGTGAGTTTTAGTGTCATTGGTAACAATGCTTAGAGCGAAACACATTCCACCACGCCCATTCCAAGTTATTATACCATGAGTATTGTGCGTATTCAGCCTTACCCGACACAATAGAGGCATTGAGAAATGTCCAAGATACATAAAGCGTGGAGTTCAGTCTACATGTAAGAACGTCATGCAAGAATCCATCTGATTGCTCGTTACACAAGTAGTCCAGGCATATTAGACATAAAAATGAAAAAGTAAGGAAAAAAATCGGAGAAAGCTGATATTTTTATATGTTTCCGGGACACACATTGCGGATAAAGTGTGAAAAGTCCCCGCGAATCCGAGTTGAGCTTTTTTTGTTATAGAGTTTTTTTGATGAAAAAAAAAATTAAAAAAAAATTCGACCCAGCTCCATTCTTATTCGCCTTAGTAGGGTGAGAATCATAAATATCGTGCTGAATTATATTGAGAATACATATCCCCAACAGAAAATGCCAACTTTGTACCAATCCTCACACTCAATGGTGAAATATTCACGAAAATGTACAAAATTACGAAAAAAAAAATTATTGTTTTCATACACACAACGGTACACAACGTCCATTAAATCAAATCTACGACTACTTTGGGAGTTAAATTATATATCAAAAATTGCAGAAAAGCAGTGGCTTTATAATGATATATAACAATAGTCATTTATTCCATAATGAACTGGTGAAACGTGTGAAATATTAACCATACCCCCTAAACTCAAATTCAAACGGCATCGACTTTTCTCATTCAAATACCGTATTATAGCATCATTGTTTCAATTTCCATGTTCGATTAAATCACATAATGTGGTGTTCGCCTACACTCAAGATGTATTGGCATGTAATGTGTGCAGATAAGTTGACAAAAGTTTTCGTTGGACTCGGCGGCTTCCATATGATTATGTCATATTTAGGGGCAATTGGTTCGATCATGGCTGGTAGCGGCTTGGATGAACTTTGGGGGACTGTTTATGCTGGTGGGTCAATCCATCATTTGATCAGTGGTCATGCTTATTCAAGAGCAGTTCGTGCCCATTTGCTAACACAAATTGCCATTACAAAACTTGTGTTTGAAGAAAGCCGAACACTAGATAACGTAGACTGCACAGAAGTCAATGAAATATTCTGTGGACTTGCCAGAGGTGACTGTAGAACATCTGACGCTGTCAATCAAAAAAGTGTCAACCATCTACTGTCAAAATTACACGAACTGCTCCAGAATGCGTCCGTAGGACGCACAGGAAAGCTTTGGGTACAATACTACGAGCAAATAGGTCTTCTCCAGTTGTTCTTGAGAGCAGAGCGCACAGGCGACTGGGAACTCCACACATATTGTGTTCGCAATATGATTCCAGTATTTCACGCAGGTGGTCATTTTGCATACGCAAAAAGTTCTCATCTCTATTTGCAGCAGATGAATGAGCTAACAGAAATAATGCAACAGGATGATTTGAAGTTGTTCACTGAGAAAGGTTACTTTACCATAAGGCGCTCAGATAAATTCTGGGACGGGATATATTCTGATCAGACCATAGAGCAGTGTTTAATGAGAATGTTCAAGCTCCCTGGTGGTCTCACACATGGCAGGGGAATAACCGATAGCACTGTTGCGAAATGGGTACATGGACTACCTCTTTGCCTTCCGATATGTAATGCTCTCGAAAATTTTGTTCATGTTCACACTGGTCATGGCGAACAACATCGGGATATCCGTCAAAGTTCACAATTGACTGATGCCAATGATATCACCAAATTATTGAACTGGCTCAGAGTGCATTCCCCCTTTCAGAATAGAGATCCACTACAATTAGTCTCTATAGCGACCGGGCTTGTGGCCGACAAAACTGTGAACTGTGACCAAGTTCGCAAAATTGGTGAATGTTGCGTATCGAATGTTGTAAGCAAAACGTTCAACAGCATCAAACTACGACGTGTTGACACTGTGAAGTCTTTCGCATCGATGGCAAATAGCATCAAAGTCCGTGGAAGTAAGGTAGTGATTGACCCCACAATTCTGTTCAACCGCATCACATGTGTTATTCAGTCACAAGCAGAGATGGAAGAGTATCTCAAATATGAACTCGCCCCGAAACCACCAGCATTGTTTGATTCTGCTGGAATGAGGAAGACACAGAAAAGCACGCTCGGTAAGATCCTCAAAACATACGGTTCCGAGCAAACTAAAATCCCAGAACATTCTCTGTTTGTTGTAGATGGTGGATTTTTATTGAGGGCAGCTGTATGGCCTAAACAGTCGTCATATAAGGACATATGTACATCATATTCCAATTATCTAGTGAGACATTTTGGGGCGAACGTCGTGGTTGTTTTTGATGGTTATGCTTGTACAATGTCGACAAAGGGCATGGAACAAGCCCGTAGATCTAAAGACAGGTATTCCATTGATATCAATATCTCACCCGAGTTACCAGCCACCACACCCCAATCCGATTTCCTTGCAAATGCCAAGAACAAAACCCAACTGATCGATCTTCTAATGCAGGAGCTATCTGCTATCAATATTCAGTCCAAGCAGGCCGAGGCTGATGCTGATGTACTGATAGCCGAAACTGCACTTGACATCGCTCAAGATGACAACAATGTTGTCGTTGTGGGAACAGACACAGACTTGTTAGTCATTCTTACCTCTCGAGTTCAACCGGGATGTAATATTCACATGATGTATTCCATTACCCCAAACTTACTAGTTTCAGTTAGTGAAATAGCAACCAAAATGGGTGACCATAGAAGCAACCTCCTTGTAGCACATTCTATAAGTGGTTGTGACACTACTTCTGCACTCTTTCGAGTTGGTAAGAAGAAAGTATTCAGTACAATTGTCTCCGATGTTACTAGCGACTCACAACAGTATGTCAACACAATTTTGGCGGATGACAGTACACCAAGTGCAGTAGCCGCTGCCGGGGAACAACTTCTCCTGATCTTATACGGGAGTAAAACTGTTTCCTCCCTCGACCAATATAGATATGTCACTTACAAGCGTTATGTAGCAAAATCTAAACTGAATAAACCCATCGACCTAGCCTCACTCCCACCAAGCAGCGATGCTGCACAACAACATGTCTACAGATGTTATCTCCAGGTCCAACAATGGCTGGGCACTTCGCTTCCTCCGACGGATTGGGGGTGGTCGCTAGACAATGGACTTCTTGTACCGACTGCAGCCACAAAGCCATGTGCTCCCGATAACCTACTGAATCTTATCAGTTGTGGTTGCAAGAGTGCTTGTACAAAAAGGTGTGGGTGTAAGAAGGCAGGACTCTCTTGCTCAGGTTTGTGTAATTGCAGTTCGGATTCTTGTAACAACCACAGAAACACTGTCCTGTCGGAAATTTCTGAGTTCCATGAATAATATGTATATAGGTCATGTCATTTCTGTATATAGCGTTGATAATAGTCAATGTAACTTAATCCATGTTGATTGATTTGTACATTCTGAAAATATTATTTATTGATTTTTGTACATTCTGTAAATATTATTTATTGATCTAATGCTGCCAGACACAGACGTGTCTGTTCGGTCCCAAGCCCGAAAATAGTTGAGTTCTCATGCTGACGAATTTTATGCCAAAAGGGGAACTCGGCCAGAAGCAGAGGGGGTCTTCCATAATGTCTATTTTGTAAGCAATGATAAAAGTCTTCAAATGGTGGTGGATTTTTTATCGTCTGTCCAACTAACATCCCGTTCTGTACTACGACCCTTTGGGCAAATCCGTTAGGAAAATCGTCATTTTTTGCGTAAATCCGATACTCTTTTTGTGAATTTTCAATAATTTTTCGCAGAAATTGTCACAGAATGCACATTTTCCTCTAGGTAAATGTATATTAGACATTATGTAGCTCGAAATACGCGTAAACAAAAAATACAGTTGGATCAATTCGAGGTTACAAAGTTCGTGCGATTTTTTTTATTTTTTTCAAACGCGTTTTCGAAAAAAGGCTGTAGAAAAAAAAGCTCAACTGGGATTGTAGGGGACTTTTGTCTAATCGTTCAGTGACATGTATTCGACATTCCCTGAAAAAATCAGCTTTCTCCGATTTTTTTCCCTAGTGAAACCTAATGTTCTTGGGCTAAAGTGACTGATGTTATGACGCTTAATGATGCGCTTTGACTCAAAACAGCGTTAAGCAAAAAAGTAAACAAATCGCCGAAGGTGATATTTTTTGTTAAAAATATCGGTTTCATCTCTCCTAATTCAAGTTTAGTCGTGGTAAAAATGCAATTCAAGTAGAGGTTGGGGCACAGGGGTCAACGAGCTTTACCGTTGGAGTTGTTCCTGTATTTCACGCGTGCCTGCGGCGCACGTGAAGTACAACAGAACTACAACTCAGATTGTTGATTCCAGCCCACCCCACCCCACACGTTCGTTGAGTTCATCCTTCATAATTCTAACTCTGAAACATTCAGGTTCTCATGTACCCCGTACAAATGTAACAATATGTGCGTGTCTAATGGCATAACCACCCGTGCAGATTTTTATCAATTGCATGTTCTACCATCCCTTATTTACCTATTAACTGAAATCATTCAGTGCATCCATATCTAACTGACATATTTACCAAGGCTGTCTTTGAGTGGAGTCACGACTCTTTCACGTGAACCCGATAATCACGAAAAACAAAATTGCTAAACATTTTAATTTTGATCACAAACAAATCCTCATATGTATGATGCTGCGTGAATAGTCGAACTGAGAACAGATAAATAATCAATGCCCACGCTAAAGTACGGACAACTTCACGTGGAGTAGTATTGTTGCAATATCCTATTCTTGTATCATTTTGTTTGATGAACATTAGCTTTCTCTGCAATATGGCACCCACTGTGTGAGTTCTGCGTCACAATGCATTAAATGTTTAATCTACCGTGACGTAACTGGGGGGGGGGGGGGGGGGGGTGTTGTAAGGAGTGCACCCAATAATTGTTCCAGTGAACATTTTCGTCTGGGTTGTAGGATT
Source organism: Pictodentalium vernedei (assembly GCA_031216915.1). Taxonomy (NCBI): domain Eukaryota; kingdom Metazoa; phylum Mollusca; class Scaphopoda; order Dentaliida; family Dentaliidae; genus Pictodentalium; species Pictodentalium vernedei. The sequence goes on along the minus strand of CM062289.1, from coordinate 325,363,566 downwards.
CACTCTTGCTGGTAATAATGTATTTAATAATGATTTTTTTAACGAAAATAGATTCGATGGGTAGCCATACTCGAAGTCTGCCATACAAATGGAGATCTATAGGTGATTTCTTCAAATCAACTAAAGAGCATTCGCTCATTGGGGTGAATACTGATGCAACTGTTCGTCATTACTTTAAATGAGCTAATTAAAAATGTTATTGCTTCCAAGAGTATATACTCTTGCGACTCTTTGACTTATTTCGGTACTGGAGGAAACCTACTGCGTGGTAGAACAGCAGTGCATAATACCCTTTTGAGGAGAGCTATCTGACTGGTGTCTTCTCCATCCGGGTACTTTACGCTGCATCCGGTTACTTGGACATGCAATTTTAATAGCAATCCAACCAATATACAACATTCTATTTATTTTTATTCCGAAACAATTATGGTATTTAGTTTGTTCAGTGCACAGTCAAATACGCAAGGCATCTTCGTACAGAATACTTTGTTCAGTACTTAGTCAATTGCTAAGGCATCTTCTTCAGCGAATTCATCTTTGAATGGTTTGCAGTTCTTCGGCCCTCTACTTCCTGGAGAGACTGATAATCTTTTTTCACGGGGACTTCTTTTTCATCAAAGTTTTTTCTTGTTGCTTTACTCTGGCTGTGTTGTTCATTTTGTATCTTCACCCGTTGAATCCTCGTGTCTTTGCTTTGTTGGTTGCTCTGTTTCCTCTTGCTTTCAACAAATTGACGTCGTTGGTTGCTTTGTGTTTTGGTACTCGGTTGGCAGGTAAGTCCATCACTTCTCGCTTGATTTGGTTTACAGATTGGTCCATCCTCAAATCTTCAGTTTTCTGTACATTGTTCTTGAGCTGGTCTGTAGTTTGACGCCAACATCTTAATTCTTAACTTCATTTTTCCAAACTTCAGTCTTCTTCACTTCATTCTAAGTGGGATCCGTTGTTTAAGTTGAAACTTCATTCTTGTTTTGTTCTGTAGTTTATTTTTCTTAACATCATTTTTCTGAACATCAGTCTTTTTCAGTTCTGTGGGGGGTCTGTCCTCTCATTCGTCTGGTGCTCTGTGGGCAGCTAAATCATGACTTCGTTCTTCGGAATGAGCGAGTAGGGTGAAGCAGACAACCCCCTCCCCACCTCCCCCCTCCAAAACAAAAACCCAGATGAAGCATGTCCAAGAATGAGGAAGTAAGGCCTGGGTAGGCAGAAAACGGGGATTCTGAAAGAATTGGAGTAACGATATTTCTATTCAATTGAACATACCCTCAGAACACACCCCGCCCTATAAGAAGCCTTTGATACTCAAAGTAACCACGTGCGACCATATAATCCAAAAAGCGGCCTCCAGTAAACAAAATGGATGGCGAAAACACGTATGGCTCTAACAACTCGCGATGTGCATGCTCACTGATACCACATGTCATCATGACGATGACTTCAAGCCATGGCCGCTCACGCGGGCTACCATGACAACCTCACATGATGTCTCTGGGTCACGTGGTATGACGTGTCTTCCGTGGGCCGGATTGAATCTAATGGAACACGGGGACACGGCACATCCCTCTCCTTCGCCCCGCCTTATTGTTCCGCTGTACGTGCAGATTTTCGACCCAAATATCGACGTGTGGTAGATATAGATTGTAGCACGTATTTGTGCATGTATTCCGACTATTAATTCATCATATTTTCTTGTGTTCTTGTCATGTACAACAATTTCTATCCCCCTAGTTGCGCATGCGTGAAAAACAGAGCTATCTTCATTATCCAATTTACTATAGAGTTCAATGGGAGAAAGCAATAAAACTTCATTTTTCATCCATATTTGCTTTTCAATAAAATTCGCGTACATATGGTCAAATAGTTTAGGACATCCTCTTTAAAGTGATGTTTAATACTTATTGCTAGACAAACGTCTTCATGTTTCCATTTTTGTTTGAAATATCTTATTTTATCTGTGTGCATTTCCTTATGAATTTATGAAAAAAGGCTGACTGAGGTAGCTTTAAAGTTAAAAATATATATTAACCATCAATAGCATGCATTCCGCGTACATCATTCGGAATAAAGTAAAGTTTAAATTATTTGATTCTATAAAAATATTTCAATTATGGTTTTGTTTTAATGTTTCCATTTCACTTTGAAAATGGTGATTTTTATATTTATGCGATTTCAACAGACGATTCTCCACGGCTAATATTGTCTTCACTGACGTGAATGAAAGGACTTGAAAGCTCCATCATTTCTATTGACTCGTTAATAAAAGTGTTTAATTTTGCATTGAACACAATGTATGTGATTTTAATAATTTAGAATTAATAACTTTGCTGACGGTGTATAGGTTTAGAACAATTAGGTTAACTTGAAGTTGACAGCTAATTGGAAAAACTTTGATGTGGGTGTTGTTTTTTTAACAATTACTCAGGTTTCTAATTAATATAAAACCAGTACATCTTCATAGGTGATAGTTAATGGACACCGATAAAGGAACTTCACGAGCTAGCAAAAATAAAAACTATTGATACGCGATTAAAAGACCTACAAAACAAAACCCTCAACAGACTCCAAGATAGTGAATTAATGGTTGAGCTCAACGAACACCGATCCCTTAACAGAAAAACAAAATAAGTTTCCAGAAAATAAAAAAAATAATAAAATAAAATAAAAATTATACAATATAACAAAATCGCGTGGAGTCAGTGAGGATTGCCTCGCTACTCATTGGGAACTTTAGGATAGAGTCTGTGAGGATTGCCTCGCAACTCTGCTGAAGCGCGATTGAAATGCGTTTAATAAGATCTATATAACAAAACCCTCCACATACTCCAGGATAGTGAATCAATGGTGAAGCTGAACGAACACTGAACCCTAAACAGAAAAACAAAATAATCCACAGTAAATTAAAATTACTCAGTAGAATTAAACTGCGTGAAGTTAGTGAGGATTGCCTCGCTACTCATTGAGATCTTTAGGATTGAGTCTGTGAGGATTGCCTCGTAACTCTACGTGTGGGGAGTGGGCTCCGAAGAAACACACCCCTTACCCCATCCATAGCAACAATCACACAGCAGGCACAATATACAATAGCGGATACCTATCTTTCTCTCTACCTATAACTTTTCTAATTGAACATTCTCAAATTTTCTTGCAACACTCTTATCAAGAAGACGCATAGAAATGGTAGACAAAGCGTAGGAGGAATTGGTGCAACCTACCTTTCTGCAACATATACAAGAAACCACCAAACACTAGGCAAGGATTGAAACAAGCTTGTCTGGCTGGGGACGAGTATACGTTTTATATAAATAAACCATACTCAACTTAATTCGTCGTAGGGATGTATTATTCGAAAAGTTATCTCCCCCTGTGAATACTGGAGTCTGACTGTAATGTAATTAGCATTGATCCACTGAAAGGTGTGAATAAAATCTTGTTTGTCGGGAAATCGTTTTCTCAAGCGGCGAGAGAAGTAAGTTGAGAATGAAGGCGTCAGACAGTTTATTGTGCAATCATTTAAGAGAATTGTTAATTTGATTACAGTAATCGAGAATTGTTTTGATTTTGAGAATGTTGGTACTTTACACTGTCCTCTCAACTACGATGTTGGGGTGGGGGTATAGAAACGGGACAGGTTTATCGGGGGGAGGGAAGAGGAAGAGATTTCGAAGATTTTAACATCAATGGCAAGCAGAAGTCACGCATGAAAAATAATGCGTCAGCGGTTTTATCAGAACTTAGGTGGATCATTTGAGTGACCGTTGTGAGATCAAGGCAGGGGCGCCGAATCAACGAGGGTCCCTCCTGCCTTCAGTCTACGGGGGCGAGCGGGCGCAAGGATTTCCCTTTTTTCTTCGAAAATTTCAAAGAATTGGCCCTTTTTTCAAACTGTGCAAAAATTGCCTTATTGAACAATTTACCTAATGTGAGTTGCAGACGACACTTGGGAAAAAACATCCTCGTATAACTAAAGTGTTTCATTTTTTTATTCCAAAACATAGGTTATGACCCCTCATTGGAACGAGCGCGACACGATGAGGGGTCATAAACTATGTTTTGGAAGTAAAAAATGAAAAAAGTAAAAAAACATTGGATGGGGATTTTCGTGTATATATAGCGCTGGCTGGTTTTTCCCGTTACGATAGGTAACGGTTTAAGAGAATGAAAAAAATACATAATGCCCTTCTTCATAGGTCTGCCCCTCCAGCCCTGTAGTGCTTCCGGCACACCTGGATCAAAGTCATCGCAGCTGATGAGAAAATAAAAAAAGCCACAAAAGAGGATGCCAAGTGTGCAGCGTATGAGAAACGGACATCTAGAACATTTAGTTTAAACAATATGTTGGAAAGCCCCAATACTTGACGAGTCGAATGCGACTCCTTGAGAAACTGAAAGTCCAGGAAGAATGGGATGAATACGCGAGAAATGGGTGGACGGGGTACAAGGCATGTCGGCATGCTGGGAGATTAGGAAGGATAAATTAAGATAGAAAATCACTGGGGGTCAGAGTGTAAATATTACTGGGGCATGCAAAAGGCAATAGAATGGATAAAAAACAACATGATCTTCGAGTCCAACAGTTTTATTAATGATAATAATATATATATATATACAACCAAAAGCACCCAGATTACATTACTTTACAACCATTACACACTTAAATACATTTTGATGAAGAACAATAATTTAGTACTCAACCAGTTTGGAGACAAGCAGTCCTATTGAGTTTGTGGGGTGTTCGGTTGGGGATGGGTGTGGGTCGATTCGATTGCCTTTTTTCCAGGAAGACAAGGTGGGTTTCTCCTTCTGGATGACAAACAACTGAACTGAGCTTTCAAAGGGAATTCCGGGAATGTGTCCCCCCCCCCCCCCCCGATGAGTCTCATCCCCTTGACATTGGCCATCCGGACGTACCCGAAGAATTATATTACGGACTTTGGGTCTCTCTTATTTTTTCTTTGCCATAACGAGGGGGCTCGAACGGGGGGGGGGGGGGGGGGGGGCTAATGTCCTCGGCAAATGTCTTTTCTTTTTGCTTTTAGTTTAAGCTTGGGCACTTTTTGGACATCGAAAATGTGGATGTCATTGACGGATGAATGAGGGGCAAATAGAATGCAAAGTCTATGTTTAGGGGCAAACGACACCACTCTCCCATTGCCCCCTGTGCAACCGCCACGGGAAAGGAGTAACTCATTCATAATCACATTTAATGTTATTAATACGACGTCCCGCGTGGCTAACGTAATTGACCACTACTGTAATAAATTAATGTAAGTGTGCAGCTATATACATCCAATAAAACACAATAACTATTAACACCTTAACGATTGTTCAGTCTTGTGTGTGTTCAATCAGCAGAAAAATAAGTTTTTCTCTATTTCTCAATTTAGTTTTCACACCAAGCAGTTTCAACTTTTGTTTAATTTCTTTCATTGACATTTCTTGATAATTAATGTTTGAATCTGAAAATGTTGAATTAACATTGCCTGCTGCAGCCATTTCCGATAAAATACGTGATTTTTTTGATGCACGTTGTCTGAATATACCATCTTCCCAGTAAATGTCATTTCTTTTTTTATACTCGCGTTTCTCACGAGTACTGTCCTCACGGAGATACTCAATTCTTTTCCTCACCTTCAGGGCATCCATAGCGGCATCAAATTTATTTGATTTTGTTTGGTGAATAGATTTTATATCATCATTGACTTTTTCGACACCTTGCCCACTGTATTTGAGAAGGCTTCCATAAGTTGAAATAAAATAAGGAATGTGGTATACCAAACAATGCATGTATGGGGTAACATTATTATAACCTATTCGAACAGCTCCAAGGTCTTGAAAAGCCTTTAGCCAATTTAGACAGCGTACAAATATTTTATTAACAGGTGTTAATTCATTACTTTCCTTTGTTAAAAATTTGTAGAGGTCCCAAAAATGCCTCCAAAGATTCACCGTTTTTTCGTGGGTCTCATCGTGAATGGAGAAGAAGACTTTATCTGGTAGTTTTTGAAGTAATATTTTGTAAGCTGAACCAGATAAACTAGTCCAATCCAATTCACCATGAGTGCCCTTTTGGGTCCATACATTGAATGATACACCACATTCTCTAATTTTTCCAACTAAACTTTGGAGTGCATTTACATCACGTCCCATAATTTTATTTTTGTCATCTAATGACTTAGCGTCATCTATGAGGTTCCTCAGAAGCTTATCGGAAATACGAAGTAGAAGGTGTAATTCGTCTGGGATTATGTGGTGTGGTTCAATTTCAATGAGGGGTCGACATTTTACACCATAAGAATTATTTCTAGAATTTTCCAATAAATTAGTTGCAGTTCTCTTCATATTCTCACTTTGATAAAAGTTACGTTCTTTCGATAAGTCTGCTCTATCGCTTTTATCAACTTTACACCAGGGACATGAATATGTTCCCAACGAGCCAACCAAACCTAAAACAGTTTGTAAAAACTTCATATCTTCCCCGAAAATTATTTCTAGAGGATAAACATTCCCATTAACAGATATGCTATCTTCTTTAATTAATTTATTGATTTCTGAAAATATTGGCTGACAAGAGTTTTTTAAATTGTCGTAGGTTTCCGTACAATTAATTATGGCAAATACATTTTGATCAGCAGTCGACAAACTGTGAGCATCATTAATCAAAGAAAATGACAGAACTATAAAACTGGATATGCGACTGACCTTGGAACCATCGCCAGATATTTTAACTCTAATATTAGTTGCATCAGAATTGAGTTTATTTCCACAATATCTTACAATTTCATCATGTAGATTGATATACGCACCTGGAATTCCTCCACTAGTTCGTTCGAAATGAAAAAATGTATTTATTTTGTCACGGCATTCACTTATAAGATATTTCTTCGGTAAATCATCACAGTAGCTAGTGAGCTCTCTATAGGCCTTGTCACTAACTCCAAATTTATCTAATATGTACACTAGATCTTTAAGTTTTTGCTTATCTTCTAATTCCAGACTTCTATATGGTCGCTTCCCAGACAAATTTATTGTTACATTTTTTTCAGAAGGCGTTTTAAGTTTAAGCGACATAGGTGCAAGTCCAAATGCTTCAGCAAACCATAAGGATGCTTGCGCTTTTGACGCTATTTCCTTCAGTTGCCTACTTTTATTCGTGTTGCTCACATTTTCAAATGTTTTTCGTGGTGTTTTTTGAACTATTACACGTTGTTCTAACTTGTTAACATAGTCTATCAAATTTTTGTTTTCAAACTCTAAATTACTTTTTACACTTTTTTTGTTCATTTCAGTCTGTAAATCTTCATAAAGTTGTTCACATTTCAATTCCAGTTCTATATTTTTTTCTACTAATTTTGTAATTTCAAAATTCATTTGTTTAACATTTTCGACTTCTGTATCAAAAATTGCTATTTTATGCAGTGATCTCTCATATGCATAACGCTTTCTGCCACTCATCCTTTTACAAGCACTTGAAACTGCACTTGTCTTAATTGAAAATCTACGCTCTAATCTATCTGAAAATGTTAGCTGCATAAATTGTAGCTGTGTATTTATTAGTTCAATGTAAGAAAAGGAAGGAAACTTTGTTTTCATACTGAACAATTCTTTAAAAAACATAGTACTCAGAGTGAATGTCAGAGTCAAATTTTCTGAATATATCTTATTCAGTTCAGGCGAGTTATCGCCCACACAAATTAAACTGTCAAACTTGATTAGTTCGACTGATGACATATAATCAGACATTTTCAAGCAATAATTATCTAACACAATTACACAATTAATTAAGGTCAGTTGTGAGCTAAACCACCATAGCATCAACTGCTGATAATATCGACAAACGTTCAAATGGCATTTGTTTCTCTACAACAAGGTCATTCTTAACTACAAATACCTTTCTTGTTAAAACACGAAATTTCATTTTCACTGGAAAGCTTAATTTCACACCTTTACCCTTATCATTCAGTTTGTAATACCAGCTTTCTGACAATGGAATCTTGCCAAAGTCCAACAAAAACAACAATTTATCCTTTTCAACCCCGAAACAATATCTACAAATATCACCTTCAAAGTCGAATGTAATTGTGTTATTTCTCGATTTGAGTCTTTTTTGAACTGCTTGCTCAAACAGTTTCGCAGCGCTGTTTAATCTGTCATCACTTATTACTGGATGTGAAAATGATTCTAGTAGCTCCGGAGTTAAATGTTGAGCCGGCTCCCAGGTACACTCAGATATGTCATAACCCTTCCACTTCACCAAATACTGATCAACCTATGAAAGGAAAAACATAATCACTGATTGTGCAAACTAATTGTTTATATGATTTATCGATGTTTGTCGAATAGTGGGTGGGGTGTTCCTGGGGGTTGATATGGGGCTATTTTGCTCGAGCTGCTGAAATAGTCAGTGCCTAATATAACAAGAGGCCCCACGGGGCCTGAGGGCGCTCACCTGATACTGGCCGAGTCATATCACCAAAATAGCAAGGGATTCTGCCTTGTGGTTATTATCAGTTTTTCAACATAAAAGTGTTTTCTCTACTTAGTAACCCAGAGTGTTCATATGTTAGATCCCCATATTGGGTACTCAATAATTTATCTATTTATTTATTGGAATTTAAGGTTACTTTCTAAGGCTACATCATTACAGAGGCATAATTATAATATCAGGTTTGGTCAATCGTTTATGCCTATTACTGCCCACTTTACAGGGCTTTCAACGCAGGAATTGGTTACTGGGCCCAATTTTATCAATAAACCAGAACTTGAACAAATTTCAATTTGCCGCTTCTAAGAAAACTAAAAATCAAATATCAAAAGATTCTGAGAGGAGTATCAGAAAAAAAAGATTTTTTAAGAATATTTCTCATACTGAATTAAGTTATACATTGGGCTCCCATAGGGAACCCAAAAACAAAAGCTTCTGAAGCAGTGGTTTGGGAGAAGAAGATTATTCAACGTTATTCCCATTTAAGGTCACTTTCAGCATCTAAGGCTACATCTTCCAGAGGCGTAATTATAATATCAAGTTTGGTCAATTGTTTATGCCTATCACTGCCCACTTTACAGGGCTTTCAATGCAGGAATTGGTTACTACTGGGCCCAATTTTATCAATAAAGCAGAACTTGAACAAACTTCAATTTGCCACTTCTAAGAAAATCAAAAATCAAATATCAAAAGATTCTGACAGGAGTAACAGAAAAAAAAGATTTTTTAAGAATATTTCTCATACTGAACTAAGTTATACATGGGCTCCCATAGGGAGCCCAAAAATAAAAGCTTCTGAAGCAGTGTTTTGGGAGAAGAAGATTCTTCAACGTTATTCCCATTAGCTACACTGTTAAAAAATGATGACTCGGCACTTTTAGTCCTAGAAAAGAACCTTATGATAAAATTTTTACCATTTTTTTCTTCCGGTCCTAAGGAAGCTTCACACCATATAAAAATTCTCAGTGCCATGTAGTTCTGGAGATATGGGCATTTAAAAAGAAAAAAATTTTTTAGCTCCTGCAGTTCCCGTGGGGGACAGGAAAACAATTTTCGGCATAAATTAGGTACTTATGACCCAATAAGCCCTCATATCAAATTTGGTTCAAATCGACTTTTTGGTTTGGAAAATAAAAATTTTGGTATAATTTGGGCTCCCACAGTGAGCCCAAATATGAACCCAGGTACTTGGCTTTACCAAACTTCACTCTCAGCCCCTAAGAATGCTGTACATCAAATATCAAAACATTTTGACTGGTGGATCTGAAAAAAAAAATTTTTTTTAAAGAATATTCCTCATATTGAACTAAGTTATAATTTGGGCTCCCACAGGGAGACCAAATATGAGCCGAAGGACTTGACTTGAACAAACTTGAATCTCACCTCCCTAAGCATACTGTATACCAAATATCAAAAGATTCTGACCGGTGGATGCGAAGAAGAAGATTTTAAAAGAATATACCTCGTATTGCACTAAGTTACAATTTGGGTTCCCAAAGGGAGTCCAAATATGAACTCAGGGACTTGGCTTGAACAAACATCAATCTCACCCCCCTAAGGATGATGCATAGCAAATATCAAAAGATTCTGATTTGTGGATCCGAAGAAGAAGATTTTTAAAATATATCCCTCATATTGCACTAATTTGAACATTTGGGTTCCCATAGGGAACCCAAATATGGACCGAGGAATTTGATTTCTACAAATATGTGAATCAATGTTCCAAAGATGTTATATGTAAAATATGAAAGCTTTTAGAGCAGTGGTTTGGAAGAAAACAATTCTTTATTTTTTTCCCATTGCCTCCTGTGTTAAAAAATACTGACTCAGCACTTTTTCAGAGTCCCGAAAAAGTACCCTATGATAAAACCGATAGCAATTTTTTTTTACCAATCCTTTCTGTTGGTCCCAAGAAAGCTTCACACCAAATAAAAATTCTCACTGCCGTGCAGTTTTTGAGATATAGGCGTTTTAATTTTTTTCTATTTTTAGCTCCTGTGGTTCCCACGGGGCTACAGGAAAAAAAATTTCTGCATAAATTAGGTACTTATGACCCAATAAGCCCTCACATAAAATTTGGTTCAAATTGGCCTCTCGGTTTAAAAAATAGAAATTTGGGGTGGGGCCAAAATTTTTGCTCCTCCCATAACATCGCCAAGTATAGACCTACAAACTTCTCTTGAACAAACTTGAGTCTACACCTCAAAAGGAAGCTGCATACCAAATATCAAGTCTCTGCTATTGCTGGTTCTTGAGAAGAAGATTTTTTAAGAATTGGAGCATTTTTGCCCCACCCCTCTGCTCAATATGAGCCGAAACCTAATTTGCCCAAAAATCAAAATGCCGCTATATAACCCCTACTCACATGAAATTTCATTAACATGCGGCCAGTGGTTTGGAAGAAAAAGACCCAAACACCACCTTCACGCCGGACGACGGACGACGGACGACGGACGAAAAGTGATCAGAAAAGCTCACCCTGACTTTCAGTCAGGTGAGCTAAAAATTGACAAGAAAAGTGCCTCTAAAACCTTTCACTGGAATTTAAACTTTTTAGGTTTTAGCAGAAAATATTTCAAGCGCTGTTCACTATCAACTTTATTGACCAAAAATGTAGGGGGTGGGTGGGGGGCCGTCGGTATTCATAAAACTTTCCGCTGATGTACGCTCACGCCTACCTTTGTATCTTGGTAGGCACCACGTAAAAAAATCTCCATACATTAGTAGATTTGTATTGTTAAACCAAAGGTACGTGGCCAACGAACACTCGGAAAAACACAAAGGCGTTGTTGTGAAAAGTAACTGAGTTGGGGAGGAGGGGGTGGGGGGGATCTAAGAATATGAACAGCAAAACTGATGAAAAAAATTCATTTTTTTCTAAAGTTTTGCCTCCAAAACATAGTTTATGACCCCTCACTAAAACAAGCTCGTTCTAACGAGGGGTCGTAAACCATATTTTCGGAAGTAGAAATTTAACTTTTTTGTTTCTTAGCAGAAACGACACATTACCTATTCGTCAATTCCCTTTTCGTCAATTACAAACTCAGCAATTCCCAACTTGTCAATTCACGTTTTGTCGACCACTTTATCAATACATATCTTAATCAAAAACAATTTCAAAGACAACCTATCTTGTCTATGTTTGTCTATCGCCAAAAAACTGTTTGCACCCTCCCAAAGAAAGTTAATCCTTTACCAAACGTTACGACCAAAACCAACCAACGCTATATACAAAAATCTTTATTCAAATTTTATTATATTGTAATTTTTTGTCTCATAAACATAGCTTAAAACCCTCTATGAAATGAGCTTATTGGGCTCGTTCCAATGAGGCTCAAAAGCTATGTTTGAGACAAAATGTAATATTTATAGTTATTCAAGAATTTTTTTCCTAGGTGCTATCCACGTTGGATAAAGGGGTGATATTTTTTATTGTCTTTTTACGACCAACGTTTAAAAATCAAAATATATTATGTGCTATATAATTTAAATGCAATTAAGTGTTACTGTCAGTTATTCATTGCATGTTACTTGAAATTTTATTTAAAAAAATAATAAACTGACCATGCCTACTATAAAAATGGATATAATACACATAAATTTATAAATATATATCACTATATACATACAGTACCTATAACAGTATATATATTTAAAAACACGTAACACGTGATGACAATAGCCTGAATTTTTAAAATTACATTTCAAAACTTGCCCTAAAAATTTTGAAAACGTCTCGATAAGCTTGATTTTCTCCGACCCGGTGTAATTATCTATTACAAATAAATTATTTAATATTCGTACTAAATTATTGGAAATTAAATAGCGAAATAACTAAATTCCTTCTAAAATGCAATATATAAATAATTATTTGTTGCTATAATGAAAGTTGTAAACGTAGCGGCGGAAAATATTAACTGGGTTTTTGTCCGCATTTTTGTGGCTTTTTTTCTTGTCCGATCTTAAAAAAGGGAATTTTAATCGGGTGGCTGTTTGGACGGCGGTTCTTTGACCGGTGGCTTATTGTCCCGTTGACCCGTTTGTACATGCACTATAATTGAGTTATTATTGAAATAAATCTTACCTTTCCATCTTTTTCTATTAGTCTCTCAACTTCATATTTGGTGGGCAGAATATTTCTTGGCACCGAGGTACTTGTTCGTACAGGGCGTGGCAGCTTTTCTCCCTGTGCAATTTTTTTCCAGTCAATATGCGAATGTGAACGTAGCTGTCTTTCAGTGGCCATGCTTGTGAAAGTGTGAGCCATCTCGTTTAAAGCAGGTATTAAAGGAACCTCCGGACAGAGTCAACAGTATCTGTGTGACATTACAAATTGCAACGCAAACTATCTTCTTATTGTAGAAAAAACACACACATACATATATTTATGGACTTCAATGGACAATGAGGCATACTAGTTAAATAAGCGACAAGCTTCACATTTCTGGCTGAACTGAAAGTAATTAATAGGGCTATCGCACCTTTCCTTTTATTCACACCGAAACCTTCTGCATATTGTGGACTGTGGGTTCAACTGTTTTTACAACAATCAAATTTGTCTTGGTTTTAACATCAAAAGGAAAAAAATGGGCAAATGTCAGATTATATATTTTTATATGATTAGAGAGGACAATATCTATATTATATGCACATATGCGCAGAGCATTGCTAATATGAAGACTAAAAAATATTTTAATCTCTAAAAGTTGACGAAAACGCAATTTTCCATTATTTTACATGGCACTCTACACGAAATAACCGTACCTTTTTAAATGAACAGAGGAAAAAAATTGGTCGAATGAAATGGTTCGATTATATCACCAAGTGAGAGCATATATATTGTTCTTAAATGTCTGATGCGCAGAGCAAATATAACTTTCACGGGTTTTATATAATTTTGAGAAATATAAAAATTCCCCATTCAATTAGTGCTAATTTTTGCAAGCCAATTCCTAGCAATCAGGGGAGATAACTATTTGGTAAATAGATGCGAATAACGAGAATAGTTGAACATGATTTGAATAAAGATTTAACAGCCCTTTTAAGGGCTTGAGGGTGTGTGTCAGTGAGAGGGTGTTTTTTTTTCCTTTTTTTGGGGGGGGGGGGGGGTGGGTGGAGGAGGTCATTTGGAATTTCCGAAGGATAACCAGATACCTCAAAATCACATACGACATCCTATCTCCCAGAAGGCTTGATGGATGACTCCCGGTTTTTCAAAACTAAACTGTTGGAGCTTTCTCCACTTCTTTTTTGTAACCGCTATGGTCATATACCGGGGCCGCTACCAAACCGGCGTTGCTGTTTGGTTTTCTTTTCTCTTCTTCCCTTAAACTTGCAATCGCACAACATTACATTCTGGCTCGCCACCATCGTGGGACTCAAACCTCTACCATCGCTGAACTGGAACCGAATAGAGCCCACTCTCTAATAGTTTTAAAGGCGCCGAGGGATGGCGTATTGACCATCTAACACTCCAACGTAAACTGCCGGGTATTCTAACCGCGTGCATACCCCCCTCAGACTCCATTTTGGGCAATAGGAAAGCTAGGCCTGTGTAATCCAAGTGAAATAAAATAAGGTTAACCGGGTCGCAAGGGATCGTCCCTGCGCGCCTTCGGCGCGCTAAAACCTTTCATTCATTCATCGTGATAGTTGAATGAATTCAGTTCTTTCATAACCGAATATACAAACCCTGAGCCATGGCAGAACGGTCACTCCGTCTTCATAAAAAACTGACTGGAAAAAATTAGAAGGAGAAAAACTTCCTCGAACTGAACGCGTAATATCTACAAGAAGAAATGTTTTACCTTCAACGTACCAAGTTGAAAGATTCATAACATACAAGAAAAACAAAACAGTGAGTTCATTATTACTTATCTTCTCAAAGGATGTCGCAGTGAGTGGAGCCCAGGCCCGAAACCAAACTTTACCTTGGTGGGGAAGGGGGAGGGGTGGGGTCGAGAGAGTATGGCGAAGTTTGAAAATTTTCTACAAAATTTCTGAAAATATTGGGAAAATAACCCCAAATCCTTCATTTTTCTCACAAACTCTAGTGAAAAGAGGCAAAAAAAAACTTCTAAAATTTCAGTAAACAGAGGTATAAACTTCCGGCAGATTATCATTGGGGGGGGGGGGGGGGTGGGGGAGGGGGGTGGTGGGTGGGGGAGGTCGGCTCCTTCGGCCCTCTTCTAGTTTGGGTCCTCTTGGGCAAAAGGTTCCCAACGAAAAATAATGACCATTTCTTTGGTGAGGCTATTGTAATTTCCAAACTCCATCCAGACCCCCCCCCCCCCCCATTATATATAACCTATATTTATAAGGTCTGATGTGACAAATGCATTGAAAGGCTTACCAATTTTTGTTTTTTTATTGTAAAATATGAATTACAATAATTTAAATTACAGATAACTCACTGGACCGGTGTTCTACATGCACGAATAAACTCTATATATAAAAGGAGATTAAAAGTTTATCCGTACAAGTATAACAATATTTTAATTTTTTACAATACATAAACAGTCTGGTAAGCGTTTTCAGCATATTTGTGTCTCATCAGACCATATATGTATGAGATTTATTTGCTGATCTACGACCTGGGTGGAGGGGGTGCCTGCCCTCCCCCACCTACACAAAATAGTGCTACACATGCTACTATTGTTTCGACCTTAGAGCACTGGATTTTGCAAAATGTTCTTGGGGAGGCTTTGTCATAACTAGGACCCTCGGGTCATTATACTAGCGTTCCACTTTCCGGGAGAAAACTGGAAGGATGGGTAACGACAAGAGAGAGTCCTAGTTAGGACTGGGGGATGACAAACATCATTGTTTGCCGCCGCCCGCCCCCAACAAAAAATGATTTGGCTCCCAATTATAGAATCCTGGCTACGCCACTGGTCTATTATTGGCCTCATAGGGACTACCCCATTCCCCCAACCAACTCCCACACCAGTTCAATATAGTCCAGTATTATTAGCTACAAACACTTGACTTGTGACATTTTTTGATTTCCGACCAAAAATATTATTAAGTCACGTCGTTGTAGCTGGTATTATGGGTCGATTGACTCCCTACACATACATGTTACAAAAGTACACCCTTGCTGCAGTTGTACATCGGCTGCAGTCTTTTGTTCTTATGAAAATACGTGTAAAAATATGTATGCTCTTTTTTAAGATATATACATAATTTTGTTGTTGATATTGTGCTAAGATATTTGTGCTTTAAATAGTGTGTGAAAAGAGAAAAAGTTGTTTATTTCCCATTTTACTACAACTTGCACGTTTTTTTTCTACGTGATTAATTGATAAATTTCAGTGCAACGTAACTATCGTTCTTGTTATTACTTTATGAAGAGAATACGTAAAAAGGTTGCCTTTCTTACCTCGCATTTGCGGAGGAAATCATTCACTTTTGAGGCCAAATATATTTTTGAGCAAGTTCAGCACCCCCACACACTCACATGATTCTAGGGAGCCAATTTTTAGGGCAGCCAAAGTTGTAAAGTTGCACTGTAAAAATCGATTTTTTCGGCGATGTTCATATTTTTGGGGGGCAACACAAACTTGCCCGAAAAAATGAAACTGCCTTAAAACAATACCCTACCCCTCCCACTCCCAGTCCTCACATCCCCTTATTTAAGATTTGCGTGTGCTTTTGGAAGATAGTTGTTTGTAAATATTTACTTATTTGTTGTGTTTAGGTTTTTGAATTTTAATAATAAAAACATTTCACATCAAATTTTAGTCTTTGCTTTTCATTTTGTTCATTTACAGTGCTGCAGATGACGCGACCGACAGCCAACTGTAAAGTTGTGAATTGCATTCAATTCCAAACTTACAAGTATACCGAGATATGAATACGATGTGCAGGTAACGAATGGTCGCCGACTATTGGTAATCACATTTCGTTTTCATATTCCATTGTGCTTGTGCGTTCGAGACGACTGTAAATTGATTACTTCATCCATGGTACACAGCGAGGTGCGAAGCTCTTTAATTATTACCCGTGCAGTCAAGTGTGAAAAAATAGGGGCGACAACTCGAAATTTAATGTCTGACTCAGGCAATAGAAATAGTTCAGTATGGAAATATTTGTCTATCCCCCATCTCCACACACACACAAACACTAGAATCATTGTATGCGCGCCTAATAAAAAGATTCCATCATTTTAAATAGAGTCGCTGGCAAATCATTCAGAACCTTAATAGACTGATGGCAAACCATTTCCCACTGAATATATTCAACCGCCACAACAAAATATAGTGCAAAGTATTCTGATACATCGTTCACGTAAGGGTCACAAGTATTTTAAAATAAGAATTTACGAGAGGAAAACACCATAGAACTAATTTCCTTCGCTCTCCCTAGGAAGGTATTTTACAACTTCAACATTTTCACTGTATTTGGCTATACTTTTAAAGAAGGAAACGACAACTCGTGTGCCCCTCTTTAAGGTGGCAGTGAGGCTCAAAACTGTTAATGAGTGATGAAAAGAAATCATTGACGCAAGAATAAAAGAGTATTTATGTATCGCACAGATCGACTTACATATTTTCTATACTAACACTGTACCTTCATATACGATTAGTATAATGCCACATGGCAGGATCGATACCCGACGCCCCCAGATCTATCAGTCTATATATATTGCACGTAATGTAGACAATACAAGCAATACAAATCGCTAGAATGTCGGTCGCCACACAGACCTGCTTACATTGCATACTAAAACAAAAAAAGACGCTTAATCATCAAACTGGGGTAGAAAAACGGAAGAACCTACCCATTAGTGTACATTAGATGCCATGTGCGACATAAGTGTATAGAATTGATAATGACGCATAGATTATTTTCTTTGAATTTTTTTTTATTATTCATACTCGAGAATACCTTATTGTCGACATGCTGCTTGGAATGGAACATTCACAAAGTTCTGGGCCAATGGTCCGCGAATCTGACTTCAGATCAAAAGACCGGTGGGACAGGAATGGAAGTCCGTAGGAACGTTAGTCCCTCTGGACTATTATTCCGCGGAATTATAGTCCTAGGTCTAACATTTCTAGGAATAGTAGTCCGGCGGACTACTATTCCTAGAAATGTTAGACCTAGGACTATAATTCCGCGGAATAATAGTCCAGAGGGACTAATTTTCCTACGGACTTCCATTCCTGTCACACCGGCAGTCCGGTCATGACACGCACCATCGGCGAGAACAGTGACAGCCGTTACTTATTCCCAGTTTCCTATTCAACATTCGTTATTAACGTCAACCGATTTTAACGAATGTCGAATAAGGAACTGGGAATAAGTAACGGTTGTTACGTACCCGTTGTTTTCTTGGTAAAGACACTTAATTTGGAGAGTCCCACAGCTACT
The DNA here is from genome assembly GCA_031216915.1 of Pictodentalium vernedei. Lineage (NCBI taxonomy): Eukaryota > Metazoa > Mollusca > Scaphopoda > Dentaliida > Dentaliidae > Pictodentalium > Pictodentalium vernedei. The sequence continues at coordinate 325,345,709 of CM062289.1, read as the reverse complement.
CGCCTTTGATCTTCGGGGACTTCGGCTTTCTCTCACAGCAAATCCGTCCGATACGATATGACCCTGACTGTTGAAAGTATTATGAAACCCTAATGAACAAACAAACGTCCAAACAGTTCTGTGCCATATCGGCTGAAATAAAAATCGTGAAACTACAATTACACAATCGTGGTTACGAATTTTATCACAGTCTGAAGTTTAACGAGCCAGGATTTTTTTTATTTTTTTATTACAAAAACGAAGGTAAACGTGAAAATTCAACAACGTCCGGTTCTATCAAAAATTTCTTGGCGTCTAGCTTCAAGTGAACTATCGTGCCCATCACACAATAAAATTAATTTTGCCGAAAGTTTATAGAAATTCATACCTCATACGATGATAGCAATGAATAAATTGTTCAATTTTCGTTCAGAAATGTTCTACAATCACAACAAGGACCACATTGACAACATTTTGTTTTTGAGTACTCAGTCGTATAGCCCAAGAACATTAGGTTTCACTAGGGGAAAAAAATCGGAGAAAGCTGATTTTTTCAGGGAATGTCGAGTACATGTCACTGAACGATTAGACAAAAGTCCCCTAAAATCCCAGTTGAGCTTTTTTTTCTACAGCCTTTTTTCGAAAACAAGTTTGAAAAAAATAAAAAAAAATCGCACGAACTTTGTAACCTCGAATTGATCCAACTGTATTTTTTGTTTACGCGTATTTCGAGCTACATAATGTCTAATATACATTTACCTAGAGGAAAATGTGCATTCTGTGACAATTTCTGCGAAAAATTATTGAAAATTCACAAAAAAGTATCGGATTTACGCAAAAAATGACGATTTACCTAACGGATTTGCCCAAAGGGTCGTAGTACAGAACGGGATGTTAGTTGGACAGACGATAAAAAATCCACCACCATTTGAAGACTTTTATCATTGCTTACAAAATAGACATTATGGAAGACCCCCTCTGCTTCTGGCCGAGTTCCCCTTTTGGCATAAAATTCGTCAGCATGAGAACTCAACTATTTTCGGGCTTGGGACCGAACAGACACGTCTGTGTCTGGCAGCATTAGATCAATAAATAATATTTACAGAATGTACAAAAATCAATAAATAATATTTACAGAATGTACAAATCAATCATCATGGATTAAGTTACATTGACTATTATCAACGCTATATACAGAAATGACATGACCTATATACATATTATTCATGGAACTCAGAAATTTCCGACAGGACAGTGTTTCTGTGGTTGTTACAAGAATCCGAACTGCAATTACACAAACCTGAGCAAGAGAGTCCTGCCTTCTTACACCCACACCTTTTTGTACAAGCACTCTTGCAACCACAACTGATCAGATTCAGTAGGTTATCGGGAGCACATGGCTTTGTGGCTGCAGTCGGTACAAGAAGTCCATTGTCTAGCGACCACCCCCAATCCGTCGGAGGAAGCGAAGTGCCCAGCCATTGTTGGACCTGGAGATAACATCTGTAGACATGTTGTTGTGCAGCATCGCTGCTTGGTGGGAGTGAGGCTAGGTCGATGGGTTTATTCAGTTTAGATTTTGCTACATAACGCTTGTAAGTGACATATCTATATTGGTCGAGAGAGGAAACAGTTTTACTCCCGTATAAGATCAGGAGAAGTTGTTCCCCGGCAGCGGCTACTGCACTTGGTGTACTGTCATCCGCCAAAATTGTGTTGACATACTGTTGTGAGTCGCTAGTAACATCGGAGACAATTGTACTGAATACTTTCTTCTTACCAACTCGAAAGAGTGCAGAAGTAGTGTCACAACCACTTATAGAATGTGCTACAAGGAGGTTGCTTCTATGGTCACCCATTTTGGTTGCTATTTCACTAACTGAAACTAGTAAGTTTGGGGTAATGGAATACATCATGTGAATATTACATCCCGGTTGAACTCGAGAGGTAAGATGACTAACAAGTCTGTGTCTGTTCCCACAACGACAACATTGTTGTCATCTTGAGCGATGTCAAGTGCAGTTTCGGCTATCAGTACATCAGCATCAGCCTCGGCCTGCTTGGACTGAATATTGATAGCAGATAGCTCCTGCATTAGAAGATCGATCAGTTGGGTTTTGTTCTTGGCATTTGCAAGAAAATCGGATTGGGGTGTGGTGGCTGGTAACTCGGGTGAGATATTGATATCAATGGAATACCTGTCTTTAGATCTACGGGCTTGTTCCATGCCCTTTGTCGACATTGTACAAGCATAACCATCAAAAACAACCACGACGTTCGCCCCAAAATGTCTCACTAGATAATTGGAATATGATGTACATATGTCCTTATATGACGACTGTTTAGGCCATACAGCTGCCCTCAATAAAAATCCACCATCTACAACAAACAGAGAATGTTCTGGGATTTTAGTTTGCTCGAAACCGTATGTTTTGAGGATCTTACCGAGCGTGCTTTTCTGTGTCTTCCTCATTCCAGCAGAATCAAACAATGCTGGTGGTTTCGGGGCGACTTCATATTTGAGATACTCTTCCATCTCTGCTTGTGACTGAATAACACATGTGATGCGGTTGAACAGAATTGTGGGGTCAATCACTACCTTACTTCCACGGACTTTGATGCTATTTGCCATCGATGCGAAAGACTTCACAGTGTCAACACGTCGTAGTTTGATGCTGTTGAACGTTTTGCTTACAACATTCGATACGCAACATTCACCAATTTTGCGAACTTGGTCACAGTTCACAGTTTCGTCGGCCACAAGCCCGGTCGCTATAGAGACTAATTGTAGTGGATCTCTATTCTGAAAGGGGGAATGCACTCTGAGCCAGTTCAATAATTTGGTGATATCATTGGCATCAGTCAATTGTGAACTTTGACGGAGATCCCGATGTTGTTCGCCATGACCAGTGTGAACATGAACAAAATTTTCGAGAGCATTACATATCGGAAGGCAAAGAGGTAGTCCATGTACCCATTTCGCAACAGTGCTATCGGTTATTCCCCTGCCATGTGTGAGACCACCAGGGAGCTTGAACATTCTCATTAAACACTGCTCTATGGTCTGATCAGAATATATCCCGTCCCAGAATTTATCTGAGCGCCTTATGGTAAAGTAACCTTTCTCAGTGAACAACTTCAAATCATCCTGTTGCATTATTTCTGTTAGCTCATTCATCTGCTGCAAATAGAGATGAGAACTTTTTGCGTATGCAAAATGACCACCTGCGTGAAATACTGGAATCATATTGCGAACACAATATGTGTGAAGTTCCCAGTCGCCTGTGCGCTCTGCTCTCAAGAACAACTGGAGAAGACCTATTTGCTCGTAGTATTGTACCCAAAGCTTTCCTGTGCGTCCTACCGACGCATTCTGGAGCAGTTCGTGTAATTTTGACAGTAGATGGTTGACACTTTTTTGATTGACAGCGTCAGCTGTTCTACAGTCACCTCTGGCAAGTCCACAGAATATTTCATTGACTTCTGTGCAGTCTACGTTATCTAGTGTTCGGCTTTCTTCAAACACAAGTTTTGTAATGGCAATTTGTGTTAGCAAATGGGCACGAACTGCTCTTGAATATGCATGACCACTGATCAAATGATGGATTGACCCACCAGCATAAACAGTCCCCCAAAGTTCATCCAAGCCGCTACCAGCCATGATCGAACCAATTGCCCCTAAATATGACATAATCATATGGAAGCCGCCGAGTCCAACGAAAACTTTTGTCAACTTATCTGCACACATTACATGCCAATACATCTTGAGTGTAGGCGAACACCACATTATGTGATTTAATCGAACATGGAAATTGAAACAATGATGCTATAATACGGTATTTGAATGAGAAAAGTCGATGCCGTTTGAATTTGAGTTTAGGGGGTATGGTTAATATTTCACACGTTTCACCAGTTCATTATGGAATAAATGACTAGTGTTATATATCATTATAAAGCCACTGCTTTTCTGCAATTTTTGATATATAATTTAACTCCCAAAGTAGTCGTAGATTTGATTTAATGGACGTTGTGTACCGTTGTGTGTATGAAAACAATAATTTTTTTTTCGTAATTTTGTACATTTTCGTGAATATTTCACCATTGAGTGTGAGGATTGGTACAAAGTTGGCATTTTCTGTTGGGGATATGTATTCTCAATATAATTCAGCACGATATTTATGATTCTCACCCTACTAAGGCGAATAAGAATAAGAATGGAGCTGGGTCGAATTTTTAAAAAAAATTTTTTTTTCATCAAAAAAACTCTATAACTAAAAAAGCTCAACTCGGATTCGCGGGGACTTTTCACACTTTATCCGCAATGTGTGTCCCGGAAACATATAAAAAAATCAGCTTTCTCCGATTTTTTTCCTTACTTTCTCATTTTTATGTCTAATGTGCCTGGACTAGTAACAAACATTGGAAAGGCAGTGTTTCGGAACGTCTGTCGAGTTCAAACTTCAATTCACAACCTGTATATACGGAGTCAGTAGTTACCAGAATAGCGCGTTTGTCAGAGGCTGCTGATATAAAATGTGTATCTCAAAGGCTGCATAGTGCAAGCGCGTGCTTATTTATGTTGATATTTATAGAACGTTACACGCTTTCGAAAGACGTTTGTGCGAAACCTAACTCGTTTGTTTCACTTTAGAAGGGGAAAAGCGCTTCTTAGAAGGATAGATATTAAATTATTGAGCGACATTTCTTTTTCTATATCTAAATCACTGAAAGCATTCAAATTAAAACAACACGCAGTTTACAATAATATGCAATAAGGTCAAAAACAACATGCGGCAACAGAAACAAAACGATGAAAGTTGAATTTTCTTGAACGCACGCGCATTGAACGCGTCTTTAAATTGGCATTAGTAGCCGGAACAAATAGCAATGACGCCGTCGATTCTAAAACTTGCAGGTAATAAGAAATCTCGCCGTTGTTACCTATTTGTGAATGAGAAACGCCTCGACAGAGCTGTTGGATTAAATTATTACTGAATCTCCCAACAAACCAGGATGATTTCGCCCATTTTGCCGTTGACATTATTGACTGAAATGATACCTTCCAGGGCGCCACTGTTGAAAGGGTTAAGTTATCTCCAACTAATATTCGCGTTGCTATTCCATTATTTCCAATTCCACCCGCACTACCACTAGCAGTGCCATCGAATGCAGATGCTTTTTTAATTCAGTTCCCTCAGCATGAGAGGTAGATTCTGGAAGTATGCTTACCATTTAACGTGCCATGATCACGCTTGGACCACATATGGAAATGTAAAACACTTATTTTAACGAATTGGAAGGCCGACATAGCATAATAAACTTCTATTTTAACGATATATTTAAGCTTTGCTCTTTTCAGAATATGAGCAGATTAGAAAAGGCAACAGTACATCAAACCTCCATCGACATCCCCAAACGAAATAATGAAATGGTATTAAAGCTGTCTTTCACGAAAGTTGCCCACAGTGGCGTGGATACAGGGAAAATCAATGGGCTACGTCACTCCCCAACCAAACAAACAAATTGTAGGAACATTTTCAGTTCGTCGGAAAAATTGTTAGTCTCTTTGATGGTGAAAGTTTACTAAATGGAAGGCAAATTATTAAGACTTTGGCTAAGAGAAATGCTTTGAGGCTGATGCTTATGTAATTAACCGGCTTTTGATGTCATAAGGGTGGGTATTTGGTTGACCAATCTGGGGGGGGGGGGGGGGTAAGTCCAAACTTCTCTCACAGACAAGAACGTGTTTGAATTCGTCCTTGTCTGTCGGTGATTTTTTGGCTTATCCACCCCTTCCCCCTATGAAAACCTTCCTACACTCCTGGAATCGACAGTTCTTTGTCGGAATGAAACCAATTTCGTGGGTGTTTCAATGTAATCTATTAAACACGCAATATACACAGGTCGAATTAAATCACTATAATCTCTTTAAAAAGTTGTTCAATAGAAAAGGAAATTGCCATTTATTTAAGAGACTTCAGTATAGGCTACTTTATAAGATGGCCGGGAATGTCTAACAAATGTTTCTCGATGTTTATTAGTATGGTACTGGAGTTCGTTTTGGTTGTTGGAGTGGGGGAGGACAGGCGTGGATTTGGGGATCAAATGGGCAATCAATGCCTTCTCATATGAGAACCGCAACCAATCAGGGCTGAGCAAAGAAATATTATCAGCCCTTTCCCTCTGGAAAAGACTATTGTTTTTCTACGGATTATTATTAGGCTTTTCCCTCTGGAAAAGTCTATTGTTTTTCTACGGATTATTATTATTTTTTTTTGTGTGTTTTATTTTTACAATTTTGCACACGCACAGAAGGGTACAAAATCTAAAAATGTACCGAAGCTGAATTTTCGATTTAAACCTTATTTCGTCAAAAGTAGGGTTTATAGGCACTTTCTCGAAACACGTCTTGCAGATTTTTTTTAAACATTTATCATTGTTAGACCTGCCTGTGACACGACCATTGATACACAAGACATATAGGCAATGCATATGGTAACCCCCCACAGGCTGCCAAACATCGAACTTCTGATGAAATGGGCTGTTTTCCGGCCCCCCACAGATAGCGGGGGAGGAATTCGCTAGAATTGTGCACTTGGTGATACCTTCCTGAAATTTGGCATGATGTAAGGGTAGGCATCAGAGATTTCAAAATCGATCGGCTACAAGTTGGCACCATCCTCTAGCCACCACTAGCAGCGAAATCCAAAATGGCCGCCAAGCGGATCGAAAAAAAGCTATTTTCGCCGATCGCACAACTGAAGCTCCAAACCTAACACCATACATGTGCTGTAATTGATGTGAATGATGGAGTGAAGCCCTTGGAACAAGTTGGGGGGAAGATTAATGGATAATGGGATCAGAATTTCCGTCGATGTGTGCGTCTGTGTGTCTGACTGTCAGTATGATCGTCCGTCCGTAGATAAATTAGTGTTGAATGTTTCTCGGGAATGCAATGGTCAAATGAACATGGTATGAGAGATTCCTGTCAACACATGAACAAGGGTACTCGATAGTATGCAGCAGTGGGGATACTTGGACATTTGATAATCCAATTAAAGTGACAGTCTATTCTCAACTTCCGGCATTTTCGATAGATTTATTTTCTAAGAAAATAAAACTATCAAATTTCTAGAGGAGTTCTGGTTCAATCTCAACACCATAGCGACACGTCTGCCAGCAAGGGCAGTGCTGGAATGAACTCGGGATGCATTAGTTCCCGTTGTTAATTATACAATGTTATCTTGCCAGTATAGAACATTGGCAAAATGGGACTAGAAGGGGTGAGTGTATGTTTGCAGTCATTCGAGGTACAGGAATATTTTTTGACTACAAGTAGTATTCTTCATTTTCGGCCAGTTAAGATGTGGTGTGTTCCAAGTCAGGATTAATGTTGCCGACACTTAATGCCCATCCCTCATGGTATGCTACTTTACCAGGGATATAGAGATATAGCCACCACTGGGAGCCAAAACATGACCTTTGATGTCGATGAGTGGTCGAAATGTTTTAGCGAATAACTTATCGAAATATGATCCGGTATGGCAATTTGATACCTTACGTTAGATTTATTAGATCAACTCAGGTATGGATTCATTGAGACATGAGTGCGCTACAAGATGAAGGATTTCCAAGTTGATTTGCTATGGAGTAGGAACTGACTAGTCACATGTGGCCTATGGCCAGAGAAAGACAAGGATACCATAGATGAACACACGGGTGAACGAAGGTATCAACTGTTGTACAGAGGCAAAATAGTTGGGGATATTGTATCATGCTATGCATGAATTAACACCGTCTTGTGCAGTAAATAACAGACTATTTTCCGAAATCTAAAACTGTATTCCTATACCCCGGACAATGTAGCAAGCCACATGGGATGAACATTTGTTAGCAAAATCAACTCAACTAGAAACATGACATGTGTTAACTGGCCGAAAATGGAAAAAAAAATACCAGAATAGGAGATGACTGGTCCTAACATGACAGTATACTACTCAATATTGTTACAACAGCCACCTTCACACTTACACAAAGGTGTGCACCTTAATCCAGCTTTCAAGCATTTGCAATTGCCCTTGCAGGCCTTGGCACAACTACAGTGGAGCATCAGTGCACATGCAGCACTTGCGTCTCCTAGGTGAGTCCAAAATGGGACCAGAATATTGAGACGTGGATTCCACTCCCATCCGTACTGTGATGGGTCTGGCACACATAAGTGTTTCTGCAGAGCACGATGCCAAATGAAAGATGACACAAGAATTACCCTTTTTACATGTTGATACAGAGCTGCTTTGGTGGGCGGGATGTTTTCCATAGACTTAAGGCCATGTGTGAACATATGCCGTCTCGCATCATTGACACGTGTACTGACACAATTGTTACTGTACATCTGTATGGTGAGTTTTTCGATATGCTGCATATGAGGGGAATCCTCTGAAAAGACTTGCGGATTCTCAGTCAATTCTATCATCATTTCAGTTGATGCGGGAAAATTCATCCATGCATTCCATCCTGTCTTCTTCCCAATGCCGAGCATGCTGGATGTTACATCACAACCTGTGAAGGCGTGGAAGAAAGTCAGGGCCTTACAGTAATCAGGTCCAAGTTGTGAAGCTATCTCATGAATTGGCATATCTTTATATGCCTTTCCAATTCCAAACCCAATCCACAGCTCACTGAGTCCAAGGTCACGGAATGTTGCGAAATGGTGCAAAGACAGAATGACGACATCAGAATCAACCGTGCGAAGAAAAGCTATTTTGTGACCTTGTGAGACTGCATGGTTGAGATGAAGCATCATGCGCGTGTCTGCTTCCTCGTGGTTCGATGGAGATATGTCACATAAGCTAACATTCTTATTGCATAGTACATATTCTCCTGATGTCGTTAACAACTGGTACTCGGATGTTGATGTTAATTTCAGCAGTTCAGCAGACAGGAACTTGAAAAATTCGTCTTTATTCTCACTAACTTTCAAGAATGCCTGCCAATTCTTCCCTTTAGGTAAAGGGACGTTCTCGGACACCCGTATCAACCTAACTGCTGTCTCACCCATTTGATGAAAATCTCTGATAAGATTTTTCATACGATCATGGGCATGCAACTTCAAACCCACATAAAGAGGCATTGGAGTTTCTCTGTCACGTCTCTGGTGAACATTTTGTGCATGTTCGGAGCGTTTCGCTGAATTGCTGATCAACATCTGTGAAATAGTACAAGCCACTCGAGTCTTGGCATTAACAGTCTCATCATCGCCTAAGTTCTGTATACTACATGTGCCCTCAAGTAGAACTCTAAGAAGAGTCATAGCGGGGGAGGAATTCGTCACATACAGGTGAATTGTGCACTTGGTGATACCTTCTTGAAATTTGGCACACTGTTAGTGTAGGCTATGAGGTTCTCAAAAACGATCGGCTACAAGTTGACACCGACCGGTGGCGACCAGTAGCGGCACAATCCAAAATGGCCGCCAGCGGCTGAAGGGAACCTCCTTTTCGACGGTCTACCGACTATACATCCGATTGTAAGGGCGCGAAAGTGAACTCTGATCCACGCACGTGTTGGAAACAGACGTGGGAGATGATGTAGAATAAAACGAGATTCTCTATACGGACGCATCAATTTCTTGGAACTTGAAAAGAGCGTTGTTTCTCCGGGATCAGCGTCATTCAGGCAAACCTGAATGACGCTGATCCCGGAGAAACAACGCTCTTTATGAAGCAGTCTCTTTGCCATACAATCTCTTGTTTGGCGTAATTCCGCAAGCAATTCTGATTTGTCTGTCGAAATTAATTCGAGAACGCGATTGTTCACAAAAATCATTCACAGAATGAGTGAGAATCCTCTTCGTGTACGGACTAGTACTGACTGGGAACGTTGTTGCTTTTGCCAGCAAGACAGTTCCAAGAAATTGATGCGTCCGTATAGAGAATCTCGTTTTCATGACGCCTATAAAGCTATTGAGGAAGACATAACGCGCTTCCTAGATAATGGCGTTGAGCTTCCATATAATTTGACCATTGATTGTTTGATGAGAGAGAGTGATGAGTGTATGTCGATGTCACTGTTGACGAATAAGGCAATATATCATAAGACATGCCGTGACAGTATTCGGACTCACATCGTACAGCGCGTGCTACACAAGCGAGAGCGAAATGAGGCAGTGGCATCCTGCTCCACGCTGAGTCCTAAAAGAACACGGACAAGTTTTGAATCTGGCTGTGACAGGAAACTGCCCCAGTGTGTTTATTGTCACAAACGCGAAGGTGACAGCAGTGAGCCTATTTGCAGATCAATGTCTGATAACAATAAACTCAAAATTATGGCAAAGGAAGCCGAGAACTGGGTTGTTTTTTCTCGGGTCAATGCAGCATTTGATTCCGCTGCTAGTGATCTTTACTATCACAAAACCTGTTATTGTAAGCTTGCCAATGAAGCACGAGCGGCTAAATCTAAAAAGTCGAAGAACGCCGAACATTCCGCGTCAGGCCTGCCCTATGACCCTCTCGTTATGGCAGAGCTCATAACATTTGTTGAACACAACGATTCCGCGATGAAGCTTGTCGATCTCAAGAATCTGTACAGTCGGAGGTTGAAGCAAGTCGGTTCTGATTGGCTTAGTGAAGAAATACATTCCACTCGATTCAAAGAACATTTGTTGCAGAAATTGGGCGATGGCTGGGACGCCTTCACACAGGGTAGAGATGTGTTTATTTCAAGTAGGTTTCGAGTTGGCTCCTTGTTGTCCGAATCTTTAACTCGTATAGTGTCTGAGGAAGAGGCAAAAAAGATAGTTGATGTGGGTCTTCTTCTGCGTAAACACATACTCATATCTCAAGCTCCTTTCACGGGATCATTTTCATCTTATTGCTTGAGCGAGCCTGTACCCAACTCACTCCTGATAGCGGGGGAGGAATTCGCTAGAATTGTGCACTTGGTGATACCTTCCTGAAATTTGGCATGATGTAAGGGTAGGCATCAGAGATTTCAAAATCGATCGGCTACAAGTTGGCACCATCCTCTAGCCACCACTAGCAGCGAAATCCAAAATGGCCGCCAAGCGGATCGAAAAAAAGCTATTTTCGCCGATCGCACAACTGAAGCTCCAAACCTAACACCATACATGTGCTGTAATTGATGTGAATGATGGAGTGAAGCCCTTGGAACAAGTTGGGGGGAAGATTAATGGATAATGGGATCAGAATTTCCGTCGATGTGTGCGTCTGTGTGTCTGACTGTCAGTATGATCGTCCGTCCGTAGATAAATTAGTGTTGAATGTTTCTCGGGAATGCAATGGTCAAATGAACATGGTATGAGAGATTCCTGTCAACACATGAACAAGGGTACTCGATAGTATGCAGCAGTGGGGATACTTGGACATTTGATAATCCAATTAAAGTGACAGTCTATTCTCAACTTCCGGCATTTTCGATAGATTTATTTTCTAAGAAAATAAAACTATCAAATTTCTAGAGGAGTTCTGGTTCAATCTCAACACCATAGCGACACGTCTGCCAGCAAGGGCAGTGCTGGAATGAACTCGGGATGCATTAGTTCCCGTTGTTAATTATACAATGTTATCTTGCCAGTATAGAACATTGGCAAAATGGGACTAGAAGGGGTGAGTGTATGTTTGCAGTCATTCGAGGTACAGGAATATTTTTTGACTACAAGTAGTATTCTTCATTTTCGGCCAGTTAAGATGTGGTGTGTTCCAAGTCAGGATTAATGTTGCCGACACTTAATGCCCATCCCTCATGGTATGCTACTTTACCAGGGATATAGAGATATAGCCACCACTGGGAGCCAAAACATGACCTTTGATGTCGATGAGTGGTCGAAATGTTTTAGCGAATAACTTATCGAAATATGATCCGGTATGGCAATTTGATACCTTACGTTAGATTTATTAGATCAACTCAGGTATGGATTCATTGAGACATGAGTGCGCTACAAGATGAAGGATTTCCAAGTTGATTTGCTATGGAGTAGGAACTGACTAGTCACATGTGGCCTATGGCCAGAGAAAGACAAGGATACCATAGATGAACACACGGGTGAACGAAGGTATCAACTGTTGTACAGAGGCAAAATAGTTGGGGATATTGTATCATGCTATGCATGAATTAACACCGTCTTGTGCAGTAAATAACAGACTATTTTCCGAAATCTAAAACTGTATTCCTATACCCCGGACAATGTAGCAAGCCACATGGGATGAACATTTGTTAGCAAAATCAACTCAACTAGAAACATGACATGTGTTAACTGGCCGAAAATGGAAAAAAAAATACCAGAATAGGAGATGACTGGTCCTAACATGACAGTATACTACTCAATATTGTTACAACAGCCACCTTCACACTTACACAAAGGTGTGCACCTTAATCCAGCTTTCAAGCATTTGCAATTGCCCTTGCAGGCCTTGGCACAACTACAGTGGAGCATCAGTGCACATGCAGCACTTGCGTCTCCTAGGTGAGTCCAAAATGGGACCAGAATATTGAGACGTGGATTCCACTCCCATCCGTACTGTGATGGGTCTGGCACACATAAGTGTTTCTGCAGAGCACGATGCCAAATGAAAGATGACACAAGAATTACCCTTTTTACATGTTGATACAGAGCTGCTTTGGTGGGCGGGATGTTTTCCATAGACTTAAGGCCATGTGTGAACATATGCCGTCTCGCATCATTGACACGTGTACTGACACAATTGTTACTGTACATCTGTATGGTGAGTTTTTCGATATGCTGCATATGAGGGGAATCCTCTGAAAAGACTTGCGGATTCTCAGTCAATTCTATCATCATTTCAGTTGATGCGGGAAAATTCATCCATGCATTCCATCCTGTCTTCTTCCCAATGCCGAGCATGCTGGATGTTACATCACAACCTGTGAAGGCGTGGAAGAAAGTCAGGGCCTTACAGTAATCAGGTCCAAGTTGTGAAGCTATCTCATGAATTGGCATATCTTTATATGCCTTTCCAATTCCAAACCCAATCCACAGCTCACTGAGTCCAAGGTCACGGAATGTTGCGAAATGGTGCAAAGACAGAATGACGACATCAGAATCAACCGTGCGAAGAAAAGCTATTTTGTGACCTTGTGAGACTGCATGGTTGAGATGAAGCATCATGCGCGTGTCTGCTTCCTCGTGGTTCGATGGAGATATGTCACATAAGCTAACATCCTTATTGCATAGTACATATTCTCCTGATGTCGTTAACAACTGGTACTCGGATGTTGATGTTAATTTCAGCAGTTCAGCAGACAGGAACTTGAAAAATTCGTCTTTATTCTCACTAACTTTCAAGAATGCCTGCCAATTCTTCCCTTTAGGTAAAGGGACGTTCTCGGACACCCGTATCAACCTAACTGCTGTCTCACCCATTTGATGAAAATCTCTGATAAGATTTTTCATACGATCATGGGCATGCAACTTCAAACCCACATAAAGAGGCATTGGAGTTTCTCTGTCACGTCTCTGGTGAACATTTTGTGCATGTTCGGAGCGTTTCGCTGAATTGCTGATCAACATCTGTGAAATAGTACAAGCCACTCGAGTCTTGGCATTAACAGTCTCATCATCGCCTAAGTTCTGTATACTACATGTGCCCTCAAGTAGAACTCTAAGAAGAGTCAGGAGTGAGTTGGGTACAGGCTCGCTCAAGCAATAAGATGAAAATGATCCCGTGAAAGGAGCTTGAGATATGAGTATGTGTTTACGCAGAAGAAGACCCACATCAACTATCTTTTTTGCCTCTTCCTCAGACACTATACGAGTTAAAGATTCGGACAACAAGGAGCCAACTCGAAACCTACTTGAAATAAACACATCTCTACCCTGTGTGAAGGCGTCCCAGCCATCGCCCAATTTCTGCAACAAATGTTCTTTGAATCGAGTGGAATGTATTTCTTCACTAAGCCAATCAGAACCGACTTGCTTCAACCTCCGACTGTACAGATTCTTGAGATCGACAAGCTTCATCGCGGAATCGTTGTGTTCAACAAATGTTATGAGCTCTGCCATAACGAGAGGGTCATAGGGCAGGCCTGACGCGGAATGTTCGGCGTTCTTCGACTTTTTAGATTTAGCCGCTCGTGCTTCATTGGCAAGCTTACAATAACAGGTTTTGTGATAGTAAAGATCACTAGCAGCGGAATCAAATGCTGCATTGACCCGAGAAAAAACAACCCAGTTCTCGGCTTCCTTTGCCATAATTTTGAGTTTATTGTTATCAGACATTGATCTGCAAATAGGCTCACTGCTGTCACCTTCGCGTTTGTGACAATAAACACACTGGGGCAGTTTCCTGTCACAGCCAGATTCAAAACTTGTCCGTGTTCTTTTAGGACTCAGCGTGGAGCAGGATGCCACTGCCTCATTTCGCTCTCGCTTGTGTAGCACGCGCTGTACGATGTGAGTCCGAATACTGTCACGGCATGTCTTATGATATATTGCCTTATTCGTCAACAGTGACATCGACATACACTCATCACTCTCTCTCATCAAACAATCAATGGTCAAATTATATGGAAGCTCAACGCCATTATCTAGGAAGCGCGTTATGTCTTCCTCAATAGCTTTATAGGCGTCATGAAAACGAGATTCTCTATACGGACGCATCAATTTCTTGGAACTGTCTTGCTGGCAAAAGCAACAACGTTCCCAGTCAGTACTAGTCCGTACACGAAGAGGATTCTCACTCATTCTGTGAATGATTTTTGTGAACAATCGCGTTCTCGAATTAATTTCGACAGACAAATCAGAATTGCTTGCGGAATTACGCCAAACAAGAGATTGTATGGCAAAGAGACTGCTTCATAAAGAGCGTTGTTTCTCCGGGATCAGCGTCATTCAGGTTTGCCTGAATGACGCTGATCCCGGAGAAACAACGCTCTTTTCAAGTTCCAAGAAATTGATGCGTCCGTATAGAGAATCTCGTTTTATTCTACATCATCTCCCACGTCTGTTTCCAACACGTGCGTGGATCAGAGTTCACTTTCGCGCCCTTACAATCGGATGTATAGTCGGTAGACCGTCGAAAAGGAGGTTCCCTTCAGCCGCTGGCGGCCATTTTGGATTGTGCCGCTACTGGTCGCCACCGGTCGGTGTCAACTTGTAGCCGATCGTTTTTGAGAACCTCATAGCCTACACTAACAGTGTGCCAAATTTCAAGAAGGTATCACCAAGTGCACAATTCACCTGTATGTGACGAATTCCTCCCCCGCTACAGAACTCAAACGATACACGAGAGATAAACATAGCTTCCTTTATTGGAAGTGGAATTCACCGAGGATCATTTTTTTAAGTAATAACGGTATTCAGAAAACCAAGCGTTAACCCCATTTGTGGTGGTTAATAGCGATACCCATCAAAAGCTTAAAAAAATCATGTTTTCCCTGGATTTCTTTACAAACATCTTGTAGGTTTTTCAAGAGAAAATGGTCATTGATAGGTCTTGGTGTCACATTACGAGTTGCGTGGATAAATTATTCCGGTAAGCATTTGTTAACCCTCCATGGGCTGGTAAATGTCAAAATTTTGAAAAAAGTCTGTTTTTGGACACCAACAACATCAAATTGAAATCCCACAGAGAAACATAACTTCCTTTACCAGACGCAAAACTGATTGGGAAAATCTTTTGTAAGTAGTAAGGGTATTCAAAAATCGAGATCGTAACCTATTTTTGACTGGCTGAGGAGATATATCCCTTAAAAGCTTAAAATTCCCGTTTTCTGTGGATTTCTAAAAAAAATCTAGTAAGTTTTCAAGAAAAAATGACCATTTGCAAGTTTTGGAGTGTCATTACAAGTTGTATGGACAAAATATTCCGGTAAGCATTTGTTAACCCTCCAGAGAGTGCCAAGCATAGACATTTTGAGAAAATGGGCTATTCTTGGGCACCCATAACACCCAACGTGTACCTGCGAGATAAACATAACCTCCTTCATTGGAAGTAGAATTCACCAAGGATAATTTTTGTAAGTAATGAAGGTATTCACGAAACCAAGCATTAACCCGTTTATGGCTGGTTACAGAGCGATACCCCTCAAAAGGTTATCCGAGGATTTCTCTAAAACCATCTCGTATATTTTCAAGAAAAATTGGCCATTCTCAGATCTTCGTGTGACATTACAAGTTGCATGTACAAAATATTCCAGTAAGCATTTATTAACCCTATGCAGGTTCTCAAACATCAAAATGTTGATAAAATGGGCTGTGATTGCGTACGCACAGCACCGAAAGTTAAGAGGAGAGATCAACATAGGTGGAAGTAGAATTCACTGAGAATTATTTTTTTTTAAGTAATAAGGTATTGAAAAAACAACCCTTAATCCGTTTTGGGCTGGATAAACAATGATACCTATCACAAATGTAAAATTCAGGTTCTCCTGGATTTCTCTGAAAACATCTTGTAGATTTTTAGGAAAAAATGGCCATTCGCAGTTCTTGGTGTGGCATTACAGGTTGCATGGAAACATATTCCTGTTCGCACTTGTTAACACCCTCTACAAATTGCCAGACATCAATATTTTGGATACATTTGAGATAAAATGGACCATTTCCAAATAGCCACAGCACTCAGTGGGTATGTGTCAAACAAACATAACTCCTTTTGTCGGTCATTAACTTGTCGGACGACGATATTGATATTAACCCTCTCCACCATTAATGATGATTTTTACCTCAACATTTTTTTTATCAAACTGAGTCATTTGAGACCGCTATACCCATCTTTCTCATAACATCAATAAAGGAACTTCAGTAAGACAGTTAAAAATAATTCATCAGACACTCTGGGGTCATGAAAAATCACGGAATCTCATCCGGAAAAGCCATGGTTCTCCAGAATCATAAAGTCTAGTTATAATTAAGTTACGATAGATAACGTAGAATGTCTCTCCGGAAGTGACGTACATGAAGTAAGTTTAAATCGATATGCTTGTGCATTTTTGTCGTCTGGACGTTCTTTCTATTTCATTTAAAAATGTTTTATTTTCAATTGAAACATTGCAACAAAAATAGTCAAAATAATACATGGTGTGTTTGAGTGGGTACCAGAATGCTCCCATTCGTGAATCGTTACTGTATCAAAAGTAAGTTTTCACGAGTGGATGAGAACCGCTCGTGAACACTAAGATTTCGTTGCAGGCACTCGTGAGATAATTCTGCAACCTACTCACAGCCCCACCCCTCCCAAAGAAAACAAAACCAAAAGGTACTCTCTTTTCCGCCAATCAAGGTGCTGAGAATAGTAACTTGTTTTAAATTGATATATTCTTGGAAGTAGCATGGTATGTTGAAACATAAAGGTCGCATTTACAACAATGCCATATCAGTTGTCTGATCAATATAATTCATTACCATAAAGTGATGTCCGAAGATTTGTATCTGATTCGAGGTCTAGATTGCAAGATATATCACCGACAGAGTCGCCTTCAGAGACGGTTCTCATGCAAATCTCCCAACATGCACTTAATGATGAGAATACATTTGCCAAATCGTCGCCTGAGTGTTAGAATGTTCTATGTCTCCTATGGGATATAGAACATTCTAGCACTCAGGCGACGAAATTATGAACTGATATGAAACTTTCTAATTTTTTGAGAATGAGAGCGTTTATTTATTTAACCCTTAACCCATAAGTCCCCATAAAGCCGCAAACTGATACTTTTATAGTTACATTACGAAAAAAACCAGCGCTTTTTAGTGCAATAGCTTTCGGATTTGCCTTCATCAGGGGTACTAGAACTTTACATGTCGACTTTCGGACATATACACAGGTATGAACAAAACATCGTTGACGTTTAAAGTTATGATGCCGAAACAGTGACTTGGACGATGTTGATGCGGGAAATTATGCGTTTGGGACAACTGAGTCTGTTATTACAGCCCCCGTTATTTCTGGTGTCCAGTTTTCTGATCCACTCGTCCTCCTTGATCAAACGAAGCTGTTTCCCACCACTCAGCCGTTCCACCACGGCCACCTTCAAGTCATGGATTGAGTACCCCATCTTATTGAAATGTTGGAAACTCGGTTTGTCCGGGTGCAACCTTTTGTCCCGTAAGTGTTCCATGATACGCTCTCTCAACTGACTCTCTGTTTCCTCAACATACACAGCTGTTTCATTTGCTACAAGCCAATACGATGTTACGGTACTTGCAGTTGTAGTTCCTTTTTACCGAAAATTCTTTGGTATTGCTCACGCCCTGCAGTGAAATGATAATGATGTCACACACTTTACAATCACTACATAATTTAGTGGTGGGGGGCGTGATTTTACCAGTTTTCTTGTGGACCAACATGTCACCAAGATTTTCGTCTCGTCAGTACGCAATCACCGGTGGGCTGGGGAACATCTGCTTCATTCTGTCTGGTTCTTACAATACTGACATATATCTTACCTCCTACAAGTATCTGGGAATTTCATTGGTTCAAAGACGTCACATGCAGACTGCATATAAAACCATATACTGCCTGTCAACATCAATATACGCTGACAGCTATGGGTAATCGCCCCTTTGTTCATTGATTATGCAAAATGGCGCCAGCCGATAAACGCTTCATGTTGAAAGATTGAGTGTTGGAAGCCAATATTTGGTCTGAAGTGCAGGCTAGGAAATCTAAAAGGCTTCATATTCTGTGGATGTGTGTCATGTTACCTTCGAAATGAAACTGTTTGGTATGTATTAATTTGCAGGCACTCTCCCATAAATTGTAACAAGGCAAAGACACGTGAACACATTGTGAGAATTCTCTAGTTTCATTTTGATCGCTGTTGTTATTAGTTCTGTGCATCGATGCAGCAGTCGGTAAGATATATTCGTTACACACTTTGTTGGTGGCCTAATATGGTATATATGGTGTCAGTTAATTCCATATTGGACTCGAGCTTCGCTCTCGTCCAATATGGAATTAACTGACACCATATATACCATATTAGTCCACCAACAAATGTGTAACTAATAATATTTCCCACAGATTTTGCCCACTTCTGGTAACCCTACCTTGAACGTTGTCACTATCGGTACTCTCTCCTTTCATTTTTTCTTTGCAGTCTCCCCCTGGCTCAATAGCAATTTTCTGTCAAGATTGTTAACTTTCATCAGTTGTTTGTCGATAAAACGTGAACTATAACCTCCCCTCTTCAACTGTCCTTTCCATTTTGATCTATTTCTGGCATAATCTGGTTCTCCTGAACAAATCCTTCTAATCCAAACTTCGAGACCGTAAATTACGGTTCGTTTTGTGTGTGGCGGGTGACTCGACTTCTGGTTTAGACAAAACATTTTGTCTGATGGTGTGACGTATAAGTCGGTATACAGTTTAGCTTTATCCAACTTCAACTGAGCATCAAGGAATTCAATCTCATGCGTTCAGTATCTCTAATTTTGTTCTTGGTGAAAGGTCATTCATTCAAACTGACGGAGTGGCAATAGGATCGCGTTCAGGGAGGAATTATGCTTGTGTATTCATGAGAAAATGGGATAAGAAACTATTGGATTCCCCGTGCAAACCGATAATATAAACACCTGGTACTTAATTAAACACTCCTAAAATGTTTCATGACCTTGAAGTTGCTGTTGCTGATTATTATGCTTTAATGATTGCTGTTTCTTGCAGTACATTTCATCTAGTGAAACCTGATGTTTCTGGTTGACAGCGTACCCGAAACACACCCCCTCGTACACGTGAAGCATGCTTCCCACGAATGTCACAAAAAACACTATCATCCACATGAAATATCTGGGTATAAAACAAGAAAATTTGTCACTTCCTTTATTAATAAATATTGACATGGCAAGGAGGAGGCTGTCAGAGGCACCAAGATTGCAAATCGTTGGCATGGATGCAACAGGCATGCCATTCAAAGGTATTGGAAGGCAAGTTGGCTATAGTCGTTCGATCATCAGCAGATTTGTCAGACAACACCAAGAAACCGACGTTGTTAAGGACCGACCAAGGCCTGGACAACCCCAAAAGACCTCTCCTCGGAAAGATCGGAGTCTGGAACGCCTTGTTGGACGTGAACCCTTTGCTTGAAGTGGGGTTTTGAAACGCCTTTGGCTCCCCAACAGGCGTCTGAGCAAGAGACCTGTCCGAAACCGTCTCAAAGCTCTGGCCATCAAGGTACAGCTCTGTCCGATCAGCATCACAGACAACGTTTGGAGTGATGTATGGCACGACAACATTGGAATCTCAGGACGTGGAGAGTCAATTGGTCAGACGAGAGTAGGTTCCTGCTTGAGAGTGTGGAGGGATAGAAATACTGCTTGCGTGCCCAGAAACATCAGGCATACTGTTCCTTATGGTGGAGGATCAGTAATGATCTGGGGATAACTCTCTTATGATTGAAAACTTGATATGGTGACTGTACGTGGGAATCTCATTGGTCATCAGTACATCCGGGTCATTCTCAATCCGGTTGTCGGGATGCATTTTGACAGCCACCCGTTGGCTAATCGTCCTGTATTCATGGGCGACAATACAAGGCCACGTCGTTCCCATGCTGTGAGAGCATTCCTTCAGAACAACGCTATTACAACACTATCTCGGCCTGCAATGAGCCCCGATTTGAATCCCTTAGAACAGATCTGGAACTTTCTTGGACGTCGTGTGCAAGCAAGGGATCCGCCTGTACGAATTTGGCCGATAAATAAGCTGCATTGCATGAGGAGTGGCAGCAGAAGATCGTATCAGAAGGCTCACTGGTAGAATTAGGAGGAGGGTTCAGGCTGTGCACGTGGTAGGTACACTCGCTGCTGATGTCAGGCACTGCTATTGTGTTCAGGAGACCCCATTTACATTTTTTGTCAGTAATTACCGGCATTGTTTCATCATGGACCGTTCCAGAACCATACTTGTCGAGAGAACATTTCCCCATCAAAAACATTAGTTACAGATATGTGTAATGAACACCATTAAAAAGCTGTATATTTTCATCGTTGGGTTGTCTTTCTTTTGTCAATAGACCATTCTTTCGGCAAACAATTGCTTCCATCCTAAACAACAACAAGACACTCGTTACCCTGATTTCCTATCTAAAGACGAAAACATGGCTTCAATAACACAATAGAACATAATCAAATAATGGGATGGAATTGAGGAGTGATGTTCACGCGTGATGATAATGTATGATAGAGAGAGAGAGAGAGAGAGAGAGAGAGAGAGAGAGAGAGAGAGAGAGAGACAGAGAGACAGAGAGAGACAGAGACAGAGACAGAGAGAGAGACAGAGACAGAGAGAGAGAGAGAGAGAGACAGACAGACAGACAGACAGACAGACAGACAGACAGACAGAGACAGAGAGACAGAGAGAGACGGAGACATTGACAGACAGAGAGAGACGGACGGACGGACGGACGGACGAACGGACGGACAGACCAACTGGAGGGGGGGGGGGGGGGGGTCAGTTAGGGCCATGGTCGAACCCAAGCTCTCAAGCCGGCAGTTGAATTCTGAAAGAAATTCGACGCTGTTTAAATAAATAATCCAATCAGTCGTATGTAATATTTCAGTTAGTCGGAAAAACGAACCTATTGAGATATTCCACTTGATTTTGAATCTAAAAAAATAACCTTTTGAACTCTGGTGGCATCTTCCATGCAAGTTCAACGGCAGCAATTAGAAGAGTCCATATTAGAAGAGTCCATATTCATTATTTGGGGTAGACCAATTAATATTTTCAACGTGCAGCGTCGGGGTTGCACGTTGAAAATATTGATTGGTCTACCCCGCATATTTAATGAACATTCATCACCATCTCAAGCCGGCAGTTGAATTCTGTAAGAAATTCGACGCTGTTTAAATAAGTAATCCAATCAATCGTCTGGAATATTTCAGTTGGTCGGAAAAACGGACCAACTGAGATATTCCACTTTTGATTTTGAATCTAAAAAAAATTAACCTTCTGAACTCTGGTGGCATCTTCCATGCAAATACAACGACAGCAATTAGAAGAGTCCATATTCATTATTTGGGGTTGACCAATTAATATTGTCAACGTGCAGCCCCGAGGCTGCATGTTGAAAATATTGATTGGTCTATCCCACATATTTACTGAACACCCAACCTATTTAATGACGTTATGACGTATCATGTTCCTGGCCGGAAACGCGGCCGCTCTTGTTCAATGAGTCATTGACTTTACCAATACTATTAAACATGTTTATTTTCTACATAAATATGAATGAAGACTGAACACAGCTGTAGTTTTATGATTACGCCGCGCAGTGCTACTAATTGTGTTAATGTTTTGTTGTCTTCAAGGTGAAAATAATACTCTTTGTTTGGAACATCTACACTTTGAGCACAAAATATCTGTATATCTTTGTGAGTAAAAGGTTATCTACTTTCATCCACGATAGACTGCGCGGAAACTTCACGCACTGTGGGTAAACAAACAGCCCATAACAGCATCGGATTCCGAGCAGAGTTTAACTGGTGACCTAAGAGCTTTTCGAAGATTTTTGAGGACGGATTTTCCAAAAATAAAGCTTAGCGACACAAATTAGTTATGTAGGGTAAAATATTGTTTGATCTCTTATAAAGTGAAATAAAATATGTGTATATGGGGTGGGATATGTGGGAATAGTTGGATAAAAGTTTTTCTGAGCCGCCAGTGTCAGAATCTAAACAATACTGTTCTGGTTCTCACCACGATTGTCTTCGTGTGTTTTAGTAATTCGTGCAGAGAAAACTGTGATGTAGGGTTTATTTATACCATGATAACCTATTCTACTATATATGAAAAGCCTATGCCATAAATGTTAGCTTTACACACCAACCGTGATGAGCACGCCAGTAATATGATTTCAATAGTAAAAATTTACACCTACAGTAGAACTACATCCCCGTTGACCTTTAGTGACGCCGACCTGAATGCAAACGTGTCTAAATTTATCGCACGGCGCCTCGCGAAGAGTGGCAAATATTTATCACGTTTTTAAATGGGTTTACCTCATAAGATGCCAACAATTAACAAACATGCATTATCTCATGTTCATAAAGCACGCATAACTCAAAATAGTATGTTACTAAAACGAAAAAGGCTCAGTTTCCTTTTTCATTTCGTTTCGGCGGTAAAATTGACAGCGGAAGTACCGCCCACCGATGCTCGTGTAAACAAAAACAGATTCGCTCGTGTGTACGTCTAGTGCTCAGTAAAATCGAGAAAAAATAATAGCAACTCTTAATAATCTGACGATCATGGTATAAATAAGATATACCCAAAGTAGAGAGGTGAACATTTGGTACACCAAGCTACTATGGGTGTTTTCTATATTTCTCTACTTTTGTGTGGACTTTTTTCATCAAAAGTTCCAGTAAAGGCGTTTAAACGAGCGGTTTGTGCGAAATAAAACCCCCCAGCATATCACTATAATCGTTTGAGTCATCGTCTTTTCAGAAACCTAATAGTCGTATCAACTTCGTGACTTGAAATTCGTTATGCCAATAACAAAATTTCGGTGACGGGTATTCACATCCTCTCTAAGACTTCTCATTTCTCTTCATTGGAAATAACCAGCCTAGAATTGGGTATCTATTCGACCCCTGATACCTGATCTTAGTCAGTGGTTTGTTTTTTAGTTTTGAAGGATTTGAGATACAATCTCCCGATATACAAAACACTAGTCTCCCCATATACAAAACAAGAAGATCAATTCTGTTGATAAGTGGCATTTGCGAAGAGTATTTTGCGTTTTTGAAACCAAGCAGAAGACAAAAATGCCTACATAATTCCTTTATCACTTGATAATACCAATTAAACCGGAGCAGACTACAGTACTGTAATATCAAAATAGGTCTAATTCGCTATCAGATCGCGTTCTGGTCGCGATATGCTTACACCACAGTATTATATACGTCGAATGGGGGCGCGGTGGCGTTGTGGTAACCGGTTCTCGTCAGATCACCGAAGTTAAGCAACGTCGAGCCCAGTTAGTCCTTGGATGGGTGACCGTCTGAGCGATCGATTCGGACTCCCGTGTTGTGTCGTTGGGCAAGGCACACTTAATCCCAATTGCCCACTTGGGGATACGATGACGCCATGTACTAAGGCGTACTGCACGTCGATGGTGCGCATGTCTTCAACCAATCTAACCCTGCCTGTGTTGCAGTGCGGAGTTACGATGTTGAGGAGCTGGCAGCTGCTTATCGTTGCTCTGTGGTTCTCTCCGGGTACTCCGGCTTTCTCCATCTGTAAAACTGTCACCGACGCGATATGACCTTGGATGTTAAAGTGTCGTTAAACTTTAATAAAATAAATAAATAATACGTCGAATAACTGATGTTACTTTTACACTCTAGAATTAGATGGGTTACAAATCAACCCAAATCAAAAGCTGGGTTCATATTCACTCATCCCTGTTGATTTGGGTTGGTTGTAACCCAATGGATTCAAGAGTGTAGAAACACGATGTTGATGAACAAAATCTATCTTTCAGAAAACAGAAAAACTATGGTACATAAAGAGTGTTCAGTAATAATAACACTTGTCGCGGTTCTCAGGTGAGAGGGCCTTGGTTACTCCTGTGCTCACAACTGCATCCTTATTCCCACGCATCTTCTCTCCTTTCAACGATCTGCTTCATGACACCCCGTGCCGCATTCTTCCCAGTGTCTCCGATAAGCATACTAACCATCTCCTTTGTGTCACCCACTAACCACGTGTACTTCATTCTGCTATCCCATTTCCCCATTATACTTCCAGGGAATCTTATTCTGTTAGACTGGTATTTTGGACATTCTAGTAGAAAGTGTTCCAGTGTCGTCTCCACCACGCCTAAATTACACATTTGACACTTTTTTTCTTTATTTTCCCAAATTTTTCCGTTTTCAGTAAAATAATAATAATGTGAATAAAGGACATGCGACCACATGCATTCTACTCAGAAGTGGTATTTCATGGAAACAAGATGCCTTTGTCCTCTTATCCTGAAATATTAAGACATTATTGTAGCAGGCGTTTTCGTTCTGGATGAGCATTTACATTTTATAGCTATTAGCTGAGAGAGACTGTGCTATGTGGTGCATTTTATTATGTAGTAATGAGGACTTTACCTACGAGGCGCCCTTCACTATACAAAGACATCCTCAATTGAGAAGTATCCTTTACATAGCTCGATAATTGACACATTTTGGCGTCAGTATTTAAGCGGCTAACCTACCACCAATGCCAATGCACAGATAATCAATCTTTTTACAAAAGATGACAACATAACGATGATATTTTATAGGTGGTCGATAATCTCCATCCCAAACAACAACAAGACACTCGTCACCCTGATTCCCTATCTAAACAACACAACTGGCTCCAATAACATACCAGAATAGAATATAATCAAAAATAAAGGGAAGAGATTGTGGAGTGATGTTCACGCGTGATGGAAATGTATGATGAGAACTGAGAGAGAGAGAGAGAGAGAGAGAGAGAGAGAGAGAGAGAGAGAGAGAGAGAGAGAGAGAGAGAGAGAGATCCACTGGTATGGTGTGGAGGCTTAAGTTAGCTAATCAATTCTAACAAGGAAACAATATTGTGCATATGTATGTGATTACATTGGGAAAGGCGCAAAAACATTAGTTTAACACATTACCTAACGAATCGGCCGCATCCGTCCGCTTAAGATACAAATTCAGCAGTTTAAAATCAATAATTTTCAAAAAGTTTCAACAAAACCATATCACGCTACCCCTCGTCGAGATCGTTCCAACGATGGGTCACAAGATGTAGTGTTGTTGAGCTCTTTTGAAAAAATTGAAAAAATAATATTTAAGAAAATAAATTTTGATATCGTCTGCGTTGGGTAAATAGACAGAACGCGATGTGTGTTTGAATCGGTGGGTGTTTTACATAAGGCTCGAGCGAAATATGATTACGCCATTCCAACTCGTTATGTAATACACCCACCGATTCAAACACACATCGCGTTCTGTGTTTATTACACAACCCATACAATAAAATTCATTTAAATAAATAAATTTTAGTTCCGATGTTTAAACCCAAAGGTGAAGAGTCTTTTTGTTTTGACTGAAGCTGTACTGATCAAATGGATCGATAAAAAATCAAAACAACCTTTTCGGAACAAGTGTTGGGTGAAATTCGTATCGCTGTTTCTCTTCTGCTGGTGCCCATTCACGCCTAACCATTTGGTGGCTATTACTGTTAGTAAAAATATAAGTACAAATGTGTGTAGGTTTGCAAAAAAACTGGGAGAAACATTTTTAAAAGAAGTTAGAAGCATGTCGAAATGTACGAAGATTTACCGAAATAAAGTTGACCAATTTAGATATAACGGATCCACAAAGCGAGACGGCCACGGGACTGGGTTAAAGTTTTGGTCGGAAATGATTGGTTTTTTTTAAAATATCTCATTGTTGGTTAACTACTTTTTTTGAGAACCGACTTTATTTTACTTTGGACGTCTTCATTTTCACACTATGCGACAGACTGTCGATAATTGTATAACGATATTTGGAAACTTTTCGAAGGGTAACTAATGACTCGATGAGAAAGGAACTAGTATGAACGGTGCTGGGAAAAAAGTTCCGACTTGTTCATCACCCATTGAATACAGAATCATTTATGTCATAGCGGCTATTCCGTTAAATGTAAGGGTTTAAAGTTGAATGGATGTGTAATAAAGGGTTAAACTCTATCCGTAAATAAAATCATTCTAGCTTCCCCCCAGTCGCTTGAAGTTCAAATGCAATCAAGCCATAAAACGTATAGCTACCTGTCACAGGATTACAGGGGTTAAATTGATGTTCAAAATGATAGAGAAAAAATTATGTTCTTATCAGTACTCAGCCGACAGCCAGTGACTGGTCGTCTGAACCCCAGTTCGAACGTAAACCTTGCCATCTTACCAAAACCCTATCCGCTTGGGACTGTTAGGATTCCTGAAGGTACCTGTGGCTTACAACGCCAAAGGGTGATCAACGATAATTCACTGAAAAGATTATTTATTTATATGTACGAAGAAATATAATATGAAACAAATTACTCACAAAATTATCCATAAGAATACACTAATTTCGCGGATGAAAGTTTATTCTGTAGGGCCCTCGACGTCTCCCACAGCTTGCTGTGTCCGCTGGATCAACTTCACATCATCTTCATTTCCTCAAGGTTTGTGATACATACAAAGTGTCTATTCACACCTCGTTGCTTCCTCCTCCCAGGGTTACTTCACAGTCATCCGGGCTCAACACATATAATGTTCTACTTGTGTGACTCTATCAGCGTTCTCACAGTTCAATCACAATTCAATCGGCGTCTACCACAGTTCACGATCACTTTGCGCCTTGCCTGGCTCTCACGGGGTTAAGTTATTCTTCGCCTTCAGATATATACTTAACAAAGCTCACATAATAATATTCTGCAAAGTGTTCTCAACATCACCAATTCTCGCCCCGCCTAAAACTATTTTACCTCGCGGCGAGCTATTCAAGCGTTTACTCAAGCTCTTAATACGGTTTCTAGACCTGAACGTTACAGCTTATACTTCTTTAGCTACTATGCCACTATGGTTCGCAAACGTTAACAAACTACTATCGGTTACAACCCTCACAGGGTTACGACAATACGCGGACTTTCAATCTCGGTGTCTATGACCCTCGACGGCCCAGGCTAAATTCGGACCTTCTCTGAGTGCCCTCAGGCCAACTGCCTCTCAGAATTCTGCTTCACTCTTTATACAGTCGGAACGCAAAGTTTAAACATATTAATTTTGATTTAACGAGTGCTTTGTAATTCAATATGGATAGAGATATAAATGCGAATTTTTGTTTGAGATAAACCCTTCTGACATTTCGGATACAGGATAGGATGTGTAATATGGGTGTGTGTCCAGAACATGTGTGATGCACCGGTTTCCAACAATTACATTTAACTGGTCTTAATTACCCAGATAACGATACAGAACAGAATATTGTCTCTCTTACTATTGATCTGTTATCAGATAGCCCATGTGGCGTTCAACAAGTGCGCCATAATGGACATTAAACTTCACACTTCATTTAGAAGCTCTTGAATTAACGTTAGTTTGAAAAATCTGTTTTCAGGGTCCGTCACATACCTATCTTTACGCTTTACATTTAACTCAGGCAGAAATATTATCGAAAATATTTACACTTTTAAACAAGAAAATCGCAACTTTTAGCTATCACCTTGACAACCCCCTACCAAGGAACATAGTCTCAGTTGTTCCAAAAACACCAAGGGGATAGCGTTCAAGTGCATCCACTTTAATACTTCTCTCTTAGAGCTATCTCACAATCTTGCTCTATTATTACACCAATATACTTAGAATTTTCACAGACACAGTCATACGCATTCGCACACCGATGCGCGCCGCAAATAACTCCCTGTACCTTGACTCGCTTCCCCATGAGTCTATCCTCATCCTATATAAACTCGCGCACACACTTCCACTGGCGCGCAGTAGGGGCTGGTCCGTTGATACACAAGCAGCCAACAGATCCTCCTAAAACACTCACTCTCCCTCTCACCATCGCAAAATTTAATACCAATCTATCATACACACACCTGCATCTATATACACTCACGCAACACATGAGTGAAAAAAATATTAGCAAGGGGTATCCACCCTGACCCAAGCCATCCGATGGGCCCCTTGTGTCAACTCCTGTCAACTCACTAACACGTATTAGCCGTCTACGCACACGCGACAGACGGGTTAACTTACGGAGTTCGAATTAAATCTGACGACTGAGGTAGCCAGCCGCAACATTTTGACTACCCTTGATTGCTACTATTCTGAAACAGTAATTCTGTAGCAGGAGGGACCACCGCATGATCCTGCCACTTTCTTCCTTACCTTTCAGGATGTAGGCCAAAGGCCTGTGATCTACGTGGAGTACAAACTCCCTACCGTACAAAACGTTTTGGAACTTCTTGACGGCAAAAACAATCGCTGGACACTCTCGTTCAATGACTGAATAGTTACGCTACCTAGGAGCAGTTTCTTTCTGGCGTACGCCACCGGGAATCGCCCATCCTCATATTCCTGTTGGAAAATTGCACCAACCCCCGTGTCTGATGCATCGGCCTGTACTAGGAAAGGCCTAGCAAAGTCAGGAAAACGGAGAATTGGTGCCTTACTGAGCACATCCCTTAGCGTCTGAAATGCCCTGTCTTGGGGAGGTTACCACTTGACCTTATCTGGTCTACCCTTCTTTGTGAGATCGGTCAAAGGCGCTGCCATATCTGCAAAGTTTGGCACGAACTTTCTGTAATATCCAGCTAACCTCAAGAACGATCTCACCTGCCGCTTCGTCTGTGGAGGACTAGCATTGCGAATCCTCCCGAGCTTCTCGTCATCCATTCCCACCTTTCCTTCTCCAACCTTGTGACCGAGAAACTTGATGGTCCTGAACCCTACTTCACACTTGGAGGGGTTTACTGTCAGCCCTGCCTTCCTGAGTCTCAAGAGCAACCCCCTCAGTACTTCAAGGTGCTCTGGCCACGAACGCGCATTGCATAAGATATCGTCCACGTAGTGAACTATATCCCACGTGTCCGCCAGCAGTTTGCGCATCATCCTATTGAAGGTGGCGCCAGCATTGATCATTTCAAAAGGGAGCTTTCGGAATTGAAAACACCCATCCGGGGTTGTGAATGCGGTCATATGCCTGTCGGTTTTCCTAACAGAAATTTGCCAGTAGCCCTTGCTCAAATCTATATTTTTGCTGAAAAATTCACTCATTATGTCTTCCATGTTTCCCATGGGCTCATTGTCAAATCTAGTTATGACGTTCAATCGCCTGAAATCAATGCAGAATCGGACGCTATTGTCTTTCTTGTAGGGAGAATTTGAAGGCTCAATGACCCTCACCTTCAACATCTTTTCCACCTCATCCTGCATTTCAAGCCTTTTTGCATAAGGAATCCTTTAAGGCTTCACTCTTACCGGCTCCCCAGTGGTAAGTTCAATTTTGTGTTCCTCGAGGTCCGTGGTCCCTGGACCCTCGGAAAACACATCCCCGAACTCTTCCAAGAGTTTCACAACTTGGTGACGCTGTTCATTTGATAAATTGTCACTGATATTGGCATCCCTATGCGTCTCCACGCCGCTCAGCTCGCCCAGTATTAACAGGCTGTCTTCATCCGCGACACCTATTTCAGTCTCACCATCAGGCTCTATTATGGCTAAGCCCGCGGCCTTCTGGGCCCCTTGAGGGTCGGAGTCACTACGGCTAACGGCTCGCGTTGTTTCCCCTGCCTCTCTATCATGGTAACGCCTTAGCAGATTCGCGCGATAGATCTTACTTTTACCTTCAACATCTACCCGATAGTCCATATTTCCTACTACTTCAATCACCACGTGCGGCCCCTTCCACTGCGATAGCAGTTTGTTATGGTCCGTTGGTAGGAGGACCGTCACCTTTTGCCCCACCAAAAACCTTCTATCCTTAGCACCCCGGTTGTAGTGGTGCTTATGTCGACCCTGTTCCTTCCGTAGGCTTTCCCTTGCCAACTGTTAGGTCTCCTCCAATCTATTTCGTAGGTCTAGGACATACCGAAAAGTATTGGCCTCTTCCCCGGTCCAGAGCTCACGCAACACCTGCATGGGCCCTAACTGTCTTCCCATTTAACAGCTCAAAGGGGGAAAAGCCAGTGCTCGCCTGGGACACTTCCCGGTAGGCGAACAATACCGCTGGCAGATAGCGGTCCCAATCCTTTGGCCTTTCTTGGCACATTTTCCTGCACATTTTCCTCAACATTCCCTTTAAAAGCCATTGACCCGCTCACACAGACCGTTACACTTCGGGTTATATGGTGCGGTGAATAACGGTTTAATCGCCACCAGCCGACATACTTCCTCTAACAGCCCCGATGTGAACTGCGACCCCTGGTCGCTTAGGATTTCCTTCGGAAAACCTATTCTCGAGAACACCTCAAGCAGGGCCTCGGCTACACGCTCCGTCTCGATTTTGGGTAGGACCACCGCCTCTGGATATCTGGTGGCATAATCCACGACAGTGAGAATGTATCGGTTTCCTTTATCCGACACGGGTGCAATAGGTCCGATGAGGTCCACCCCGATTCTCTCGAATGGCTCATTCATTCGAGGCATCTCCCCTAATGGTACCTTGGTGACACTGCCATTTGACACTGTCTTTTGACAGATGTCACACGACTGACAAACCTGGTAACATCACCGTCAATGCCGGGCCAGTGGAAACAGGCTGTAATCCAGTCGAGGGTCTTCCTCGATCCCAAGTGGCCCCCAACCAAAGACTCATGGGCCGGGGTCATGACCTGCTTCCGAAACATCTCGGGGACCATAATTTGTTTCAATTCTGTCCGCGACTTTCCCCGTCGCTGCTCATACATTCTATAGAGAACTCCTTTCTCCACCCTCATCTTGTATCGGCCCTTGCCCCTAGTGATCACCTGATCACCTTTGCCGGTCAGTTCCCAGTATCTCTTCAATGAGACGTCGGCCCCTGGGCCTCTTTCAGTTTCTCCCCGTGAACTTCTTTGATCACCTCCACTGGTACGTCCAGTGGCTTAATTGGGCGTCTCTCCTTGGCAGCCTGTGACCATGTCACGACAGCTGCTACCTTTCGGGCTCAACTCGCAGAGTATCTTGGATGATATCTGCCCGACATCCCCTGGGCACATCTTCCCTGGCTTGTGTCCAACAGCTACTAGGCGATGCAGGAGCGATCGCCTTTCTGCGCCCTTGTCGACCCCCACCGAGCTTTCACGGGTAGGGGTCGGTCCCTGTGTCCGGTTCTGATCCGGACCCACACCTATCTCCTTGGCCCTTCTCGTTACTTCTGGGTCACCTGTTTTGGCTTCAGCCCGGGGTAGGTTTTCTTCAAGCCACGACTGGTCGGGGTTTGGTCTCACCCCGATATGTTACCTATGACCAAGTCGTACATGGGTTTATCCATACGCATAGCCTCTACTTGGCCACTATTAAAAAAGGAGTATCCACCTTAACACTCGCAAGGGGGCATTTCCTGATTGCGCTGTCGCTCAGCATGCACATGTGGTCGCGGCCCAACAGCTGGCCGTCCTTGACTAGTTGCCTACACACTGCTACGCTACTGCATCCTGTGTCGCGACGCATTTGCACTCGATGTTTACCCACATACCCCGGGTACACGGGCATTTTCCTTCCATCTTCTGAGGCTGTGACTTCCTCGCACATTCCACTAATTATAGGGAGGGCCTTTCCACCCTCTAACACGAGCTCTCCCTTTTCAATAGCATCCCGGAGTGGACTACTTTCTGGCCCAACTGTCTGGCAGAACGCGGCCGTCTGCCTTTTGTCCCAGGTCGGACCGCCGCTACCACCTCCTTCTATTCCTATGGGGTTCGCCATTTGGGTTTGTGGGAGGAGTTTTCTTCCAACAGGCCCTCGCTAGGTGCCCCTTCCGCCCACAAACAAAACAAGACAAGGCTCTGTGGCCCAGTATTACCCCTGTTGCCAGTCGGCTCTGGGGAGTTAATCCTAACCGGTGCCTTTGCAACCTGGTTCCCCCAAATCTTCCCGGCCGGGACTGGGTTATACTACCCCCGTGGGCTTCCAAGTACTGTTCGGATACCTTAGTCATTTCATCAACACTGTTTGGCCTCCTCTCCTTAACAAAGAGGGCCAACTCTGGGGCGCAAGTTGAAATAAACTGCTCTAGGATGAGCAGATCTTTGAGGGACGGAAAATCTTCGTCGCTTTCCGACATCTCAACCCAGCGGTCAAAATACCTAGTGGACCGCGCCACAAATTGAAATATACTTTCCCCTCTCTCGGGCTTACATTCCCTGAACTTAGCCCGGAATCTATCTTCGGTGAGCTGGTACCTCTTTAAAATAGCTTTCTTTAGCTCACCATAATCATTTGCCAAATCAGAAGGCATACTTGCATATACTTGCAAGGATATCCCCGTTAACAACGGGCTTAAGTTTACTCCCCATGAATCCTTAGGCCACTGATGACACGACGCAAACCTTTCAAACCTTTGAAGGTATGCATCGATATTATCAGAACCCTCTGAGAATTTAGGGAGTTTTGGGAAAGGGGTCCTACCATGACCACTCCCGTTTGTTTCCCCTTGCCTTCCGTTCGTTTCCTGAACTTGGGCCCTAGCTCTTATCAATTCGAGCTCTCTCTCATGTTCTCTTTCGGCCCTTTCCCTTTCAATCTCGGCCAGCCTCTCACCCATTTCACGCTCAGTCTCAGCCTGCCTCTCACCCCTTTCACGCTCTAACGCAGCTCTTTCTCGACCTACCTGTATTTCTTTCTCTCGTTCGGCTGCCTCCGCGCGCTTCAAAGTCACCTGCTGTTCCAATTCGGCCGCGACCCTTGCCCTCTCGCGTTCCGCGCTCTCATTCTCTCGCTCTCTTTCAGCAGCTGGCTCTTTTGCTACTCGCTTTTGTTCGTCCCTGACAAACTTGTGCAGCTCACTCCCAGAAAAACCCAGGCGTTCCCCCGCCGAAATTAACTGGTCCAAAGTCATGGGAGCCTCCATTATTTGACTTGTAAATACTTAAAATCTAAACAGTTACGGTAAATAACAATTTCCTCGCGCCTATCGTCGCGCTTAACCCTTCTACGGCGGATAATTATTTAGCTACCGCGTCATTTACTTCTGAACCTACTTAAATTTAAAAACTGCAAAACTTTAACCCTTTACGGCTCTCCACTATTTCCCCAGAGTATGTTGATAACAATTTGCAAAAAACTCATAGGTAAACTTCAAAAAGCATGCTCTATGAAATAAATTATCTTTGAGTGGATCGTTGATATTTACCTTTAAAAATGTTACCTTTTACAACATCCTGTGTACGCCTCGCCAGTGTCACAGGATTACAGGGGTAAAATTGATGTTCAAAATGATGTTAAAAATGATGGAGAAAAATTTATGTTCTTATGAGTGCTCAGCCGATAGCCAGTGACTGTCGTATGAACCCCAGTTCGAACGTAAACCTTGCCACCTTACCAATGCCCTATCCGCTTGGGAACCTTAGGATTCCCGAAGGTGCCTGTGGCTTACAACGCCAAAGGGTGATCAACGATAATTCACTGAAAAGATTATTTATTTACATGTACGAAGAAATATATTATGAAACAATGTACTCACAAAATTATCCAAAAGAATACACTAATTACGCGGATAAAAGTTTATTCTTTAGGGCCCTCGACGTCTCCCACAGCTAGCTGTGTCCGCTGGATCAACCTCACATCATCTTCATTTCCTCAAGGTTTGTGATACATACAAAGTGTCTATTCACTCCTCGTTGCTTCCTCCTCGCATGGTTACTTCACAGTCATCCGGGCTTAACACATATAATGTTCTGCTCGTGTGACTCTATCGGCGTTCTCACTGTTCAATCACAATACAATCGGCGTCTAACACAGTTCTCGATCACTTTGCGCCTTGCCTGGCTCTCACGGGGTTAAGTCATTCTTCGCCTTCTGAGATATACTTGCCTGGCTCTCACGGGGTTAAGTTATTCTTCGCCTTCTGAGATATACTTAACAAAGCTCACATAATAATATTCTGCAAAGTGTTCACAACATCACCAATTCTCGCACCGCCTAAAGCTATTTTAACTCGCAGCTATTCAAGCGTTTACTGAAGCTCTTAATACAGTTTCTAGACCTCAACGTTACAGCTTTTACTTCTTTGGCTACTATGCCACTACGGTTCGCAACCTTAACAAACTACTATCGGTTCCTTACATCTCTCACAGGGTTACGACAATACGCGGACTTTCAATCTCGGTGCCTATGACCCTCGACGGCCAAGGTTAAATTCGGACCTTCTCTGAGTGCCCTCAGGCCAACTGCCTCTCAGAATTCTGCTTCACTCTTTATACAGTCGGAACGCAAAGTTTAAACATATTAATTCTGATTTAACGAGTGCTTTGTAATTCGATATAAATAGAGATATAAATGCAAATTTTTGTTTGAGGTAAACCCTTCTAACATTTCGGAGACAGGATAGATGCGTGATATGGGTGTGTGTCCAGAACATGTGTGATGCACCGGTTTCCAACAATTACAATTTAACTGGTCTTAGTTACCTAGATAACGATACAGAAGAGAATATTGTCTCTCTTACTATTGATCTGTTATCAGATAGCCCATTTCGCGTTCAACAAGTGCGCCATAATGGACATTAAACTTCACACTTCATTTAGAAGCTCTTGAATTAACGTTAGTTTGACAAATCTGTTTTCAGGGTCCGTCACATACCTGTCTTTACACTTTGCATTTAACCCAGGCAGAAATATTATCGAAAAATATTTACACTTTTAAACAAGAAAATCGCAACTTTTAGCTATCACCTTGACATTTCCTCTCTTACATCAACGTTGCGTTCCTGTAATTGCGCAGTCCATTCTGTCTGAGAGGCCATATTATATACGTTTTTCTCACTTTACTTGCAAGTAAATAAAGTCTTGCATTTTTGAAGCTCACCTATGGTGTTGTAACTAAGATATATAACTATATTTCACAATGTGATGTGAGTGTGACGTGACAAAATGAACACGAAAATTCTTTTTATCACAGAAACAGCCGAACAGTCTACTTCATGGATACCAAGTATGGAACGCATTGCTGATGTATTGTCTTAGGAGTCTTGTAAATTTCCTGAATGGTTTAACACTGAAAAGTTCATACATAGTTGCTGTGATGTCAGTAACGTCATTAACTTTTCACAATGATGTTACGACAAAATACTTTCATTATAGTGCTAGTTGCGACACGATAAAAATTTAATAAGTTTGTGGGTCTCTTGTTTTTCTCCGATGTTTGTTATTTTAACCCGCACATAATGAAGAAACCAATGGGATACATAAAATTGTTTCAAAATAATTTTTTATCCCCTCGTCAGAGTGATTAATTAAACCACTCGACAAAGTTCGTGTCGTATATAATTTACCTCCCTAGTTGGATAGAAATATTATTTTGAAAAAAAGGAACAATACATGTCTTTGATTATTTTCAATATTCAAATCAATTTGCATTGCATGTAGCTTGATTTAATATAAAACGCAGTAGGAGTGCAAAACAGACAGAACCTCAATTTTCGCGGAAAGGATAAGAAACCAGAATGCCTATTGACTGAGTAGTTGCTTGTGCTCTTTAAGTTTCTCCAAAGAAAGACTTCTCCTAACTCATTTTTTATTGAATCGCCATCTTGCACTGTACTCTGCAGATTCACCCTTGTCGCAGGATTACGGGGTTAAATTTGATGGAGGAAAATTTATGTTCTTATCAGTCCTCAGCCGACAGCCAGTGACTGTCGTCTGAACCCCAGTTCGAACGTAAACCCTGTCACCTTATCAATGCCCTATCCGCTTGGGACTCTCAGGATTCCTGAAGGTGTCTGTGGCTTACAACGCCAAAGGGTGATCAACGATAATTCACTGAAAGATTATTTATTTACATGTACGAAGAAATATAATATGAAACAAATTACTCACAAAATTATCCATAACAATACACTAATTACGCGAATAAAAGTTTATTCTTTAGGGCCCTCGACGTCTCCCACAGCTCACATCATCTTCATCCTCTCACGGTTTGTGACAAATACAAAGTGTCTATTCACTTCTTGTTGCTTCCTTCTCGCAGGGGTTAACTTCGCCGTCAGTCGGGCTTACTTCATATAATGCTCGGCTTGTGTGACTCTATCAGCGTTCTCACAGTTCAATAACAATTCAATCGGCGTCTACCTCAGTTCACGATCACTTTGCGCCTTGCCTGTCTCTCACGGCGTTAAGTTATTCTTCGCCTTCAGATATATACTTAACAAAGCTTACGTAATAATATTCTGCAAAGTGTTCTCAACATCACCAATTCTCGCACCACCTAAAACTATCTTATCTCGCGAGCTACTCCAGCGCTTTCTCAAGCTCTTAATACGGTCTCTAGACCTCAACGTTACAGCATTTACATCTTTGGCTACTATGCCACTGCGGTTCGCAACCGTTAACAAACTACAATCGGTTCCTTACAACCCTCACAGGGTTACGACAATACGTGGACTTTCAATCTCGGTGCCTATGACCCTCGACGGCCAAGGCTAAATTCGGACATTCTCTGAGTGCCCTCAGGCCAACTGCCTCTCAGAATTCTGCTTCTAAAACAGGTAACGCCGTTTACCTAACTGCATTTAGCTCCCTGAGCTCGTACTTCCTGTTCCTGAGCCTATTCTCATATATGGCCACCGACTTGGCCCGCGACTGCTCCTATTCTAAATATGAGCTCTGTGGCTCCCCTACATCACAATGTGCCTTTACTTTCGCACCGATGCGGCACCTCCTCTAAGATATAGCATGGGACTTCCCCATCTACTCGCAACGACCCACAGCCTTACACACCTTCCGACTGGAATTGGCTGGAATGAATTTTTCGAGAAAACCCCCGGTTTTTATTTAGATAGCCAGAACATTTATTCCCAGTTAATCGCTTCTCTTGAACTTGGCCGCTTAGATCTATCTTAATTTAACACTCGCATTAAAGTTCCTTTGAAAGACTCGCATTTTGGTATCTTTTGACATTTCGGAGACAGGATAGATGCGTAATTGTGTCCAGAACATATGCGATGCACTGTATTCTACAATTAGATTTTAACTAGCTATAACTACCCAGATAATTATTACAGAAGAGAATATTGTCTCTCTTGCTATTGATCTGTTATCAGAAGCCCATATAGCGTTGGACACGTGTGCCATAATGGACATTAAATTTCATACTTCATTTAGAATCTGTTGAATTAACGTCAGTTTGACAAGCCTGTTTTCGGGGTCCGTCACATATCTATCTTGCTTCACATTTAACCCAGGCAGAAATATTATCGAAAATATTTACACTTTTATACAACAAAATCGCAACTTTTAGCTATCACATTGACAACCCTTATGATAGGTAATAATTTAAAATTAATCCTTATTGTCGGTCTAGTTCCAAATTTATAACTTTTTACTGCACAAAATAGGTGTCCCAACATACCATCTCAGGACGAATTTTTTCAAGTTACATTCTAAGTGCGCTTGCAATTATTTCTAGGCAAGTCTTGGCTACCTGTTTAGGCAGCCAAGATTTATCTAGAAACAACTGCAGTTCTATCGGCGGTAAAGCCCCAAACTGTAGCAAAATGTGTACTGATCTCCAGAGCTTAACCCTTTGAACTCTGGTGGTAGCTTCATGTCAGAACAATGGCAGGAATTGGAAAAGTCCACATTCATTATTTGGGGAAATAGCAATTAATATTTTCATCCGTCCAGTCTCGGGGCTGCAAGTTGAAAATATTGATCGGTCTTCTCCACACATTAACTTATTAGCCAGCCTACTTAATGAAATTATGAAGTATCATGTTCCTGAACTGGAACAGCGGTCTCACGTGTTTAAATGGTTAAGGATTGAACTTCACAAGAGGTGAAACGAGTGACAAACACGAATGGGAAATGTTACATTAAACTCTATTTTTTAAACCCAGGTTTACACAAATTTATATATTCAATCACGTCTTTCGACAAGGGAGATATACATTTTCTAAATCAAATTATCTATTAACGGAAGTTTTTTATGCGTGCAAGTCAACTATTTGTAACAACGCTAAGGCTGTTTGAATGGTGAATTTCCATTGCTTTCTCTCAACTCGCTGGCGACTCGTTTCAGGACGGGGTAGCCCCGCTCTTGCGACGGGAAACTTCTCGTCTAGTTGCATTTCATATCGGGGGAGATAAACAAAGCTTGAATTTCTAGGTGGACGGAATTACACACTCCTCGTTTATATAATAGATAATTTCAGATCAATGTATTGTTCTGAGAATCATGAATGGATGACGAAATTCGTGAAATTCTTAAGAATTGACACGTTGCCATGAACTGATCGAACCTCTTCAGAAATGAACACAGAGTGAATTTAACACCAAAGTGGTCTATTGAATCGACAGTTTTAGTAAACTAATCGTTAATTGGGGAAGTTTTAGTTTAAGCTTGTTAGAACACGACAGCTAGTCAATGTAAAGGTATATATAATTAATAGTACATTAACTGAGAAGGTGATGTCTAAATACCCAAAATAGTCTGTCACACAGATTAAAAAAAAAACAAATTCATGTGAAGCATGCTCATTTAGCATTTAACTCCCCGTCCACTCAGCAACATATTTCCTGTTTTCGAACATTACCTTACTAAAAACAATTAATCTTGGACTCCAAGTATGTGAGCAATAAATAACTGGAGCTCTATTTGCATCGGTTTGTGCCATGCGTTTGGTGTTTAATATACGAGGCTATATCCATTTTTCGGCGAAATATAAATGAGCTAACTCAAATACTCAAGCCACTAGTCAAATTATATGACTTCTTCCGACCAGTTGAAATATTCCAGAGGAGTCAATTTAAAAACACCATGGACATTCATTTTCTTTGAAACAACGTGAGACGTGATTTTAGAATCTTCAAGTTATCACGGAATCAAATATTTTCCCACAGGCGACCATTATAACATTCCGGCCAAAAAAAATATGATCGCATCACATTAATTTTGGCATTCAAATATCTTTGTCAAGTATAGCCCTTCAGACAACTTTTTCAGACACAAGAACAAGGGGTCATGCAACAAATAAGAGAGAAAAACTGATACGAAGGGAAGTACCGGTCACGTGCACATATTTTTCAGGGAATTCCCTACAAAAACACACAAAAAGTAAATTGTATTTTTTAGGCCCAAGTCATCAAATCACCCTCTTTTTATCAGGAATATTCAACAATAATGCAAGATGTCAATAGAATGTTTCAAACGTTTATTGAAACATATTTTCCCAAGACTGTTTATTTTTAGAGATTGCATCATTTCCGAGTGCAACATTTCAAGGCGGGAAACTCTAATTAAAATATTTAGTTCTCTGATACCGAATTTTACAAATTCCATTAGACACGTTTGTTTACTTACTAATTGTGAATGCAGCCTCTTTGTAGAAGCAGTTTTATATTACACCGCGTAGTTCCACAAGTTGTATTAATATCTTGATGTATTCAAAACGAATTAAATATCTTGTGATTGGAATATCCATAACAGGAGCACGAACGAATATAGGTATATCCTTGTGAGAAAAAGAACGTCACATTAAACCAAGTACTAGTCTGTTCACAAAATCTGCGAAAAGTTGATTAACAAATACCCCACAGAAGCTTCCAATTTTTAACGGAATTAATCTGATGACACGAGAGCATTGGCCAGCTGTCTTTGGGGAACTATATATCAACGACTTGTTTCTTTCAGATGGAGATGATCAGTTTTAGTCCTATTTTATTTTAATTTTTTTTCTTCCCCCGACCTTTTCTGCTTCACTCGCTTCATTATTTTTTTCAAGCTAAACCATGCCAATTTTAATATCATTTTTTTCTTCCCATGTATTTTCATTTCAACGGACGAGAGTGGGGGAATAAAATATGTATGAAATGTATGCCAAACATTTACACCAGACCATTGGGAGAATGAAAAATGCAGCTGAAGATTTTCCTTTTGAGATGTTAGCCTGTTTCCTACCTCTTGTATATTTCTTTTCTCATCTATGAGGTGCAGTTTCAGTTCGAAACTACATTTTGTAACAAAAAAGTGCGAACAGGAGTACCCGTAGAAATACGTGTTACACCAACAAAATGCGTCGTCGCCGGAAGTAGTCACGAATCGACCAGAAAAGAAAATAACGAATGACATTTAAATTTGACCTTGAAGTGGACACATTATAAGCTTTTAACACATCATTTGAAAGCTTTTTTCTCGTGCTTCAACACAGTTGTTGAGAACTATTTTATTTCGAAGAACATTTTTCTGCTACCAATACAATCAGTTTTCCTGTTTTGACAGGCTTCAGTTCTTACCTCTGTGTCTTTTCAGGGACAGCTTTACAACACTGATAGCGCTGGTCTTATTGTCTTGGATATATGTAGGTGGGTTGTTTTATTTGAAAGTTCATACAAGT
This sequence comes from Pictodentalium vernedei, assembly GCA_031216915.1. Taxonomy (NCBI): domain Eukaryota; kingdom Metazoa; phylum Mollusca; class Scaphopoda; order Dentaliida; family Dentaliidae; genus Pictodentalium; species Pictodentalium vernedei. The sequence continues at coordinate 325,304,734 of CM062289.1, read as the reverse complement.
TGACAATGAATTGTTCTCTAACTAGTAACATCGATAGAATTGTATACAAGTCAGCTTACTTTGAAACTAATTGCCTTCCGATGCTTCCACGGGAAATGTCTATCTAATAGAAGTTCTTTGTTAAAGGAAAACAAATCAGTGTTACCATCATTTCAATCTTTTGTCATGTTTGTATGAAGTGCACCGTTGACGCATCGTTATTTACTGACTGTCAATATTTTTCATTGTTCGTTTATAGAAGTGTTTAATGACGATTATAATCAATGGCATTTTGCAGCTAAATAAGAACTAATGCTTTAACCCTAGACAAAATAAGTCTAGTGCAATGTAAACACACCACGATGAATGTTTATAACCATTTTCAAGGGCGTTGCTGGAACATAATCTGAAGTTTACTTGAATAATATTTTGCCTTTTAATTTAACACTTGCAAAATAATTTATCAGAGCGGAAAAACTTCATTTTTCATATAAGCATAGCTTATGACTCCTCAGTGGAACGAGCTGACCAGCTCGTTCCAATGAGGGGTTAAAAGCTATGTTTTTGAGAAAAAATTAAAATAATCAAATCTGAAAGGCGATTTCGGTAGGTGGGTAATGGGTCATTGGTTAGAGCATTGGTCTTCTGATCACATTGACGTATGTCCAACCCTGACCCTGGTAATCTGAGTTGATTCTTGAGAAAAACACTTTATCAAAATTGTCCAACTGAGAACACGATGGTGCACTGCACTCAGAAGTATTCCACGTGGACTGTACATACCTTTGCATAGATCGATTCGAAATGGATAACAGGTAACCATCCTGAGCCGCGCAGAGTTGCCAATTAAGCGTAGCGAATCAGCGATCTTAGCAGTTCTGAAAACCTGAATTAAGACAGCCTGGAGTTGTCTCGTTGTTTGTCATTTCAATAAAACTCAAAGAAACCATTAACTACTACGTTCTGCAAAGAGTGACCAAACAACGGCCTTTTGAGAAATTCGGTTTGGTATTTACGAAAGCTGGAACTATTTTGTAGCCAGTATCCACTGTTGTCGAGCTAAGTGACCCAAAAGTAGTTTTATTTGATCAGCGACCTTTTAGTACATTAGGCGAAGTTATTGGCCCACATAAACCCCAAAGTAGTTCTGTTTGGTGAGAGGCCGTTCAGGGCAGTAGAATAAGTTATTAGGCCAAGTGAAGCGAACGGTGGGAAGGCTTTGAGAGCCGTAGATGCAGTTTGGCGGGTCAGTATAACGCAGAAGTAAAGTTAGTTGGAGGCAAGTATCGAGAGCTCACAAGTTAGGAGCTTGGAGTGGGCTGAGTGGAAGCCAGGCAAATCTCGCGCATGAGCATTGTCTGTTGAAACGGTTGAAGGAGAGGTGTTGACTCGGAACGAGACTCTTAAGTGCACCCGAAAGTGCATGGTAAGGTGGCTTTATAGCGTTATAGTATGTAAAGTACACATCAACCCCAAAGTTGACGGACAATGAAACAGGAGAACAATTACGTCAAAAGTGGAAGCTGATAGGCACAGTATCTTGATACACTAATAGACAATACATTGCGGAGCGGAGCGACGACAGAAGACACCTTCAACAAAAGAACGCCAGGGGCCCTGGAGAGAATTTAAACATATGGGCGGGGGATAAATTCATTGTGATTTGTGCTGTGCATGGTTATATTTTCAAGGAAGATTCTTCTTTGCGGGCATCTGAGTAAATCTTGTTTTATTGTCATTAAATTATATTCAGATGTTACCCGTCGGTCATCTTTTTAAACATAAAGTCAGAGACATCTCCGTATGACGAATCCACCCCAAAAAACACAGCGAATTGGTGAGATATATTTTCACTTAACCCTTTACCTAACATTGTATTATTAAAAAATAAATGAAATTGCACATTTTTCTAAAATAAACTTCACAGTTTTTCAATAAAACCACGCAAATATGGATATCATTAGAACCAACTCAACGAGCTGCTTCTGTGATATCCATATTTGTATGGTTTTACTGAGAAACTTCCGAGATATTTTTGACTGTGGCGGGGTTATTCTGGTTAATTTTCTGGCCGTTTTTTGGCCGCTATGTTAAGAAAAGGGTTAAAGGCCTGGTGGTACTGTCTGAGTTCGACCGAGCTATAGGGTGACTATAAATCTCTCATCTCCACCTTCAGAAAAAGCTAAGCCTGCTTGTGCAACAGTCCAACAGTTGCTCGTCGTTGCCCAGCGATTCACTGCGCACCCACCCCCCCCCCCACCCTGTCACACTCCTTAAAATGATGCGACCCACTGGTGCTGAAAATATTGTTAATATCGCAATACATAAATAAAAAAGCGATTTTTGTGAATAACGCTGGTTGTATGTGGCCGTTACGCTGATTAAAAAGTTATGTATAGATTATAAAATTATATGGAGTGCCAGAATAATATATTATTTCACAAGTATCACTATTTTTTTTAACCTACGCACCTGGGTCGACATTTATAGAGTTGTTTTATATATCCCCTTCGATGTGGATGAAAAATCAACATTTACAAGAGAAAAATTAAAGCCCAATGACAAATCTATTCAACTTATATTGTCTTGCCCCAGGAATATTACACCCTATCGCTATATCAATTATATAAGTGTCGTTACCGTCCTTATAGATATAAACGTTTTCGATTCAGAATCTATAGACGAGGGGACGGGGTATTACAAGGGAATGAAGCAGAAAGTTATCTCAAGCCTCTTATTTGAAAACAGGTTTTTTTTATGGGATAACAACTAATAACAGGGCCGAGTATTTAACCGATTTTTGAAAATAAATTTTATTATCTATAAAATGGAACGAGATTTTAAATACAAATCTTCGGTCTGATGACTGGAATTTTGTAGAAACAACCCCGTTCTTATCGACAATTGATACATACATCCAAAGCTTGCGAGTTAAAATCCTTCACAGGACTGTATCCATCAGTTCTAAGCTTTTTAAGTGTAAATTGTCGGAAACGGAACTATGCACATTTTGCAGTAATACAAGAGGGACGATATATTTGTTTTTGAATGCTCTTGTGCGAAAACAATTTTGTTGAATCTTTTGGAACAATAGAGAGAAAAATGTCAAACACAATCCCCATTAACAGAAGAATATGTGATTTTAGGTTACAGTAACGATTCACCCACGTCAACGTATTTCTACATGCTTATCTACAAAAAAATACATCTAGACCTACAAGGTGAGAAAGTGTCAGCCATCTTATGCAGGCTTCAGTGAGAAGCTAAAGTTCTTTTGAAGCCTTGAACTGGTGTCAACGTATCCGTATTCTATTAAAAGGGCCAATGAACTAAAGAAAAGATGGGATAACGGGACGTTCACAATCCTTGTTCTCGAGTGTCTCTGGATAAGCTCCAGCGGATCTCTTCAGGGACGCAACGCGAAGGGTGCAAAAGTGCACGTGAATATACATACGCGTGCACCTTAAGACACCAAGAAACAAACATATCAGGGAGTTAAACACCGTAATTTATGCTCGGAACAAAATCAGCCTTTGCGTCCATGGGTTTTTTGCGAGAGCCGCGGAGTTACGACTGTCAAGAGATACAAACAAAGGGAGGGCACGCACAATATATGAAACACCGCATATCTGATTTAATGTTAGAACAGTGTGAATTGCTCAAAGTTCTCAGCTTGAGCATTTGTTTAGCACATATTCAATTCCCCAAATAATATCAAATAATAATAACCTGATAATTCTATCATAAATGTGTTGGCATTTCAGTTACTAGAATCAGTTTTATGCCCCCTTTCAAGGCTTCATTTTCAAAATGTTTCTCGGTAGTGAACTTCCAACTGGGGAGGGACCGGGAGGGGGTTCTCCTTCCGTTCCCTCCCCCTAGTTGGAAATTCACTACCCTACACTCCCCAATCGGAAACCTCTAGCCTGAATGGCAAATAAGTTTCAGGTGGCATTTGATTACTGAGGTCCCCCAACCCGATTCTCTGCTGGTGGTATTATGATATCGTTCCAAGCGAAATCGTCACCTAGTTTTATAGTTCTAGAGATACTTCATTTCAATTGTTTAGTACAAGAATGTTGATCCGTCACTTGGAACTCGGGGGGGGGGGGGGGGGGGGGTAAAAGTGCGATCCCCGAACTATATGTAGAAATCTGTAATGTAAACTGAATCCCAATCTCTTCAACTACTGACTAAAAAAGAACGACATAATTACATTTCCGCTTTTTACCTGAAATATTATCATCTGTATATCTGCGTCAGCAACAGACTGTACAAGAGATCATTTGTTGTAAAAGAGAAAGAAAATTTACAGGAATGACATCAAATAAAAATCAACATACTATTAGAATCATATTTTTCTCATTTTCAGGGCATGGATTTAAGATTAAATACATCAGCAGTAATCGTCGCCATATTGGTTACCTTGGTTACGAAGTGCAGAACAGAAGACAAAATAGGTGAGTTGATGTGTCATTCTAATTCAAACCGAAAGCAGAACCTTATTTTATGATTAAAAGTCGTTTGCTGGCGAGACAAAATATTTAAAATTAATCGAAGGAGGACAGGAAACGGATCAATGCGCAATTAAACATTCGTCGCCTTAACCCCTTATCTAACGAATCGGCCACATCCTTCCGAATAATTTAAAAATTGAACTGTTAGGCTAAAAAAGTGTTTTGATGCTCAGGCCTTACTTCATTGAATTTGAACCCCCTCATTGGACACTTTTATCACCTTTCAGTGTCTTCCAATATTAGTACAAATTCATGGAGACCCAAAACGTTTTATATTTGTGGACTGATGCATATTTATTTAGTTGTGGCTCCAATATGTTTGCCTTGTTACAATTTACGGGAGAGTGCCTGCAATCTCCCATAAGTTGTAACGAGGCAAATCTCCATAGATTAAATACTTTTACTTCAAAGATAATATGAAGAGCATCGAAAGAATATGAAGCCTTTGAATTGCAGTAATCACAGTTTGTTTTTATTAAGGAATGTTTTATTTTTCAAATTTAAAATGAATTTTATCTATAAATATGCACTTTCTATATTTCTGTGTGTAAAAACGACAGCCGAATTCCTTCCATGTGTGCTCACTTTTTGCAAAAGAAAATTAAAAATAAAACCCTCTCTCCTTCACTGATTTGTAAACAAATGCCTGAGAAACAAATAATTTATTTTGTGTGGCCTTAAAAATTTCAACAAAACCATATCATGCGACCCTCCTCATTGGAACGAGCTCGTTCCAATGAGGGATCACATGATAATGGTTTTGTGGACAATTTTGAATTTAAAAAAAAAATAACAACACATTTTGATAAGTTATGCCTGGATAATGTGTCAAATTGTACAAATATACTTTTTTAATTCGTCAGTGAACCCACGATATTTGATTACTTTGTTGGAATATTATCACAAAGTGCTATCCAATAGACAGTGTACAAAAATGATATTACCAATTTCAAGTAAATTGGTTCTGAAACTTTCAAACACTTAAAATACAAACACTTTGACCGAAATTGGAGACCAATCCAAAAGCGAGATCATCCAACCTTTTGCGGATGCGAATGGTACCGTGACGGTAAATATGTGAAGGATTCATGGCTGACAATTTTTGTCACTGGAAGCGATTTACGGGAAAGTTAGCTCCTCTTATTTTTCTAAATCTGTCAGTACATTTAACACTAAAAATAAAGAAGCTAGCTTTTTACAATTTTTTTTTCAATCAGTTTGAACGTTTGACTATTATTCTCTGTAAAACCTCCTTTAATAACCCTTTACTCAACAAATCGCCCGCATCCACCCGCGTAATATGCAAATTCAGCAGTTGAAAAAATATAATTTTTCAAAAAATTTCAACCAAACCATACCATGTGAACCCTCGTTGGAACGAGCTCGTTTCAACGAGGGATCACATCATATGGTTTTGTTGAAATATTCTGAAAAATTTAAAAAAATTATATTTAAAATAATAAATTTTTATATCGTCTGCGTTGGGTAAAGGGTTAAAATAAGAAAGCAGCGTTTTCATCATCTTTTGATGTTATGTAATCTTTTTTTCAGTTCATCATATCAACAGTGTGCGCTTCGTGACATTAAATACAGACATTGTCCTTTCCATTAATATAAACGAGAGTTGTCTGTTGTTTTCGTTTTTTAAAAGCAACAAAAGGAAACCTTGCCTTATTTTCCACTGATATCATATGTGGTTTGTCAATAATTACTTGCTTCTTAATTGGACCTTCCACACTCGTCTAATAATTTCAAGGGAAATAACTTTATCGAAAGTCAATTTTCATGACGACATAAGTCAGGTATGCGTATTTATTATACGCTAACCGATAGATTATCGAAGAAATTGCGGAAAGCTAGAAATCGTATCCACCACTGTGAAGATATAGAAATTTTCACTTTCACGGTATCAATCAAAATGGCGGCTTTCAAGGCATCAAGCTGAATATGAGTCAAATTATCACTGGAAATGATCAATTTGTTCTAAAAACGTATAATGAAAAGAAAATCTAGTACTTTTGAGTAAATAACGATCATTTCCAGCAATAATTCAACACGTATTCACCTTGACTTGATGCATGAAGCCCGCTAGTCCAAACATGGCCTGAAAGTCCGTAATATAAGTTTTTCGTTTGGTACGTCCTTTGAAAGGACGTACCAAACCAAACACTTATATTACGGACTTTCAGGCCATGTTTGGACGAGAAATCCGCCAGGTGAAACGGATTGCAAGACGCTGTCTGTTCAGAGTATCGATCAAATCACTTCCGCGTATCAATAATTCAATGCACTTTTTACTTTAAAGCATAAATTCAAGGTTGAAACAAGTGGAATTATCAGATTCTTATACAAAGCGTATAAAAAAAAGAAAATCTTCTGTGTTTGAGTGGATACCAAAAATTATCTCACTTCTGACCGAGATAAATGGTTATTTGCGCTCGTGCAAGCTCTCGCGAAAAATAAACATTTGTCTCGGTCACTCGTGAGATAATTTTCAGTATCCACTCAAAACACTAGATATCCTCTATCTATTTGCAATTAACCAAGCCGGTGTTCACGTGCATAAAAGTTGTGAGTGCCTTCTTAAAAATAATACCATTTGAGATATACTTATACATAATTCAAAGAGTTCTATTTCTGGAAAAAAATAGCTAGGTTGCAAAAATAGCTCCGGGAATCTTCTTATGGTTAAATCAACACATTAAGTCTGGACGCTTTCAAACCAGATTCTCGTCAGAGTCAGCAAAACGGAAATTACTAAATATATCCCAGTTATCTGGTGTGTTTTCCTGGATACCATTGGTTATTTCATAAAAGACACGGAAAATGTTTCTGCATAAGTTCTCTTGTCTATGAATGATATAATATTTGGCAACCACGCAAAAAACACTGTTTCTTTTTTTTTAAATGGTCGCGTTCTGAAAAGAATCCAAGTTTTGGGTGGAGAGGAGAAAAACACATTTTCGATGAAAGTTCAACAGTTTTAGAATAATGATTCAGGGGTGTTGACGGCGCATACAGGGGTAGCTATGGGCACCTTTTTCAAAAAGATATTAGTCCATTTTCCCAATCTCCTGGCACCATTTCACCAACATGCATTCATTAAACATTAACACTTAACTTCTTATGCTACTGGTGGATATTCCTGCGATAATTTATACCCACCATAAAAGGAAATGCGTGAAGCGGACGCGCTATCGTGTAACATCTTAAAATAAAAAAAAAAAAACGTCACCGGCGTTGAGGATATAGAGTTCTGTAACTTTAACATTTTCGCATCCGAAACGAGGTGACCCTTGCGGTCGAAAGTATTGTTAGAACCCAATAAAAATAATAAAAAATAAATAGAGGATATTCACGAAAATTTGATGAATACCGAAAATATCTCGTTCGTGGCTACAAGAAATATGAGGATCTTCACTCGCGCGTCGCGAGTGAAGATCCTCATATTTCTTGTAGCCACGAACGAGATATTTTCGGTATTCATCAAATTTTCGTGAATTTTCTTTTTATTTAATGCTCTACGACTACAAACTCTCCAATTTGTGGCCTTTATTTGCCATTAAGGCGCAAAATTTATGTGCCGAACCGGCGTCCATACAAAAATTACAACAACCAAACTCCAACCATTGGAATGTGTGAATATCCGCACAAAAAGTAGTCCCGTCTTATTTCTCCCCTAACTTTACGATTTACCAAGGCTGGCGACTTGAAATAATCGCAATGTGTTTCGAAGAAATAGAACAATAACAAAAAACACCACTTTCTTATTTTCAATAACAAGACACGTCATTTTATTTTTTTTGAACTCAATGCACTGAAGACGTGTGAAGTTGAACTGAAGAAATTTGAAAGTGATTTCGGCTTTTCGCTGGAAGGTGAATGAGAAAGTCAAACTTTGAAACCGCTGATTTAATGAATTGATTTAGTCACTGTCACTATCAATTATTCGAATTCGTTTGTATTTGGGACTCTGGAATTCATTACTGATGTGCTGACTCGTTTAAAGTACATGTGATTCGTCATCCGAACCTACGATGAAATATCGATTTCTAAATATCATTTTGATATTTCGTTTTGCCGACCGACAGGGGAATATGACTTAATTTTTCAGCGTGAATTGATGCCTGAGGTGACCCTTGCGGTCGAAAGTATTGTTAGAACCCAATAAAAATAATAAAAAATAAAATAATATTTTCTCTACAATTAACAAGTGACTTACTAACTTGCTTACTAATGTCCATCGAAGACCACTGACTACAATTTGTCAGAATCCCCTGCCCTGAACCACTCTGTGTAGTTCTTGCGAATTGCGCCCCATCATCTTGGAACTCCAGCTTCTCTTGGTCGGCTTCTTTTTCCCACTTTCTTGTGGATTCCAAGTGAGGACATGATCTGTGATCACAAGACAGGACTCACAGTTGAGCATATTATAAACTGAACCAACTCGTAAGACCGATTTTTCGGTTCAAGGCACAATTTCGTCCCTTGTTTGTCTTCTTATAAGAGGTCTATACACGGGCATTGATGATAAAATAATAATTGTAGCCTGCAGCCGGACAGCTGCAGACTACAGTTAATACTTTTTCCTCCCTGTATATTAATATTGGACTGGCACATCCCACTGTAAGTGTACACACAGGAGACACCATTCCAGGAAACGAGGGTTCAAAGGGTTAATTATGTATATGTAATCTATTGACATGAATTGCAGTTAATCTGTCAATGCCACAGGTTATCGGAAAAGTTACGAAGCTTGTCGTCGCACGTTTTATTGATAATAACGACAGCCTATAATATTTAAAAGTATCACCGCCAAGGCCTCTTATCATGCCCGCTCCCCTCTACAAAGAAAAGAAAACAAGAGGTGCGCATTGGAGATGCAGGCGTCGAGTTGCAGTGGCAATCGGAGAGTGCTGTATGTCCATAACCCGATTACCAATCAAACTGCGGTTGTCAAATCTGGAACCTTTGTTCAAGGTATAACGCTAACGCCAACAAGTTCAGAAGTCGAAATACATATTTAATTAAGGCCCATAACTCTGTAACGAAAGCCAGTTTTCGAACTCGCTTGAGATATTATTGCAAAAATTCTGTATGGCAAGTATTAGTTAAATCGGAAAATGTTTGTTCAAGTTATTGCGCTATGAAGCTCAAAATTCGTAAAAATTGACTTATGTAAGACCCACAACTCTGTAATGAAACATCAGGCCGGGGCAGTTTTTGAACTCGCCTGAGATATTATTCCAAAGATTTGTGTGGCAAACATTAGTCTAATCGGAGACCGTTTGTTCAAGTTATTGCGCCAAAAGTGTGAGGACGCCCAGACGCCAGCCCGACACAGACCGACCGTCGCCAAACCATAGGTCTCGGTTAACACAACTCGACTAAAATTAGAAAGAAATTGTTTGTTGCGCTAAATTTTCAACATCAGTATAGATTCAAAACAAAATGATATCTTTGCTCAATGTTACGTCTATATTCGTTCAGCGCTATTCACAATTTCTTTTCCCCAATCTTTTGCTCGGAAAAATAGTTTATGACCACTGACGGGAACAAGCACGACCCGTACTTAGGGAATGAATGCACGTGTCACCTGGTCAGCTTTGATGCACGAGTTTATAAAACATCTAATGGTGTATTGATTTTGCGATTAAGAAAGATAAGGCGCACATCACGATGAAGTTATTACCCAGTGATATGTTTTCGACAAAAGACAATCCTATCATGATTTTATTAATTAAGCCCGACGCTTTGGACAATGTGTTTACAGCACAATAACTATTGTACATTCATTATAGCGCGATACGTTCCCATCCATAAATGATACTATTGATTATTTATCTAAAATGCTTTATAGCTTGCAGCTCAACGCATATTCATAGCAGTGTAATCCTTCTAAGCTTTACTGCGTTTAACCGCAAATAATTTGACGATTTATTTTTTTTAAGTCAGGCGTATAGGGCAAATGTGAGTAGAATTCTGAGAATACGACCCATCATGCTGACAATTTTCATCATTGGCAGAGATTTACAGGATAGTTAGCTCCCCCTAATTTACTAAACTTGTTAGTAAATTTAACACTAAGAGTATGGAAATGGACGGACAAGGTGATTCCAGTATTACCCCTACCCCTCCCACAACTCTTTGCGGGGCGTATAAAACAACGCAAATAGCATGTCAGATTCAATGTTCTCGCATTTCGTTTCGGATTGGTGTGATTTTCCAGTGCTGGGAAAAAGCGGACAGACAATTTGACCGGATTGTGACCCATTCGCAATCCGGTCGAAATTCTCTTCCGCTTTTTGTAATGTTCGGTACCTTTTAATCTGTTCACTATATTAATTTACTAAAGTTGTTTTTTTAATCCTCAAATCAATACACCATTAATTTAGCCGCTTTTGTTATGTTCTGTACCTTTTAATCTGTTCACTACTTCAACAGATATAGTGACATATAACACAGACACTATACTTTCCATTAATATAAAAGTCTATGAGGTAAGATTTACTAATTGTTTTTCTGGGAAAAATAAAAACATTCAAATTACTGTAAAACACATTAGCTATACAAAGAGCGAAAGTGAACATTTATTTAGTTGCTTCTAATTAGCTTGCCACAAAAGCCAAGTTTCCCTTTGTAACTTTTAGTAAACAAAAACAACAGAGAGCTCTCTTGTCTGGTTTTTTTTCGTTTATTAAATGTAACAGAAGGAAACTTAGCTTCATTTTCTACTGATCTCATAGATGTTTTGTTAAGAATTACATGTTTCTACCTTCCACGCCCGTCTAATTCCAGGGGAGATAACTTTACTGAAAGTCGATTTTCATGACGAGATAAGTAAAGGATATTAGTACTATGGAGATGCAAGAATGGACATTTTCACATGATGGTAACAATGCCTATAGTACAGTACTGTGACCACAAACGTCGTATTTTTCTTGATTAGACCACAAGGGAATCACGACACACACCCCTGTGGTCAATACTTTATAAATGCCTGTTTATTGGGATTTAACGACACATTCAACAGACAAGATCATGTCGTGTCGGAACGTTTTGCAGTTGAAGGAAGCCGAAGTACTCGGAGTGGGGCATCGAATAGCGACGAGCAACTGGTAGACAATTCTCTACTTACTAACCCGACACAAGAAGAGTTTGCAGCGATTGGCGAAAAGTGCACAATCGACGCGTAGTACGCCTTAGTAATCAGAGACATCGTGCCCCTCACGTGGGCAATCGAGATTATGTGTCTTGCACAAGGCCGCAGCACAGATGGCACGGACAGGATCAAACCGTCAACCTTTCGTTTTAAAGGCTAATGCTCTACCCATTGAATCACAGTGCTCCCATTTTATAAACAAAATATTACGAAATCAAGACTGAATCCAGATAAAACTAGAGGTGTGACTGTGCCTGGTGGGCCTGCCCATACCTCCGCGGCCATGATTATTCTAAGACTAAAATAGGCATAATTCTGGCAAAGAATGTCCGATCAAAACTATAAACGCAGGTGCACAGGTTCCTAAGGTAGTAAATATCCATACCAAGTTTCAAAGGAATCGACCCATAAACATCTGAGAAAAAATCTCTGGACAAAATTCTAGGCCTGCTTTTTCAAGTTGAAAAGGGGCATAATTCTGACAAATATAATCCGCCCGGAACTATAATCGCCGGTGCACAGGTTCTCGTGGTGGTAAACATTCAAACCAAGTTTCAAGCTGATTGGTCCATAAACGTCTGCGAAAATCTCCGGACAAAATTATGTCGACGGACGGACGGACGGACGGACGGACGAACGGACGGACGGACGGACGGACGGACGGACGGACGGACGGACGGACGGACGGACGGACCGGACGGACGGACGTTCTACCGCAGATGTACTTGTGAGGTGATTTTAGTGTTAGGTATGGGGAAAATTGCGCAACTCACAAGTGAGTTTTTCGCACCTCACAAGTTGAAAAAAAACCCACAAGTGGTTAGTGTACTAACGGTTTATCCCCCAACCTCACAAGTAACGACTGTACACAGACGGTCACCTCGCAAGGCCATCTGCGGTGGCCCGGACGGACGGACGTTCTACCGCAGATGTACTTGTGAGGAGATTTTAGTGTCAGGTATGGGGAAAATTGCGCAACTTACAAGTTGGTTTTTCGCACCTCCCAAGTTGAAAAAACCTCACAAGTGGTTGGTGTACTAACGTTTCTATCCCCCAACCTCACAAGTAACGACTGTACACGGACGGTCACCTCGCAGTGCCATCCGCGGTGGCCCGGACGGACGGACGGACGGACGAACGTTCTTAAAATGGGAGTTGTGGGCTTAACTTTTTAGGGAAAAATTGATCATTTTAATTCGTTCGGACAACGGTTAAAACCTAGTTTTTTAGGTAAAAGTTTTTGGGGGAAAAGACATGGTTACATCCCCAACGTAATGCTTGATAGTAACTAACGCTAACCCCAACCCTGAACTGACCCTAACCCTTAATATAAACCCCGAAAAATCGCTACTTGCCTCATAAGTCTCATATTTTAGACATTAACTTCATAATATTTGCAATTAAGCTCATAATATGAAAGTAAGCTCATAATACCTGCCCGGGCAAAAAACCCCTCGTAACACCCTTATTATAGCGCGGACAGACGGACGGACGGACGGACGGACGGACGGACGGACAAATGGTCGGACAGACGGACTGACAAGATGATTCCTGTATACCCCTCTCCCACAACTCGTTGCGAGGGGGTGGGTGGGTGGGTGGGTATATAAACATCGCAAATAGCATGTCAGATTCAATGTTCTCGCATTTCGTTTCGGATTTTCCAGTGATGGGAAAAAGCGGACAGACAATTTGACCGGGTTGCAACCCATTCGCAATCCGGTCGAAATTCTTTTCCACTTTTGTAATCACAATATTGCTACTGGACCCTAATTGTTATCTTGGGGTCTGACATCTATTTACACCGATTACTGTTTATATCAAACTATAGCCTAGACATGTTGTCAGAGATATACAAGGAAAGTTTGAATGATTTTCGTTCATTGATAATGCCAACCTCTGGTATTGACTCTTGAAAAAGTTAAAACTTTCTCGGAGAGCTTTTCTGCAATCAATGTTTGCAGTTGTTTTCATCATTAAAGAAAAGTCATGGCTGACAGGTTTCATCGTTTGGAAGAGATTTACGTTAAAGTTGGCTCCTCTTAATTTCCGAAAGCTTTCAGTAAATTCAACACTAAATGTATGGAAATTCCATTTAAAATTTAAATTTCGAAATGTTCGCGAGTTTGTATAATCGATGCGCGCATCATTTCACAAGCTTAATGCATCTTCACGAAGAGTAGCATAAAAATACAGAAGCTCGTAGTTTACAGTTTTTTTCTTAATCAGTTTGAACATTTCACAATTAGTCTCTATCGAAACCCCTTTAAAAATAAGAAAACGGTCTTTTCGCCATATTTTGATGTTCTGGAATTTTTTTTTTCTGTTCATTATATCAACAGTGTGCGCATCGTGACATATAATACACAATCTATCCTATCCATAAATATAAAAGTCTAGGAGAGGAGATTTGCTATTTATTCCGAGGAAGAACAAAAGCTTGCAAATTACCATAAAAACTTTCGCAAAACAGAGAGCCAAAGTGAACATATCATTGTTGGTTGGTGAAATACTGAAATATATTTTTAATGGCGGTTATCTGTGATAAAATTGCTTCCAATTAGCTTAGCATAAAACGCCAAGTTTATTTTTGTAACTTTTAGTAAACGAAAACAGCAGACAGCTCCGAGAGCTATCTTCTGTTTTCGTTTATTTATCTTTATTTTCTGCTGGTGTCAAAGGGGTTTTCTCAACAATTTATTGCTTCTTAATTGGGGCTTCCTCGCCATCTAAATAGTTCAAGGGAGATAACTTTATCGGAAGTCGATTTCAGGACGATATAAGATAGAGATGAAGAGAAGTTTTTTGCGCTCGTCCTCCATAGTTTCTATAGGTACTGTAGATTAACTAGAGATGGTCTGTCGCCCGCTATACCCCACCCGCCTAGTGTGGGTGACGGAAAGAGGGATTCAAATTTTGTAAGAAAAAAGATCCAACATGGCCATCAGTCGGCCATCTTGAATCCGATCGGGAAAAACATTATGTCACGCACTGCTCCTCATGATGTCGATCATTTATGTTGAGTTTCATGACAATACATCAAAAACTGTAGAAGTAATCGATCGACAAGTATTTTGCAAAATCCAAAATGGCCGCCAGTCGGACATCTTGAATCCGATCGGGAAAAAGATTATATCACACAGTGCTCCTTATCATGTCGATCATTTATATTGAGTTTCATGACAATGCATTATAAACTGTTGAAGTAGTTTGCTCCACAAGTATTTTGCAAAATCCAATATGGCCGCCAGTCGGCCATCGTGAACCCGAGCGGGAAATTTTTTTTATCTGATAACCATAGAGTATAACAACCGTTGTATATACTTGAAGTATATACAACGGGTGTTGTATATAATTATAATTTATGCGAACGACCTCTGACCTCTTTCAATTCCATTTTCATTCATTCATTCATGAAACATCGTTATATCACAGGGCAGGTTTTAATTGTACGCTTATTGCACTTTGTCAAAATCCTCTGATGGTGTCATTTCTTATTTATTTTGCTTCAATAAAGGCAACCTAAAATTTTGCTTCAAAACATTGTAGAAATTACTTGCATGTTAATAGTAATTAGTATGCGGCGACTGCGAACTATTTATAGTCACGGTCTCGATCAAAAGTACTCGCGGAACTGCGCTAATTAAAAGTTCGTCTGCTCTACCTGAAAAAAAACACTTCGTAAAAATTGTAAACAAACGCAAAATTATTTGTTATATTGGGACTACAGCATAAAACACGGAAGAAAACTAGAACTATGTCAAAACAAGAATAACTCTACTGAAACACCGTTTTGTTACTGTTAATAAAATAGTTGAAATTTATTTTGTTCCAGCGCAGTTACATGATGCAAGAAGTGCAATCGCACTTTAGAATCGCCGTCATCGATTTTGTAATGTAAGGGACACAACTCTATGCGTCTTGTCCTATTTCTTTTGTCTCGTAGACTGGTTTTCTTTGGAGGCCCGTGGGAAGCATATATAAGTCGGGTAGACGCACGAGACGGGTGTCTGTTTGTTATCAGATAAAAACAATAAACATATAGTGTGTTTTTATATCTGTGTTATACAACTCGTTGAAATATGGTTTATTTTTTCTCGGCGAAGCCTCGAAAAAATAAACCATATTTCAACTCGTTGTATAACACAGATATAAAAACACACTATATGTTTATTGTCTATATATCACACGCTTTCTCTCATCATGTTGATCATGTTTGTGAAGTTTCATGAAAATGCGGCTAAAACTGTGGAAGTAATTCGCTCCACGAGTTTTTATGTGCAACGGGCAGACGACAACCGACCGACTGACAAGTTGACTCCTATATACCCCCCTAACTTTTTTTGTGGGGGTATCATGAGGTTTTAGAGTGTTGTGGAATGAAGTTACATTGCGAAGATTTTACCATCTTATAGAAGACGTGGTTGGTTTCAGTTAAACGGTTAACTTAGTCTCTATACAACTCTGCCACAGTTCCCAGTTTAGTGAAGATCCATTTGTATACCCTTATTAACTACTTACTGATATTTACCCATTTACCTAATACGAATGGAACACGCCACGTGCTATAATAACTTTCGTTCCAATGAGGAGTCATGATCACTGTTTTTGTTGTGATCTATGTTTTTGGACGAATAGAAAAATAATAAAATTTGAATGGCGTTTTTTGTGAATAGCACTTGACGGTTTTGCCATTACGATAGGTGGTAACATATTTGAAAGGTCGCATCATTGAGTTCCGATATTTTGGATAAACATAATTATCATTAAAACTCTTTCGCACCCCCCCCCCCCACCCCCCACTCCCCCCATAAAACTATGGACCTGTACCAAATAAGACCGACGCCCGTCAAATTGAAGAGGAAGGGAAGTGTTCATTTCGAGTACGAATGTTTGTGCAGTTTCTCACAGGGACACAGAGAGGTTGTCGCATTCTTAGAACCATCGAATCATCCTTTCTCCTTTTTTTCTGCCCGTAAAATTTAACAATAATTGAATAAAATTCAACGATTTAAAAAAAACATTCATCACTTTCAAATATCCTGTTATGAATTGCACAATTTTTGTAACTTACTCAGTGTTTTTGAACATTGGTCATTGAATCGTCGAGGTCGTTTCAATGAAGGATAATAAGGGCTTTTTGGAGAAGAAAATGGAATCGTTTAGTTATTCAATAAATGTTTTCTAAGCTTCGTCTCAAAGTCTTGTTAAATAAAGCGCTAACTTTCGCAACTAAAGTAGTCAAGATACGATCCCAAAAAGCACTAGCTAAATAAGTAAGCAGTATGCTCTTAAAGTAATCTTCTGTAAAGGTTCTGCTAGTTAAGCAAAGCCTGTCTCTTGATATCTCCATACAAATAGTTGCTATCCAATCGATATCTGGAGCCAATCACTGGTAAAATGTCCCCAGGTGACATATGGAAGAGTCAATATAGGAATCTTAGATTACTCAGTTCCAGCAATTATAAAAGTAAGTGCGACTACTGTGGGAGTACGGGGTGTGGTATCTCAACTGGTTACCATCGATATCACGTCCATTTTGTGACTGAGCTTGTCGCAGGATTACGGGGTTGAGTGATGGAGGAAACTTTATGTTCTTATCAGTGCTCAGTCGACAGCCAGTGACTGTCGTCTGAACCCCAGTTCGAACGTAAATCTTGCCACCTTATCAATGCCCTATCCGCTTGGGACTCTTAGGATTCCCGAAGGTGACTGTGGTTTACAACGCCAAAGGGTGATCAACGATAATTCACTGAAAAGATTATTTATTTACATGTACGAAGAAATATAATATGAAACAAATTACTCACAAAACTATCCATAAGAAAACACTAATTACGCGGATAAAAGTTTATTCTTTAGGGTCCTCTACGTCTCCCATAGCTAGCTGTGTGCGCTGGATCAACCTCACACCATCTTCGTCCTCTCGCGGTTTGTGACAAATACAAGGTGTCTATTCACTTCTTGTTGCTTCCTCTTCACATGGTTAACTTCGCCGTCAGTCGGGCTTAACTCATATAATGCTCTGCTCGTGTGACTCTATCAGCGTTCTTACAGTTCAATCACAATTCAATCGGTGTCTACCACAGTTCACGATCACTTTACGCCTTGCCTGGCTCTCACGGGGTTAAGTTATTCTTCGCCTTCAGCTTTCTACTTAACAAAGCTTACATAAAAAATTCTGCAAAGTGTTCTCAACATCACCAATTCTCGCACCGCCTAAAACTATCTTATCTCGCGAGCTATTCAAGCGCTTACTCAAGTTCTTGATACGGTTTCTAGACTTCAACGTTACAGCTTTTACTTCTTTGGCTACTGTGCCACTACGGTTCGCAACCGTTAACAAACTACTATCGGTTCCTTACAACCCTCACAGGGTTACGACAATACGCGGGCTTTCAATCTCGGTGCCTATGACCCTCGACGGCCAAGGCTAAATTCGGACCTTCTCTGAGTGCCCTCAAGCGAACTGCCTCGCAACGACCCACAGCCTTACACACCTTCCGACTGGAATTGGCTGGAATGAATTTTTCCGAGAAATCCCCCGATTTTTATTTAGATAGTCAGAACATTTATTCTCAGTTAATCGCTTCTCTTGAACTTGGCCGCTTAGATCTATCTTAATTTAACACTCGCTTTAAAGTTCCTTTGAAAGACTCGCATTTTGGTATCTTTTGACATTTCGGAGACAGGATAGTTGCGTAATATGGGTGTGTGTCCAGAACATATGTGGTGCACTGGTTCCAACAATTACAACTTAACTGGCTTTAATTACCCAGATAATTATTACAGAAGAGAATATTGTCTCTCTTACTATTGATCTGTTATCAGAATAGCCCATATGGTGTTCAACACGTGCTCCATAATGGACATTAAATTTCATGCCCCATTTAGAATCTGTGACAAAACTGTTTTCGGGGTCCGTCACATATCTATCTTGCTTCACATTTAATCCAGGCAGAAATATTATCGAGAATATTTACACTTTTATATAACAAAATCGCAACTTTTAGCTATCACCTTGACCGAGTTATAATGTAATAGCAGACAGAAGTGTCACAAATTAATAACTTGTCAACTCTGAGACAGAATGAGCTGTAAGGCTGGGGAAAAAATTAAATGTTTTTTTAAAGACAAATGTTCTCACCCGAGCCTGATCTTTTGAAAAGCACTTAACAAAAATGTTATCTCCATTTAAAATGATAATGGAAGAAACGTATGGACCGGACTTCAAATACGCGTGTACCGGGAAAACTGGCCATGTCTACCTAACATCTTACCCAAATGACAGACGATACTATAAAAAAGGAAAAAACTAAAACAGATCATTTTTGCCCCAAAACAAAGCTTATGATGCTTCAATGGACGAACTCAGTGAGTTCGTTCTTATGAGGTGTCATAAGTTGTGATCGTGAGACAAAAAATAGGAAATAGTAACGAAAATTGAATGGTGATTTTTGTAAATGGTGCTGTCCGTTTTGGTCGTTACGTTGTGTGAAAGGTTAAGCGACTGTGTGAGAAAATAAAATATCCCCCCCCCCCCCCCACACACACACACACAAAGAAGAACAATCAGGAACGACGAACCTTCTTTTTAGTTTAAACAATATTTATTAAGGATTAAGTTGTATGTATACATCACAGAATGGAAAAATAGGAACACATTCAGCAAAAGATACTATTAGTTATCCTTGGGTTTTCCAGGGTGTATGGGAATTTACACAGGTTTGGGAACTCATACACCCTGAGGTAAAGCCGAAGGGTGTATGAGTTCCCAAACCAGTGTAAATTCCCATACACCCTGGAAAACACAAGGATAACAGATTTAATTCCAAGAATTTTGGTGTACTTAATAATCTAACTTAAATTGTGGTAAAAAACTGACAGAAAATTTGTACTTTGTAAGTTTGTTAATAAAACCAGACAAATATGGATGTCATTGGAACTGGCTCAATGAGCCAGTTCCAATGACACCCATATCTGTAATATTTTATAACACATAAATATTAAATTTCCTGTATTTTTGTTCTAACATCAGAGAGCAGAAGGTATGAATTCATAATTAAAAATGGGTACTATTTTTAAGCTATATAGCCTGCTATTGTGTATTCTAGTTTTTACACCATTGTTAACCACGGTGTGAAAAAAAAGCTTCTGTGGATTGCAAGTTACACCGTACCTCTCAGCCAATCAAAACGCAGTATTTTGTTTCATCCGGAAAAAACAGTATACAATACAACAAATATAAACAAATACACAAATTACTATTGAAAGAGGGGATCCAACAGAAAGCTTCCACCTTATGTAAATCCCTGAGACCCTCTTTTTCTCCTGCATGGAACTAGAACCAAACCATTCATTTCGCCTAATCATAAAAATCTAGTTTCCCGCAGACGATGTTTATGCTTTCAGAACGTATGTCTTAGATTTTATATCTCTGCATGGATTTATTACTATTTTTATGAATCCAAATTTATGAATTGCACCACTTAAATAAATTGTTTATAACCAATTTATACATTAGAAACAACAGCCTATTCGACTCGCTCTTCTTGTCGTTATCTTGAGAGGAACCAGCGTTTATAGAGCTGATGTGTTGATTCTCTGAGCATTGAAGAAGGTGAGGGTTGAAAAGCAATTACATGACAAGAAGGCATCTAATAAGGTTACGTTGCTGCCCAGCAGAGCATCAAATCAACCCATATTGCAATTTGTAAAGTTGACTGAGATATCCTTTGACGCTGCAAAGAAAATTATTATCACTTTTGTATAAAAGGTGCATGGATACCAGAGTAGACTGAAAACTGAGATACTTCAAGGAGGTAATCAAACAGAACGCAACAATGGTGGAATACGAGACACGGGAATCAACAATCCTAGTTGGAGTTCTTTTACTGTTTCACGACCTCCATAGGCGCGAGTGGGATAAAAAATTACAACAAAGGTCATTGATTCCTATCAACCGAGTTGTGTTCTCTATTTGTATCACGATTAAACATGCATTAAGCGAATGAAGATGTTTTTAACCCTTTAGCCATGGCAGACGATATCAAAATTTATTATTTTAAATATCATTTTTTTAAAATTTTTCAAAAAATTTCAACAAAACCATATCATGTGAACCCTCATTGGAAAGAGCTCGACGAGGGGGTCACATGGTATGCTTTTTTGGAAATGTTTTGAAAAATAATATTTTTTTCAGCTGCTGAATTTTCGTATTACGCGGACGGATGTGGCCGATTCGTTGGGTAAATGGTTAAAGTAAAATATCACCTTCCGCGGTCTATTTACTTTCGTGCATTTCGTCGTTTCATGTCGAAGCATTTCGTTTACCCCATAACGTCAATCTGATGCGTTACGTACAATCAGATACGTTCTTACATGCTGTTCTCACACATAGACCGGATTCCAAACGAGATGTATCTAGCACATTTTTCAGTATCTGAATTCGGCAATCGTGATATTATGATTCCTACCATATACCTAATATATTTATGTTAACCCTTCACCTAATGAACTGGCCGCACAACCCGCGTAATTTACAAATGGTGCAGTAGAAATATAATTATTTGAAAACAATTCAACAAAACCATATCACGTGACCCCTCTTTGGAACGAGCTAATCGAGCTCGTTCCAATGAGGGGTCATATGATATGGTGTTGTTGACATTTTGTGAACAGTTTAAAAAAATAAATAAATTTGAGAACAAGTGCGTTGGGTAAAGGGTTAGCCTATTTAATATCCTTCGATATGAGTAAAAACAATGGTTTAGGTGTGTAGGAAACTGGGTTTACAGAAAAAGCAAGCTACGTTCCTCAATTTTTTTTCCAAACAATCCCCACAACTACCTCCCACCAGAATGCACGAGGAAACACATGGCATAGCAATATACTGGCTCTAAGGACTGGACAACCCCCCATTTCGTATTTACAAGGACATTAAGCAAAAATTTAATCTAACAGCACAAATCTTCCCTACAACTGGCTGCAATATCGACCAACAATTTGTTTGCGTACCGACCATTGAATTTTCTTTTACGCAAAAGCTTAAAAAATCGGTGGAAGACAGGAAACGAATAAAATAGAAAAAGAATATATTTAAAGAACATTGACTTTGTTTGGGGGAAACGGATAAACTATATGCTTTTGAACAATAGTATCTTGTTGCGTAGTTAAGTCTACCGAAGGCATTAACGAACTGTAACTTCTGATTGGAACTAATTTTGAGACAAATGTTTGACTCCCTCGTTCATTACCTCATCCTCGTAATCTATCCACGAAATTACCATTTTATAACTTACAATCAACATGTATTATGTCTGTATAAACTCCGCAACTGCCGTGTATCCGACCCCCTGATACAGATGTTTGTATCATGTGGTCGGATACAAGCAAGTTCCTTTCGCATGAGTTCCATTTTTTTGTTCATCCGTACGAATAAATAGTTCGTTATATATTCGTCTACATTCTTGACTTATCCCCAATATATTGTAAGATCAAATGATTATTACCATTATGTGAATGTACAAAATATGTATCCGAGTCTCGCTCCGGGTTCTAAGGGTAGATCACGACTCGTTTTCGACTTGTCGTGATCTGCCCTTAGAACCTGGAGCTTGACTCGGATACATATTTTGTACATCCACATAATAGTAATAATCTATGTGTCTTGCGTTCTTACAATTTCTATACAAACATATCGCGAAACATACATTTGGGTAAAGTCGGTGAGTTTATTTCAATCAAGAGTCCTATATTGTATTATCGGCTGGAAACCAAACACAGGCTCAGTACACACATACCCAGTAGGCATTGCTGGAAATGAACAAAATTGACGGGTGCAGTTTTAGCTCCCGTGAATTCAGAGACGGAAGTAAATGGCTCCCGTAAAATGTTAGTATATGAATTTTTGATGGAATACTGTCGCCAAACATCGGAAACTTTAACCCTCTGAACTCAAGTGGTATCTTCCGTGCCAGTTCAATGGCAGCAATTAGAAGAGTCTATATTCATTATTTGGGGTAGAGCAATCAATATTTTCAACGTGCAGCCTCGGGGCTGCACGTTGAAAATATTAATTGCTCTACCCCACACATTTTCTGAACAGCCTTCCTATTTAATGACATTGTGACGTATCATGTTCCTGGCCAGAAAAGCGTCCGATCGGGTTCAAGGGGCTAAATGTATAAACAACTGCTGAATTATGACAGTAACTTGCCACTGGCTGCAGAGTGCACTTTTCTCAAAACAATACACATTTATATGCCCTCACAGTATATTTATTAGTGCTCCACGGTATTTTTCAGCGAGTGCATTTTTTAGCTCCCGTAAAAATTAAAACACGGGTGCTGACGGGAGCAATTGCACTTGCACCCGTCTCATTTCCAGGACTGCAGTAGGTGGACATTAGTTCACAACGTTACTTGCAGTACTACTTAGACTCAACTAGAAAATGTTCAGTTCTATGATCCACTGGTAATTCACCCGTTGGTCCATGTACTGGTCCATGTACTCGATGGGGCCAACAATTTTACTCTACCAGAAAATATGTGTGTGGGTGGACGTCAAACCATTAGTTGGGTGTGTACCAAGTCACTCTATGTGCACTGTACCTGTATTGTGTAACGGCTCAACAAAACAAAAGGAAAGAATACAGTACTTCCCGGAAACGTCATTAAGTTTTAATGTACTGTCCAATAACCACAGGAGTTCGCTTTGGAGTAGTTACCAGTGAGTGCAAAACCATTGTATTACTGGTACTCCAGTAAAAGTGCATTGTGTGCCTCAGCGCACTAAGTTCATTATCATTCGAAGGTCACCAAAATGCTGTACCTTGATGAGTGTTTATGGTTGCATGAATTGTCTATCTTTTGTGGCAACATCTTTGCACGTACGTGTTCAGTACGATGTAGTCTAAATTTGGCAAATACATTTCCTCATAACTGACGCTTACACTATGTTGTAACTTTTTCAATGCAGGGTTAATGAAAAGGATTGTCTCATACAATACTGGGAATAGCGATTTGGTGAATCTATTTCGTATTTGCAGGGTGGTTAAGTATTAATTTAATTGGATTAAATATGACGGTTTTTGTCAGTCTCATTACCTACCTTTGAATACTACGAACAGCTGTGCAAAGAATAGGTTAAATGATTTCTGAAAGCGTTCATCCATAATGCAGTTTGAATATTGCAACTCCGTGTGTCGTCTGCTAAAACGACATTCCCTTTTCTGTTCGTTACGCCCCATTCTTCAAAGTGAAAATTCTCAAACTGTGCCCATGCCATGATAGCATAGATGACAGAAAATTGAAATACACAAGTCAGCAGGACTGACAGCAAGGGCACCGGTGGCCATGTCAGTCCAGTGTTTTGTTCTTTTCTAATGCGACAGGAGTCCCAAAGTAACCTTTCATTTAGTGGGAAGGAGCCGGAGGAGGCAGTGCTTTCGAGAAGATCGCATTCTGATTGATTTTGGGGTCCTGTGCCACGAAATATACAACTAAATCACTTACCGCAGCATAACTGTATTCCAGATACCCCATGGACAGCTTCGCAGCCCAATTCATATTTTGGAAAATACTGTTTTAAAAATGGACAGTCGCCACTAATCTTTTCTTCTTTATGCGCTCTTCGATTCCAGGTAAGAAACTTAACCCGTTACGCAATTTGACTTGACAACACCTGGAATAAATTTTTGATAAGTGGCGGGAAATGTATTTTATGTTTTCAAAACGTAGTTTAACACTCCTTTTTGGAACAAAACCGACGGGCTCGTTCCATTTGGAGTCATAATGTATGTTGGGAACAAAAACTGAAAAAGGAAAAATAACAATCAAATTCGTTTTTGTTTTGGTGAAAGAGAACAGAGTAGTAGAGCTCACAGATCATACATGTACATGTAACGGAATGGGGATAACGACAAAGCGCCAGAATAGTGTAGAAATAGATGGAAGATGAAGATTCGGAATGAAATCGCACTTGATAAACAGACAGTTAGTGGGCTGGAATAGGTAGAAGAAGTCGATAGAATAAAGTTCGTTTCGGTACTTTTAGATAATTGAAGGGATAATCTGAAAGAATTAGAGCCTGTAGATATACTACGATTCAAGGGAAACGCACAGTTTAGGCACCTATAGCACTACGTGCTGGTCTTATACGGAAGAATAAGAACTAAACAAAATCCGATTGGGTAAAAACGAGATTTCTGGGGGAATCCGAGCCGCCAGCAAAGGTACTCCCATAGAGTCGAACGCGTCCCCATAGTAATTTCCCCTTCCTATTGGAGTCTTTCAGGCTTTTGGTAACCAAATACCATAAAATGTGGGGACCAGGTTAGGGGCAGAAACTGAGGACTTTCGGAAGTTGTCGGGTTCATTTGGGTAATTTGATACACCCCCATTAATCGGACGCACTCCCATACACATCTATGTATTATTAAAGGTTTTTTTGGTCAAATAGAAACAAAGATAGCAGCCTCCAGTACACAAAGTGGACGACGGAAACACGTGTTACCATAACAGCAGGAGAGCTGCGCATGCGCACCGACTCCACGTATTGCTATTGTAATGACGTCACAACGTGGCCGCTCACGCGGGCTACCATGACAACACAATGCATTGCGACATGACGTCACTTCCGGGGTACTGTGCGGGCTCCTACCAATTAGGCAAGAAGTATGCGAGTTATACTACTGAGCAGTAATGCTAGGTTGATAAAGCTTGTTCGTAAGCAGAAACACGTACGTTTTCGCAATGGTTCATATGACAGTTTTCAACAGTTTTCTTTTAAAAATAAAATTGCAGGTTTTTCAAATCACGGTTTATGGGCCTCCTTGGGGCTGGCTCATCTGGTCGTGAACCTCTAATGATAAGCTGTGGCTTGGAAGTTTTTGTGAAATAAAATTCGAACAGTGATGTGTTTGGACCCAATTCCTTCACTTACACATTGACGAATTAGTTCAAAATGCCAAGGTATATGCTGTGTAAAAATGTTGACATTTTATCGATACCTGTTCTCAAAATATACGTAAAAACATTCGACTTTTTTTCTCTTTTCTTTTTCCTCTAAAACACAAGGTTTGACAATCGTTGGAATAATTCACAGGGCCGAAATTAGCAATCTTTTTTTAATTTGGGGTGTGGGGGTGGGGGGGGGGGGTGTAGGACGTCAGTGCTCGTCCAACTATTTGGATCATACCTAATTGCTTTTATCAAAAGACTTATACCCTACAAATATACTTTCCATCGATAAAATACTTACATGGCAGGAAATTTATTACAGTTTTGTGACAGTGCTTTCAATTACACACCAGCTAGGTAGAGGTGCCCAACCATCTGGGTGCTTTCAACAGGTCATCGTCATAAAAAATCTTTTGTTATAAGTTACTCTCTCCCTGGATGTGAAATTCTGCCAATACAATGAGTCGGGCATTTATTGCACTTTCCAATCTTCACGCTAAAATCGGTCGGTTTAAAATCAACCAAAACCATCTGGGTTGAGTGAATATGAACCCGATTGGTTTCATATTCACCCAACCCAATTGGTTTGGGTTGATTTTTGTCGGGCAAGCAAGAGATTTTGCCCACCTAAGTCCACCAAAGCTTGAATATATTTTCGTCAGGCAAGCGATGGAATCTGCTAAACTTGGTATTTCATAATGTCTTGCCTAACATCTGCCCGACGAAATACATGATCGGGAGATTTGGAGGGGGAGGTGGTGGTGGTGACACCCCGCCCCCATTCCCAGAAGTTACGCCCCTAATAATTAATCTGCTATGCAACTTTATATTAACACATTTTTGGGGACAGCATGGGAATAGAGTGTTATACCCGCACCGATATAAGTCGACAGGCGAACAGTGAAATTATACATGTTGCTTAACCCTTTGAACCATGGTGGTATCTTCCATGTCAGTTCATATGCAGCAATTAGAAGAGTCCATATTTATTATTTGGGGGTTGACCAGTCAATATTCTCAACGGGGCAGCACGTTGAAAATATTGATTGCTCTACCCTAACCTTAAGTTAGTAGATATCCTTCTTAATGAAAGTATGACGTACCATGTCCCTGGACCGGTAAAGCGGCCTCTGGTGTTCAGAGGATTAATTGTGTATCACTTCTACCAGAGCAATGCGAAACCGGAAGTGAACGCCTCCGGTTTTCTCTGTTTAACTTATGAATTCTCCGCAACGTTAAGGAAGGAAGTGGTTACAAAGACTAAAAAATCGATTTAACAATGTTTCTGGTGTTACCATATTAATCAATATTATAAATCGAGACTTGTCCTTTAAAACAAATTTCCCTTTGAAAGTTTTAAGCATGTTACTCAGTTCAAACCGTCAGTGGGTTTTCTCTAATTTGGTATACAAACTTTTTCATTATGGCGTATATGCTTTGTTCTAAGGAAATTCGATATTTCGATAATGTTGTACTTTAAACTAGGTTTAAAACAATGGTTGTATTTCTTTGACTTTAGAAACTTATGCACTCTGTTACACATAACTAAAAGCAAATAACTCATTTTAAGCTTCGCCAACCTTTTACCTGCACAAAAATCACTTCTGCCTATAAAGTTTGCTCTCAAAAACTAACTTTGGAGACCAACCGAAGGCGTCGCGAAGACGACGTATTTCGGTGAGAGTGGTATAAAACTGATTTCTGCAGACTGTGATGGCTCAAGTCTCGACTAATTTCAACTACATCATCAAGGCATGTCTTCGGCGAAGACGTGCCTTAATGATGCAGTTGGAATATTAACCACTTAGGAGTATAATTTAAAAAAAATATTTGTGGAAAAATCAGATAGACGTCTGGTAGTTGGGGTACATACATATTATCGCTACGGTGAAATGATCTGGGTCGTAGTATCACGTCGACTTGAGGAGGTCCGATCGCCGGATCAAACGAGATGCCTGCGGCAGGACTCAGATCACTTTACTGAAGGGATAAAAGGTTTTTTTATATGACTTATAGTTCAATATCGCATGCCAGTGCTAGCATTAGCAATTCCCCCAACCTTTTTTGGTGAACTGGATTGAAGTAAAAAAGAACTATTTTTGTTTACACCTATTTTTGTAAAATGTTCACACTTCCGGGGAATACCCCGATGCACATGAATACGATAAAAAATATCATGAATACGATAAAAAAAACCCGGACCGCCGTTCGAGCGCACCCATTCCAGCTCGGAGTAAACTACTCTGCGATGGGAACAGATAATTATGCGAATTCGAACGCACCCGTTAATAGCCCGTCATACTGTAGTGATTCGGAATTAGATTCCACACTGTGGATTTTCCAGGGCCAGGAAAAGATCGTCAAACAGAAGTGATATTTAGCGGTTAAATTACAAAGTCATATAATACAACTTCTCATCTAATTTACGGGTTGGGTTTTTTAACGATAATTGCGATTGACTAACGGTATTCCAGTACATCATCAAGGCACGCCTCGATGATGCAGTTGGAATATTTTGTTAGTCCGACCTAGAGCCATCGCAGATGGGACAAATCAGGTTTACGCCTCCACCTCATCTTCGGGACCCCCTTTGCCTTAACACGGGTCACGAACAGATAAATGTGCGATCGTCCAAATTCGATGTTCGATATTCGTTCGAGTCGAAGGTTTTGGGTGCATATTTAATTCTAAATTCGATGCAAGTTGATATGATACATACGGAGAATCGTAGTTAGTTTCTACCCGATGGGTATGATTCTGAGCTTATCTAACAATCCGCCTCCTAATTAATTTTTTTTAAATGCATACAGCCATTAGACTATACTAAGGTGTAGTGTATATATCCAAAGCGATATATTTTCCTTTGTTCAATAAGACTAAAATCCTCACCCTCTGTTTGGACGAGAGCTTCCGTATTCTTTTGTATGTTTACAGCTCCTGTAGCATATTGCACCGCTTGACGTCACCACGCAAAATATTTGAAATGAAGTTGTTCGTTTGGAAATATTTCAAATGGAGTGATTTGCAAACCGCTTTATTTCTCCAGATTTTCCCACGTGTAGCCAAGCATATTCTGAATGGAGTGTAGTGTAAATTCTAAATCAGATTGTGATTTAAAAGAAGATGGATTGACATTGCCCTTTATCCGATTTACTGGTTATGTGTCCAGTGAATTCGTTGGATATACCAGAGGTGTCGTTACTAAACTTGCTATCGTTAAAAGTTTCCTTGTTCGTTTCACGATGTGGGTTTTGGGCTATGAGTAGGATCTTATTGGAATGTATACATTATTGTGGACATAAACACTGAGCCGTAAACCTCAGACCATGTTAGCGTCAATTCACCACAATAACTCATAGTGTTCATTTTCACGCGAAGTAACAATTAATTGTACATTAATCTGGAGAAATATACAGGATGATAATTTCAGGATATGAAAAAGGCATTTTTTAATTCCCACCTTGCGGAAAGTTTCATTTGTAGAGGAATTTTGGACAGAAAATCTATATATTAAACAAAAGAATTCGTTAAAAGCACTGTTCAGCAACGCCACGGTCTACCGGAATGGACCGTTTTCGTTTTATTATCAATAGAGGAATTAGCAACAAATCCATCAACAAATGAGAATTTTTCTGGCCATAAGTAAGTGAAACTTCACCCGGGTCATGTACACAGCATTAATCGCCTTAAATAATTAAAAAATGGAGAAAACGCGTGCGAAATTATCGGTTTTTTAATATACTATAACATGGTGGAAATTAATTCAATTTGCACAGATTTTTATCAATAACAACAGCAGTCGTCCTCAACCCGGTGCATCACAGGAGAATGTATACATTGTGGAAGACGTGTGATTAACAATGCGGCTTCGATAAACTCATTTACTTTAAAATGCAAATAAATACACTTACAGTTATATGAATCAATTAATTAATTAATTAATTAATGATATGCCATTGTGCATAAATATGTGACCTTAACCACCAATGAATCAATTTGGGCTATATTTGTTCTGTATTTGTCGTCAATTGAAAGCGTGAATGTCATTATGTGCAGAACACTTTGAACAATTACTCATTTAGAACAATTGTAATCATTTATGACTCCACGAAGGGTGATGGAAGCGCTGCGTACAAAATCGCACTACACGTTGCAGGGTGCGCCAGCCTTCTATCACCCCTAACTCTGCTTGTGTGGGTTAGTAAGCTGGGTGGTGTGATAGTTGCTTGCTGTTGCTGGATGGTAATCTCCGGCTTCTTTCTCTCTTGGAACTGTCCGACACGATGTGACCCTGGCTGATGAAAGTGTCGTACAACTCCAATAAGCACACAAAAGCAAACGAAACATCATATAGCGTCCCTTGAGTGCAACAAGGTAAATCTGCAATGCTTTTAGCATTGCAGACGGCACCTGATTGCCCTAAAGTGACAATATGATTATATATCCTCTTTTAAACCGTTTCTTGTTCCAAGAACTTTGTGAAAGTGGGCAGTGAACTTCGACACGATTGCAACTGGGCAAAGATCTGGGCGGATGTGTCTCCCCACATCATTGTAAAATCTCGCTTGTCGAAGACGAAACTTACAAACCTTTTATCTCAGGTGCTAGTTTCTATTGTTTTTATGTGCATCGAAATTGATTGTGCAATATTCTATCTATGAAATCTCGATTAACCGGCAAAAATACACCAGATTGCAATCAAATCGCGATCGGATTGATAAAGAGACGGCCATTGTCATCATAACACTGTAAGAATTTACGTAATTAGATAAAATAGGTTGGTAATGAAAACGTTCGTCATCTTCTGATTTTTACAAGTTCTGTAAACTGAGGCTCCGCGAAGCATCGAAATTCGATGCTCTTCGAAATTGTCCCGGTAATTAGAGTTGGGCGGGTTCAGAATCATCTGGTCTCGTATCTCCTATACAGGAGACCCGATGAAAGAAGACAAGTTCAAGGAGGTTCTGCTTCCGAATCTACTGTGATTTTGTCATGGAATATTTCGCCGCTTTGATTGATTTGCCCAACACGGCGAGTAAACGTTGTATACAATAAATGAGACTGACAATATTTACAGATGTAATAAGGTGGACAATGAACAATTCGAAGGGCGTTGAGATTCGATTCGAAATTCTATTCGATTCAATTGGTTTCGTCCTGAAATTAGAGATTCGCAAGGCCCCTTCTGAAAACGAAATAGAATATTGGCTATTCAATACGTATATAATCCTAATTATCTTACAAGAACTTATTTCCACCAATACAAGTAAAAACGTCTAACCAAAATACACAGAGGATATCTAGGGTTTTTGTGTGGATACCGAAAATTATCTCATGAGTGACCGAGACAAATGTTTATTTTTCGCGAGCACTTGCGCGGTATCCACTCAAAACCACTAGATTTTCTTTTTATTATACGCTTTTTATAAGAATGTGATCATTCCTATCGATAAATCCACACATTTCAACCTTGAAATGATGCATGAAAGTAAAGCGCATTGACACGCGGAAGTGATGTGATCGATACTCGGAACAGGTAGCGTCTTGCGATCTGATTCAACTGGCGAGTTTCATGCATCAATTCAAGTTGAATACATGTTGGAGTATTGCTAAAAATGATCGATATCCACTCAAAAACACTAGATTTTCTTTTCATTATACGTTTGTAGAACAACTTGATCATTTCCAGTCATAATTTGACTCGTATTCACCTTGAAGTGATGCTTTGAAAGCCGCCACGTTGATTGATACCGTGAAAGTGAAAATTTCTATATCTTCACGGGCAATTCTTTCGATAATCTATCATTTAGCATATAATAAAAATCTGTACTTATGGTAGCAATCGCAATTTCAGTTCAGGGTAGAATGTTTTACCTGCATCGAATCATTGCACATGTTGAGGCCACCGTTTTTCATTACAGTAATTAAATGATAAATATGATCACAAACCCAACGAAATAAATTAGACGAGATCATTTTTTCCATGATTGGATTTTTGTATAGGCCTTCCATGCGTTAAACATGAAAAATAAAACAAAGAGAGACTCAGCTGAAACATTAACTCTAAACAGCAGTAAGAGTACCAGTAGAAAAATAACTGGGGATTACGTCAGGCACAGCGCAAGAACACAATACCATTATGCCATGCTCGTCATTCATAAATAAATTCATAGACGCTGAGTGATTGTCGAAACAGACGCCGTTAAAAACTACACCGAATCCCTTCATTATGCGAAGAAGTTAACCCTTTACCTAACATGAAAAGCAGACGACACTTGCAAAAAAAATTCTTGAATAACTAATTTTTTTCATTTTTTGTCTCAAAAACATAGGTTATGACCCCTCGTTGGAACGGGCTCGACGAGCTCTTTCCAACGAGGGGTCATAACCTATGTTTTTGAGACAAAAAATGAAAAAAATAATGGAAATTAATTGGCGATTAATAAAAAGGGGAAATATTCTGAGATAAATTGGTTATTACCACCATGTGGGTTTTTGAGATATGGTGTATTGCAGTCTCGACCTCGTCTCTCGGTTATATATCGACTCGTCCTAACGAACTCGTTGATATATGCCCAGAGACTTCAACAACCTACATGTATCACTGAAGGTATATCCATCTTGGATTCACAAGTCATTACAGGTATAGTTTCAAATTTTACCTCAGAGTGTTACGAGTAATATACTACAAAATCGGCGAATGGCGTTTTCAAACAAACAGTAACTCCCAAATGCTGCAAAAAGCATAAAGTGCACATCTCGAGGTGTCACCTAATCGAACTTCTCCGGGTTGACCTTTTTGATGAATAAGCTACTATCGACACTACGAGTTCCAAACTCATGAACTGTCAGTCCGTCATGATATTCAATGGGATACTTTTCTGTTCTTGTACGGGCGGGGGAGCTATCTTTTATTCCTTGGGTAGGCCAGCTGGTATCATATAAGTAAAACTTCTAAAGCTTCAATACCCTTTTCGTTTTAAAACCGTATCATCTCACCGTGTGGACGACAACGGAAATGGAATCAGGATATTTCCAGTCAAATTCTATTGGTAATTTACTGCGGTTGATTTACCTCACACACGTGACTTTCCTCATCAGTGATAGATTTTTTTGTCATATTCGCCCCTTACAACTCCCACGCCACATGGAAGTGGGTTTGACAGATGAAGATATTAGTCCTGCTTGTATTTTTATGCGTAATATTAACAGTTCGTCACCTGAGTTCCAATCTGTTCTATGTGCCAGTAGGCACATGGAACACATAGGAACTCAGGGGACGAGATGTGTAGCACGTATGGAATCTGTTAATGTTTAGTTTTGTCATGCCACAGCATGACAATCAATCGGTATTTTTGTCTCCACAGTTGATTTCTAAAACGCAAGATAAGCAGGGCCATAATTAACTTTTTTTTGAGGGGGGGGGGGGGGGGGGGGGGTGTAGGACGTTGGTGCCCGACGGCTCAGTCATATCGCCCAACTGTCTGGAACATATCTAAGTGTTTTTATCAAAGACTTATATGCTATAAATCTACATTCCAGTGATTAAATACTGTGTTTTAAACATTCACCAGGTGAAATAATATGTAAAATACCGTACCTACCTACACTTTAAAATCAGTTGGGTTTACAATTAACCCAAATCATATGGGCTGAGTGAATATGAACCCAATTATTTTTAACCCAACTGATTTTAGAGTGTACATAAACACTAAGTTGTTCGAGATAGGTGTTTGAAGATCCTGGAACTTTGCAATGAAAACTTCAATTTAGTCATGTCGGTATACCAATATATTGAGTCGACTATTTATTGCACTAATGTATGTATATTTTTGACGGGCAAGCAAGAGGCAAGAGATTGTGTCCAAAGCGAGTATATGTAAAGCGAGTGTATATAAAGCGAGTGTATATAAAACGTGTGTATTTATTCGTCGGGCAAGCAAAGATGTGTGCCCAACTTGGTATTTTATTATATCTTGCCCAACATCTGCCCGACGAACCTCATGATGTGATGTTTGGGGGGGGGGGGGGGGGGGGGTCAAACCCCCACAGCCCACCACAAGTTACGCAGATAACAAGTAATTAAAGTACTATTTTAGACATCTGTTTTTCTTGTTTTGTGCATTGGTAACTGAATGAGTTTTGGATAGACTCGGCACATTTGTCTGCTAAACTTCCATATAGTATGCATACAGTACATGAAGAGCAGATTAACCGTTTAACCTCTGGCGGTATCTTCCATGTCAGTTCAGTGGCAGCAACTGAAAAAGTCCATATTCATTATTTGGAGGGTAACCACTTGGTCTTGCACGTTAAAAATATTGATTGGTCTACTCCGCACATTCACTTAGCAGCCATCTTAATTAATGAATTTATGTCGTATGATGTTCCTGGACAGAAAAGCGGTCTTATGGGTTCAAAGGGTTAACTGTAACCCTCGCGGATAGTTGTCTCAACCGCCCCCCCCCCCCCAAAAAAAAAAAAAAAAAAAACAAAAAAAAAACGAAAAGAAACAAAACTTTGTATTTCTGTGAAAGAACATAAGGCGAACAAGGAAAGTTCCACCAATGGATCCCCTAGTAAGCCATCAAAGTTTCAACCAACTGACATCCAGGTTCAATCAACACAGTTTTGGCTAATGGACCCTCAGGTTAAACCAAAAGGTCCATTGGCCTCAAGTTTTCTTATGCACCACGCATTGGATCTATGCACCTAGAATTTTCACTCTGTAAGACGTTTTGAACTAGCCACCGGGTACTGTTTCTCGCAGCTTTATTACCAGGTGAAGTGCTGAAGTTGGGATTCAGTGCTGTTCTGCTTTCATGTTTAAATTGCAAAGAACAAACGCAAATAACAATACGTTTCCTTTTTAAACAGAGATTGGTTCTATTATGCTCTCGGTGTCTATTCCTCTAATGGCGCGGAACCACTTAGCTTCATACATCAGAACTAAATAAGTATCTCACGCACCAAAGTTAATGGATCGTATTGGACGTATTATGCAGGATTCGAATTAGAAAACAGTATTCCTACCCACCTTCGGGGTCAATTTTCACAAAAAGGATTTGATTAACGCAAAGCGTTAAGCATGAATTGTTATGTCTTCACAATAAATTTAATTTTAACAGAACGAAAATTCTGGTGATGTCTTTGTGTGTTAAGAGTACTTTGAATACCAGTTCTAGGGATGAAATGTTGTTTTAAAAGCTGCAGCTGCTACGATTTAAAATCGTTTTTTCTCATATTAACCTTTTCGAAGCAAGTTGCAAATTCGGAGAAAAACAGTAATGCGTTTCCCATGCATTGGTGGTAAGCCCTCTACGTAGAGATGTTTTATTTATTCCTTCAATATTGTTGCACCAGTGTTTTTTTGAAAAACAAGGAACATTCCTGCTCTAAAAACACAGAACGACACACGCATGTGAATGTGTTAATCGATATAGCATGACGGATAAAACGAGAGGCCGCACAAACGCATGTGTAATTCTGTGTTTATTACACGTCTTCGCGTCTATAAAAGCAATTACTAGAAGGACACTCAGCAATTCATTTGGCATCTCGTCCCCTGAGTTTCAATGTTTCCTATGTGCCAGTAGGCACATAGAACACATTGGAACTCAGGGGACGAACTATGAACAAAAAGAACACATTTTATCGCTATCCAAATTTGTGAGGGGAACTCGTGACACTATTTTTAGCTATCGCTAGCAATTCAAATTGTAATTGCGGTGCATGCTTTGTAGAAAATGACAGTGAAATTTCGCTTTCATTTAAAAATAATCCTTCAACGATTTCCGTTCGGTACATGTGTGTGGAACGGATTTTCATTTTTCGCATGGTTTAGTGTTGCTGTTGATGGGAATTTCATAGAACAGGCGTGTAATAAATATTATATTCGCGCAGTTGCATTATCGATGAGATAGATCCTGAACTGTATAATCATTTACCTGACAAATTGACTAGACATCTACCGTACGTCTGTTACCACTGACAGTGTTTCCTAAACAGGTTTCCGTTTTAAAACCGCACCATGAACGCGTTCGGATGACAACTAAAACGCTATTAGAGACTGTGTACTTCTCTCTTAGCTTCATTGGTAATTCAATGCAGTTTTCGTTATGACGCAAGTGGTTTTCATTATCAGCGATCGAAACTACTTCATGTCTGACAATTATAACTCCAACAGCCCATCAAAGCTGGTTATTCTGATAAAAAGGCGAGACTTGTTTAGACTTTTATTCGTGATATGAATAGTCAAACAAGTCTGTAATTGGTTGTTGTTCAGTTTGTCAAGTCATTGCGTGGCAATCAATCCATAACTTTATCGCTGCGGCAGTTTCCTAAAACATAAGTTCACAAATAATTAATGTAATATTGCGGACTCTGGTCTTTTCAGTTTGGCACCGTTGTGACCGAATCTCTAAACGCACGCTGGAAAGACATGCATGAGTGTGCCCCACAAAAGAATGGAGTGGAGTTTCTACCCAACAATATCTGTGAAAAGAGCTACCAGGAGTAAAGGCAACGTTTCAGCCAATGAAACTCCGAGTTCAACCCGGAGTTCCATTGGCTGAAACATTGCTTGTGCCCCCGAAAACAACCAACCCGCCATTATTCCAGGTGTGAACAATTACCAGTGTTCCACGTGATTCACACTGTGTCATTCTATGCTCAAGTAAGGATTGTCGCTTTGGAACAATTCTGTTTTGATTTCAAATTTGAATGAGCAAGAACATGTGTAAATAATAAGACGGTTTTTAGTCAAACAGGGATTGGTTCTTTTATACAGTGTCCGAGAATGATGATCTAATGACACGGAACCGATTTGCTTCTACGGGAGAATTGAAAAGAATATATCAGTCCCTAGGGGTAATGGATCGTACCGGATACATTAGCAGGAAACCGTGTTGGCAAACACATGACGCTCTTACCTACCTTCGAGATTGATTTTCCACTGCAAAGAGGATTTGCCTCAAACACATTTATTGCATTGCGTTACCTCTGCCCTGTAATCTTTCCACGGTAAATTTAATCTGAACAGAAAGAGAATTCTAGTGATGTCATCTTGCATTAAGAGTATTCTGGATATACGAATGGGGTGGTGTAATTTTGTTTTAAGAGCTGGTACTTTTGTAATCTGAGACTGGGTATTCTCGCATCGGAATATGCGATAACGCGTGTTTTAGGCCTCCACACTGGGTCCCATAAGTAGATACGGGCTATTTATTCATTCATCTCTTCAACATAAGGGCCTATTGAAGGAAAACAAAGACCTTTCTTCTCGTTCGTAGATGTTGTCGCACCAATGCGACCTCTAACAGAAGCCCTTCTGTCAATCTGAACAGTCACTACATGCTCCTTGAACAGCTTGACTTTTTCGAACAAGAACTCGCTTATAAACTGTGATGAGAGCTAAAATATATTACACCCACGTCACCACAGAATATGAGTGTTGGTCACAGTGTGGTGGTAGCCTATCCTATGTTTGATCATAACAACCATATGAACGCCTCCCGCGATCGGTTGTCAAGCACTGTGCTAGTTTCACAATTATAGAAACAAGAGGGCCGAGCCGTAAAGATTAGACAATACAGTACAGTTATCACAAAAGTAATATTTTCACAACCAGTGGCCAATACTAAAAAAAAATTTACAATTACATTTTCTAGAATTGTATTTAAAGTTATGACCTTAAATGGGTTAAAATGGTCCATTAGTATTTTCAAAGATATGGAAATTTGCCAATTGGCAAATTGCCAGATCTTTTAAAATGCTAATAATGCATTTTAGTCAATTATATTAATAGGATGAAAATACAATTTTAGAAAATACAATTGTAAAAGATTTTGAGTGTTGGCTCCTAGTCACGATCGGGTCGCGACACACTTATATACCAGCTGGTTGAGATTTCATAAATAAAATATTGCGAAATCACGATAAAACCACGAGAAAAAAAATCGAAAATAGCATCTCAGATTTAATGTTCTCGCATTTCTTTTCCGACTTTTCATTTTCGACAGCGCCGTGGGGAGAAATGCGAAAATATAATTTCGACCAGATCGCGACTGTTTCAAAGTACAAGTACAGAGATTGCAAAGTTGATACAATGTTAA
Source organism: Pictodentalium vernedei (assembly GCA_031216915.1). Lineage (NCBI taxonomy): Eukaryota > Metazoa > Mollusca > Scaphopoda > Dentaliida > Dentaliidae > Pictodentalium > Pictodentalium vernedei. The sequence continues at coordinate 325,267,002 of CM062289.1, read as the reverse complement.
TAGTTTTCGTGCAAGGTAAACGCCATGGGGTTTGATGAAGTGAAAGCTGTAACGCTGGTAGGTAACAGTTTTCACATCGTCAAACTTAATGGATTGGGTGGAGTTACCACATTGATTGACTTGACACCATCTTTGACGGGGGTGGGGGTTGATCAGGTTAGTTTGAGTGGCAACGTGTTTCGCTTATATGCAGTATAACTGTTACAAAACCAGACATATGATGTCAAACGGACTTATGCTCTATTATGTGTTGTTGCAAAAACCAAAAGTGGCGTTTTTGCTCACATATAGGCTATTGTAACCATCAAACAGACTGAAATAAATCAGCAGAATGTAAAAGAAGCGTACCAAGTGGGACTGAATGCTAATCTCTTATTTTTCGAGATTACAAAAATAAACAGTGGGTGTGTATAATGCAGCAGGAATCAGCACATGTATGGTCAAACTTGATCTGACCGAACTGGAAGGGTTTATTTTGAACCCGAGTGTCTTTAGTCCAATCAGTGACTTGTAAATATTTTGGGTTGTTTGTCAATGACCCCTTGGTATAGACGTATCGATAGGGCGGTTAGGGGGTGTCTGACAACTCCCACCCCCACCCCCCCCCCCCCCAAAAAAAAGGTTCAACCAGCAAATTTCAGTCAAGTCAGATACCGAATACCGAACCGATACCGAGTTATTTTCCCTTAAAAATATCGAAGCCGCTGCAGACCTTAAAATTCATTCCAATACCGCCCATCTTTACACGGAGCCGATACCCTTCATCCACCATGGGTGTCTGGGTCGTATAGGACACATTATGGAGGATCCGAATTGGCTAACAAGCATTACTCCTAACAACCTTCTAGGTCAATTTTCCACCACAAAAAGGGTTTGTTTAATGCAAATGTTTACACCCATATTGTTATATCTTCACAGTAAATTTAATTTAAGAGAACGAGAGAATTCCAGTGATGTTATTGTGCATTAAGAGTTCTTTGAAAACCAATTCTAGTAATGGAATTTTGTTTTAAAAGCTGCAGCTGCCACGATCTAACATTTCTCACATTGTCTTGCACGAATCAAGCTGCAAATTCGGGACATACGGCAACGCATTTCCTATAACTAACAGACGGACCATCTATGTTGAGATGTTTTATTAATCCCTTCACTGATGTTGCATCAGAGTCTTTTGAAGAACAAGAGAAACTTCCTACTCTAAATAATATATTCACACCGTTGCATGAAAATCGACGAGATAGTGTCTGGACTATTTGACCATTTACCCGACAAACTGACTGAAGATCAAAATCTGTTGCGACTGCAACTGCTTCTTGAATTCACGCTCTTAACCTCATTTGTGATTCAATTATTCAGCAAGTGTTTTTCATTATCAGCGATCGAAACTACTTTAAACCTGACACTGATAACTCCCACACCCATCAACATTGGTTAGACTGATAAAACGGCGAGACTTGTTGAGACTTATTTGTGATATGAACAGTTGCCAAGCCAGTCTGTAATCAGTTATTGTTCAGGATATCACGTCATGGCGTGACAATCAATCCGTCGTTTAATCGTCGTGGTTTGTTCCTGCAACATAAGATTACAAATGATTACTGTGGTATTGCGCATCTCTGATCTTCAGAGTTTGGTGCAGTTATGATCGAATCTCTAAATGAGTACTGGGCGGACTTGCCTGTGGGGTGCACTAAAATACCTGCCGATTAGAGTTTCTACTTAGACAATGACCAGCAATATCTGTGACAAAAGCCGATAGGAAGAACAGCAGCGCTTCTGCTAATGAAACTCCGGGTTCAACCCGAAATTTCATTGGCTGAATCGTTGTTTAAGCTCATGAAAATCACCAATCCGTGATTATTTCAGATAGGAAATATTGTCGTCTTTCCATGTCATTCAAGCAATTTCACACTGTCCTCAAGTTAGGATAGTCGGTCTGAAACAATTATGTTTAAATTTGAATGAGCAAGCTTCTATAGTTGGTTCTTTTTAACCGGTGGAGTGCTAAATTATTTTGATCATCATAATTTCTTCACATGTCTGTGCCTTGTTACAATTTATGGGAGAGTGCATTTAGGCACTCTCCCATAAAATAGAATTAGACAAATCTATACACACTAGATAATGTCAGTTCAAAGATAATATGAAGCACATCCACTAAACATGAAGCCTCTACGTTGCAGTATCTGCACTTCAGATCAGAGTTAACTCCAACTAGATGGTGTCACTTGTGTGCAAAGCACACTATAGTGTATCCCCGCATTTGCATCCTTGACTTTGTATGAATGCTTGATACAAAGATGAAATGTATTATATGACACACTAAAATCATATTGAGTGGCACAGGTGACACAGCTTCGTGCGCACCCACAGACTCCACTGCAACATTTGGGCATGGTTTTAGCGTTTCGAATTACATACATGTACCCTGGGAGCCTTTCGCCGGAAACGGTCTAAGAAAACATGAAAGTGGCAACGGTGGCACCCCAAAAATCAGAAACCTTCGTGCACATCTACAGACCCTACTGCAACTTTTGAGCATAGTTTTAGCATTTCAAATTACATACTCTGGGAGCTTTTCGCCGGAAATGATCTAAGAAAACACGAAAGAAAAACGGTGGCACCGCCACGTGGCATCTGAAAAATCTGAAACCTTTGTACGCATCTACAGACCTTACTGCAACATTTAAGCAAGCGTTTAGCATTTCGAATTACATACCCTAGGAGCCTTTCGCCGGAAACGGTCTAAGAAAACACAAAAGTGGCAACGGTGACACAACCACTTAGCACCCAAAAAATCCAAAACCTTCCTACGCATTTACAGACTCTACTGCAACATCTCAACATGGCTTTAGCGTTTCGAATTACATACTCTAGGAGCCTTTCGCCGGAAACGGTCTAAGAAAACACGAAAGTGGCAATGGTGGCACAGCCATGTGGCAACTGAAAAATCCGAAATCTTTGTGCACATCTACAGACCATCCTGCAGCATTTGAGCATGGTTTTACCATTTCGAAATACATACTGTAGGAGCCTTTCGCCGGAAATGGTCTAAGAGAACATGAATGAGGCAACGGTAGCACAGCCACGTGGCACCCCAAAACCTTCGTGCGCATCTACAGACCCCACTGCAACATTTGAGCATGGTTTTAGGATTTTGAATTACATACCCTAGGAGCCTTTCGCCGGAAACGGTCTAAGAAAACATGAAAGTGGCAACAGCACAGCCACTAGGCAGCTGAAAAATCTGAAACCTTCGTGCACATCTACAGACCCCACTGAAACATTTGAGCATGGTTTTAGCATTTCGAATTACATATCCTAGGAGCCTTTCGCCGGAAACGGTCTAAGAAAACACAAAAGTGGCAACGGTGGCACAGCCACGTGGCACCTGAAAAATCCGAAACCTTCGTGCGCATCTACAGACCCCACTGCAACATTTGAGCATGGTTTTAGCGTTTCGAATTACATACCCTAGGAGCCTTTCGCCGGAAACGGTCTAAGAAAACACAAAAGTGGCAACGGTGGCACAGCCACATGGCACCTGAAAAATCGGAAACCTTCGTGCACATCTACAGACCCTACTGCAACATCTGAGGGTGCTTTTAGCATTTCGAATTACATACCCTAGGAGCCTTTCGCCGGAAACGGTCTAAGAAAACACGAAAGTGACAATGGTGGCGCAGTCACATGGCAGCTGAAAAATCTGAAACCTTCGTGCGCATCTACAGACCCCACTGCAACATTTGAGCATGGTTTTAGTGTTTCGAATTACATACCCTAGGAGCCTTTCGCCGGAAACGGTCTAAGAAAACACAAAAGTGGCAACGGTGGCACAGCCACGTGGAACCTGAAAAATCCGAAACCTTCGTGCGCATCTACAGACCCCACTGCAACATTTGAGCATGGTTTTAGTGTTTCAAATTACATACTCTAGGAGCCTTTCGCCGGAAACGGTCTAAGAAAACGCAAAAGTGGCAACGGTGGCACATCCACGTGGCACCTGAAAAATCCGAAACCTTCATGCACATCTACAGACCCTACTGCAACATTTGAGCATGGTTTTAGCGTTTCGAATTACATACCCTAGGAGCCTTTTGCCGGAAACGGTCTAAGAAAACACAAAAGTGGCAACGGTGGCACAGCCACATGGCACCTAAAAAATCTGAAACCTTCGTGCACATCTAGAGACCCTACTGCAACATTTGAGCATGGTTTTAGCGTTTCGAATTACATACCCTAGGAGCCTTTCGCCAGAAACGGTCTAAGAAAACACGAAAGTGGCAATGGTGGCGCAGCCACGTGGCAGCTGAAAAATCCGAAGCCTTCGTGCGCATCTACAGACCCCACTGCAACATTTGAGCATGGTTTTAGCGTTTCGAATTACATGCCCTAGGAGCCTTTCGCCGGAAACGGTCTAAGAAAACACAAAAGTGGCAATGGTGGCACAGCCACGTGGCACCTGAAAAATCGGAAACCTTCGTGCGCATCTACAGACCCCACTGCAACATTTGAGCATGGTTTTAGTGTTTCGAATTACATACCCTAGGAGCCTTTCAACGGAAACGGTGTAAAAAAACACGAAAATGGCAATGGTGGCGCAGCCACATGGCAGCTGAAAAATCCGAAACCTTCGTGCGCATCTACAGACCCCACTGCAACATTTGAGCATGGTTTTAGCATTTCGAATTACATACCCTAGGAGCCTTTCGTCGGAAAAGGTCTAAGAAAACACAAAAGTGGCAACGGTGGCACAGCCACGTGGCACCCAAAAAATCCAAAACCTTCGTACGCATCTATAGACCATACTGCAACATCTGAGAATAGTTTTAGCATTTCGAATTACATACCCTACGAGACTTTCGGCGGAAACGGTCTAAGAAAACATAAAAGTGGCTAAAGTGGCACAGCCACGTGGCACCCGAAAAATCCGAAACCTTTGTGCACATCTATAGTCCCTACTGCAACATATGAGCATGGTTTTAGCATTTCGAATTACATACCATACGAGCCTTTCGCCGGAAACGGTTCAAGAAAACATAAAAGTGGCTACGGTGCCACAGCCACGTGGCACCCGAAAAATCCAAAACCTTCCTGCGCATCTATAGACCCTACTGCAACATCTGAGCATGGATTTAGCGTTTCGAATTACATATCCTACGAGCCTTTTGCCGGAAACGGTCTAAGAAAACACAAAAGTGGCTACGGTGGCACAGCCACGTGGCACCCGAAAAATCCGAAACCTTTGTGTGCATCTATAGTCCCTACTGCAAGATATGAGCATGGTTTTAGCATTTCGAATGACATTCCCTACGAGCCTTTCGCCGGAAACGATCTAAGAAAACACGAAAGTGACTACGGTGGCACAGCCACGTGGCACCCAAAAAATCTGAAACCTTCGTGTGCATCTATAGACCCTACTGCAACATATGAGCATGGTTTTAGCATTTCGAATTACATACCCTACGAGCCTTTCGCCGGAAACGGTTCAAGAAAACACAAAAGTGGCTACGGTGGCACAGCCACGTGGCACCCGAAAAATCCGAAACCTTCCTGCGCATCTATAGCCCCTACTGCAACTTCTGAGCATGGATTTAGCGTGTCGAATTACATATCCTACGAGCCTTTTGCCGGAAACGGTCTAAGAAAACACAAAAGTGCCTACGGTGGCACAGCCACGTGGCACCCGAAAAATCCGAAACCTTCGTGCGCATCTATAGACCCTACTGCAACATCTGAGCATGGATTTAGCATTTCGAATTACATATCCTACGAGCCTTTTGCCGGAAACGGTCTAAGAAAACACAAAAGTGGCTACGGTGGCACAGCCACGTGGCACCCGAAAAATCCGAAACCTTCCTACAGATCATTCAGCAACACCCTAGTGTAATTTTAGAACTCCGAATTACATAGGTTGGGACTATTCAGCAAAAAAGTGAAAAAATAACGCATTTTTTAAGTGGCTCCACAGAAGCCACCTGGTGGCACAAAAATTTAAAAGTTGTATTTTTGGGTTGCACAGACCCTATCGAACAACTGTAGAAAGTTACAGCGTTTCGAATTACAAAACCGGACGTACGGAAGTACGGACGTACGGACGTAGGCCGTACGGACGTACGGCCGTACGGACGTACGGACGGAGATCATGACAATATCCCCGCATTTTTTAAAATGCGGGGATAAATATAGGCTTCCTGTACTCTGCACTGAAACACTATCTGAGCCTGATGACCTAATGACACGGAACACCGATTTACTTCATCCGTTAGAATTAAAAAATATCCCCACCCCTACCCTATGGGTAATGGATCGCAGCGGCCCCATTATCTGGAATCCGTATTGGCAACATATAATGTCCCAACACACATTTGAGAAGGATTTTCCACTGCAGAGAGGATTTGCATCAAAAACATTATTGTATTGCGTTACCTCTGTCCTGTTATATCTACATAGTAAATGTAATTTGAACACAAAGAGAATAATAGAGATGTCATTGTACATTAAGTGGACTATATAAATTTAGTGGTGTAATTTTGTTTCAAGAGCTGGGAATCATGCAATTTAAAATAGAATATTTCTGAATTATTCCTTTTTAATCCAGTTGCAAATATCTAATATGTGATAACTTTTTATTTGAGTCTTCAAGTTGGACCCCATGTGCGGATGTGGAGTATTCATTCATTCGTCTACAGGATTAGGGTCTTTTGGTGGAAAACAAGGACCTTTTATACTTTTTCGTCGACGTTGTCGCAAAAATGTGACTTCTAAAGGAATTCCTTACTGCCTATCACTGCATGTCCTGACTCCTCCGAGTCGACCAACTCGGCTATATCGCACTGATAGTCGGCTATAAATTGTGACGACAGCATGGATAAAGCTATTAAGCCGCTACTCAAATTCTATATGGTTTCGACGCTGTTTTGTACTGGAACCAAACTAGTCTTTAACCCTTTACCCAACGCAGTCGATATCAACATTTATTATTTTAAATATAATTTTTAAAAAATTTTCAAAACATTTCCACAAAACCATATCATGTAACCCCTCACTGGAACGAGCTCAATGAGCACGTTCCAATGGGGGTTACATGATATGGTTTTGCTGAAATATTTTGAAAAATTATTTTTTTTCATCTGCTCAATTTGCATATTACGCGGGCGGATGCGGGCGATTCGTCAGGTAAAGGGTTAAATATTCCATCGTCTTTGTTTTAGGTTCAATCATCTGGAATATTTCAGTTGAACGGAAACGCGAACCTGAATCGAATTAGGCCAAACATTTCGAAACGAATCGAATTGAATCTAGAATCGAATCTCACCGCTTGTCGAGTTGTGGACAACTCACCTTCTTACAGCCATAAATATCGTCAACCACCATTCAAGAAATATTGTAATCAACGGCGACGCGTCTGTTTGAGCAAATCAACCAAAACGCGGAATATTCCAGAACGACATCAAACAAGTTTCGGGAGCGGAACTTTCTTGAACTCTTCTCTCCACGATAGAAGTGTTCAGGAGGAGATACGTGCAGGATTCAGAGAAAACCTAGACGATTCGAAAATTTGTGAAGCGGCGCGACTAAAATTGAATCGAATCCATTTCCGACGCTTCCTGGGCCCTAGTGTGTGCGTATGTGTTTGAAGGGGTGTAATATGGATTGTTTGTTATGTCATCCCGTTGTTTTTGTTCAAATTATTAAATTGGCGTAATATTCTGTCTGTTACAACCATAGTACTGTTTCGCTGTTCTTTGTCTTGAAATTACAGAACCGATGGATTGGGGAGAGTGGAAATTGAGGGCCTTACTCTATACATTAACACTTAGGGGCCTAATTCCGCTTTTGATCATTTTTCCAAAAAACAAACAGATAGAAACAATTTTCAAAATCACACATTGTAGAGTGTCAAAGAGTCGCACAATTGTATGACCTTATCCCGATTCTTAAGGGCTAAGCAAATTGAGAAGAGTTGAATATCTGAAGGTATTAACAGAACGTTTGTTTCCGGGGGTGGGGGTAGAGTTGATGGGTGAAGGAGGCTTGTCCAATAAAATTGGGTGGGGAGGTGGGTGTTCATAGGAAATTACTCTAACATTTGATGCATTCCGATATATGGCTTACATCCCAAGGGCTGACCTACACGTATAAGCACATTTCTTGCCTAGAAAGTTTCAGAAAATAAGACCAGATTCTGCCGTAATCATGAACCAAAGCAATAAGCTTCTATCCGGTGTTCAACAAACATCATTTTCCAACGGTTTCCATATTCTCTTTTGTTACTTAGATGCGCATTCATCGGATCTCCACACTCTCCGTTGCTACTTAGATAAAGATACATGTGGTCACGAGGGCTTACACACAGTACTTAGAAACCATGAGGTTTGATAAAGTGAAAGCTGTTTCGCTTTGTGAGCGACAACATTACAATCACAGTATTTTAACTTCCACGCCATCAAACGTCATAGATGGGTGAGTTTCCAAATTGATTAACTTGACGTCTTGTAGGAAGCGGGTTGAGTAGCGACGTATTTCGTTGACGTTCCGGCAATTTAGTTGTCTAGAGATCAGTGATCGCGACATTCTTAAATTCTGGTTTCCAGTCGATATTCTCTGTTCACTTGTCTCTCCCCGTGGCGGTCGAATCCCCCCCCCCCCCCCCCCCCCCCCACCGTCCTGATTCTCAGCTCTGGCTGTATTTCTCTTTGTTGAATCAGTCTTGATTTCTAAATAGTTGTGTTTAAACTCTCGATCCACATCTCTTACTTTTTTGTCGTCATGAGAATCGACTTTCGATAAAGTTATCTCCCTTGACCTTATTAGATTCGCGAGGAAGGTCAAATAAGGAAACAAGTAATTGCTGAGAAACCATTTGTGATATCAGTAGAACTTGAAGACAAATTTCCTTTTGTTGCTTTGAATAAACAAAAGCAGCAGACAGCCCTCGGAGCTGTCTGTTGTTTTCGTTTATTAAAAATCACAACAGGAAACTTGGATTTTTATGACAAGCCAATTATAAGCAACTACCTCCCAGAAAATCAGTGTTTAAGAACATCTATCAGTTTCGCACCAACCAACACTAAGTAAACGTTCACTTTGGCTCTTTATTTAGCGAATGTGTTTTTACAGTAATTTGAATGTTTTTTGGCTTCTCTGAAAAAATTAGCAAATCTCACCTCCTTGATTGTTATGTTAATGGAAATGACAATGTCTGCATTATATGTCACGAAACGCGCACTATTGATATAATGAACAGAAAAATAGTTACAGAACATCAAAAAATGGTGAAAATGCCGTTTTCTTAATTTTAGATGGATTTCAACAGAGAATAATATTCAAACTTTCAAACTGATTGGGGAAAAATGGTTTAACCCTTTACCCAACGAATCAAATGCATCCGCCCGCGTACTATGCAAATTCAGCAGTTGAAAAAATATTATTTTCAAAAAATTTCAACAAAATCATATCATGTGACCCCTCGTTGGAACGAGCTCATCGAGCTCGTTCCAACGAGGGGTCACATGATATGGTTTTGTTGGAATTTTTTGAAAAATTTAAAAAAATGATATTTAAAATAATTAATTTTAATATCGTCTGCACTGGGTAAAGGGTTAAAGACACCTTCTGTATTTTTATACTACTCTACAGAAAAGTACCTGAAATGTGTTACACAATGTGCACCATCGATGATACAAGTTTACTACCATTTCGACATCTTAATTTTTATATCCATACCCTGAGTGTTAAATTCACTGACAGACGTAGAAAATTAGGAGGGGGGGGGGGGGGGTACTAACTAGGGCACTAACTGTCCCGTAAAGCCATGCCAATGCCGAAAATTATCAGACATGTCGGTGTAAATGTATGCAAGAATAGATCGCTATTTGATTCAGAACGAGGCCAATTTAGCGACAACAGTGCTGTGAACTTTAAAATCAGTTCCTTTCACACCACACTTGTTTTTTCTCAAAGCTGAAAGCAATCCACGCGTTTTCTTCGATCCACGTACGAGTTGGTAAGCTGCCAATAGACAGTTCATATTTAACAATGATAGCGGTTTCACTGAGCTTTTGATAAAGAACGAACCACGCAATTTTGTTTAAAGTAACACGAAACATCCCATAATTATAGAATAACACGACCAACAAACCTATCAGGTAGATTAGAAATACAATTCAATAGTTCCATTTATCTGAAAGATTAATAGGAACTGACCCTCTAGAAAAGTCAATAACGGCGCTTTTATTCACCATGTTTTGTAATGTGCTAGCAACATAATGGGAGGAGAATGACTCGCCAAAAAACACCCCCGGCTAGCTGAGCAGTGCGTGTTTACTGTAGTAAACGAGTGCTGCTTTGGTGATAAAATAGAACACTCGTTTTCAACGCTTGCGATGGATAACCTGTTTAGTTGCAGCAATAGATATAAACAATTGGCTAAGAGCGACCTTATATTCCCGCTGTGGCCATAATCTAGTCATAAACGCTAACAGTGACTCTAAGCCGTTGGACCCTAGAGGCCAAGTTTCCTATCCAGGACACTGATGCCTCATAATTGTATTAAGTATGGTGGTTACTAAGTAAATTTGGGAGGTTGACCACTTAATATTAATTGGTGTACTCCCAAATAATGAATATGGGATCTGCTGCTATTGAACTGACCTGGAAGATACAATCAGGGTTTAAGGGATTAAGCATCAATAGTAAAAACATTCTTAACCCTTTACCAAAGACGAATAGGAGACGGCATTTGTCAATGAAATTTTTTCTTTTGCCGCCAAGATATACACATATTATCGCTACAGTGAAGTGATCTGGGTCGTTGTATTATGTCGAGTTGAGGAGGTCATATCGCCGGACCAAATGATCTGCCGCAGGCAGCGGGTTTGGTCCGGTGATTTGATCTCCTCAAATAGACGTGATGCGACGACCCAGATCACTTCACTGTGGCAATAAAAGGTTTATTACGTGACTTATAGTTCAACATCGCATGCCAACGCAAGCATTAACAATTTCCCAATCTTTTTTTTTGGTAAATTGAATTGAAGTAAAAAAGAACTATTTTTGTTTACACTTATTTTTGTAATATGTGCACACTTATGGGGAATTCCCCGATGCACATGAATACGTTAAAAAAATATCATGAATATGATAAAAAAATCCGGACCGCCGTTCGAGCGCACCCATTCCAGCTCCGAGTAAAGTACTCTCTGTGACCGGAACAGCTAATTATTCGATATTCGAACGCACCCGTAAATAGTCCGCCTTACTATAGTGATACGGAATCGGATTCCACACTGCGGATTTTCCGGGGACCAGGAAAAGATCATCAAAAAGTAGTGATATTTAGCGGTTAAATTACATAATCATATGATAACGTTTAAGATCACTGGTTGGAACAAACTCGTTGAGAACGCCCCCTTTCTGGTTTATAAGCTCTGCTAGGAAGGCAAACATTGAAAAATTGCCAAAATGTCATGTCGATCTTTGTGAATAGCTCTGGGAGTATGTGACGGTTACGTTGGGTAAAAATGCATTCCCCTTGAGAATCTTAACTCTCTGCACAATGATGTTTAAATATCAAAATTTCTAGTTGCAAGTTTTCTCCCATAATGCAACAAGGTATTGACCAATTCAATTAATCTTGTTTGACAGTCATTGACAGCCCTCTTAGGCAAGATTGAATTGATTAAATTCTTAATTGCACCTTGGTTAAATTTTTCTTTAAAATTTAGATATTTTGAAATGTGCATGCAGAGGGTTAAGGGGTTCCCTGAAAGGAAACATAAGACGCAAAAGCAAAGTTTCACCTAACAGACCCCCAGGGGTCTATTAACTGTAAATTTCTGCTTTTAGTTTTTCAACACTCAAGTCTGAGGCCCATTAGCCGAGGCTTAACATTTGATAATGGTTGTCTGTGAGCAGTTGCGATCCGTGAGTGTCCAGGAAAATCACGCTCCTATATTTTAGCTGATCTGTTTGATGAACCGTCTTGAAAAGTACGTTCCGAAACACTGCAGCCAAATGGTTAATCTGTCAACGGCATTGAATCAAGTGGGTTGGAAACATCCGATCGATTGCGAATTAGGCATCTGCGATACAAAATAACAAGCATAAATGCACAAAGAGTGAAATACAACGAATGTTTATTCTTAAATTATTGAACGAATTTGGTTACTATTAAATCAGCTCTTGGAAAATAATGTTTACTGTCGCCACCACTTAGAGGTAACGAAACACACTGCCTAATAAAAACTGCTCAGCGCTATAAAAAAAACCCTGACTGCTCTGCAAGTGTCTCTTAACTTCCAATGTTCATGTGAGCATAGCAATCTAATAAAGCTGTCATATAAATTGTTACGAAATTGACAAATTCAATTAATAAATACGATCCAGGTTTGAAATGAAGCCATGCGACTCATTGTATTATTTATGTTGTCAGAATGGAAGAAATAACACTGTTTTGTCCGAAAAACATTTCCCGAAATGAACAGATTAACGTTTGAAGAATTGATTGTGCCTGACAGAAATTATATACCACTACTGCGAAGTCTAAATTCGAGTCGTCGCGAACTCGTTCCCATGATTCGATTTGATTCCAGCCGAGCCAATCATCAAGATGTCCTCAAAATCCTACCAAATGTTTCCTCTTGAACTCCTCTTCTGGAGACCTGATTCCTCAGACATGGACAGAAGAAAAATGATGGCGAGCAGAGAGAAACCCTCCGAAAATAAACTTTAGGCGAGTTACGAGCATCTCTCTTAAAACGACTCAAGGTGAGCAGGTTAATGAATAACAAATCGCCCTTTGAGTGCATCAATGCACCATCTGCAATGACAAAGCATTGCAGATGGTGTCTTTTTGCAATCAAGCCGGACGAAACAATACTGAGTGAAAAATGTTACGAGTACAAAAAAGCTTGCTAAAAACATTAAACACCTTGCATTTCTGAGATCGCCCTCCCGCAATTACAGACGCAACTTTCGCCGTAAGGAGAATCCTCCTTGCCATTTTTCGCCCATAGCGTGCATTGCGGGAGGAAGAATTCTGAGGTAAATGTAATGTGTCGAATCATTTTAATATGGTACATATTGCATCGCGATATATTAATAAGCATGCAGATAAAAGAAAATAATTTTAAAATTGACCCGAAAACCCTGCATGCAATATGATGCCTGTTCAACTTATCATATGAATAGCTACAATACTTACAGTTATTGGAGGCTGTGATGTAATTAATTATATGGACTGGAGCCCGATGGACTGTATCACGAAAGAAAGAGCACGTTGTGCACTTTCAGACAGGATACAGTCGATCGAATTCCTAACTAAAATGAAAAATATTGATTGATTACAAATACCATGGCGGATACGATAGAATATTTAAAAATCAGAATCCTCTCCCCCCCCACCCCCCACCTTCGACAGATTGCGAGTACTTGACCATTTTAAAATTAAACGCTTGTTGAAACGCTCGAAAGCCAAAACATCTGTTCCCCATACATGTATCTTATATTTTGTTATTTCATGTAATAACCACCACGGACCTGCGCGATCTTGTTTTGTTTTGTAAATTACTGTAAAATATACTACGTTTACACTTTACGCCATAGGAATGGTTAAAAGTGAAGAAATAAATTGAAATTGAAATTGAACATTTAACACAAACTCATGACCAGAGACGCATATCAAGAAGTTTCAAGAAGTTTCAAGAGCCTTTCAACGAGTGTATAGTTGGAAACAAAGACGTCAGACCAAACAACTGCCTTGCCTTTAAGTGACTTAGTAACTGACAGAAAGTAGACACATTCACACCATAGTTACTTTCAATTTCAAGATAGGTGAGTGGCAAGGAGCTCTCCATGAAATGAAACCAGGCGGGAAATAGGCGAATGCGAATGATTGCTCGCCTCTTATATCCATGTCTGAACCCCTCCACCCCCCCCCCCCTACTCAATCCGTGTTGTGTTCTGTACCACGCTTTTATACCACGATTAAACTTGAATTATTTTTAAAGAAACCTATCACCTTCGACAGTCTGTTTACATTCTTCTTGACACTGCCTTGTGTCGCACGTCATAAGGTCGCTCAGATGCGTGAAGACAATCAGATGCGTTCTTACGCGACACTCTTGCATGTTGCCGGGAATTCCACGCGTGATGAATTGTATCGGGCGGCGTTAAATACACACAGAAATCGTAGTATAAATAGACAATAGTTCTCACTGCTCGGATTCGAGTACGCCCTTTATCCTCGAGTGGGCGCGCGGAGGAATATTTCACGAGACGTTAGCCGAGGGAAATAATCCGCGCGGTCCACGAGAGGATATAATCGTGCTTGATTCCAAGCAGTTAACTTTTGTATTTGTTTAATTTTTTCCTTATTTGTTTTCCCCAAACAACTCTTTATTTATAATTGATTCCGTGGTTACTTTCAAAAGAAGTCACAAAAATGGTTCGTCCTCGCTAGGAGTGGAAGACGTTACTGGGAGTGGAATACCATTTTCGGTGATTGTGAGTGGAAATACGATTTGTTTTGGGGGAAGAGAAACGAATGAAAATAAATAAAACTTATTATGCCACGTTTTAATTTACCAAAAGACTGATGCGATCATGGTAAACAAGAAGAAATGTTTTATTAGAACATCCGAATTGAGACCAGGGATGACAGCAATATCCAAGTACACGCGCTACAGAATACTCTGGCATGACTTTATTGGCACATCGCAAATCTGTTTTCGAATCATTACAGAATCAGAAGAGTGGAAGAAAAAGATCGCCAAATTTTCACACCGCAGAAGACGTTTTTGGGGTACAAAATCACCCAGAAACACAAAACAAGACTCAGGGACATGCAGTACTTCAAACTGCGTACGGTATTCGACGCTGTTAAGGGCTGTTTGTCTTACCCACTTTTCGTAGAGTTTGCGCACATACTCCCGGTAATGTCATGCTGATCGGTGATGTCTCATTACTGACAAAGATGCACATATATTCTTCCGCGCTCCAGTTTTAGGTATTCCAACCAAGATGTGTTTAATTCACATTGTAAACACCACGCTATTAACATAATAAGCTGAATTGAGCAGCGTCATGATAAAACTGCAGCTGTGGTACGTCACCATTCATTTTATTCTGTAAACAAACATGTCCACAAATTGTGGTAACGTCTACAAGGATCCGATCAAAGCATGTATCCATTGAGAAGCATTTCTTGCCTTTCTTCAACGAAAATGGATGCTTATGGTATTTTCAGCTTTATTCAAGTGGAATATTTCAATTGTATGTTCGCCTTTCCATCCAACTGAAATATTTCACCCGATTACTTTAAAGATATTCGGTGGACTATTTAACTGGTAGAGTGCTGAATTATTTTGGCTATGAAGATTTAATCTTTGGTCTTCGCCTTGTTATAATATATGGGAGAGTTCAGACACTCTCCCATAAATTTTAACGAGGCAAATACTTACAGACTAAATCATTTCACTTTGATGAGAAGCTTTTAAGTTGTGGTGCCTGTACTTCAGAATAAAGTCCAAATATGGACTTCCAGCAATCTACCAGGTAAGAATTTGATTGGTTGCATTACAGCTTGATAGCAACACACAGTAAGGATGTCCCTGCTTAATATCCTGTCATTTCACAAGAGGACAGAATATTCTTATAGCGATTGCTTCGACTTGGTCGAGAAACTGTTGCATTTTTTCTGGCTGCTGTTCCTGCCAACAACATTATTGAAACTCAGAGTTCGTAAACGAAATACTTAGTATGCTCTCTTTCTTGATTCTTTCTTGATTTCTAGATTTATTATCTTTGACATCCAATTCACTGGTATAACGTGGCTCAATCAGACCACGCTCTGATCGAGAAAAAAGTCCGCTTTTGTGATGCCTATATTATCCTAGTCGTACGCAA
Organism: Pictodentalium vernedei; assembly: GCA_031216915.1. Lineage (NCBI taxonomy): Eukaryota > Metazoa > Mollusca > Scaphopoda > Dentaliida > Dentaliidae > Pictodentalium > Pictodentalium vernedei. The sequence goes on along the minus strand of CM062289.1, from coordinate 325,251,093 downwards.
GCTTAACAGTCGCAGACAGAGCAAAGAAACAGGGAAGAACCCTGCTTACAAATAGTGAACTGTTAAGATAGCCACGCGGAAAATCATCAAGTCTCCACATTTGCAAACAATATTGGTACAACTTCTACAAATAGAGATATCTGGGCTGGGTCAATCCGACACGTCGAGGTGTTTACTTTCAAATGGGTATTATATAATCGTACCCTTTCACATCTTACCTTTCTTGGAATACAAAGACTAAAATGCGTTTAGTTTCTGTGGAATCCTATTTCATCGTAAAATAATAAAAAGGGAAACAAAAAGAGAGTAAGAAATTAGATATTAAAAACATTATTCAATCCCTTTACAATCTTGAGCAAACTTGGAGGACTATTTTTTCCTCGCCCAATAAACAAGCCTTTATTTGTTTATTGGTTTTTAATTGCACCTTCGACAGCCAGAGTCACTTCGTGCCGTACAGTTTTACGGGTGGAAGAAGTCGGGAAGTGAACCATCGATCAGCGGCGAGCAACTGTTCGTCTCCTCAAATACTAACTCCACACAAGCAGGCTTATTATTGGTAAAAGGCAAGTGCACCATCGACGCGTAGTACACCTCAATACATAGCACCACCCTGACCCCACGTAGGTAATCTGGATTAAGTGCCTTGCCCAAGGAAACAACGCAGTTAACGCTGGTCACGATCGAATCCGTGGACCTTTTAGTTTGAAGTTCAATGCTCTAATCATTGAGCCACCGCGATCCCCTCATTGCGGATTAAACTAATATTACAGGGGATGTACTCCCCATCCCCTTTACTATATGAATACTGATGTCAAAATAATGAAATTGAAGACAGAAAATCTCACATTATACAACTGGGCATTTAACCAATTCAATATTGTTAGACAGAGCTCAATGAGCTCTGTCAAACAAAATTGAATTGGTTATATTTCCAGTTGCATTGTAAGGAAATTTGCTTCTTTAAATAGTGATATCGGGTTAATTGACGTTCTTGGACATTAAGCCTCTAACTAAGAAGACTAAAGTACGACACTTGCATGTATAAATAAGTTTTTCATTTTACATTTGTTTCCTAAAAATGCAACTTATTGTCTCTCATTGGTAGCAGCGCGACGAGCTCATTCCAGTGAGTGGTATCAGCTATGTTTTAGAGGTACAAATTTAAAAACAATGTATAAAATTTGAATGCCAAATGTCGTGGAAAACGATGGCCAGATATGGTCCGTACGGTAGGAGGATTAACCCTTTGATACTTTTGTACTTCTTATGACGTACGAAATCAAACAGCGCGTTGATACTTTTGTACGTCTTGTGACGTACGAAATCAAACAGCGCGTTGATACTTTTGTACGTGTTATGACGTAGGAAATCAAACATCGCCTTGATACTTTGTGGTCATTTGTCTTGTTATTATTTTTCGGTTTTTTAAAGTTTTAACCTCAATTCCTATTTTCTCCCGAATAGTGTTCAGTGACAACCGTGGAGCCAAATGCTATCGCAGCTTAAAATACCAATATAGTCCTGCTGACAAGACTTCTTAACTCGTTAAGTGCAAGATACCACTATCAGGTCTTTCAAAAAATGAGGATGCCAGAGTAAAAGCCGACACTAAAGTTGCTTATATTTCATATTCAGTCAAACACAAATAATATTTTGTTTATATATATTTCTTTTATTACAAATTATTGGAGAGTGACTGTGGCCACTCTCCAATACTTTGTAATAAAACAAGTTTTGAATAACAAATGCAGACCACCAAAAATAATCTGCCCTCAACCAGTTAATCACTAATGTGTAAAATATCTTGTTATATGTACATTCCGACGTTTGACGTCGCATTTAGAAAAACGTTGAAGAAACTGAACTCCCAGTGACATTTGAACGTCAGAATAATTAAAGTCTCAAAGGATTAAAACGTGTTCATTCCATTACCAAATCTTTTGCGTTTCTAAATTCATTTTCTTTCTCTTTCAGGAACATACCAAGCTCTTCAAACATTAGCAAACATTGAAAACGGAAAATCAAATTCCGTTGACAATCAATACATTGAACCAGGTGAAAAATATGATAAACTTTCACGTGTGCCACCGTCTGTAACAGATCTGGAAGATGAAGACGAATATTTTGGATTTCCCGGAAAAGCAACGCCCATGGAGCGGAGCATCAGAGCAAGAACCTTGTTCCGCTTCGGCAAGCGGAATGGCAGAACCCTTTTCCGCTTTGGAAAGCGCGACTTCCCTCTTTACTACACCGGACCGAAGCGGACACTTTTCAGATGGGGAAAGAGAGCTGGTGACGATGAAGAAGACGAGTTTGATAAGCGATCAAGTCTGTTTCGATTCGGCAAACGACGAAGCATATTCCGCTTTGGAAGAAGCGCTGGTAAAGCCCCACATACTCCATTCCGCTTCGGTCGGGAAGACTTCTTTCTGATGTAAACTAGAATAAGGCCACTGTGCAATAAGGAGACACATTGAAATGTGATTTGACAGATTTTATTGTTTGTTTTACAATCATCATCAATTAATTCCCGTCAGAATCTATGGAGGAAACCAAACTACCACTAAATCTTTCCGCATATTTGTTCTTTCTGAGATAAAAACAATTCAATAGGAATCTTTGAATAAACGGTTTTGTTGCTATGTCATACCACTCACACTATTTTCGAATAAAAGTTGATATTTTAGAAGGGGAAATCTTACTTTTTATCGTCGACTTTGCTGCCCTGTTTTGCATACGCCCAACGGATATTCTCGTCTTTGGTCATTAGTTTGTTTGACATCTATTGCGCTGGCCCTTCTTAATCCTTTACCTAACATGAAAAGCAGACGACACTTGCAAAAAAAAATTCTTGAATAACTAATTGTTTTCATTTTTTGTCTCAAAAACATGGGTTATGACCCCTCATTGGAACGAACTCGACGAGTTTGTTCCAATGAGGGGTCATAACCTATGTTTTTGAGACAAAAAAATGAAAAAATAATGAAAATTAATTGGCAGTTTTTGAGAAGAGGCTTGCAGGTTTTGGCCGTTACGTTGGGTAAAGGGTTAATAAATATAAAAGTGTGAAATTAGGAACTTTGTTTATATATGGGTCAGAAGATTAAGCAACATCTTCCTTTTGAATAGAGGTATGAAATCCATGAACACGAAAAGCTGTCTGTAAACATGATATCAACGAATGCTGCCACATCAGCTCAAAAAAATAAATGTATCACGTTGGCGAATCCAGAATTGTGAGTTCGTGAGAAGGGTGCTGCAATTTTTAGTCACGGATAGTGGCGATTTGGGGACGCGTATACTCCTTCTCGACGACGAAAGCAACTAAATAACGGAATGTACAGCAGGGAACCAGCTCAGAAGCTATAGCTTTAAGCTTGGAATCCGATATTACCCGCGATAACACGTGGACGCCCATGCGTTATCACGGATAATATCGTGTCCCCTGGTCCCCGGACTTGTAAAAAGATTCAGTCATAAAAATAGAGGTGTCCCGGAACACATTTTAGGACGATGTTGCAACGCAGGAGGGACGAAAGGTTGACCAATCCATGACTGTTGAGGAAATTCAGTAACTTCACAAGCAGCACTGTTTGAATGAGATAACCATTATGTTTTTCACATGTGACACGTATAAATTACCTGCTCAATGTATCCTTTAATTATTCCACGACTGTGTAGTAATCAACATAAGCCTGGAGCTTTCTGGAGTCCATATACAACAGTTTAGCGACTCGGAAGTTCAAAGGCGGTGGAAGCTTAAAAAAGTGTGTGTGTGAGGTGGGGGGGGGGGGGTTGTCGCTCCTTTCTGGGTACCACAAGGGTGTACGATGAAAAATAATTTTCTTCGGGGGGCGGGGGGGGGGGGGGGGGTGTCAATGGTGGTGGGCGGTGTATTCATGCAAAATATATACACGTTACCCATCACCCTTGAACCCACTCTATTTAATAAACTAACCTCAGTGTATTTATTTTGTTTTGTTTTTACTTAACCCTTAGAACACTGGTGGTATCTTCCATATCAATTCAATGGCAGCAACTGGAAGAGGCCGTATTCACCATTTGGGGGACAGAAAAATTAATATTTTCGTTGAACATATTGATTGGTCTTTCCCACACATTCACTTATCCGTTATCATACTTAATGAATTTATAAAGTTTCATGTTCAAGCACTGGAAAAGTGACCTCAGGGGTTCAAAGGGCTAATCATAACTTTGAAATCGTCCTTTGAAATATTAAGCGCCATTTGGAACTTTCTATTTTTATTCAGTAAAATCTTGAAAATCAATATGGTCATATGTGTATAGATGATGTGTAGTGACCATAGGGGTTGTGTATGTTATGTCGGAAAATGTCGTTTGGGTACCTATAATTGGTGAAAAAAGTGTGTGTGTGTGGGGGGGGGGGGGGGGGGGGCACCTGCCGCACCTGCGAAAGTTAAAAACACATTCGAAAAATTAAAAACAGCTCAACTAAGTGAGCGGCCATGTTTATCACTACATTGCGTTCTAAGCCGCTATTTGATCAGACATTTGATATCGAATTTCTTTGGCGATGTGTTGGAGAAGACGTCTGTCCTCTTTGTGCTCGTTCTTTAATTTCGACCCTGAAATATTGTCGGTTGTAACCACAAATAGGTGTCTTTGATCGAACTTTATATGGTTGTTTCTTTATTAAAAGATCAGTGTTGTCCGATATCAAATTACATTATTGAGGAGGTGGGGTACACATCAGTCCCACTTGTGCTCGTTCTTTAGCTTCGTCCCTGAAAACTGTCTGATATAACCATACATAGGTATTATCGGCCGGATCTCATAAGGTCAATATTAATTTATTCAATTTGAATTCTATTTTGCGTTGGCAGTGATTGCCCAGAGCGGCGATTAATATGCAGTTTCTAATTGGATAGGTACTTCAAAGGGTTCAAGAAGAAAAACAGTGTTTCAGCTAATGGCTCCCAGAGTTAAATTCGGGGCCCATTAGTTGAAATCTCACGCGTCTTTATTATTCTTTTGCAAAATATACGACTTGACCATGTGCAAAATATGGCTCTACGTTTTAGCGGTAATTTACACACCCTTATGATATTGAAATGTTTTTGATCGCGAATGTGTCGTCCCTACAAAACATCCAGCTGAGGGCTTTAGGGGATGGGTGGAGGGAGAGGGTGGAGGTGGGGGGGGGGGGCTATGCTAGAAATAAACCTACGCGAGGCCGAGAAGCCAGAGTAAGAGCTTGGCTCTGAGGAAATGGTTGGGTACTATACACCATTCGCGAATTTAATAACTGACTGTATATTCCATTTCGAACGAGTCTATCGGCCAATCATGCAATTTGTCGTCGCATTTGTTGCCTTTCGAGCAAGACGAACAACACAACGTTGATATTAGCATTTGTTTTACAAAAATATTACACGGAGCAAAATGTGCAAATTGAAACACGAAATTCCTATCCAAGCTATCACTGATTGCTTGGACAGGAATTTCGTGTTTCTATTAGCACATTTGCTGCGTTTGTTTGTTTGTTTATTTGTAGTCTGTTTGTTCACACTATATCTCAGCTAACATTCTGACCATAATTGCCAAGATCGGTACCCGATTTGGCTCTATCGTCGCGAATGTAATAACAGTGGTAGAGGGACACCGCTAAAACAATTACTTTCAAATCATATATATACCTTGTGGTGACACTATCTTGAACGAGGTCGACAATTCAGCTTACCAAGACATTTTTCATTGCTCTCTCTTTTTTTCCACATTGTTTAAGACGTTTACAATGAATTTGTAATCATGTTATGCAAAAATGCTTTTTTGAATTGTGTCAAGTTTTTGTTTAATATCTGACAAACAGTGGAATAGGGGAAAATAAATAAACATCTCGAATAGATTCGCAAATCTACTACACTGATTCATTTCCCTTTTCCCCTTTGGTATGTGTTTGTGTGTGTCTTGTTGCGCTCTGGACAAAAACAAAACAAAACAAAACAAAACAAAAAACGGCTTTGTCATTTCCCAACAAACTTTGAACAGGTATGGGACATAAGATCGGAATGCCTGATTATTTTGGAGGGTTAAGGTCAGGTCAAAGGGTCACGAAATTGCGAATATATCTGTTTGCATGTTAAAAAGAAAACGGTCACATCTTTTCTCAACAAGCAGGATCCTTTCTTCCAAAATTATTGTTCTTTGTGCTTTGTTTTTTTCTTTTTGTCTTTTTTTTTTTTATAAAATATCCAAGATGTTCAAATATATTTGTTTTCAAGTTGCAGAGAGAAGTCACTGAAAAATCACTTTCATTTTTCATACACAGTTCTGTGGTGACTGCTGCGACCCTTTTCTCGATCAGATTGGGACCCAATTGCTTTCTGGTTGCTACAAAATTATACCCATGGCAGACAATTATCGTCATTGAAGGTGAATTACGAGGAAAGTTACCTCCCCTCAATTTCCAAAGCTGTCAGTGAATGTAACAAGAAGGATAGTATAGGAGAATTTCATATAAATATTGAAATTTGGAAATATTATCGAATTTGTGTCATTCATGTGAGCATCGTATCAAAATATCGGGAATTTTCCTGTTGAGAAGTATAAAATACAGATGCTATCTTTTTACATTTTCTACCAATCACTTTCAAAGTTTCACCATTAATCTTTGTTGAACCCTATTTAAAAATAAGAATATGGTCTTTTCATCATTTTTAATGTTCTGTAACCTTTTTACTGTCCATTAAATCAGCAGCGCGCGTCGTCTGGATGTCTTGTAGGGATGACATATTCGCGATCAAAAAACACCGAGTTCAATATCATAAGAGTGTGCAAATTACCGCTAAAACATAAAGTCATATTTTGCACATAGACAAGTCGTATATTTTGCTAAAGAATAACATAGACGCGTGAGGTTTCAACTAATGGGCTCCGCGTTCAACTTTGAGGGCTATCAGCTGACACACTGTTTTACTTCTTGAATCTTTTGATGTTACTATCTAATTGGAAACTGCATATTGATCGCCTCTATGGACAGTCACTGTTAACGCAAATAGAATTCAAATTGAATACATTATTGACCATATTTTAATAAAGCAAGAAGCCATGTGAGATCCGGCCGATAATACATATGTGTTGTTATATTAGACAGTTTTCAGGCACTGTCCTTACCATCAATATAAACATATGGAAGGTGATATTTGCTACTTTTTCCTTGGGAAGAATAAAAACTTGCAAATTACTTGCAAAACACATTCGCGAAACAAATAGCCAAAGTTGACATTAGTGTTGATAGGTGTGAGACTGATATATATTCTTAACCCTTTACCCAACGTAACGGCCAAAACCGGCCAGCGCTATTCTCAAAAATCGCCAATTAATTTTCATTATTTTTTTCATTTTTTGTCTCAAAAACATAGGTTATGACCCCTCGTTGGAACGAGCTCGTCGAGCTCGTTCCAACGAGGGGTCATAACCTATGTTTTTGAGACAAAAAAATGAAAAAAATAGTTATTCAAGAATTATTTTTGCAAGTGACGTCTGCTTTTCAGGTTAGGTAAAGGGTTAATGAAGGATTATTGGTGAACTTGTGAACTAGTTGCTTCTAATTAGCTTGCCACAAAAATTCAAGCTTTCTTTTGTTACTTTCAACTTATTTATTGGTGTTTAAGGTCACATACTTATGCACAATGGCTAATCATGACAGTGACAGTTTTACGGGTGGAGGAAGCCGGAGTAGCCGGAGAGAATCACCGAGCAACGACAAGCAGCTGCCAGCTCCCCAACATCGTAACTCCGCACTGCGGCACCGGCAGGGTTAGATTGGTTGAAGACATGCGCACCATCGACGTGCAGTGCGCCTTAGTACACGGCATCATCGTGCCCCATGTGGTCAACCGGGGTTAACGCCTTGCCCAAGGACACAACGGTTACTTTTAATAAATGAAAACAACAGACAGCTCCGAGAACTGTCTGGTGTTTTCGTTTATTAACCCTTTACCTAACATGAAAAGCAGACGACACTTGCAAAAAAAATTCTTGAATAACTAATTTTTTTCTTTTTTTGTCTCAAAAACATAGGTTATGACCTCTCGTTGGAACGAGCTCGACGAGCTCGTTCCAACGAGGGGTCATAACCTATGTTTTTGAGACAAAAAAAATGAAAATATTTTGAAAATTAATTGGCGATTTTTGAGAATCGCCCTGGCCGGTTTTGGCCGTTACGTTGGGTAAAGGGTTAAAAGTGATAAAAAGAAATTAGACTTTATTTTCTATTGATGTCATAGTGATTTTTATCAACTTTTGATTGCTTCTTAATTGGACCTTACTCTCTCGGCTGATAATCTCAAGGGAGATAACTTTATGGGAAGTAGATTTTTATGACAATATAAGCCAGAGATGCGTGGGTCGATATTTCGTAAACGATATATTGTGAAATCAGTAACGAATCAAGAAAAACAAACCAAAATGACATTCAAAAATTCTCGCAGTATTGACAAGTAAAAATTGACAGTGTTGTGGATAATAAAGCAACCAAAGAGTTTCGACTGAATCGCGACTACGTCGATTCTCTGTACGCTTTTGTAATCGCAGTAGCATAGAATGATACGATTGAAGGGGCATTTGTTTTGGGTTTTTTCTTTCAATTTGTTTTCATTGTTTGGTTGGAGCAGGGGAATGTTTGCCACCAGAAGGAAGATCAGATATTATTACCATGTCTGTTCTGTTGGTTGATGTGGGAACTAAGAAGTGTAGTGCATGACATGTGGATTGCATTTAAAACACATGTTGGAATGGAACTTCCATCCCAGTCCCATCTCTAAAATACTGAATCGAAGTATACGAGGTAAAAGCAAACGTTCAGTTAATGGACAGACCTGTACAAACTGGGGGAAACATTATTTCGTTTACCGGTCGTTCTTCTAAGAGGAAATATGACGCCCCATCTTTCGTTCGCCAACACTTGTTAATCTTCGTCAAATCCCTTAACGAAAATTGAACTGCCACTGCATTCACATGTTAACTTTCACAGAACCAAAAAAACATTTGAAATTGATAATAAAGCCAAGTTGTATTTGCCTGTGATTATGAAATACTGCGATGTAATACACTGTTGGAAAGGGCTCGTTGAACCCTTTGCCAACAGTGCGTTACATCACACCCTGCAGAATTTCTGACAGAAACTCATGAAATAAACTGCAGTGTTTTAAAATGTTCATGCCAGACAGACATGTTCAGTCCTTACACTGGAATATATGAATATTGGTATTACTTGGCCTTTCTCATGGTTAAAAAAAGTTATGAAATGGGTTGTCTGCATAAAGTTGATGTACCGTAAATTCGGCCTTAATGCTAATGTGCAGCTCATGACAAATTAATTATCAACACTCCTCCCCGCTGGAATACCGGGAAGTGAGAAGTGTTTGTTTACCGTGGTACGCAATCTCTATGTTTTACTGGTAAATAGGACCCGGTCACCAATGCTTGCGGTGAAAATCATCTACAATGGACAACATGGGTAAATACAGTTGACTAAACTTAACTTTATTTATCTCCATTTTACGGCCACGATTAACCAATGTTCAGAAGTATGTGACCGTAAACACCAATAAATAAATAAATTAATCAACAACAGTACTATCAGCAGGGAGTGAAGATACCGGCGAACAACTGGGGGTTGTATATACAATTATAGAGTACACGCGTGAGTGCGTGTGTACATGCTTTTGTACGTTACACCATCGGTCCCGCCAAGGGCAATATATTAGTAGACTGGTATTAACTGCATGCAACTTCGATGCTCCAATTTTTTTTGCGAGCCGAAAACTATCATTGGAATTATTTGGATAGTTGGTGAATTATTTGAGTCAATATGAATATAGCATTTAAAGTCTTCGTCAGTCTGGACACTATTATTATCATTTATTGGTTTTCACTATACTAAGCTGATCTGTCTAAATACTTTTTGCACTTATTTTCTTCGTACACTCGGTTTAATGAGTTGATACGAAATCGGATCATGGTTGCTGGGAAACAGGCTTGCCGGTTTGTGGTAATCAGTTCAAGGCTCAATATACAACGGCCCATTCAGGTATGACAGCACTAAATATTTGAATTAGAATTATCCGCCTTGAAATGTTGCAATCGAAACATTTACATCATTGTTAAATGTTCTAGAGAAAATAAGAGGGGTGATTTGAGGAAATTTGAGGCCTAAAAATACAATCGGTGTGGTTTTGAGGGGCTTATCCGAAAAGATGTGTCTGTGACCGGTAGTTTCCTTTCTTTAAATATTGCTCTTATTTGTTGCATGACCTCCAATTTTGAGGACAGAACGAGTTGTCTGAAGGGCTATGCTTGGCAACGATATTTTAATGTCCAAATTAAAATGATGCTATTATATTTTTTTTTCACACGAACGTTGTAATGGTCGCCTATAGTAAAATAGTACTATTATACCTTGAAGGTGAATGATGCTGAAGAACGAACTAAAACACATTCAGAATTTATTTTAATAAACGAAAAATTTCAGGAAACGAAAGTGGGAGGCCTTAAATAATTTTCACTTTATTTTTTATAACTTTTTGACAGTTCGAAAAAACACGTTTCTATTCATTTTTTTGCCCATTTTCGAACTCAAAGATCGGATTAACTGAAACACTGGAGCATCTAGTATGAATGACGCCGAACACGTGTTGGCTTATAACACGACTGCGAACATGTATTGTCCAATGTTTTGGCACGTTGAAAATGGCTGGAACACTTACTTTTCATCACAGCCATTTTAAATGCACATTCCGTAAGACCACTTGATAAAATATGTTTAGCATCAGTTCGACCCTTGAGTGCAAAACGGCACCATCTGCAATGCTAAAGCATTGCAGATGGCGCCCTGTTGCACTCAAGATATGATGTTGTTTATAAACATACTATCGGGAAATTCCACTGAAATAGCATGTAAAATGGACATGTTTTCGGAATACATTAACTACATTTTTGAATTGCATTGGTTAAAATTGCACTTGATGATCCATTTTGTGATTTCATGTTTTGATTTTTTTGTACAAGCGTGCTGTACCACGTTCATTATGTTGTGGCCCTGAAGAAACCACATGTGACCTCATACACAAACAAAACAACAAGAACAGTGTTTCTCTTGAACAAAATTCCGAGTTTGAAAATAATTTCTTCATACATGTAGGTTGTTGGCAGCTTTGTCTGATTCACTTGCTTTGTTGTCGGATTTCTATTATTTATTTATTTATTGGTGTTTAAGATCACATTGTCGGATTTCTGGGTAACATAAGCCACATATGGTTCTGAGATCCCTTGACACTGTTTGCATTTCACATACTAATGTGGAAGCAGTCTTTCTCGAATCGCTAGAATCCGCTCTTGGTAGTCAAGTTTCAGACTGCATTCGATTCACAAGCAACACATTCATCTTGATGTACACTTTGCCAGCGTTATTCAAAGACTGGGAGCCAGGTGGCTAGTGGTTACGGAATTGGATTTAAAATCGAAAGATCCAAGATCCGATCCCTGCCAGGGCTAACTGCGTTGTGTCATTGGGAAAGGCGCTTAATCCCGATTGCCCATGTGGGGGCACGGTGGCGCTGTGTACTAAGGCGTACTGCATGTCGATGGTGCACTTGTCTTCAACCAGAGCTAACCCTGCTTGTGTGTAGTTGGTACGTTGAGGAGTCTGATGGCAAGTCGCCACTAGTCGATGGTTCTCTGCGAGTACTCTGACATCCTCCAAACTGTTCGACACAAGGTGACCCTCGCTGTTGAAAGTGCCGTTAAACTTCAATAAATAGATAAATAAATAATAAATAAAAAATAAAAAAATAAATATAAATAATTAAATTATCGGATATCAGGAACAAGAAGTCTGCAATACTGTTTTTAGCGTTACTGAAAAATAGTCTTAACCCTTTACCCAACGTAACGGCCAAAAACGGCCAGCGCTATTCACAAAAATCGCCAATTAATTTTCATTATTTTTTGTCTCAAAAACATAGGTTATGACCCCTCATTGGAACGAGCTCGACGAGCTCGTTCCAATGAGGGGTCATAACCTATGTTTTTGAGACAAAAAATGAAAAAAAAAATAGTTATTCAAGAGTTGTATTTGCAAGTGTCGTCTGCTTTTCATGTTAGGTAAAGGGTTAAAAGAGATAGATGTACTTAGTGACATCAATTTTTCTAGCGAAATGGAGGATCTCCAATGAGTCGCGATTCCATGTGAAATTTTTGTACCGAGTTCACTAAAATCCCTCTGAGCCGAGGTGTACCGAGGTTGAGATCGACTTCAGTAAAAGAGGTTCAGAAATTTCATGTCAAGTCGTGACGAATTTGGGATTCTTTGTATCACATAATATGTAATTCAACCTTTAAGTTTACGCAACGACTAAAGCTAGTCAGTGCTGTTCTCAAAAATCACCATCCAAATTTTAGTACCTGTTTCGATTTTTGCCTAAAAAAAAATTAAAATATTTAGTTATTCAAGGAACGTTTTCTGCAAAAGCCGTCTGCTATTTGTATTTGGTAGACAAATAATGAAAATATAAGAGAAGATTAATTCAATTCTACTTCCGACATCAACTCACTCACAACGTTACGACATCGACGTTTACGTCTGATGTCATTGTCGTATTAGAAGTGTTGTGAGCGATATTTTCCGTAGTGAGCTAATTGATGGTGATGATGTGATAAAATCATTTTTTGTTCCAGTCTCCGAAAATATAAAATGTTAACAGATCTGTTGTTCCTTCCATGGTGATGTTCCACATGTCTGCCAATTCTATATTCTGTTCAGATTGGAAACATTGTACATATTTACTTCCTTGAGGAAACGATATTATAAGTTACATGGCGTGCAGCTGGCTGATACATTTCCATACAAGGCGATGATAGTTCCTATCAGGTGAGGCGAAGCCGAACCTGATATGAACTCCCAGAGATGGGAGTATGGAAATATATCAGCCAGCTGCACGCCTTGTGACATATTTATTATGTCGAAAGTCCATGTAAATCAATGGAATAGTAAATTTTCACGAGAAACAAAGAACGACCGGATGTTTATATTTTAGAAACCACTATTGACAACACCTCGCAGAATCATCAACAGGAACTGACACCGGTGTGTATCCATGGAGACCGTAAACAATCTTCGCTGCTCAAAGTACGAGGTTGTTTACAAAATAAAACGCATCGCATCAAGCATATCTGAAATATTTATTTATTGGTGTTTAAGGTCACATACTTATGCACAATGGCTAATCGTGACCGTGACAGTTTTACGGGTGGAGGAAGCCGGATTACCCGTAGAGAACACCGAGCATCGACGAGCAAATCTGAAATACCCTTTCATACATTTACTGTCATTACCATCTGAAAAGGGTTCACAAAGCACTTTTAACCCTTTACCCAACGTAACGTCAAAAACCAGCCGGCGCTATTCTCAAAAATCGCCAGTTAATTTTCATTATTTTTTCATTTTTTGTCTCAAAAACATAGGTTATGACCCCTCGTCGAGCTCGTTCCAATGAGGGTCATAATCTATGGTTTTGAGACAAAAAATTAGGTATTCAAGAATTTTTGTTTGCAAGTGTCGTCTGCTTTTCATGTTAGGTAAAGGGTTAAATGTTCAAAAAATCACTTTTAATCTGCTGAGTAAACTGTAAAGAAAATGTTCGCTTCAGCATAACAAAATCGATAGACTATATTCGGTATAGAGTCGTAAAAACAACAAAGAACTTCTCGGACTACAAATAATATTGTCTGTCCATTTTTTAAATAGTTAATGTTTTAAATCAATAAATACGGTAACTTGACAACATGTTTAGTACTTAAATTCTCTTATTTTGTTTTAATTCAAACTTTGGAAATTTGAAGCGAGTGGGAATACATCAATTTGATCAAAATAGTAATGGCTGTTACTTGCCTAATAGCAAATAATATCAGGTGAGTTACCTGATACGACGGAACCCTCCGATGGTATTCCAGCATTCTGACTGGACAAACTAACTTTGAGGCATAATAATATGCGATACACCCAAGGAAAGTGTCTCATCTCAGAACATAGATTAACTTAACCCTTAACTTAAAGCGTAAAGAACACGATAAAAAGCTCAGGAAATAATAACAAGAAATAAATAAAAATTTAAACAACAACAAAAGTAAAATAAATTAGATAAAAAATAAAACCAAACATTTATTGAATAATTTGCAATTTTTAAAAAATAATTCTTGTTGTTTTCTTCCTAGATTCTTGACCAAGTCAGAAAACGAGAAATTTATCTTTTCTTCCCGAAATCATTTTGTTAAACCGGTATGTGCCCTATTTATGAACGATCCCACGCCATACCATAACTTATTTCCTTCAAAACACGAAAGCATTCGGTTACCCTCTGTTCAGTGATGACGCATATTGTTGTCAGTGTAACTTTTCAATCATTTGTTTCTGAACTGTGGCTTGATACACTACGCAAACAGGTGTAAATAAACAGAAGTAGTATAACATAGAGTTCTATACCGTAGTTTTATTTTATTTTACTTTTTTGGTGGAGCATTACTCCATGGAGCATGAGACGGTGTTGTTCGCTTCAGGCGATGGAGAGTTCATTATTCCTTTACCCAACATAACGACAAAAAGCGACAAACGTTATTCACAAAACTCGCCATTCAAACTTCTTTTTTTTCATTTTTCGCCCGAAAACATACATTGTGGCACCCCATTGAAACGAGCCCAGTGAGGGGTTATAAGCTATGTTTTGAGACAAATGGTAAAAATGGTTAAGTGTTTTTGTATTGCAAGTGTCATCTTCAATACGTTTTGGGTAAAGGGGCTGAGACTTCAAAACAAAAACGGGATTTATGAAAAATATTGCTTTTGGGTGAGAACCTATTTTCTGGCCGATTTGTGAGGTAAGTTATCCGCCCTGATAATGTTACAAATAGTGTGAAAGCTGTCTTCGATTGAAGGGAGACCAATACGTCAAGCGAAATCCATCTAAGATCAAAGAAAATGTACAATTTTACATAAAAATTATCTCCCCTTCTCAGATTGTGGGTTTGTCTTCCGTTCGGCTGAACGTTCCAAACGTCGACAGGCTTTGTACTCTGGACTGGAGCTCAATAAACATGAAACGCCATTCAGACCCAGCTGTCAAAAAATAATCTATTGGTAGAATATTTACCTCGATTACAGGCTTCTTTAACTTAGAATTAAAGTGACCTGAAAAGGTTTACCACAAATTACCAGGCAATTCTTCAATTTAACTCGTTTTCCAGATTTATTCTCAGCAAGGGAAAATCAGCGCATATCTTCTAGTCATGGCTGAAAATTTCATCATTGGAAGAGATTAACAGGAAAGTTAGCTTCCCTTAGCCCCTAAAATTCCAAAAGCTATCAGAAAATTTAACACTAAGGGTATTGGAATTTCATATAAATATTAAAACTGAAATTTCGAAATGTTAGCATCATCGGTGTGCCCATCATTTCACAAATTTTGGGTATTTTCCTGTAGAGTATTATAAAGACTGAAGTTGGCTTTTTTATAATTTTTGGCCCAATCCGTTTGAACGTTTGATTGTTCGTTCCTTGAGTTCAAATGTGTTCTACTACTGGCACACAGAACGCATTGGAACGTTTCATTCTCTGTTGACACACGTCTAAAAATAAGAAAACGGCGTTTTTACCATCTTTTGATGTTCTTTAACTTTTTTATGTTCATCATATGAACAGTTTGCGCATCGTGACATATAATACAGATCTGTCGTTTCCATTAACATAAAACAAAAGAAGGTGAGATTGCTATTTTCTTTCCCGGGAAGCATAAAACTTGAAAATTACTGTACAAACACATTCGTTAAACAGCCAGTGTGGACTCTTACGTGGCGTGTGATATTAATTGATACTTTCGGTAAGGCAAAGTCTCCAGAATGTTGAGATCCAGAAGATATGGAAATACAATCTGGACACAATGAGATTTTACAAGAGGTATGAATTTAGAGCCTTGTCTCTTCCAGCTTTTTCGAATTGGGTTCTATTGGGGCGCTTTGTCGATGGATAATTGTCATTTCAAATTCGTGGGTAAGAATGAAAAGGTAGTTCAGTCGAAAAGCTAGTTCTGTGCGTGCGTGTGGTTGTGTGTTCGGGCGACCAACAATTTGTCCGAAAGACAACAAAAATGTCCGTAGGACTGATCATGGGGGAGGAGCGAACTGTACCCATCCCACCTACTAGTTTTGGGCCTGCGAATACGGTAACGGTATGTAATGTACTGGGTTGAGATATGTATTGTACACAATGAAGTATTAACCCCTACCCCACCCACTCCAGCACAAATAAAAGACGACACTTCAAAAGAAATGAAAAACTAAGAATCTCTATTTGTTTTCCCCAAGACACATTCTATAAGCCCCCACTCGAACGAGCTACCTCCAATGAGGCGGTAATAAGCAATGTTTCAAGACAAACATCGAAAATAAAATTGAAAATGAAATGAGATTTTTTGCGCTGCTCAGTCATTACCATTGCGTGAGGAAATAATTTATTTATTGGTGTTTAAGGTCACATACTTATGCACAATTGGATAATCATGACCGTGACAGTTTTCCGAGTGGAGGAAGCCGGAGTACCCGGAGAGAACCACCGAGCAACGACGAGCAGCTGCCAGCTCACCAACATCGTAAATCCGCACTGCAGCACACGCAGGGTTAGATTGGTTGAAGACATGCGCACCATCGACGTGCAGTACGCCTTAGTACACGGCGTCATCGTGCCCCCATGCGGACAATCGGGGTTAAGTGCCTTGCCCAAGGACACAACGCGGGAGTTCGAATTGATCGCCCAGACGGTCACCCATCCAATGATTAACCGGGTCGACGTTGCTTAACTTCGGTGATCTGACGAAAACCGGTTACCACAACGCCACCGCGCCCCCTTATATGAGGAAAAGAGTCAAGAGAGTTACAGAACCGGGCAACAGGGGAAGTGGGCGGGTGTTACAGAACAGAAAGTAAAAACTGTTCAAATAACAGACTGATAAAGGAAAAAGTATAACAAAAACCTCACAGAACATAATTTGACTATTTTCTAGGATAAACGAAAATGTTACAAGGATACATCCCTGACCTAACTCGTCATGAAAAACAACTTTCGCAAAGTTATTTGCCCTGAAATTATTAGACGGGCGAAGACTGTCCAATTAAGAAGCATGTTGCATCCATGATATCATTATAAAATAAAGCGAAGGTTCTTTTTGCTACTTTTAATAAACGAAAACAACAGACAGCTCTCAGAGCTGTCTGTTGTTTTCGTTTATGAAAAGCTATAAAAGTGGATTTGGCTTTTGATGGCTCGCTAATTAGAAGCAACTTAGTAACTGTCCACTGTGGTTCTTTGTTTGGCGAATGTGTTTTTACAGTAATTTGCTAGTTTTTATTTAGAAAAAGTTAAAGAACATAAAAAGATAGTGAAAATGCCGTTTGTTATTTTTAAATGGGTTCAAACAGAGAATAAAAGTCAAACGTTCCAACTGACTAGAGGAAAGCATGTTAAAAACAGCTTCTGTATCTTTATGCAACTCTGCAGGAAAATGTCCGAAGTTTGTGAAATGAAGCGTACATTGATGATACAAATTCACCAATATTTCGAAATTTCAATTTAAATATGAAATTCCTGTAGTCACAGTGCAAATTTTTTTGGACAGTTTCAGGAAATTAAGAGGGGGCTAACTTTCCTGTAAATCTCTTCAAATGTTGCCAGCGTGCTGTCCTATCTGGCAGGGGATGCAAAATGGCTGTCCTCTGTACGGAGGAAGACCCACTCCTTCAGGCCATAGATCCATTTGTAATATTCGAGGAGAACGAGGACACGAAGTTTCCCTGTGAAGGTCATCCCACATGGAACATGGAGAAGCGTTAATATAAGTTGTATAACTTGTCCGCAAATCCGCCTGTAAAACAGATACACTTCAAATTTACTTCGGTGGATAGGATTTCATGGACAAAGAATTGTAAAATCAATATCTTGAAGAAAACAGTATTAGATTTGCAATGTGTACGAACTTCCTTTACGACAAACGAGCTTTGACAGTGTGGTAGGCAGAAGAGAACGGGTAATTTTCACCAGTCGTGATGCCGTTAGCGCTTTGAAACCTCGTTTCCTAGAATGGTATCAACTATGTGTACAATTACAATGGGATGGGTCTGTCCAATATCAATTTACAGGGAGGATAAAATAATAACTGCAGACTACAGTTATTATTTATCATCAATGCCCCGTGTATAGACCTCTTATAACAAGATAAACATGGGACGAAATTATGCCTTGGACCGAAAATCGGTCTTGCAAGTTCAAATAGCCAAAATTTTCCGTATGATTTTGCAATGACAGGTGTAAATGCCAGATGTTTGAAATTACAAACTGACCACAATAAGAACTTAAGGCCACACAAACTACATTATTTGATTCTTAAGCATTTGTTTTCAAATCAGTGAGGGAGGGAAGGAGGGAGGGTTTTAATTTTAATTTTTCTTTTGCAAAAACTGAGCAAACATGGAAAGGATTTCGGCTGTCTTTTTACACACAGAAATATAGTTAGTGCATATCTATACAAATAAATTCATTTTGAATTTGAAAAATAAAACATTCCTTTAAAAACAAACTGCAGGTACTGCAGTTCAAAGGCTTCATATTCTTTCGATGCTCTTCATATCTTTGAAGTAAAAGTATTTAATCTATGGGGGATTTGTCTCGTTACAATTTATTGGAGAGTGTCAATAGGCACTCTCCCATAAATTGTAACAAGGCAAATATATTCGAGGCGCAAGTAAATAAATATGCATCAATAAAAAAAATGTAAAAGGTTTCGGGTCTCCTTGAGTTTGTACTAATATTGGAAGACACTGAAAGGGAATAAAATTGTTCAATGAGGGGGTTCAAATTCAATGAGGGATTGCTTGAGAATCAAAACACGTTTTTAGCCTTAGCTCGATTTTAATTTGCTGACACATGTGTACTATCGACGCGGAGTTCGGTGGCATAGTGGTAAACAAAAGGTCGACGTTTCGTTCCTGTCCAGCGGTAACCGCGTTAGGTCCTTGGACAAAACGCTTAATCCCCACTATGCTCATGGATAGTTGTATACTAAGGTGAACTGCACGTCGATGGTGCACTGGCCTTCAACCTCTCCTAACTCTGCTAATGCAGAGTTAGTGAGCTGGAGAGGATGACAGTTGTTCGCCGCTACTTGGTGGTTCGCTCCAGCTCCTCCACCCGTAAAACTGGAATTTTTATACCAGGTGACCCTGGCTGTCGAAAGTGTCGCAAACATTTCGTGGAGTTTGCGCACACACTACCATTGTTATGCAATGTCCCATTACTTACAGAGAAACACACATATTCTTTCTCTCTTCAGTTATAGATATTCCAAGTTCTTAATTCACCTTGAAAAAATCAAGATATAAATGCCATTGGTGGGGCAACGTGGAGTAACAATAAAACTACAGCTTTGGTGAGTTTCCCTTCATAATATCTTGGAAACAAACATGTCTAATAGTAAAGGCAATATCATCAAAGATTAAGACGAATCGACTCCCGATTTAGAAACATGCTCTACGTTGATTCAAAGAAAATGGGTGTTTATGGCATTTTTTAGCTTCAATCAATTAGAATATTTCAGCTGGTCGGTCAGCTGGTCGGTCAGGAAAGGGAAATTGTTCAGGTTCGCTTTTCCCACCAACTAAAATATTTCGGCCGATTCCATCTAAAATAGTACTATATACTAGTTAAGGGCTAGACTGGTTCCATGCAATAGCAGCTTCAGAATTGTTTTAAGAATTTGACTGGTAGCTTGAGATCTTGGTTTTGTTTGTGTTGCTGTGTTGGGGTTTACTGATATTTTCAACAGCCAGGATGACATCGTGCAGTTTTACGAATGGGGGAAGGCGGAGTACCCGGAGAGAATCACCAGCAGAGGCAGGCAACCGCCAGATTTGGATCAGCGACGTGCAGAAAGCTTTAATACACAACGCCACCGTGGCTCGACGTGGGCTTTCGAGACGAAGTGCCTAGCACAAGGACACAAAGCAATTACCAGGTTTAAGGTCCAATGAGCATTGGGCCTTAAACCTGGTAACTGCTTTGTGTCCTTGTGCACTGAGTCACCGTGTTCTCACTAAAGAGCCTGGTAGAAAGCGTATGATTTCAACCTCCTCTCTCCGGTATGCATTTACAACACAATAAAGAACTAACAGAAGAGAGTAGAATTAACTTATTGCTGAACAACCCACCCCCCCTCCCCCAACCCCCCCCCCCCCTCCCATCACCCCGCTACAGGCTCAATCATTAATCCCTTCCCCGTCCTGCTGGAGCTGAAAATGAAGTAAGTAGTTAAATTTTATGTTTGGAAAAAATAAATGAAACAAATCAAAATTTATTTTCTACCATTGGGCCGAACTATGGTCGGCCCCAGTGTGTTCGCACATCTCCACCCTCTATTGATACCATTCTTGTCGAATGAGGGATGAAGATGATACAAAAATGCCATCAAAATGTCCTCTCTGTGAACTGCAATAGATCATTCAGATGCAAGGAAGCAGCGTTCGCTCAGTTCGAAATATTTTCTCTGGGTACGGAGTCCGCCATGGTTCATTTCCCGGTAACTGTTCTTGGCCCAGTCCGCCATTGATGACGCGTTGGTAAAGATAATGACAAAAACTCTCTCTCTCTCTCTCTCTCTGGGCGGCCATTTCTGGAAAAAGTGGAGCGCAAGTAACTCCTGTACCTCACCCGGTTCCTACGGCCCTGTTTATAACTACAGAATATATCCTGATATTCGAATAAATAAAAAGGTAGCGATCGACCCCAGAGGGAATACTGTTACAGCACAGAAAGATATTACAACACATGTGCAAATTATAAGGCCATGTGAACTATGAAAAATTAGGTCTGTTCAAAATAAATGACAGCCAAGTTTCTAGGAGAAACAAAACCATGCCTTTTCTGTGTTGTATATTTAACCCTTTGAACCCTAGCGGCAGCTTTTCCAGCCAGGAACATGATACGTCATAACGTCATAAAATAGGATGGCTGTTCACTAAATGTGTGGAGTGGACCAATCAATATTTTCAACGTGCAGCCCCGAGGCTGCACGTTGAAAATATTGATTGGTCTACCCCCGATAATGAATATGAACTCTTCTGACTGATGCCATTGAACTGGCATTGAAGATACCACTAAAGTTCAAGGGGTTAAAGGTTAAACCAATAGCCGTCTCTGTACTATCATAGAACATAATCTGCCAGAGCCGTCACAGAAAACATGGCCTCGTCGTTCAGTGTAAAAACATTTGTCTTTACCTCAAACTTTACGAGTTGATCCTGGTCCACTATTCGTGCCCCAACCTAAAAATAAAAATGCTGAAAATCCAGTTATAGGCAGTGGCGTAACGCCCATACAACAAGGTCAGAACGTCCCCTAAGGACCCTCCACAATTGCACCTTTTAGGGGCCCCCAACAATTCCAACATTTTGGGAAAAATGATTATTGGGGGTCTTAAAACAATGTTGGGCTGAATGCTTCAATACCAGCTTCCACAAACAATCGGGGCGATATTCTCCGAAACCAATTACGGGGTTGTGTGCGTGGCATATGACAACATGAGACAATAGTTCAAATGGCGAAACAATTTTAGTTTTAATTCATTTCCAAATATGGATGCATTTTGTACTAGTTGTTATATCAAAACGTCGAAGCAGTACCAGTGCCAACATGACGCTTTCTCGGTTAAGGTGCTGATTAACTAACGAAGGAACGAACACAAAAATGAACGAAAGGACAATGAAAATCACCATCAGGAAAATTTTAATCAATGAAGCACCGGGTTTTACCCGGTGCTTCATTAATTAAATGTTTGACTATTACTCCTATAATTAATGTTTGGAATCTAATATTATAACATCCGCAGAAATATTGCGCACCCGTAGAAAGTGACCAGTTCATGACGGCCGTTCTGTAACCACAACAACGTTCTTAAACTAGTGTCAAGGCCGGATGAATTCTATACTGAATAGAATGTTTATACCCAGTCTGTATGCTAGAATATAAAATTTTAATGTACTGAATAATAACAGTATTTGGCCTAAGGGCCCCCAATATTAGTTACGCCACTGGTTATAGGACTGGAAGTATGATCGTATCAATTTACCGACCTCACCAAAATTTAACATCCACAACTCATAATGAAAACCGCAAAGTTCTTTCAGCAATATCCTTTTTAACTTGGAAGTGGCAGCTGAAGCACCACAACAGGCCACATGGCAAAGGTGTTCTTGCAAAGCGTCTTATCAAACACTATCCACTGGTTTCACGAATATCAGTCACTGTCAAACGAGAAAACCCCCAGTGAGCTGATCAATGCACGTAAGCAACATTGCGTGGGTCATGTAAAACGTGATAAGAGAAAGAATGAGAACGCCATCAACAGCTGATGAAGTGATTGAACTGTTGTATGGGTACACTGCATATCCTCTGGTCGTTTCCTTCCCTGGTGCAGGGCGTAGCTTTTTGGGGGTTGAGACCACTGATCTCTATAGAAATGGATCACGGAACGCTCATCGGTCACAAATCGAAAAGCGTCCCATTTCCGCTATCTGGAATGGAGTGTGGCACTGAGAGAACGCCCCTTTCAGTTTTCCGACGCCTCGTAACCGCTGATTGTATTTTATTTTTCTTTAACCCTTTAAACCTTGGTCGTATCTTCCATAACAGTTCAATGTCAGCAACTGGAAGAGTCCATATTCATTATGCAGGGGTATACCAATTAATATTTTCAACGTGCAGCCTTGTGGCTGCACGTTGAAAATATTAATTAGTCTACCACACATGCACTTAGCATCCATCCTATTTAATGAAATAATGACGTATCATGTGTCTGGACGAAAAATAGGCCGCTCGAGTTCAATAAGTTGTTGATGTGCACATTTTCACGGCAATGTAAACGGAATTTTCACAGACTCCATTAAATTCGAGGCCTGCGAATATTCGAGATTTGATTGGATATCGATACCATACGTCTGCTTCGAGATCGATCCCGAATTAGTCTCAAGATTCGATTTTTTCGAATCTTTCGTACTTCAACTTGTTACATTTCCAACAAAAATGGGATAAAATTGACATTAGGCAATTCATTCATGTAGGCTCAATTCATATGTAATTGAGTAAATGACAATGGTCAATTGTTTGGTAAGTTGTCCAAAATATTATCCATATTTTTAGCTTTTGAGGGCTTAACTTGTTACTATTCACGTTCTTAAGAACGTGAATAGTAACAAGTTGAGCCTTCAAAAACTAAACTAAAGGGGGCGCGGAGGCTTTGCGGTAACCGGTTCTCGTCAGATCACCGAAGTTAAGCAACGTCGAGCCCAGTTAGTACTTGGATGGGTGTCCGTATGAGCGATCGATTCGGACTCCCACATGGGGGCACGATGACGCCGTGTACTGAGGCGTACTGCACGTCGATGGTGCGCATGTCTTCAACCAATCTAACCCTACTTGTGCTACAGTGCGAAGTTACGATGTTGGGGAGCTGGCAGCTGCTCATCGTTGCTCGGTGGTTCTCTCCGGGTACTCCGGCTTCCTCCACCAGTAAAAGTGTCACTGACACGGTATGACCTTGGCTGTTAAAGTGTCGTTAAACCTTAATAAATAAATAAATTCAAAAACTAAAACTACGAATAATGGGCCTTGCTGTTTCAGCGACAGTGCTACAGAGAATATTATTTCTTGGTGTTTAAGGTATTCACTCTTGTGTCTTGTAAGGGTCATCACAGTGTTCCGTAACTTCCGTTTGGAGCAATATGAAATAACTTGTCTATTAAGATTCGATTCGATTCGATATCCAAACCCGAGACACCATTCGATTAGGATTCGATTCGAAAAAAATGTGTGATTCGCAAATCCCGACATGAAACTTGTCTAAACAACACACGCCAATACTAACTTAAAGCCCATATGCGGCAACTACAGTTTAGTTGCACAGCTGGACACGCCCGCATTTTTTTATTTGGCAAATGATCGTGTCAAATTAAAAACTTTCATGCGATCGGGAAATTATTCGCAGCAGTGGCGTAGATAAAGGGGGGCCGGGGGGCGGAGGTCCCCCACCAGAAGTTTTGTCGGAAATCTTTTGGGACCATTTTTAGGCGAATTTATGCCTAATAACATTAAAATGCTGGCTTTGGGGATAAAAACATGCCATTTTGGGTAAATGTTGGGTTAAAAAGACCAATTTTCAGTACATTTGCAGTAAACAACAGATTCTTTTGGGGGGTTTTGTTGTTGTTACGCTGTCGGAAAATTTTCGGTCTGTCGGAAAATTTTGGGCTTGCCCCTCCGCCGGCGAAAAGCTATCTACGCCACTGAAATTTCGCAGAGTTATGAAAAACACCCCTCAACCAACCATATGCACGCAGATCGGATATCGTAAAGGAAAATTAAATTATTTCATGTTAACATGAGAGACACGGTTTCTGAATGTTGTAGCGTGGTATAACACGTTTTCACGGAAATTTAGTTGGTTTCAATTCTGAGAACAGGATTTTTCTAGTCATCGTTTTTAAGTCAGTCACTCAGTCACTGACATGGGAAGTTGCCGATTGTTCTTTCTGAAAATCAGTCCCGATACCCGAAAAATTTAAAGACAGAACCGGGAATTAAAGGTTGCGTTCCGCAACCTTTGATTCCCGATTCCAGTCTATGAATTTCTCGGGTATTAACACTCATTTAAGGAACTGATAACCGGGAAATTCCCATTCGCGAGATGAAATCGTAGCTCCAACGGCGATGCTGGTCTCGGAAGAAGCTGGTATTCACCGTAATTTCATAACTTATAATACGCCGTCATTGGTATCATGGTCTATGAATTTCCCGGGTATTAGGTATCGTTATTGACTTTCAGAACCTGGAGCCGCAGAGCTGTGGAATTTCCGTTCCCGGTATTGAACCTTAGAATTTAGTGATGCGGGGATTTTCTGGCTGCCATTACAGGTATACAGTGCAAATTTCTGTCAATTGAAATGATGGCCTCGAAGCCCCAACCTCCACGGTAAGAAGCTACTTATGTCAAGCAGAATGATTATAAGAAGACCTATGCAAGAAAACTAAAATGAAACGGAAGTTGCAAAGCTTTCTATGCAATTTTTCCAGTGTACTTTCCTTATGGTCCATTAGCTGAAACCGTGCTGGTGTTCCAGTTTTAACTTGAATTTTATTATGGTGTGTTTGTGACGGTTGTGGTGATGGTGGTGGTGTGTGTGTGTGTGGGGGGGGGGGGGGGGGGATTGTTTGGAATTTATTTTATACAAATTTTTTCCAGCACAAATTTTATTGATCAATTAGATGAAACAGTGTGTATGTCCCTGCAACGTTACCAATATTGATTTAAAGTATTTATTTGTCTTTTAGCATGAATTTCATAGTGGATGGATGGGGTGGGGCGGAGAATTACAGTTTTTGTCTTGTATGGAAAAACAAATCACGCCGAGTGAATATCTCAATATTTTTTTTTTCAAGCTTAACAAGTCTGAATGTAACTCGAATTCGGCTAGGAAATCAAAATCGCATCTTACCGCACTGTACGAATTATCTAAATACCTAACACAAGATACACCCTACAGTAATACAGAACAACTTCCAATTAGTGTTTACAGAATGAAAGAAATTTATTTTTTCATCGAAATTGGAAGAGATATATGGAAACTAAACTCACTGGATTAACCCTTTACCGACCATGAGAAGCAGACGGCACTTGCAAACCAAATTATTGAATAACTATTTTTAAAAAAAAATTTATGTCAAAAACATAGCTTATAGTCCCGATTGAAACGAGCTCAACACAGCTTACATTATATATAAGCTATGTTTTTGAGAGTTTTACAAGAACTTCTATTAATGGCCGAGTTATTAATCCAAGGATTTTCGTGGGAGACATGCAGCAGTGTATTTGTGTCTAGCATTACTGGCAAATTGCGATTAACAAAAAATCGAAAGTATATGTATTTTGGCAGTCCTGTTTGTTTGTTTATAGGGGGTTAGCGACACATTCACAGCCAGGGTCACATCGAGTGGACAGTTTTTCGGGTGTAGGAAGCCGGACTGTCCGGAGAGAACCACAGAGCAGCGGCGGCCGGTGAGCAACTGGCAGACTCTTCAACCTAGGGCACCATTGGAGGCAAGTGCACCATCGACGTGCAGTACGCCTTAGTACATAGCGCCACCTTGCCTCTGGCTGGGCAGTCGGGATTAAATGTCTTGCCCAAGGACACAATGCTGTTACTGATGGTTACGTTCGAACTGTCGACCTTTGGGTTTGATGTCCAATATTCTAACCACTGTCACTGTGCCACTGTGATTCCTTTTAACTGTACTATATGTAGACTTGCCACAAAATAGCAACAGAACACACCGGTCCTGGACCGGTGTGTTCTGTTTTATTGCTGGCTCGGTGGTGCTGTGTACTAAGGCGTTCTGCACGTCGATGGAGCACTTGTCTTCAACCAATGCTAACCCTGCTTGTGTGTAGTTAGTACGTTTGGGACTCTGACAGTTGCTCGCCGCTGCTCGAGGGTTCTCTCTCGGTCGTTATCTCGGATACTCCGGCTTCCTCCACCCGTAACAGTGTCCGACGCGAGGTGACCCTGGTTGTCGAATGTGTCGTTAAACCCCAATAAATAAATAAATTCTGCTGCATTTGTGAAGTAGGTCTATGTGAGCAGTTAAGTGGTATAAACTCCAGATTTTCTCAGCGACCATCTGTTATGCCAGACATTCAACACGAACATAAAACGACAGCTTTGATTATAAGGCATTGCTGGAACCGGCAATGTGTGTACAACTTTTGACGAGTGCATTTAGCACTCGCAACTCACACTGCGAGAGCGACTTCGTACGCTATCAAACATTTCTCTGTGGAAGGACTAACTGAACAGGCGATTTTAATTTCTTTGTTCCAGCAAGCTATTTGTTTGTTTGTTGTGGTAGGGTCATATCGTGTGAGACAGTTTTACGGATGGGGAACGTCCGACTCTCCGGGAAGAGCCACGGAGACTAGCAAATACATTTTAATGCACAGATATATAAAATGGAATTTCCGAATAAAGAATACATTTAACCATTAAAATAATTTATGTCAAAATGTAAATGTAAATGTTTACTAGAGAAACAGAATTTACTGCATCCAGTAAATTCAAGTCTGTGTGAAAAGGGTTAAAGCATCGGAAATAAACAAAATAGAAAGAGAATTTACGGAGGCTTATTTTGGGGTGAAATATTTTTAAAGAAATCAGGAATAGGTTTTCGTTAATAGTATTTAAAGCTATTCATACAAGAAGCAGATACATTTTTCCAAGAAACCACAAAAAACACACATGTGCACAGTATTATAAAGGTTCGATCAAGGAATCAGAAATGCACATTGTTTAACACTGCCACTTATTTGAATGATGTTTAGAGCAGTAATGTGAGTATGGAAAGGGTTAACATTATTCTCACTGAAATAAAATCTTTGGAACCCATATTGAAGTTTTGAGAGGGTTAAACGCATTTAACTGAATATTTATACTTTATTTCCTTGTAAAGCAAAGGGTTTCTCTCAACTTAGATCGAGGACCTTATATCGGATTATAATAACAAGATTACATTTAATGTTTGACGGCTAACTCCACTGATGTTTACATTGTCTCCAGTGTGAATAAAATGTCTAAGTATTGCTTGGAGATAATTTACTGTATCAGGAAAAGTGGAGACTGTGAAAACCATGTGGCCGACTGGGCCATACTTAAGGGCTCTAGCGAGCTGAAAAACATAGGGTGCCGAGAACTTGTGACTATCTGTCCATGTGCCAAAAATCAACGAGATAGGTTTCTTTTTTTGAGTTATCGTGCGGACAAGGAAGTGCTTAGAAGACAGAAGATATTGAGAAGAAGAAGAAGAAGAAGAAGAAGAAGAAGAAGAAAAGTAGAGAAACATAATTTACTGCATCCAGTAAATTCAAGTCTGTGTGAATAGGGTTAAAGTATCAGGAAAAAATTATATAGAAAGAGAATTTATGGAGGCTTATTTTCAGGAGTAAAATATTTTTTAAACAAATCAGAAATGGATTTTCGTTAACAGTATTTACAGATATTCATGCAGGAATCAGAACAATTTTTATAAGAAACAAGAAAAGGCATATATGTGCACACCATTTAAAGGATTCGATCAAGGAATCATAAATTGACATTACTGGCCCTGCCAATTACTTGAATGATGAGATACATGTATAATCTTCAGAACTGCATTAGCTGTTATAAAATGCAATTCCCAATAGTTCTGAAAAATGTGCACTTAATGACCTCCATTGACCGCATTGCGGTGGACCACATTTTGAATCTCCAGCAAGTTTCAACTCATTTGGTATAGGTCCCATGTTTATAGGTCATACCAAGCCTGAAGTATGAGCTTAAACCACTTTAAAAATATTGGCTCCACCAACTCCGGATCTGTCATATTTGCAGATGATAGCAAATATTCATATTAGTTAGAAAATGTTAAGGTACATGCAACATCTGGAAAATATATTGCGAGTAAAGGAATTCAATAATGAGGGAATATATATGCAAAAAGGCCTTAAAGGCCCCCAAGAGCCTATCTGAAGACTTATTGGCATTGGCAAAATGCCGGGGTCCCATCGATGCCCTTGCGTGTTTAAAGCAACATTATGAGAACAGAAAGTGTTATCATTCCTGCATTGCAAAAGTAAAAGTTTGGGGACCTCTGTTAAGATATTGAGAGGGTTAAATAATCCGTTTAAATACTCCATTTTAACCCTTTAAAAACGACATCATTCCAATGAGAGGTCATAAGCAATGTTTTTCAAGCAAAAATGAAAAAATAATGAAAATTGAATGGAAATTTCTGTGAATAATGCTGGCTGGTTTTCGCCGTTATGTTGGGTAAAGGATTAAGAATGCCTTACTTTGGAAGGTACACCTGAAAAAGGTGTCCCATTCCATATAGAATTAAATGTTACAGAAAGGAAAGCATAAAAACATTATGTAGCCGTGAGTTATATGAAAGGGGTTTTTACTCACATTGAAGTATTTAGTGGATTAAAAACAGACCATGCAAATATTCCATTCCATTACGTTATAATGAAAGCCACACACTACTCCATCCTGACACCTGTCGATCCTGAGTTATGATTGAGAATAAACAAATTTTAAAAATGCTTTGAAATGTGAAGAGTTCTTTATTCAGCATGGTTTGAGAATTAATTTTGTAACATGATATTAAATAAATTTACAATGATATTCTATGAAACAGTTGAAGCTTTCTCTCTGACCTCTTCATTTATGAGGAATTCTCTAAAGTTTTAAATAATGGCTATTGCTTCAGTGAACTCATTTGCCAGTACAGTCTATCAGTGTAACAAAAACATTAAGATAGGATTGATTGTATTCGGGTTATCATGTTGTCATACAGTGCATAGAAGACAGAAATATTACAACTGCGCCATCAATGCATGCCTTCTATGAATGTTATTTATTTATTGGGTTTAACGACACTTTTAACAGCCGCTGTCACCTTGTGTCGGACAGGTTTACGGGTGGAGGAAGCCAGAGTACCCTGAGCATTAGTTGAAGACAAGTACACCATCGACGTGCAGTACGCGTTAGTGCACAATGCGACCGTACCCCCACGTGGGCAATGGGGTGAAGTGTCTTGCCCAAGGACACAGCACGGTTGCCGCAGCTGAGATTGGAACTGAGGACCTCTCGGTTTCCAGTCTTCTCCTCTACCTACTGAGCCACGACGCCCCTTCTGTGAATGTAACTGGAATAAGGTGGAGGCTTATTTTCGGTTTTCGTTAACCGTATTTAAACATATTCATTCAGGAATCGGATCAATTTTCCAAGAAACCAGAAAAGCATATATGTGCACAGCATTCAAAGGGTTCGATCATGGAAATGCATTAAGGGTCCAAAAATGTGATTTCCAGCAATTTTAAAAAATTTTAAAAAATGCACTCAATGATCCCTGGGTGACCTCAGTGACCTTGACCCATATTGTGAACCTCTATCGAGTGTCGACTGATTTGGTGTTAGTCCCAGGTCTATACGTCATACCATGCTTGAGATATGAGCGTGACACACTTTCAACAATTTTGACCACGCCCACATTTCTCGTGTAAAAATACATGTATAAACTTCAGGAATGTATTAGGGGGTCAAAAATGTGATTTTCAGCAATTCTAAAAAATGCACTCAATTACCCCTAGGTGACCTCTGTGACCATGACCCATATTTTGAACCTCCATTGAGTGTCGACTTATTTGTTATTGGACCCAGGTCTATTCATTATACCATGCTGGAGATATGAGCGTGATCTCCTTTCAAAAGTTTTGGCCACGCCCACTTTTTTAAGTAAAAATGCATATACGGACTTTGGGAATACATGGGGGGGGGGGGGGGGGGCAAAAATGTGATTTCCAACCATTCTGAAAATACACTCAATGATCCCTAGGTGACCTCAGTGACCTTGACCCATATTTTGAACCCCTATCGAGTGTCGACTCAGTTGGTGTTGGTCTCAGGTCCATAGGTCATACCACATCTGGGTTATGGGCGTGACCCACTTTCAAAACACCCCCACGGACCCCCCTAATGCCCCAGGAATCTGAAAGAAACGTACGGTGCTGAGAACTTGTGACTCTCTGTCAGTACGCCAAAAATCAATGAGATAGGACAATACATTTTCGAGTTATCGTGCAGACAAAAAAGTGCAGAGGAGAGGGGGGGGGGGGGGGGGGTGCACACAGACTAAAAAAAAAAGCGTCGCTGCGCCTTTGAAAGAGGTAAATGCGTTCCAGTGGTCTGTTTTGCGTTCTTGGTTTTAAAGGTTAAAAGTTCTTTCGGCATCTTTAACACAGATGCATTGTCGGAAACGTTATGAACCTCAACTGCAGTTATATGGGGATTCGTGAAATTGACGTACTTCAAAAATTACTTCATTTAGAAACGTGCTACATCTGTATGATATAGTAATTACTTCGAGGTTTCCTTTGACTCGAGGGTCCTTGTTCAATTTTCGAATTACTTTCCTTACTCAATAGAAGAACCAACCATGTGCATATACTCTCTGTCTGGCTAATGCTTAGGTTACAGTAACATGTCTGGTTACAGAAACTGATAATGGGCAATTAACCCTTTGCCTAACGAATTGGCAGGGGCGTCGCGAAAATGAACGGTTTGGTTTAAACCAGTTTTGTAGCAACTGTGATTAGTCAAGTCCTGACTGATAAAATATTCCAACTACATCATCAAGGCATGCCTTCTTCGAAGGCATGCCTTGATGATTCAGTTGGAATAATAGAGACGAAGGTTAAACAGTAATGATTTCTTGGAAATACATGTAGTAGTCGTGGAGTAATTTCTCAATAGAGGCCTTTCGCACAATGGGTTACAATATACTATATAGAGGCAAACAACGCCCCCTAGGATTTTACCTCAACATTTAATAGAGCATAAAATCTTAGGGAATAGCTGAATGGGCCAATATCTGTAGATTTGGGAATCCTCAATAAAAAGGTTAAAGGGTCTGTTTTGGAAAATACTAAAAATATTTGCACTGGTTTTGGTCTCCAAAATGTGAGAGTTGAAAACATAGACTGGGGGACAAGTACAAATATGTCTTGTCAATTCAGTGCGAATCTGGACGGTAGTAGAGAAAACCCCAAATTTAAACACAGAAATTACACGGTAACATATTTTTCTCCAGTGCATTTTTTAATGAGATGATATACTAAATGGATTGAGGATTGTTTCGCTCCAAATGGGCTTGATGAGCTGAGGTGAGAGAAAAAGGTAGGCACTGTCGCCAATGCAATCTTTTAGTGTACTGTGGCCAATGAACATCGACTGATGAGAATTGCGAATGGGGTACAACGTCACTGGAATTTGTGTTTTTCCTATCAGCCATCGTTTTCCTTTTCTGTAGTTACGATTTCTCATTAAAACACGCAGGTGTATCATATTGCAAAACTTTTGAGAGCGTTTCTCCGTCCCTTCATGTGGGGTTTCACTCTAAGATTATATCCTTAAACTGTAATCGCCGTGTGACCTAAATTTCTATCCCTTACTGGCAATTAAATCATTCGTCGCCGCGCAGCCCGAGAAAATTGCGAAACATAAACGGACTTGCAGTCGTCAATTCTGCGGAAAACGTTTTTTGACCCTCCGACAAATTTATGACAACTATTAACCATTCGTATTTTTTATCAGTCGTCGTTCATTATGCGAAAGGTGTCTATTGAAGTAACACATATCGTATTCCAAATTGATGATAGAACGGAAGTGATAAGAATCACGAATGGGGTATTACGTCACTGGAATATGCATTCTTCTTATCAGTTGTGGTTTTCCCTTATCCGTAGTTACGATTAGGACTTCTCATCAACACTTACAAAGATATATCATATAGCAAAATATTTTGAGGGCGTGTCTGAACCCCTTAATATTGAAGATCACTCTAAGATTGTGTCCTTACAGTGTAGTGTCCTGCAACTCCTAGAAGTAGGAAGTCTGAACGGTAGAATTTTCGCACAAAGGGGCTCGTAGTTGTCAATTCTGCGAAAAGCTCTTTTTGCCCGGCCGACAAATTTATGAATACTATTGGCTTTTCGTATTGTTTATCAGTCGTCGTTCGTTTTGCGAAAGGTCTCTATTGTCGAATCGGATACTACAGCCCTCCCCTTACCCCTCCCCCACCCCCACCCCCATTTGTGTATGTGGCATAAATCCCAGTATCAAACCCAGCCCTCAAGAATGTACATGATTTCTTTCAAGAGCGAATCGATATCTAAGACACAAGTCCAAACAAAAATGTCCCGACTGTGGAAAAATGATTGGGTGTGTGTGTGTGTGTGGGTGGGGGGGGGATGTCAACCGGTCAAAAGAACTATATACAAAAGCTGCTATTCTCCGTTGCTCAGCTTACAGTGTGCGTTTGGGGCGAAATTGTCGAGCTAGGTCCAAATATGTCCAATTACTGAGAGAAAAAAAAAACACCTTGAAAAAAAAACATGCTGGAATGCTCATTTGACAATCGCAGCAATTTCAGGACTTTTTTCAGCGTTTAAGCGCGAATGGAGATTCACGTAAACCGTTTTTCAGTTTAAGATTACAATCGTATCGTAAAATAAGACGAGTTCCAGCTGGAGTTCCTGGAAAAATCACTTTCGAACAGCAGGTAACTATCAGACATTGCTGATTAGAGTAGACCGGAAAGTTGATCAGAAACACTCGCTCTTTGTTGGTGTTTAGTGTTCCATCACATGCGCAGTAGCTACATATTTGCCATTCATAGTATTTTTTAGTTGCGTAAGCCGGAAGTATCACTGTCAGGGGACCCCTACCTTGGGAACAGCTGTTTATGGGTCATGGAAGTCACTGAGTTTAGCTCTGCCTGGATATGCCATTATCAGATTACTATTGGGTGGGACACTCTACAATTTCCTACTCCACCCTTAGCTGTTACCACCTCATATATTTTGCGTTTGGACTGGAAAGTGGAAGGATAAAGGAAGTGACTGACAAAAGCTGAAACTATGCGTGGACATACTGGGTTTTGGGAATGCTTCTCAATGAAATGTAGGGAATGGCATATTAAATGGAGTCTTTCTCGGTAACGTGGGGATAATATCACGAACGGGAATATTATTCATACACTTCTGAAGTGGAGAAAACCAGAGTAACCAGAGAGAACCACAGAACAGCAGTAAGTAACTGACAGATGTTATAACTCAATCCCTGATAGCATTGATCGAAAAGTCGTATATCATGAACGCCCCATTAACGTGTGGGGGAGGTGGGGTGTTGTGGACCCGTCCATAACTTTCATGAAAAATGTTAGCCTTATTGATTTTCGCCCGAAAACCCTAAACTGGTGCACATACTACCTACGGTATGACTTGGGTCATTGTGTTATAGATATGACATTTTATATGTACTAAATTCTAAAGCCTCCGGATGCTTCGGTTACCATTACAAGTAGATTTTTTCTCCCGGAGAAGACCATGGACTTTAACCTATGGAAGAAACATATTCTTAAGACAGCACGAGATAAAATGAAGTGGGGAAAATATTTTTTGGCTGCCAGTGGCAGCAGAAAAACATTTTGTCTCTTCCACTTAATTTAGCCCAAGCCCCTGGAAATTGGCAATCAATTTTAATAATTTTATATTTTTTTTATGTCTCAAATACATAGCTTATGACTCCTCATTGGAACCTGCTCTTCGGGCGCATTCCAGTAAAATAATACACGTATTATTTAAACGTCTACACCTGATACCATCATACTGATCCTTAAGCCTTCTCGTATTAAACATTCATTATTTCGATACGTGAACCATGGAAGGTGGGTTGGGGAGATGTTAGAGTGATAATAATGATCATAATGACGTAGTTTAGAGCCTAAGTATCCACAAATATGTGCTCACGGGCTTTACATGGAAAATAAAATTAAAAAGTAGTGATAGGCCGAAACGAACAGTATCAGTTTGGTAACAATACAAATCAGAGAGTAACTGTTTGTAAGAAAGATATCAACAATTAACATGCTGGGAAATTTATGCACCGATACATGACCCCTGACTTTGTTACTTTCTTGGGTATGCAATCCTGGTGAATTCAGGGGGGGGGGGGGGTGGGAGGTGGGTCAGGCAAAAAATTACGGATACAAGGTGGAAAGTTTTACATTTTCAATTTTTGGGACCCACCACCCCCGGAATGCAAATTTTTGCCAGTCATGTCTTGGACACCCACCCCTCCCGCACAGTGTTTCCTCAAAGACAATTGGGGACCCACCCCCAGTTTATAAAATATGTTTAACGAAGTATTCAAATCACCTAAATAAAAAAAAAAAAAAAATAAATAATACTTTTCCCAAACATGAGAGGTGCCACAAACCAACTTGTCTGATATCCCAGCCCTGCTCTTGGGCATCCAAGGCATCCCTAGCCACAGATGGCCCCAAAACAATCTCTCTGCATAAAAAGCCACAACGGAAATGCAGCACCAGACCCCAGGTAATCACTGAATTGCAGATATACACCCATTCATGTTCCAAGCAACACAGCCCTTACCCAGATGTACAACATGTCTATGCTGTTCAGACACCAGTCGAATCCCATCACCAAGAAGCCCTGCCCCAAAAATATTGTTCCCACCTGGATATCTTCAGATGTCCACAAGAAATAGTTGTTTTTCATTTCATTACTTTTCGGTTAAATGTTTAGTTTGTACAGCTGATCTGAGAGAGACCTAATACTGAAGTTCTTTGACCCATGCCAGGGTGGCTTGTCTGAGATGAATTGCCTCTTATTCATTTTTTATGTTAGTGTCACTTGAATCATATTTACCTTGAAATTATACACGTTTTTCACAATCAAGATTTTTATTCTATCAATCTTTCCAATTATTCCATACATGGAAGCACACTAGACCAATGGCATGAGGTACCCTGAGGCTTACAGAAGAATCAAATAATAGGAGCTACAAAGCACTAATAAGAGGCAGGCTGCCCAAGTAGAAATATATATAAAGGAGTGAAAATCATGACCAAATAGCTGGGAATCATTTTTTTTGTTTTGCAAATTTTTGCCAGACCCAGAACAGGACCCACCCCCTAATGAAGTGTAAAACATGGGGAAAAAATTCTAACATGGAGCCCCCAACACATTATCAATGCTCTATTCTGTTCTAAGTTATGAATCTAAGCACTTGAATTCACTTTGGTTGTAATTACTTGTCTGTAAAATGGTATTTGGCAAAAAATTGTTGCATGACACCGGCAAAAACTGCACTTTGGGGCTCGGACCCACCCACCCCAACCTTGTAACCTGTCATTTATTGCACCCCCCCCGCCCCCCGGTGAATTCTGGAAAAAACAGTTGAAAGAGGTCAGTTTTCAGGGCCTTTCGGAAGCAAGACATCCTTTGTGGAAAGCTCAGGTGATCAGGTAGATCGTCCCATAGGGCCGGACCTGCGACAGTAAATGCCCGATCACCCGCAGTAACCAAATTTCCTGTACTTTGAGCAAGGTAGTTGGATTTGACTGAGATATTTAGATGCAAGTCCGTTGAGGAATTTGAACGTAAACATGAATATCGTTTAAACGATCCTGTTCTGAACTCGCAGCCAATGGAGCTGAAATAAATTTGAACTGATATGACAGCATTTTTTGCTCCTGATTAGGGCTTAATATATTCCCTGTTTACTATAGAAATGGGAAAGGGAATGAAATTACCCTGAGAACCGGAACGGGGATTTCCCGGATAATGAATTAAATTTACGAGAGTAACAAGACGCGTTTATTTTCGTGAAAATTAACATATTTCATTGGCAATTTGCTATCACCATTCGGAAAAGTTCTTTTCCTAAGAGAAGTGCGAACACCAAAACCCACTTTGCTTTCAACTTGTCTTCATTTTAAGAATCGCTAGCTTTATCACCACTGTACATCGTGGCTTCAAGCAAAGGAGACTGGTGACAGCAGTGAAGAGGGACTTGGTGTTGAAGGAGGTAGTGCATAGTGAGTGATACTAGTGATTCTGATTTCTGAACATGAAGACGAGTCAGAACTTTGAAGAGAGTGAAAGTCTTGCTGTTGATGAAGGAGTCCTCCGGAACTGATCGAGAGCTACAGTGATTTGGTGCAAAATGATCTTCAGGAATCAGGATTGTAATAAGTTCGGGCGTGGGAGGGCTGACGAAATCTTACAAATTTGCGTTGGGGCAGTTTTTCAATTTACAAAACTCAGTTCAACATGCAAACAGTGCTAATCATGATTCTCGGTTCCGTGCTATAGATTTCCCGGGTATCGTGACCAGCTTTCTGAACCGGGAATTCCCGTTCTCGGGATTAAACCCTATATACGTCTGATTACTACTTCAGCAGCACAGTTCTGGATAGTCTGAAGTTCAGTTAACGAAGACTGATTGCAACCATTCAATCTGCTAGTGATGAAGGCATGAATCAGTTGCCTCCTTTGCGACCCCTTCATCGATCACGAATCGCACCCTGGAGATAGTTCGTAGCTGGTGGTACGCTGGATAGCAACCCCTTTAGATGCAGGTGGCCGGTGTTCAGGATTGTCTGACGTACCTGCGTAGCGTAGAAGAAATAATGATTGATCTTGTGTTTAACTATCTTCAGGTAGAGTCTGCCACTGACATTTAATTTGTTGGGCCTTCAGGAGCAAGAAAGTCTGCTTCGAATTGTCGGTAGCGATGGGCCAATTTG
Source organism: Pictodentalium vernedei (assembly GCA_031216915.1). Taxonomy (NCBI): domain Eukaryota; kingdom Metazoa; phylum Mollusca; class Scaphopoda; order Dentaliida; family Dentaliidae; genus Pictodentalium; species Pictodentalium vernedei. Next base: position 325,213,754 of record CM062289.1, on the reverse strand, counting down.
GGTTTGGTCTGGTGTGGCGCATTATCAAGTTCCAACCAAGTATAGCCTACCGCTTGTTTCTCCGGACGCTTGAACGTTTTGTTGTATTAAAGAAAGACGCTTTTGTTTGCTCTCCCCAGCTTTCACTCCAAACCATTTTTAGAACATCCATACGAATTGTTGCTTTAATGGCAGTGAGGTTTGAATGATTAATAAGTCCCAGGGAATTGTCCAGGGTGATTTCCAAGACTTTGGCTTCAGTGCTAGCCTTTAGGTCTTGGCCATATTTTAGTCAGATTCCGGGAATTCTGTTTAGTTATGAGTCCTGATTAGTTGTTGAGATTCATTAGCTTTTTGCTTGATGTGCCGTTTGCCTTACTAAGTGTCAAGGCGATAGCGTGCTGAAGGCGTCATTTAACAATCCCGACACAATGGTTTCTTCTCGGATAGATTTCGACGTCCTTTTTCCTCACCGAGACGGAGTAATTCTGACGATCATAAGTGGTATGCTGAGGACTGCGCTCGGAGGAGGAGGGGGAGGGGGGGGGGGGGGGGGGGGTCTGATACTGATTTCGACTGAATTTCCTCGGTTTATTCTTTTCCTGATTTTAAGGTCTCGAAGAAAGGAGAATAGGATTGTCAGACGTTTCGTGACCCACTCCTTATTGGTACGTTTATATTCTGTTATGGCAGGCCGAGTCAGAGCCTTTTATACGTCAAAAAGGAGCATGGTGCCTATTTATCATCGGAATAAAGGAGTTTGCATGTAGGCGACTATGCAACATACATGTTCTATTGCCTCTTTCTGATTGCGGTAGGCTCGTTCCATGCGTTGGCGAAGTTAGGGTCTTCGAGGTGATCTAGAAGTCTATTAGTAACCGTTCACACCCTAGTGCTGCTTAATTGGCTGAAGGATCGGTAGTGAGACGGGTTGTCGAGGTCTTTGCAAGGTTTTGGAATCATGACTCCCATGACAACTAGGGTTCTACGAACATTCGAGATTCGATTCGATATCGATGCCATACGTCTGCTTCGAGATCGATCCCGAATCAGTCTCAAGATTAGATTTTTTCGAATCTTTCGTACTAACTTCAATTTGTTAAATTTTCAACAAAAATTGGAGATAAAATTGACATTAGACAATTCCATGAAGGCTCAATCCATATTTAATTGAGTAATTGACAAATGTTAATTGTTAGGTAAATAGTGAATTTTGACCGGTACATTTTCCATAGTTTTAGTTTTTGAAGGCTTAACTTGTTACTATTCACGTTCTTATGGACGTGAACAGTAACAAATTAAGCCTTCAAAAACTAAAACTATGGATAACAGGCCTAGCTGCTTCAGCGACGGTACAACAGAGAATATTCATTTATTGGTGTTTGAGGTGTCAGTCAGTCAGTCTTGTAAGGGTCATCACAGTGTACCGTAACTTCCGTTTGGTGCAATATGAAATAACTTGTCTATAAAGATTCGATTCGAGATTCGATTCGGTATTGATATCAGAGACACGATTCGCTTCAAGATTCGATTCGAAAAAATGTGTGATTGGAAGATCCTTATTGGCAACTTTCCAGAAGTTGGGAAAATAGCCACGAGTCAGGCATTTGTTGAGAAGGTTCATAACTCTATCAATGGACAGGGAAGGGCACTGTTTGAGGATTTTGTGAGAAATTCTGTCCCTCTAAGGGGAGATGACGTGTTTATGACTCTACCAGTAGTAATTAGGGTTTAATCCCGGGAACGGGAATTCCCGTGTTCCCGGTTCCGAGAGGTGGTCACGATTCCCGGGAAATCTATAGCACGGAAACGAGAATCAGGATTAGCACTGTTTGCGTGTTGAACTGAGTTTTTGTAAATTGAAAAACTGCCCCAAAGTAACTTTGTAAGATTTCGTCAGCCCTTCCACGCCTGAACTTTAGTCCAGTCACTTTAATAATGTTTAACCTAGAAAAAATTGCAAGTTTTTCTTATTATTGAAATCCACATACCCCACGGAACACCAGATGAAAAACTCCATGAATCCCTCTGTGGGAAATTTGTTTCATATTTTTCTGCGATTTTTGCACTCGCCCCACAGTTCCTCCGGTCTTCCATAGTTACGTTGTGAGCTCAAAAATCAGAAATAATAAGAGAATGTGATTGAAATTGTTTGCATCGTGTGCTCTAAAACACACATGGACAACTTTTCTCATCATTCACATCGACTTGCGAAAAGGTTATCTCCCCTGATTGCCAAGAATTGGCTGGCAAAAATTAACACTAATTGAATGAGGAATTTTTATATTTCTCAAAATTATATAAAACCTACGAAAGTTATATGTGCGCATCAATCATTTAAGAAGAATATATCTGCTCTGAGTTGGTGATATTATCGAACGATTTCATTCGAACAATTTTTTCCCACGTTGATTTAAAATGCTACGGTTATTTCCTGGAAAATTCCATGTAAAATGATAGAAAATTGCATTTTTTTCCCTTTGATGCTAAAACCAAGAAAAAATTTATTGTAGTAAAGACAGTTAAAACCGCAGTCCACAATATCAGATAGGTTTCCGCGTGAGTACAAATGAAAAGGTGCGATATCCCCTAAGCGTTTTAATTAATTTCTGGTCAAGCAGTAAAAAAAAATCCTCGTACAACTAAAAATTCATTTTTTGCTTCCAAAACATAGGTTTTGGAAGCAAAAAATGAAAATATAAAAAAAATGAATGCTGATTTTCTCCGCTTCCGGCAACTATTCCCAGGCGATCAAGATTTCGTTCACTCCTTTCTGGTGTTCAATGTTAATTGGATTACAGATGGACTCCAGTATTTACAATGGGAGATAACTTTCCCAAGAGTCAATATCTATGACGATAAAAGTTGAGGATGGAAATAAAAGAACATGAACGCGCATTTTCAAAAGTAATGGAAACCTGGTTTGACACCGTATTATATGAGTTGAAGGTTTTATCTGTGTTTGTGGTGACCATTGCTGATAAGTTGTGTTTTGCATATAATAAGAATTAACATTTGGTTATTTCAGCGAAAGCACATCGCTTTCAAAGTAGAAACCACTAAAGTCTTCTTCACTTGGCTATTTTAGACACAACAATTAGCCCATCAAACAGGCATAAGCATGTATCACATGTAGAGAAGAGGTAAACCTACAACATCTTAAAGTTTTGTGACAGAAGGGTGCGGGCAGTACAAAAAAAAAAACGCTAGTAGAAGACTATGATGCACTGACATCATTGGACAAGTTGGTTTGATGTGCACGGGAGCTGTCGTAAAATGCATATTGATGTACAAAAAAGGACCGGCGGATGGAGAACCGACACCAGTTTTCCATAAAGTGAATTTTAGTCCTAAACATAGCCAACCAAGTGATTATCAAAAAATAAGAACCGGTGCCTTCGTGGTGATCATTAAAGATCAATGTAGAGTTCGGAGCGATGCCTGGGGATGTTCTGTAGTGGGACGGCTCGAATTTTTCAATTGGGACACGCATGCTACGGATTGGTGTACCACCAAAGCTGATGTGTGAATTTCCGAATCGGAAAAAATATCCCATGGACTAGACAATGCTGATAATATACCTACTCCTGCCAAGAAGTCAAGAGTTGGTCGCTCTGTGGAAGAGGTCCAACATGAAGCATTCATAAAAACGTTGAATTATTTGGAGGAAAAGTATGACCGAAAAGTTAACGATAGGTTCTCTTTTGCGCGTTATGGGTAATTTCTCAGATACGGCAAGTGATCCATATTGCAATAAACACATGAAGAATTCAGTGACCGGTACTGAATTACCTGATCTTATGACGAATTCATCAGCTATTATGGTAAAAGACAATGTAGATAATAATGTTTGCAACATTGACAGGCGTAATACCTTTCATGGGATGGGCATGGTCGCCGCCATCACGCCTGGTTCTAAAATGAATATCTTTGTTGAAGGTGAAGGTATTAGTACCGTATTACGGACGCAGTATTGAAGAAAATCGCAGACGTTCCCATACGAGAACACAGAGATCTTAAGCAACTGTCCTCCGCTACGTTTGCTGAACTCCATGTGTTCGGAATATAACTTGGCAATGCAAAAGTTAACTGAGACTGTACAAAACCAGCGACCATCACAAAGAGCCACGCATTCGCGATTAGCCCGCGACAAGTGATGTAGATAAGTTGGGGTTGGTGAGTTCCACTGAGGAGGTCGGTGAACTGCCTTTTCCTTATCATCTGCGGCGGTTGAGCCGTCTTCTTTATTTAGGGGTTTGGGTGGTCTCTTGTTACTTTTAGGCCAGTTAACACCTTGAAAGTGTTCCAGAATTTTTTGGCGCCCTTGGTTACATTGAGTTTGGATGTGACCCGTTCCCAGCTATTTTGCTGTTCCGCCTTTAGCGTATGATTAACCTCGCAATGAAGGCGATTATAGGTCTTTTGAGTTCCACTCGCTTAGTGGGGTCATTTTCGGACTTGAGTGCGCGGAGGGCTTTTCGCTTCGTCTTGATTACTGAGTGTGCCCTCTGATAGTGAACTTCTCCAGGGGTGCACTTCCTCTTTGGGGCAAATGTCGTCTAGGGTGGAGTTAATTATGTTACTGAGGTCGGCGCATTGGCGGAGGAGGTTAGTTTGGCGTCAAGAATGTCGCGGTACAGGTCCCAGTTAATTTTCGTGAGATTCCTACGGATGGGGGGGGGGGGGGAGAGATATCGGTGTGGGGTCGTGAACGACGAAGTTTACTGTGGCATGGGCCGGAAGGTGGTCACAGCCTAAATTGCCATCGCCGACCCTGTGATCGTCGATGTGTTTACTGAGGGAATAACTGGTGATTATTATGTCAAGAATATCAGAGCGGTGAAGTGGGCTGCTGCTGATATAAGTTGAAGAGGTATCATCATTTATGACATGTAGATTCTGTTTTTCGATAATATTAATCGGGACATCATTGTTGGGGCTGGTGGATTTGCAGCCGAAGTATTGATGCTTGGCGTTGAAGTCTCCCAGGAAGATACAATGGTTGTATTTACCTGAGAAAACTTCAAATACCTCGTCACTGATAATTACATCGGGGGAGGGGGGGGGGGGGGGGGGGTATAGTAAGAAACAATCGCAATTTTTTTTTTATTATCGGCCGTAATTTCAGCGGCTACCACCTCGGCGTCAAGGTGGTCTGTTTTAATCGGTTTATGTTAATATTCTGCTTTATTAGTAGGGCGACCCCTCCGCAACGAGTGTGCGTGCGGTCCCTTCTAATAACGCTGAATCCGTTAATTCAAAACCTTCTGGATTTAGATAACCAAATGTCACAAATTCCGAGAACGTTTCATACCGCTAATTGAAGCTTATCCATGATCAGGTTTCAGTTAGTCAGTGTATAAAATGAGTGAATTGGTACTAGTTAATTGATTGGCATTTTGATTTATGGCGGCTTTGATTAGAGTGTGAGAAATTTAAGCCTTGAAAAGGCTGGACGCCGACTTGCTGACATCTTGGCAGATCGTCGCCTGAGTGCTAGAATGTCCTATGTCCCATAGGGAACATGGGACATTCTAGCACTCAGACGACGAGATGTCGGCCAAATTGGCGTTCAGGTGTTTATTTAAAACTCCATGTAGGCTCCCGGAGATGAGGGAGTACAGAGGATAAAACTTCATGTAGGCTCCCAGCGAGCCTGGTTTGGTTTCATCTTATCGATTTTTTTAATCATTTTATCGTACATTTAAAGGCGTTTTGCAGGTCAAACATCATTTCGTGGGTTCAATACGGCGAAGAAACGTATTTTTATGATTTTATGTGATGTGCGTATATTCTGGTGTTTAATATCACTTTCTGCATTTGTGGCTTTATGTAAATTCAAAGTTGGCCAATTATTTATAGTAATGCTGTGCTTTTGAGAGACTGCTTACCCCAGGCATAAGTTGTCAGGTTCTATCATACCAGAAAACTTGTTGGTGATAAAGTGTGGTATTCAAGGACTAGAATTGTGTGATCTCCTGCGTTGTCTACAATTATAATATTTAATACGGCCCCGGCGAATCTCTGAAGGTCTCTGTCACATCTCACGTCCAATCGAACTTACCCTCAAAACATATCCGCGTTCTATTAGAGGCCATTGGGTCCATATAGCAACCACATGCTACCACAAAAACCAAAATGGCGGTCTCCAATATACAGAATAGACTGCGGAAACACGTATCACCCAATTACACGTGCTGCGCATGTGCACTTACATCACATATCCCTATGGGAATGACGTCACAACATGGCCGCTCACGCGGGCTACTATAACAACACAACATGGCGTCCCTGGGTCCCGTGACTATGATGCCCCTTGCGCCTGCTCCATTCTCTCCCCAAATGGGGGCCATTTATCCACATGACACACTTCTAATGTAGTATAAGGGTAGTGTTAACCCATCAAGGAATTCTGTAGAAACAATATTTATATTTTCTACATGTTGAATGAGTTCAAGTTTTTTACATGAAATGTAAATCATCACAGGATCTAAATAGCTGTCTACCATTGATAATCGAGAACAATCACTTGACATGGCAGACGGAAATGGCAGTGGACCTCCAAAGCACCCACCCTATTCACCTCGCCTTAGATACCCTCTACGCTCTTACCGACCTCCTCCAAGATGGAAAAAAAATAACTGACTGCAGATTTTAGGTAAACCAACCCCCACCCCCACCGCATCGTTGTAAAATATGGTAGTGTGTCTATGCTCAAGCATCACTCCCAGAAGAAAAACAAATTTTAGAATCCAAAACGGTTAACTTGACTGAAACCGCCACGCATAATGTTACAGCGACTGAAATGGGTGGATGTGAGAGAGAACTTCAGAGATTCGCCGGGGCCGTATTAAATATTATAATTGTAGACAACGCAGGAGATCATACAATTCTAGCCCTTGAATACCACACTTTATCGCCCATAAGTTTTCTGGTATGATAGAACCTGGCAACTTATGCCTGGGGTAAACAGTCTCTCAAAAGCACAGCATTACTATAAATAACTGGCCAACTTTGAATTTACATAAAGCCACAAATGCAGAAAGCGACATTAAACACCAGAAAATACGCACATCAAATAAAAATCCTAAAAATACCTTTCCTCGCCGTATTGAACCCACGAAATGATGTTTGACCTGCAAATCGTCTTTAAATGTACGATAAAATGATTAAAAATCGATAAGATGTACCCAAACTACGATTTTAGCCACCCCAAAAAATATTCAAATTTTGTTGAAAAATTGTTAGTTTTCATAACTACTGGTTAAGTTTATTACACTACTGGTTATTACACTACTGGTTGATTTGTATTACACTACTAGTTGATTATTACACTACTGGTTAATTTTTATTACACTACTGGTTAATATTACACTACTGGTTGATTATTACACTACTGGTTGTTACAGGGTGGTTTATTTACTGCCGCGGCATAGTCCATGAGAGGCTGGGGTGTTAAAGTTGGCACCGGCAACCCTGCCTCCTTTGTGGGTTGACTGGCGGTGGATCCACCGGCTACCACAGGGAGGGGGGAGCAGGTCGGCAGGTAGCCTTATTGACGATTTTGTTTATTTTTACCGAGTCAGCGGATTGAGTCGGATGATGTGCGCTGCTCCTGCATTTTTTGTTTTTTTACAACGCGTTTAGAGAGGTCCTGTTTCTGTCTCGTGGATGACCTTTTTCCTTTGGATGGATTTTTTTATAACGCAGTTTGTAGGAGTTCAAAGAGCTCCTTGTCCGGACAGGTATCAACCATCGCTAGCGGGTCCTTAGCCGTGGACTTGCTCGAAGACTTGAAAGTGGAGCTTGGAAGAGGATCAGCATGGACTTCTGCCACCACCGTGATCTCCGTGGGAGGAGCCCGGTGTTGGCAGAGACGCCCCTGCTGAAACCTCCACTGGGTTGCTTTCCTCCCGAGAGTTTTCTCCAGGAGTCTTATCTTTAATAGTTGGGTTAATTTTTTCTTCCTTGTCCTTAATAGTTAGTCGGGCTATTATCTCTTTAAACTTTAATAAACTTAAACTTTAATAACTCTCCACGCTGAGCATGAGTCTCCTCATGTGTTGCTTTTGCAGTGGCCTTTTCAGAAGTCAGGTCATTACGAAGTTGGGTAACGAGTTCCTCTAGCCGCTCGTTCCTACTCTCTGACTCAGCAAGCTTCCTTGTGAGATCCGCTCTCTCTCTCTCTCTCTCACTCTTTCTTTCTCCTATTCATCTGTACTACCCTTTGGATACTTGGCTTGAACCCCAGACTCTGGGTATTGTGTATCTGTGTAATGGCTACTACGTGACCCCCCTTACAATGGATAGGAGTGAAGGAACTAACCTTATTAAGTTTAGTACCTGGGAAGGACTCCTCCTTCGGTGTCACCATCCCTTTCTCATTGTGGTCCATTTCGTTGGGAGCAGTCATGTCACTGGAGAGGTTGAAGTTGGAGTTGATTGAAGAGTCCATGCTGGTCATGTCTATTATCAGACGTTTGACGTTTTAGGCATTGATTGATAAGTGTTAATTCTCTTTGAAGGTAGACTCTCGAATGCTTATGAATGTGAATTATGAATGATGATGAAACTAACTAACAGTCCATCTGCTGCAGTTATAGTTTAATTGTACCGTTGGATACGCCCGCAGTTTTTCTCATTTGAGAAAAGGACGAGACAAATCAAAATATATTCATTCATTCATTCACCTCGACCAATCACATTCTAGCAAATCGGATATCATCAAAGAAAATTAAATATAGAATGAAAAGATACTTGGGCCGGTAATCAGATTTAAACCACGAGTAGAGTAAGGGTTTTAAAATCCTCATTCTACGTGTGGTTTACATCTGATTACCGGTCCTAGCACCTATTTGTTTTATTTATACCATGCTTTTAATAAATAATCCACTTTGTCACTTAAAATGGAAAAAAATCGGCATTTTCTATCGCAAACACACGGGTTTGTTTTGTTAACATCTGCGCCGGTGGGTAGTACTACCAACTGTACGTGAATGCTTGATTGACAGCTTAACAATTCCTAAATTTTATTTTAAATATTTAATTGTAGGTATTCTAAACTTAATAAGTCATTGCACGTGGTAGATAGTACCGCAAAATTTCGTATGTTTGAATGAAACATCACGAAGTGCGAATGTATCGAAGATGGCAAATTGCGTCATGCCAAAGGTCAAGTTGGTGAACTTCCGACTATTGGTGTAAATTTTTTCAACCACCGTAGAAGCTTTACACCGGTAGTGGGGTTAAAAGCTAAAATTTATCAAACAGGCTTTTCACAGGTAGTAACATTGGCGGGCTTACATAAATTATAATAAGATGTTATTATAAACTTACTGTCATTTTCAATGTCTTATGGTCGACGACCTCAATGGTTCTGAAAGTATAGTAATCTATCATAAGAGACCTGTCAAATGCCTTCATCACTAATATATTACACTGAATATCTATTGGAAGTAGTCGTTTATAAACAAGTGATAAACATGGCTGTTATTAACCAAAAAAAAACAAAACAATTGCACACATGGGAGTATGATGGCGCTGTGTAGTAATACGTGTAGCACGTCGGTGGTGTACTTGACTTTAATCGCTGCTGATTCTGTTTTTGCAGAGTTAGTTAGTTGGTGAGTCTGAGAGTTCCTCTCTGGCTTCCTCCAACCGTAAAACTGTTAGACACGATGTAATCTTTGAAAGTGTCGTTTGAAAGTTGTCGTTTGAAAGTGTCGTTGTTGAAAGTGTCGTTAAATCCTAATAAACAAACATTAACAAACAAAAATATTAACCCTTTACCCAACGTAACGGCGAAAACCGGTCAGCGCTGTTCTAAAAAATCGCTAATTAATTTTCCTTATTTTTTCATTTTTTGTCTCAAAAACATAGGTTATGACCCCTCGTTGGAACGAGCTCGTTCCAACGATGGTCATAACCTATGTTTTTGAGACCAAAAATGAAAAAAATTAGTTATTCAAGAATTTGTTTTGCAAGTGTCGTCTGCTTTTCATGCTAGGTAAAGGGTTAATAGGAATAGTCCTTTATCAATTATTCCCTGATGCAAGACTGTTGCAGTCATGGCTTAATTATATGGGAAATTAAAGTAAGTTCCTGACTTGCGAAGAGTTGAAAAAAAACTCGGAGGCGATACTAAAACTCGGAAATGATTGGCGGCTGGAAATGTTAATTTCCAGTGTTCGGTAGTTTTCGGAGTTAACGGGAGATAATGCAGAACATTAATCACAACTGCGATTCATTAACAAATATTCAAGGATGGATGGAGTCAATGAGCGTCAATTGGTAAATCTCGAATCAGAACTATAGAGTATGAAATACAATAATGAATGATTCAGAACCCATTGGCGGATACAGATAGCCCCCCCCCCCCACCCCACCCACACTATCGCCTCCAGCATTAGCTTCGGTGAGGGATAAAGTTAACTACGGGTAGTGCAGAAAGCCTGTCGTATTTATTGTGGTACTATGCCAAACTGCGAAATTCTATTAGCTTTATAGAATGCTTTCTACCGCACTGTAGTTGGCGAATACCGCTGATTTATAAGACAAGGGAAACGGGGCTATTCGCGGATGTTCATGCACTGTCGCGTTCTTGAGAAAACATCCTCCCATTATCAGACAGTGCACTAACAGTCGGAAATGTGTGAGCTGCGTATAAACGTTCATCATTCTGACACTACTCAGTACTACAAAATTTTGCTTGGACCCACACCAACGAGATGACTGTCCCCCTCCCCCTCCTCTAGGGAAGTCTTTATTCACAACTGTTAGTACCTATATCTGTTATTGACCAATCTTCAGAATAAAGGATTGGTATTCAAAAGTATAATTATCTTTTCTATTCTTTTTTTTTGCCAATCGTCAATGTGTAGGATGACAAAACGTAAAGCACCAATGACGTTCAGAATTTGGTAATATGAGCTGCTTCAGGAAGATCGAAGATGGTGTACCTTCTGTCCACTCCCGTCTCTACAACTTCCTGTCTCTGTTTACAACAGCGAAATAGGCTGTGATTTATGCAGCAAAAGACGCAGGTTCAGTCTTCAATTTCTTAATTCCAGGCGGGAACATTACAACACGAACAAATCTATTTCGCCTCCATGTATAAATGTGATAAATGATGTAGTCGAGCCGATATTAACGACTGACAAACAAAGTTCCAATGATTTTTCTCACATAAAATACTGAGACGCAAGCTCATTGCTTGCAGTTTTTCATTGCGCTGTCACGTGTCTTTTGTCAAAAATCAAAATAAATAGCAGAATGGAAATAAATCTTGTGAATGACATTTTTGAATGATAACGCAGGCAAACACTTTTCATAGTTAGGTAATTTTCCATTCCTGAAATAACTCTTCTACAATATACAGTTTATAGTTCAATTGATTTGATATATGGAACCTTCACGATCTCATCAATCATTCATTAGACATACAAGCGTTGATTTGAATAAATCTATTGACAACTCCAACATACCATCTTCAGCATTTATGTACCCTCTTTATGTATTAAAATGTTCAGAAATAACAGTATGAACACAAACTAAAATGTTGGCGATCTGAAAAGGTTACCTAAACCTTCTTTGGGTAATGGCAGGTAAAGCGAGGTAGGGCGAGTATCCCTTTTATACCACGATTGCTGTGCGTTAGAAAATGTTACACGACATAATGCAGACTGGACTTCCTGTAATAAGTAATGCTTTCAAAATATAAAATAGTGTTTTCAACTTAACATGGCTAGGGGCTGGAGGGGTTGACAATTTGGTAGTTTGAATATCGGGGCATTGGACCACAACGATGTCCTAACAAGTAAAATTAAAACATTAAACCAGAAACTCGGCAAGTAGGAGAAAACGTTGGCGAAAAAAAAACGAAAAGAAAGAAGAGGACACTAATTTCTAAAAGTATTCCGATTAAATCTGGGAACATAATTTATACTCTTTACACTCTAAAATAAATTGGGTTAAAATAAACGCAAATCAAATGGGTTGAGTGAATATGAACCCAATTGGGCTAATATTCACTCTACCCAGTTGATTTGGATTGATGTTCAACTTAACTGATTTTACAGTATTTGAACACCGATTTTGAAATAATCAAAGTAGTCGCCTGTTAATTTCAAGTAAACATACATACAGAAAACGACACACGCGTGTGAATGGGTTAATCAATATGGCACGAGTGCCAGCGCGGAAGGATAAAACGAGAGAATACAGGCCTCGAATGGCACATTTTGCGAGGGGAACGATGTCACAATTAAAGGGGAACCCGTGTTACTATTTCGTTCCCTGAGTCCCAATGTGTTCTATGTGCCTACAGGCACATAGAACACATTGGAACGCAGGGGACGATTTCCAGCTATCGCTAGCGATTCAACTTGTAATTCGATTTGAAGAAAATTCCAGTGAAACTTCGCTTCTATTTAAAAATAGTCCGTCAATATATGTGCGAACATATTTTCGTTTTGCGCACAGTTTAGTGTTGCGTAAATGGGGATTTCGGGAATTTCATAGAACAGGCGTGTAATAAAAATTGGGCGAGGAAGAAACTCTGAAAATTGTCGAAACCCTACACGTTAATTGCATTTCGAGATCTTTTGCGTAAGAACAGTTTGCAACCAGGAAGTCTGCCTCTCCTATACATGTGCTATGAGATAAATATGGACTCTTTGAATTTATGTTCAAACGAAGAAACAGTCGCGCCTACGGCAGGTTACTAGTAAATTAACGCACGATGAGATAAAAAGGACACAAGCTTCGAAGTTGGTCAAAATATTGCAAATCCAAGAAAATAATATGGGAAAATCACGATACACATTTGCTCAGAGCGTGAACAAAATTGCCATTCTACTGTCTCCCACACAATTAGTCCATTCTGCCGAATACTGCGTTTGAAACTCCACCGTGTTGAATAAGATTCATACTTCATACACGTAACGGGAGCACTCTAGTATTGTTGCACGACATGGCTATTATGACCGGAGGAACTGGTCACGAAGTTATTTCGTACCGGGGATCTCACTCCACAAACTACTGAGACTAAAAGTCTTTACACTGTGCAACAAGTTTATTTACTGGACTGCAGCGTACATGTAATACAAAATGTTGACGGGAGCGGTTACCAAACTCTCCGTCCAACTTTCTTGCAATCGGGTATCCGAAATACCAGATTTACAGAGTTAACATGCTTTATATGTACAATTTCCAAGTAGCATTATTAAAATAAAACAATCAACTTTAGTAGCTGTTAAAATAACATGTAGACCCTTGTATTAATCAAGTAGGCATTGTGATGGATTGTAAGAGTTGAAAACATCTTAATGCGTTAATCCATCAAATCATTAATTTGTAAATCTGCTTTTCTCGAAGTATCTGAGTTAACCCATTGTTTCCAGACTCCAGATTTTAGCCTGGTCATACAATCATCGTTTCTACACACTCTGTTTTACATATTTCATATTCTGTTTCTGGTCTTTCAGTTGTAAAACAACTAGTTTGAATCTCTCGGTCCGTCTTTAGCACGCCGCTTTATCACTATACTACTACGAGCTTCTACGTTGCTGTTAATACACTATTAATTGCTTCTACGCCAAGATCCCAATAGCACTATTACTACTACGTCCGTTGCTGACTATAGTTATGTCTTCTATCACGATTTATGATAATTATCACCATTATCTGTCTCCTCCATTTCAACTATCACTGTTGTCTGGTTTACTTATTGCCTTACTAACCCTCAACATTTTACCTAACAAATCAACAGCATCCAACAAAACCATATCACGTGACGCCTCATTGGAGCGAGCTTGCTCCAATGAGGGGGCACATATATGCTTTCTGAAATTTTTTGATAACTTTGAAACAATAAATAATACATTTTAATATGGTGCGTTGAGTAGAGAGTTATCTTGTTGCCTTCTTGACATACATAGGATATATCGAGTCCTATAGTTGCTCGTATTTTACTGCATGTGGTCATTTGCTATTACAAAATGTACCTAAAACAACGTAGCACGTGCATGCGTTCATCTTTTGAAGGATCATTGAATATCGTGGCATACCTACTGACCATCAACATCACTATCCTGTTTACAAATTTCCTAGATGTGCATTGTGCCTCAACAGCCTGCTGCCTTGTATGCATAGTTTATTATACGCTAAACAATAGATTATCGAAGAAATTGCGGACAGATAGAACTCGTATCCCCCACTGTGAAGATATAGCGATTTTCACTTTCACGGTATCAATCAAAATGGCGGCTTTCAAAGCACCACTTCAAGGTGAATACGAGTCAAATTATCACTGAAAATGATCAGTTTGTTCTAAAAACGTGTAAATCTAGTGTTTTTGAGTGGATACTGATCATTTCCAGCAATAATTCAACACATATTCACCTTGAATTGATGCATGAAACCTGCTAGTCCAAACATGGCCCGAAAGTCCGTAATATAAGTTTTTGGTTTGGTACGTCCTTTCAGAGGACGTACCAAACCAAAAACTTATATTACGGACTTTCACGCCATGTTTGGTTTAGAAGCCCGCCAACTGAATCACATTGCAAGACGCTATCTGTTCCGAGTATCGACCAAATCAATTTCGCATATCAATGATTTAATGCGCTGTTTACTTTCATGCATCAATTCAAGGTTGAAACGAGTGGCATTATCAGATTCTTAAAAAAAAAGCTTATAATAAAAATAAAATCTAGTGTTTTTGAGCGGAAACCGAAAATTATCTCACTTATGACCAAGACGAATGGCTGATTTTGCTCGCGTAAGCGCTCGCGAAAAATAAACATTTGTCTCCACAGCACCAAGCATCAACGGGGCATCGTAGCCTCACAGAGCTAAGGCTATACATAATTTGTCCCAAATATGCTTATGTGCCAGTACATTATTGCACGAAAAACACTCAGTACAAGGACACATCATGCTATTTTATGATTACCCGACTCTGTGGCAAACTGTCGGAGGTTCAAAGGCAACAAAGCCCTTTGACTTCTACGACAATTCCAATTATCTGCGCTTGAGTGCAACAAGGCGCCATATGCAAAGCTTTAGCATTGTAGAATGCGCCTTCTGCACTCGAGGGACGATATGCGCATATACTAGGGAATAATGTGTCCCAAAACATATAGTACAGACACACATACTGACATATGAGACATACCTACTTTTATATGAGGGTCATCAGACTTAGTGGTGTATAATAAAAGTATCGCTAATACAGAACGTGTCCGATTTCTAGGCAACTCATTTCTCCTAGTCAGTCTTGGAAATGAGACGGGTGCGAGAGCAATTGCTCCCGTCAGCACCCGTGTTTTCATTTTTACGGGTGCTAAAAAATGCACTCGATGAAAAATACCGTGGAGCATTAATAAATATCATGTGAGGGCAGATAAATGTATCTTGTTTTGAGAAAGCGACAAGTTACTGTCATAATTCAGCAGTTGCTTATACATTTAGCCCCTTGAACCCGATCGGGCGCTTTTCTGGCCAGGAACATGATACGTCACAATGTCATTAAATAGGAAGGCTGTTCAGAAAATGTGTGGAGTTGAGCATATTTTCAACGTGCAGCCCTAAGGCTGCACGTTGAAAATATTGATTGCTCTACCCCAAATAATGAATATGGACTCTTCTAACTGCTGCCATTGAACCTTCACGGGAGATACCACTTAAGTATAGAGGGTTAAAGTTCCGGCATTTGGCGACAGTATTCCGTCAAAAATTCATATACTAACATTTTACGGGAGCAATTTACTCCCGTCTCTGAATTCACCGGAGCTTGAAATTGCCCCCGTCAATTTTGTTCATTTCCAGCACTGCCTAGTGGCATTCTCAACTGTTGGCTTTAGAGATGAACTGGCGAACATGTCTGTACTGCGTACCTTCTCACTTTCAAATGGTTTTATATACACATAGGTTCCATCCGTTAATCCCCTTATACGGGCGTCACACTATATTGACCCACAAAGACGTATTGTTGTCATTTTTAGTAACAATATTTTTGAAGTATTATTTATTGCATTGTGAGACAGATCATCCAAAGCTCTGTACAACACGATGTGCATATCCTGTTATTTAATAGATATGATTTTCTTCTCTAGAATTGCCCGTTATCAAACTCGGCAGACATGGCTTCAAAAATGGCTGATAACGACACAGATCCAGACCGATATGAAACAAGATGCGTTATTTTGCACACCAAATTTGTTTGCGACGAAATCGTTCACAATTATTCATCGAACCCAATTGGAAAATTGACGTTGCCAGACATGATGGAGTGGTTTGAAGTCAAGTTTGTATGATGATAAATTAATGATGATAATAATTAGGGATTAGGTGTATGAAGAGAAAGAAAGAAAAGAGGTGTGCAGAAAATTCAACGCAAACTAAGATTCATAGTCGTTAACGGAGATTCGTCGAAGAAGAAGAAGAGATTCAGCTATCTTAACGTCGCGGCCGAGACGTTAGGACATATGAACTAAGAGACGAAACTTCGGACTTTGTGAAAAGAATGACCAACAATAACGCTGTCAGAAAACTGCAGCAGATCTGAGAACATTTTGTTCGTTTAACAAATCAAGAGGTAACTTCACAACAGCCTTCGGCCTTCAGTCTCAGGTTGATCTGAAGTGCCCTCGGTCTGATATCTCGACCGATATGAAACCAACCAAGTAATAACCTTTAAATACTGTGGGGAGATAATGACATCATCATCGATGGAACACATATTGGCATAGATAAATAAATAAATGGGACGTAGTTATGGATTCTTCAACACTTCAGCCACTTAGGCATCTTGCTTGTCAGTTTATTTGCTTCAGTTGGAAGACTCCACATTCATTATTTAATGTTAGATCAATCAATATTTCCAACGTGCAGCTTTGGGGCTGATTGGTCTATCCCCACCAATTCACGAGACAACCATTTACTTATGAAAATAGATCTTAAAAAACTGGCCCGAAAAGCGGAATTACGAGTTAAAAAGTGTTAACCCTTTGAACCCTGGTGGTATCTTCCGTGTCAGTTCACTGAGCAATTGGAAGCGTCTGTATTCATCGTTTGGGGATGGACCAATTTATGTTTTGATTGGTCTACCCCCACACAATCACTTAGCAGCCATCCTATTTGATGGAATTATGAAGTATCATGTTCCTGACAGGGAAAAGCGGTCTCTCGTGTTCAAGGGGTTAACCATTTACCCAACGTAGCGGCCAAAACCGGCCGGCGCTATTCTCAAAAATCACCAAATAAATTTCATTATTTTTTCATTTTTTTTGTCTCAAAAACATAGGTTATGACCCCTCGTTGGAACGAGCTCGTCGAGCTCGTTCAAACGAGGGGTCATAACCTATGTTTTTGAGACAAAAAATGAAAAAAATTAATTATTCAAGAATTTCTTTTACAAGTGTCGTCTGCTTTTCATGTTAGGTAAAGGGTTAAATACGACTGATGCATGACTACTTCGAAACCAACAAATATAAAGAAATTCCATAAAAATAAAGGTCAATAAATTCCGTAAAAATAAAGGCAGATACCTAATATCGTTTCCTGTATTATTTGTCGTATCACAAAATGTCTGCATACTTGGTTACCAATAGTTTGACGCTAATTTTTCTTTTTTCTCTGTAAATTGCATTTCAGCTCTAACAAACACGGCATTAAATATCAAACCTTAATGAAGTTTGTTTTGTGTTGTGTAAAAGATTACAATATAATTTAAAATGTATAAGGAACCCAGTATTATTGTCGTTCTATAATAAACAGAGATTAGAAACAGAGAGCATTTTGTGTACCACAGCAATTTACTTTCAGAAAACGAGAAGTTTATAGTTTACTGACATGAAATACTTCTTCAAGGCATACAGACTGATAGGATTATGTGGTCGCAGCGCATTTACTCAAGTGACTCGAGATTTCATGGATAAAACAAATGCTAGATCAAGACTGTTTAAAAAAAAACTAAAGAAATAGAGGATATGAAATGAGTGTTTTTCTCATATAATATTTATGAAACGAGTCTAAGAATTTTCCGTTTTGGCGAGCCTCTGGCGAGCCCAAACGGAAAATTCGGACCAGTTTCATAAATATTATATGAGAAAAACACTCATTTCATATTCTATTTATCATATGACACACACACACACACACACACACACACACACACACACACACACACACACATTAGCCACTTAGTGTGACTTTTTAACCCCTCACCTAACTTGAGTTGCAGACGGCACTTGGAAAAAAACATCCTCGTATAACTAAAAATTTTCATTTTTTGCTTCCAAAACATAGGTTATGATCCCTCACTGGAACGATCTCGTCGAGCTCGTTCCAATGAGGGGTCATAACCAATGTTTTGGAAGCAAAAAGTAAAAACATAAAAAAATGAATGGCGTTTTTCTTGTAGGTAAAAGATTAATACAATATAACCCACCCTAAATAGGACAGATAACGTAAATTCTCCGTACTGAAATTATGCAAATGTGACCCAGTTGTATTTTGTTTAGCCAATCAAATTGTCCAGTTTTGAAATTGACCAATGAAAGCTCCCAACTCTAATTATGCAAATTATGAAAATGTGGCCCAGTTGTATTTTGTTCAGCCAATCAAATTGTCTAGTTTTGAAATTGACCAATGAAATTGACGGAAGGCTTTATTTATCACTGATTAATATGAAAACAAAATATCAAATGTTTTAAAGTGAACAAAACGGACGAGTCATATAATAAAATAGTATCTGACATGCTAGAGATAATACCAAATCAACAAACATTATCAATAAGGTTTTATTATCTAAAATATAAAAGAATTTGGGAAAAAAACTGTTGAATGACGAATCTTGTAGTTATAGGAAAAGGTTGGGGGCTGTTTAGCTGGCCAAGTGTAGCAGCCACCATCATGGCTCATACGGAATGCAGGCCTGGGAATAACCCACGAACGGTCGTGTAGGTCACGTGTGATAACGTCAATTGTAAAATACGCGAACGAACTACAGGTGACGATAAAATAACACACCTTAATGTGATGCTGTTTTCATTTTAATCCTTTACCTAACACGCAAAGCAGACGACACTTGCAAAAAAAATTCTTGAACAACTAATTTTTTTCATTTTTTTTGTCTCAAAAACATAGGTTATGACCCCTCATTGGAACGAGCTCGATGAGTTCGTACCAATGAGGTGTCCTAACCTATGTTTTGGAGACAAAAAATGAAAAAATAATGAAAATTAACTGACGATTTTTGAGAATTGCGCTGACCGGTTTTGGCCGTAACGTTGGGTAAAGGGTTAAAGAATTTTCCCCAAAGTTGCGTTAGTTGTTGATATTTATGTAGACGGAAACCCCACTAAGACGTAGAAAAATACTGGCGTAGTTAAACTGAGAAGGCGAAGAAGCTGTTCTCTATGCGGAGAGAGACGCACCTCACGCAGGCTAAAGATCCTTTCGTAGTATTCGAGAAGCGCGAGGCCACCACAAATTTGCGGCTACGAAGGTCATCCCACACGTCTACGCTATTGGATCAGGAAGAGGCGTTGATATAAGTTGGATAACTTTCTCGCCAAACTTTGTAAAACAAATAAGCTTAAAAAACTATTAAAGATGGCAACCAAATCTATAAATTCCCCCAATATACCTATAAAAAATGAGAAATTTTCATAGGTATGTTATTTTTGAGGTTGCTGCAACAGAGGCGTATTAGTGTTTATTAGAGAGAAAATGACTTCTATATGTGACGTACGTTGTTGAATAACTTAACTGTCTGACCCGAAGGAGCTGTAATGTCGGATAAAGGTGTATACTGATTAGATATGTAAAACTAGCGGGATAGAAACTTTCTAGTTGCATTACAAGTAGATTTTTAGTTGGAAACGGGCGGACTGAATCACCGAGTCACGGAATAATTCCCCATTTGTACAATAGATGAAGATGATTTACGTGCTGTCATTACATGTTGGGTGGGGGGAGAGGGGGTCAAGACTCTATTATAACACAAATAGCATAGAAAGTAGAAAACATAACTGTCAGCATATTCAAAAAACAGTTTTGTGCAAGCTCAAGTCACCAGCCAAATTCTGAAATGAATCTGACTTTGTAATGGTCCGGAACTAGTCGTATTTTTTAAATATTCTATCGCTTATTTTTAAATTCGATTGAGTGGAAAAGTTCAGTTGGTCGGGAAACCAAACCAACGGTTCGCTCTTCCGACCAACTGAAATATTCCATCCTATTGAATCTAACACAAATACTATAAACATTCATTTTCTTTGAGTCAGCGCAAGAAATGTTTCTCAATCGAGACTTGATCCGATCTAAGCCTTAACCCCTTTACTACCATACCCATGTTAGCCGTATATGGCGGACCTGTATGTACGCCTGTATGCGAGTAAGTTTAATAAAATTTATGACGTACTTGAAACTCTATCACCTGATTAATTGTTTGAAAGGGCTCTCTGAGCCCTTTCCCCAACAATTAATCAGATGATATGTTTGATCTGCGCACACCAGAACGTACGGGTAATCATCATAAAGTAGACGACAATAGTCGCTTTCGGCAGCGTAAGTGTTAATGATATAACCAAGACTATTGGAGTATTAGTCTTGTTTGTTTACAAAATAATTCTGAATGAAGACTCAACAGAATTGTAGTTTTATGAATACATCGCGAAGTTCCAATTAAATACATATTTATTGGAATACCAAGACATTCAGCACGAAAGAATATCTATATCTTTGTGAATAAAGAGACATAACATCAAATCTACAGTAGTCTGAGCGCATACTCCCAGAAAGGCCTTTGACTTATCTCGTTACGGAAAACGGTATTCGATAAAGTTATCTCCTCCTGAAATTATTAGACGGGCGAAGAAGGTCCAATTAAGAAGATGTAATTGTTGAGAAAACACCTAAGATATCAGTAGAAAATAAAGCTGGGTTCTCTTTTGTTACCTTTTAAAAACGAAAACAACAGACAGACCTCGGAGCTGTCTGTTGTTTTCGTTTATTACAAGTGACAAAAGGAAACTAGACTTTTTATGCAAGCTGATTAGAAACTGGGCTTTTTATGGCAAGCTAATTAGCAGCTAGTAAGTAAACGTCCACTTTGGCTCTTTGTCTAGCGAATGTGCTTTTACAAAAATTTGCAAGTATTCATTCTTCCTAAGAAAGAAGAAAAGCAAATCTTACTTCCTATACCTTTATATTAGTGGGAAGGATTGTACCTGTGTTATATGTCACAATGCGTACACTGTTGATATAATGAATAGAAAAAATGGTTTCAGAACATCAAAAGATGGTGAAAGTGACATTTTCTTATTTTTAAGGTCTGAACAGAAAATAACAGTCAAACGTTCAAACTGATTGGAAAAAAATTGTAAAAAGCTGGCTTATGAATTTTTGAACTACTTTACAGGCGGCATGTGTCTTGAGTTTGTGAAATGATGCACACATCGATGATACAAATTCGCTAACATTTCGAAATTTCAGTTTTTATATGAAGTTCCCAAACCCTTTGTGCTAAATGTACTGATAATTTAGAAAATTAAGGGAAGCAAACATTCCTGCAAATCTCTTCCAATGACGGAAATTGTCAATCATGAGTCATTTTGTGAGAGTTAGGGTTATCTGATTGACTAAATTATGGATTTGCACGTGCTCATGCCATTTTATTTAGCCTTTATTTTCACTGCTGCAAATAAACATATATTTCAAACATGGCTGCATTCTCCCATTACTAATGTGCTGGGAATTTTTACATTGCATTTTTATGGTAATAATCGTACTTTACAAATTAAATTGCTCGAAGCATACAATCTGAAATTATTTATTTGTCATTAATGTGTGTACTTCTCCTTTTTCTAATTGCCTTTGGTTGACAGTACCATTTTTTCTTCTGCCTTTACGAACCATGCATTACAGAAAAACATAAATCTTAAATATATTTAACAGTATTTGATTTTTGTGGGGTTTGTGAGAGATACAACATCTCACTGAGTTCTATGAAATGTTGCAGTTTTATTTCATCATCTCTGTTCAATTTTACTTCCAAACTGAGAGGCAAAAGAAAGGTCATTTCCGTGTTGGGAAGAGTATAACATTAAAGTGCCGGCAAAAAAAGAAAACAAAAAAAAAAAAAACTAGCGATAAGCAGCATCAAGAGATACACCTCAACCTTCTTTATAACTATAAAATGTTTTTTTTTTAGCTAAAAGGATCGATTTGATTGTAATCAAGCCGATTCGGAAATTGTCGAAGAGTCTGGTGTTCTCAAGATCCTACAACGTGTCTCGTTCTTATCTCATCTTTTGTCTTCAGCTCCCCTGTACAGAATACCCGGTGAAGAAGAGTTTAAACCTTTACCCAACAAATCGGCCGCACCCGCCCGCGTAATATGCAAATTCAGCAGTTGAAAAAATATTATTTTTCAAAAAATTTCAACAAAACCGTATCATGTGACCCCTCGTTGGAACGAGCTCGTCGAGCTCGTTCCAACGAGGGGTCACATGATATGGTTTTGTTGAAACTTTTTGAAAAAGTTAAAAAATTGATATTTAAAATAATAAATTTTGATATCGTCTGCGTTGGGTAAAGGGTTAACTGGTAGAGTGCTTCATGTTTCGTGATCACAGATTTCCTTTCATCATATATTGCTCTGTTAAACTTGATTGGATAATGGGCACTATCCAATCAGATGTAACTGAGCAATGTGTCAACAACAAAATTTGCTTATTGCCAGGGGCAACATGAAACCATCTTCAGTCGAGTGTAGATGTTATAGTCACAGCCTGTGTTTTTAGTGAAGCCCAAATATGGTCATCCATCACTCTACCAGTTAAGGAGGTTCCGCATCTGAAACTGCTTTGATTCCGTTATGTAATATTCCGTTTTTTGGACAGAAACAGACAGACAAATCATCGTTGAATAAAACACTTGAATGGAGAGTGGCAATAAATTACAGTTGTAAGAATATTTAAGGTTGTAAGAAGCTACAACGTCTATAATATGAAGAGCGGTAAGATTCGTTTCGAGATTCGATTCGAGATTCGATTCGAGATTCGATTCGAATCGAAATCCTCAGCCTAATTCGATACTTCCCAAAATCTGATATTCCCATGCCCTAGATTTAGCAACCCATCGCAATGAGTGGTTTACACAAATGAAGCGTACATAGAAACGGCGCATGTGTAGGAAGTCGAACGTGGTTTGAAAAAAGCTCTCTGAAAATTTGAAAAAAATTGATCATGTTTTATCTTCAGCTTATTTAAAGCCTACAGAACTAGCTCAAAAACTGTAGGAAAGAAGAGGAATATCAAATGGAAGACTGCCGAGTCGGAGTGAAATAACTGACCTTGTGAAGAAAGTGTACCGTGAGACTGGCGATCAATGGCCGCCATTGGCAATTGGTGAAACATTGTGTAGTGGGAATGATATAAATTACCCTGTAGCTCTCTGTGGGACGCAAATTGTTAATGAGTATATCGAAATTTAACAAATCTTTATAAATCCCCAGACCAATGTACAAGGAAAACCCAGTTTGTATTGTCATTTCAGACAGTAAGAGGCGGTGTATCGAAGAATCTTTCACATCAAAGTACCCCAAAAATGACAAAATACAATGATGGTACAAGAGCGGTTCTACAACTAGAGAAAGAATTGGGAAAACCAAACAGGATCTAGCTGATATATGCAAGAAACATAATGACATTCGCGTATACATATGGTTTGGAACTTGTGACATCACAGTTAAACTGAATAACTTTATTTACCTGTGTTACGACACAAACAATAAGGCAGTCTCCAATCTGATTTCTTCTTATGAAGAGTTCGTACATTATAGTGAACGATTCTAAAACCTGGAAATTTTATTCCTTGATATTCCACCAATCAGTCTGTACCAGAGGAACCACAGTAAAAGACATCCAAATCTAGAAATCTTTAAAATTGAAGACACACTGGCAAATGATAGAATTACCCAAGTAAGCCAATGGATCCGACGCTACAATACAAGTGTTGAAAAGAAAACCCCCAAATTCTATCAAGACTTACAAAGAGTAAGAAAAAAGAGGGACAGACAAAGGTAGCCATAACGTTAACCTGTACACTGACGGCATTCACCCAGGCAAGCTATTAACCAGATTGCGGATGACCAGAATCATCGCATGCATGAATACTGAACCTAGATAAAAAAAAAACACGTCGTCACTGAGTAGGGATCTGTGAGACTAAGCACGCTGCCCCTTCACAAAACGGAAAATCAGCTGAAATTTAACTTAATATAGGGATTTGTGAGGACGGACTCACAGCCCACAAACATAGGTGCGGTTGTACCAAAAAATAAAAAAACAATATCAATAGCTGAACATAACAAAAAAAATTAAAAAGAAAAAAAACAACCTGTCGTCTATAGATCAGCACACAAATAACAGTGTAAAACCAAGAAAATGAGGGACTCGTCAACCAGGCTCTGCGTGAATTTCCCGAAACAACTCAAAACCAAGAAACAACTCGCCAGGACCAAGTTCACCCAGAAGAGCAAAAGGTTACCCGGAGCAAGTCGAAGATGACCCCTAGCAGTGCACAACCTGTGAAAAAATCTTTACGAGCTCGAAGGACAAACTACTAGAATGCCAACGATGTCAGGAACACTACTGCATAAAATGTCTAAATAAACCTGTCAGTGAGTATGAACTACTATGCAATTCTGACTTAATGTGGTTCTGCCTATCATGCAGAGAAAATGTAGAGAAAAATATCCTGACAGATTGGAAGATAGAAGAACGCTGCCACGAGATAATGCAAACTTATTAGAATAGAATATCTACTCTTGAAGAAGAGATGAAACAAAATGCGGCCGTGATGATGTTAGACAGATCGTCCAGGAAGAGTTAAAGGCTTTTAAACGAGATAAAACATTGAGACAAAAAGAGCAGACATTGCCAATAAACCCCACATAGGTGTGGTCAGCACTGCCATGAGCGAAATTAATGAAAAGAAAAATAGAGAAAACAATAGCATTTTTTATGGAATGGAAGAAAGCACATCCGACACAAAAGAAGAAAAGATAGAACATGATACAAATATCTTCAAAGAAATATCACAAACCTGTGGCTTAGACCCCCAAAGCGGTCAACACACAGACAATTTTAAGACTTGGAAAGCACAAAGGGGTGGAAAGAAAAGACTATTGCTAGTAACCGTCTCCGACCTAAGTAAAAAACAACTCTCTTCATAAATGCACAGAAACTTCAATCACTGTCAAAATATGAGGGAGTGCCACTCAGTCATGACCAGACTCAAACCGACAGAGAAAGCAAGAAGCTTTTCCAAAGAAGCAATAAACTTAGAGGCGAAAGCAGAAGGGATACACCGCTACAGGATCCAAGGCCCTCCATTTGACCGAAAACTGTCAAAATCCCGGTGGAGCAATAAGAAAGAAAAAAACACACTTGACCATACTGTAAAAAATGTATATAACGGCGATATGGTTTTAACATTCACAAACTGAAATGCATGTACACGAATGAGGACCAGCTGAGAAATAAGCTACATGAGCTGAAAGCCTGAGTTCATATTTTCCAACCGCATATAATAGGAGTATCAGAAGTGAAGGCAGAAATGAAAAACCTAAAGATGCTACCAGCGAAATTCAGCTTAGACGAAGCAGGATAATACGACTCCTTCTGGATAAACATAGATAACGACATTTTAAGATGTGTGATAATCTACATAAAGAAATACTTAAAAGCAAAAGAAACAGTCATCCAGTCAATATTCCAAGAACCCTTCTTTGTAAATATAAAACTGAATACAAAAAGAGACTCTTCTCGTCGGTGTAGTATATAGATCAGATAGTGGAACCTTGGAAAACAATGAAGAACAAAGTACCTTGATTAGAGAAGCATCAAAAGATCATACCTCCCATCTACTGATTATTGGCGATTTCAATTTTTGGAACATCGACTGGGAAAGTTGGCACTGCCCATCACTGGCAAAGAAATCCTTGGAAACAAAATTCATTGACTGTCTTCAAGACAGCTACCTTTTTCAACCTGTCACTAAACCAACTCGATGGCGAGGAACTGACACACCACACATACTTGATCTCTTGATAACAAAGGAAGAGAATGTATTAAGGAACCTGGAATACCTAAGCCCCTTAGGGAAAAGTCTTAGTTTGAATATTTGTGCACTGTTACTCATTACGGAAGCACTGGGAAGAGGTATAACTACAACAAAGGGGATTACGAGAAAATAAATACATGGGACAGTCTACCGAAAAACGTTGTTTCGGCGCCCAGTCTAAACTCACTAAAGAACAGATTAGATAAACATTGGGCAAACCAAGACATCGTTTATAATTTCCGAGCGAAATTAAATCTAAAACCAAACGCGCACAATAATCGACGGCCACCATCGTTTTTCAGTAATGCAAAATGTCGATCAGCACAAATATACCATTGTCGTTTGCGCTTGGGATGTATAATCTCCATTCACGCCTATATGCCAATTATATATCACTCTCACCCTATTATCAGTGTGGTGAGACCGAGTCGACTGCGCATTTTCTGTTAATGTATTCTCTTTACGTTAATATTCGTAATCGTACCATTGGCCAACTATCTTTTACTCCAAATTTTTCAGTCTTACTCTATGGCTCCGAATTTTTGAGTAACGAAGAAAATCGTTCAGTCGTTGACCTTGTCCAGGATTATATTATAGCTTCAAGGCGCTTTTAGTAAGTGTATATAGATACGTGCATGCGCGCGCACGTGAGAGTGCATGAATGCATGTATGTATGCATATGTATGTAAATATATATGTTTGTGTGTGCGTTTATGTGTGTGCGTGCGTGCGTGCGTATGTATGTTAAGTATGTGTGTATCTGCGTGCGTGCGTGCGTGCATGCGTGCGTGCGTGCGTCTGTATGAATATATATGCGGGTGTATATGTATCTGTGTATATATGTATGTGTATGTGTATGAACGTAGACTTATACGTATGCTGTGATTACAATCTACTTGCATTCTCTGTAATACTAGATGAGTTACCGGATCAGTTTGCACCCTGGTTGGCTTCTTGCTTTCTTTCTTCATTCAATATTCTATTCTGTAATACTAGATGAGTTACCGGATCAGTTTGCACCCAGGTTGGCTTCTTGCTTTCTTTCAATATTCTCTTAAAAATTTTGCTGCTGATGATTTTTATTACCCGGTACACGCATGCGTGGACATCACTGCGCACGCGCGGATTACAACCCGTCCATGGCCACTGTACTGTAAGACATTTAATCCCGAATAACCACGTTGGGATACGCAGCCTTCAACCGCTGCCAAGTCTTTTTGTGCCGGTGTAACAGGAATGGAAGTCCGTAGGAAAATTAGTCCCTCTGGATTATTATTCCGCGGAATTAGAGTCCTAGGTCTAACATTTACTGGAATAGTAGTCCGCCGGACTACTATTCCTAGAAATGTTAGACCTAGGACTATAATTCCGCGGAATAATACTCCAGAGGGACTAACGTTCCTACGGACTTCCATTCCTTTTACACCGGGTTTGTAAATTGGAGAATATGATAGCTGCTCGCCACTGTTTGATGGCTCTTTTCGAGTGCTCTGACTTCTTCCATCTTTACAACTCGCCCACACGATATCACCCTGGTTGTTGAAAGTATTTTTAAACCCCAATAAACAAACAATCAAGCAAACTTTCGAGAAATTTAAAATTTCCAAAATGTTCTGTTGTGTAAAGGGGTGCAAAAACCCAAAATTTAATGGTTGTTTCCAGACAAACAATTTATCTAAAACTAAACTTTATTTATTGTAGAATGATATTAATATAGGATATTCTCTACGAATATTGGATTACAGTGTGGGCTGAATTGGAACGCAAAATAGAATTTATTTAGCTTTAATGCTTGGTAACGTAATTTATTTCCACCATCTTGAATAAAATGGTTGATATATTCGGTAACTTTTCTCAAATCAGACATGATGACATTTTTTAATGAAATAAATCATATTTTTTACTTGAATGTATGCCTATTTCGCTACGCCATTAAATGGCCATTTTGCACAGTGAATAACGTCTTCCTTGTCAAAATCCTCCTCACATGCGCTTTCTCTTTTGCAATAGATTAGTTTTTTCATTCCAGTTGTTTGCCCATAACCCTTTACCCGATATAACAGGACAACTGCCTATCTCTTCTCAGAAAAGTTCTCATTCAAGTTTTATTCATAATATTTTCATTTTTGTCTCAAAAACATGACTTTTAATCAAGGCATTGAGTATGGACGGGACGTGGGTGTCTCCCTTTGGATAGATGGGATCCCATAGGAAAATATTTGAAAATTAGATCCCCACCCACATTAGAAGGAAATATATGCAATTTAATACTAAATTTTTTTTTCAATGGTATTAGCACTTTGTTTTTTTTTTGGGGGGGGGGGGGGGAGGGGGGGGGGGTTAGGAGGGGGAGGGGATGACAAGACATCTGTGCGCCCTGGTTTGGATTCATTAGAGGTCCTCTAATATGCTATGTTGGCCAGAGACTAGTTTATTTTTTGTCAGCGATTTATAATTCAGATGAGCCGTGTATGCTCTCGTAAATTATGAATCACAGACAGAAAACAGTACTCCACGTTCCATATTAACTTTCTGATTAACGAATTTGTTATAGGGTGGATTAGAGTACGCCCAGTCTCTAAAAAATAGTTATAACACATGGATCGTGCGTGGACAAATGCAATATACGTTTCATCAAAGCACAAACAGGGAAATGAAGCAAACAAACATTTCCTTCATCTATATGTCCCTTAACACAAAGAATGCTCAGTAGATCATACTGACACACCTACATAAGAAAGGATTATCATCAGCATATAGATTTCGTATATGCTGTCACTTTTGTTTGCGGAACTCGTCGGAGCTAGGTGTTAGATAAAAAGCAATAAAGAAACTCGTAAAATTCGTTAAGTTAGAAATATGGCGGGAATCTAAGTGAGACTTGGTTAATGTTCTCCAGAAATCAAAAACAATAGTATGGAAAATAGTTGTAAAGAATTAAACATTTGTCTCTCAGACTGCTGTCAGAGTAAAAATGTCGTGAAGGATACACATTACAAACACCTAACTAAGAACATAAACTATGTACGATGTCGGCAATGTTCGCATTTTGTGCAGAGAACAAAAGAAAAAAATACGGAATGTACTGTAAGAAATGATCTAAAAAAGATTAGAAACATGGTTCAGAAATATTTTTAACCCAACTTGCAAAACATATTTCTGTACCTTTATACAGTACGGCCGCCGTGCTCTGGTCACTTTCTACGAATGGGCAATATTTCCGCGGACTCAATAATATTAGGTCCAAATTCTAATTATAGGAATAATCATCAAAAATTTAATTAATAAAGCACCGGGTACAACCCGGTGCTTAATTAATTAAAATTCTGCTGACTATGATTTTCATTACCTGGTAATCGCATGCGTGTACATCACTACCCACGCGTGGATTACGACCAGTCCACGGCGACTGTACCGCACGACCATTACTGGAATAAGCGGACACCGTGTGAGATAGCCTTAATGGCTATGAATTCTATGAACTGGAAAAAAACATCCCTAGGCGACGTTTATAGACACTGGGCTGCCGCTGCTGCTACAGGAAATACAAGTAGAGCCTTACTACATGTGGACACAGCCTGGAAAACATTCTGTAATTGCAGAGAAAAGCATAAACTTATTCAGTAATTCAAGATAGTTTATCATCTTGTCGCAGGTAACATATCTTCTCTTGCCCTCCGCCAACTTCAACCACTCACAAATATTTTCTCAGTAATAAAGCCAACTCAAACATTCAGCGCTGTCTCACCAACTTACGCCTACAATATTTCTTACCATCTCGACATTCAGACTCTAGAATAATCTACACCTTGAATAAGAGAAACCAGTTCCCTCCGAAATGTCATTTCATACCTAAATGAAAATAAACTTCCTACTTCTAACACGTCTGAATCAAATATATCACTGCAGCCTACGTATGGGCTGTAGCGACCTCAATGACCACCCGTTCAATAGTTTCCTCACAAGCTCACCATTATGTCGCTGTGATGAACGTGAAAGAATCCACCATTATCTTAACTTTCCCCTACGTCAACACGGAAACGCTTCTTTTACGGCAATGCGAATTACAACGTACAAACCAACTCCGCTATGTTTCTTTGTCTTCATACATATACGGAGGCAACTCGTAGAATTGATTAACACCCTTAGCAGTTTGCGGATCTCTATCTAAATTGAAACCCCTATCATGGTACATAACAGATCAATATGTACATCGCCCTACTACACTGATTACTCGACTGGCCTTCTAGCTGTCCCTTCTCTTCGCCTATCCCACTTACATGGTCAGGTACTCATATATCTTCAGTGACAATTCGCACACTGTTAGAAATTATTCTTAGCTTTACGGTACTCTTCTGACAACCCACAGCAGGTCCACTCACCATACAATTTACGATATTTACCGTTTCTGCTCATAGCGTAATCACGGCTATAGACAAGTGCTCATGTTAAGTGGGGCTTGTTTTTCAGTACGACGGCATTTAATTTTTTAATTACTGCTTTTGCGAAACAGCATCACCCTGACCGGCTTGTCTGTGAAGAGCCCATTCTCAAGGTAGACCAATTCATATTCTAACATGCAGCCAATCAGCTCCAGGTTAAAGATATTAATTGGTCTACTTTTGATGATGATTGCGCAAGCAGTTGATGTCGTGTAGCTATGTACACTTATCATATCCTTAGTCCTTGATCGAACAAAATGTATTCATTTCAAAAATACGGATTTTACGTTAAATTTTACTGTAGTATACCGGCAGCTACTTGCCAGTACTTTACCGTATTTTCAACAGATTTTTTTTACATTGTAACGCGAGTATATTTTTTCAAGGCACCGTGATATCTGCACACTGAACCATTGGTTAGCATGTTTTTTCAAAAACAACCGTCCTGTTGGGACTTATTGGAGAGTGCATTCAGGCACTCTTCATTGGACTGTAGCGGAACAAATCATATATATTTCATTTTACATATGAGTAAGTAAAAGATATTAACTAATAATGAGTTCAAATAAAAAGGACTTTGCTTTAATATTTTTTTTACAACTCTTATAAGTTGAAGTTTGGGATATATCTTCTCTGTGGACGAAGTGTTGTAGTGGCATCCCAACACGCTCATCTCGTTTAGGAAAGGACATGCCTTCAGTTCCCACTGAAATTTTATTTTGTGATATATAATGCTTAATTAATTAATTTAGTCGTCTATTTAGTTTTTTTATTTTTATTTAACCCTTTACCTAACGTGAAAAGCAGACAACACTTGCAAACAAAAATCTTGAATAACTAATTTTTTTCTCTCAAAAACATAGGTTATGACCCCTCGTTAGAACGAGCTCGACGAGCTCGTTCCAACGAGGGGTCATAGCCTATGTTTTTGAGACAAAAAAATGAAAATTATTTTGGAGATTTTTGAGAATAGCGCTGGCCGGTTTTGGCAGTTACATTGGGTAAAGGGTTCAAAGTAGGTTTGAGTTCTTGAAAACTCTTTATCTCACTCAAAAAGAGTTTAATTGTTTGAGAGATTGTTTCCTGTATATTTGATTTCGTTATTTTTTTCATTGTTTGTTGTTTTTTAAATATTTCACAGCACTGATAAATATGTTTTTGATTTTAAACAGTTACTTTATTATTGTAATAGGCTGATAAAGCTTTAAAAAATACATTGGAGAGTTTTTAGCCCTTTTTAAACACTATGGACTGATGCAATGGATACTATCAAATCAGACTTCTATTTCGGGCTCCTCTCTTAAACTAACCGTCAAATAGGAAACATTGCTTGTGATGCTCACCCGATTTGCTGGGATTCCAAAGCGGGTAAAATGGCAATTAAACAAATTGCTCCACGATGCTCAACCAGAATCAAATAAGATCCCTAAATGGACTTGAACTAACAAATAGAGAATATGTCCCTCAATGCTCGGTTATAATCAATAGAGTAATAAGCGGGCAAATTGCCAGATTGTCAAGGTGATAGCTAAAAAATGCGATTTTCTTGTTTAAAAGTGTAAATATTTTCGATAATCTTTCTGAATGGGTTAAACATAAAGCGTAAAGATAGATATATGACGGATCCCGAAAACCGATTTGTCACTCAAATTCTGCTAATTTGGCATGAAATTTAATATCCATTAGGGCGCATTTGTTGAACGCCACATGGGCTATCTGATAACTGACCAAAGGAGTATTCTTCGGTAATCATTATCTGTGTAATTATGACCACTTAACAGGTGGTTGTTGCAGAAAACAGTACATCGCATATGTTCTAGACACACACCCATATTACGCATCTAGCCTGTCTCCGAAATATCAAAAGATACCAAAGTGCTAGTCTTTCAAAGGAACTTTAAAGCGAGTATTAAATTAAGATAGATCTAAGCGGCCAAG
Source organism: Pictodentalium vernedei (assembly GCA_031216915.1). Taxonomy (NCBI): domain Eukaryota; kingdom Metazoa; phylum Mollusca; class Scaphopoda; order Dentaliida; family Dentaliidae; genus Pictodentalium; species Pictodentalium vernedei. The sequence goes on along the minus strand of CM062289.1, from coordinate 325,181,259 downwards.
TTCAAGAGAAGCGATTAAACTGAGAATTAATGTTCTGACTATCTAAATAAAAATCAGGGGATTTCTCGAAAAATACATTCCAGCCAATCCCAGTCTGAAGGTGTGTGAGGCTGTGGGTCGTTGCATGTAGATGGAGAGGTCCCATGCTATAGGTTAGAGGAGGTGCCGCATCGGTGCGAAAGTATAGACACGTTGTTAAGTAGGGGGTCACAGAGCTCATATTTAGAATAGGAGCAGTCGCGGGCCAAGTCGGTGGCCATATATGAGAATAGGATCAGGAACAGGAAGTACGAGCTCAGAGAGCTATATGCAGTTAGGTAAACGGTATTATCTGTTTTAGAAGGCAAGCCATACATAGGCAGAGTAGGCTTTGCCTGTATGAACATTATCCTGAGATAGTCGTAGGGGAGAGATTAAACCCATTGGTGGCGACTGCTTGTGTGAAAAGCGTCAAGTAAAGTGACAATACGCTAGTGGCCGTGCGACGGCAGTAGTAGAGTGACATTCCGTCACCTGTTAGAGTAGAGGCGTCCGATAATACGCTAGTAGCCATGCGACGGCAGTGGAAAGGTGAAGTGAAGAGGCGACCAAGGAACCAATACCAGCGAAGAGGAGGAAAAACCAGCGACAACAGAGAATGCGGGCCCGCAAGTGACTCAAAAACTGTGGGTAGGGGGTGATTGGCGTTTTGTTTTCTTATTCTTTTGGATTCCATGTAATTCACAAATTATCATATTTTTTATTTTTATATATGTATTAAAATTGTTGTTTTCAGTGAACCCCTGTTGATTTAAACCCCTTCAGGATAAGAACAGGGAGGGTTCGTCACGGTGAGACATACGTTCACGCACGGATTCAGGCAACACTCCTTGAGTTTTGGCTGAATACGCGGTGTGAATCTATTTCTTCCAGCAGCGACAAAGCCCCGGTTTCCGACACAGCTAGAGGAGGAGAAATCTCACGATTTTAAGCTGGAATCAATTGAGACTTCTTTGTCAGCACTGACAAATAGAGAAAATTCCAATTCATGCTCTGTCAGGAAGAAGCAACGAGAGCCCTGAGAATGGTGAGGCGGACACCGACAAAAATGTTTGCACTCTTAAAAAATACGGCTTTTAGTCATTTACTGCTAGGGGGGGGGGGGGGGGCTCGGGAGTTCAAAGGGTGGAGTACGAGTAATTGTGCATTGGTCACGACCGCTGTATGCAATTATCTCGGTGGTGATGCCGAAAATTAAAACTTTCTGACGTGATATTCCAAATTTACAGAGGGTAGCAAGGGCTCGAACGACGCTTCAACATCCCGCGCATTACCATTAAACCTTCAACGTTTAATTGCCAGTGGGTGGTAATAAGGCATTGTTTTTTCTTCAATAAAACATTGTATAGCTTATAAACATAACAAAAGGCAGCATTTAAGTAATTCCTCTCTTTATAAAAGCACGTTAAGGTATACGGTATATGGTCCGAAAATACGCTGGCAAACCAGAATAATGTTCTGTTTTTTATATGATTACCACACAGAGCTCGTCAATACCGCTGTAGTTTGGTCATCAATTCTAGCTCTCCGGAAAACGAGTGTCCAGACTTTTCCAAATTCATATCATGTCTGCATCAGACGAGGCTGATGTGACGCCACAGTCGTGCGCAAAATTGCTTACGTTAAAATGTGCGAGAACATTGAATCTGAGGGACTATTTTCGTTTGTGTTTCTTGAATCGGTTTTGATTCGCATCACTTTTTTTATTAAATCTCGACGCACTAGTATGTTGTATGTCACGACTCAATCGCGATCTCATCGAGAAAAACATTATTTGTGCGACCACAGTACTGTAGCACACTTGGTATTCAGGTGGAAGGCGAAAATACACGTGACCAAGAGTGCAGTGGTAAGTTAGTTAAAGAGGATAGGCTCAAGAATTTATTGTTATTATTTATCATGTGACAAAAACTTGTTATAAGCACAATAAAGTCGTCACAGTGGCAATAAATGCTTCTGATTTATGTTTGTTTTAAAATATTGGATAGTTAATATGCCTTCTATAAAGGGATATTGCGACCTGACAAATGGCAGAGGCGATTTCATTTTATAATTATAGCTCGTTGTTGATTCCACAAGCGAAACATGTAATTACGGTCTTTGCCATTAAAACTGCTCTGTTCATCAGAAACCAAGAAACATAAACAATCGAGACATTTTCCTGATATTTGTCACCATTAAAGTGATAATTATATATCAGAGGACGTGTGAATTGTGATGGTGAACCTTTTAACCGTCCCGCTGACTATTAATTTTAGTTTCAGTTCTAGACTAATTTGTCAACTTCCCACCTTCTTATATATTTGAACGATAGTTTTGCAGAATATGTGAGGTAAGCGGGCCCGAAGCTAAAAGAGCGCCAGAGGGCTGCCCGACCACCATGGCCATGTCTGTCGGAAATAATTGTTGTATGTCGGGAAAATCGTTGATCGTCCGAACACCTATATTTTCTTTGAGAACCTTAATTTGAAAAAAAGTTGACCATTTGACGGAACCGCAATTTTCATTTTGCAAAACAACCCTCATGTTTCATACAACCTGTTATGAAAGCGCTCTTTCTGACACGAGGTGACCCTGGCTGTCGAAAGTGTCGTTGAACCCCAATAAATAGGGCTGCACGTTGATTGGTCTACCCCACACATTCACTTAGCGGTTATGCTTCTTAATGAAATTATGTGACGCATCATTTTCCTAGAATGGAAAAGGGACTCTCAGATTCAAAGGGTTAAGGAATTACTTTCGTTAAATGAAATTAAATCTTGAAAATAATAGTAATAAGCGAACATTTCTAGCCTGTTTCATTTATTATTGTTTCAAAGAAGTATGTTGAGACAGGTTTTAATTTCGTGCTGACGGTCAACGATCTGGGAGCTCTGTCGTAAGATTTGATCTCTCGCGCCACCAAGAGGTAAAAGTTTTAGATATTCAACAAGAAAAAGAACACTTTTATCGACAGAAGAATGATCTGATCGGCATATATCAACACGCGTAGCTGTTTCGTAATAAAATAATAAAACATAATGATGCCATAATAAAACTGAAATATTACAAAACCAAGACTGACTGGAGAAAAACAAACAAAGTAGCGTATAGAAGGCAATCTCTTCGATTTGTTTTTCTCGCAGTCTTGGAGTAGGAAAAGCTGACGGGGAATTTCAACCTACTCGCGACTGTATCGCGAACTGGTTGAGATTCTCCGTTCGCTTTAATGACAGTGCTGGATGTTGATATGGGGTCCGTGGTATATTATGGGGATGGGGAACTTGAGCACGGACTATGGAAGGTATGATGAGAAATACTGAGTAAAGTAAGTAGGAGATAAACTCAACAAGTCCTCAAGCTATAAGAAAAAAGTGAAAAAAAAACTCCAAGGCACAATATTAGTTATCCTTGTGCTTAAAAGGGTGTATGGGAATTTACAACGGTTTGGGAATTCATACACCCTGAGGCAAAGCCGAAGGGTGTATGAGTTCCCAGACCGGTGTAAATACCCATACACTCTGGAAAACACAAGGATAGCGGATTTATTTCCAAGAATTTTGGTGTACTTAATACTTTAACCTAAATTGTGGGAAAAACTACAGAAAATTTGTACTTAGTAAGTTTCTTAATAAAACCAGACAAATATGGATGTCATTGGAACTGGCTCAATGAGCCAGTTACAATAACATCCATATCTGTAATATGTTTATGACACATAAATATTAAATTTCCTGTATTTTTATTTTTGTTCTAACATAACCGAGTAGAAGGTATGAATTAATAATTAAAAATGGGTACTTTTTTAGCCATATACCCCTGCTATTGTGTATTCTTGTTTTTACACCGTGGTTAAAAAAGCTACTGTGGATTGCAAGTTACACCGTACCTCTCAGCCAATCAAAATGCAGTATTTTGTTGCACTTGGAAATAATATCCTTTATCCCTTCAACACAATGCTGGCACACACCTTTGGTTCTATTTGTAAGGTAAAGAAAATATAAATTATCTCCAGTGTGCAAATGACGCATAGTCAAGTGAATTCACCTTTTTTAACAGAGGTATTTACCACATAATTATCTTCTTTACCTACTCGCAATATTTGTAAATAAACAACACTCGACAGCTATTCACGCGCGATGACATAGTTTCAATACGAAAGCTGTTCATTGTTTTAAAACGTTCCGATTTAAACCGAGTTATCTTTTCAAAAACACGTTTACGCGATGAAAGGGATCTCAAATTTGTCGCGATTTGGTATGGAATTTACGAACTTTGTCCGTCAAATGAGATTCGATTCTTGGTAAACCTTGAGATTAGATTTCATTTTAGAGAGCTCGGTAAATAAAATTTCGTGCAAAACTGCTGCATCCTCTGTATTTTGTTAAAAGCCTAATCTTCTAAAAAAAATGAGGCGAATAAAAGCGCGAAGAGCACAACCACGGGGTTTTGAGTGTAACTGTATGACTTCCTTCAATTCTTTTACCATTGTTGCAAACCAACTTGATTGATCCTCTATAGACTTTTGAATGTCTGTTGAACGATTCGATTCATAAATATTCTGATGCCGGACAATTTAACAAATGGAACGATCACATCTTTCAAATACTATGTTATAACAGATTGGGAGTCGGTATAACGAGATTCTTATATTGATTATCATAGAAGTGGAATGATGTATTTTACTTAGGGTCTCCTGATGATGCCGTTTTGAACTTTTACATAGAGAGGCAGAGTGAGCGATGCAATTCAGTTATACAGTATTCGGGCCAACACATTTATGGACAGTTTTCTTACCTCACCAGCTAAACTGTTAACACTACTGGGTATCATCGACTGATCTTGCCTTCAATTTATTACTCATAAGTGAAAATTGGTCTTTGTCAAACATAGAAATATCAAGTACGGTGGTTAACATTCAACACAAGGAAATCAAAATATCGAAATATCCAAGAGTACATTTTTCCCATAACGCAAATAGGAATTTAGCCAATGCAAGCGCATTTTCCATAGCTCAATAATAGGACTTGAAAATCAGAGCACAAATAGCAAACAAACAAGGTTTCTTTACTGTTCCACCGTTATACATACTGTTAAATTTGTGTGGAGTTTGCACTTTTAAATACCACTCCTGTACTATGTAACTATGGCCAGGCCTGGCATTCGTTAGGCGTGCAGGAGTGCTGCACGCCTACTGCACGCCTACTGCACGCCTAGAATAAATTTAGGAGGGCAATTTTTTGCACGCCTTGATTTTCTGGAATGCTAGACCTGTTTGGACTACCTTTAAAATCTATTATCATTTCGTCCCCTGAGTTCCAATGTGTTCTCTGTGCCTACTGGCAGAGAGAACACATTGGAAATCAGGGTACGATTTGTCAATGTTGCATTGATTCGCATTAATTTATGACCCATTCTGTGTTGCTTTTCGATAGATTTTGAGTGTAGAAGACAGTCACATGAGAATTGAATGCAGCATTTTGAATAATGGGAAGTGTGTATCAATTTTTCCACTATGTAGCTGAATGTAATATAATTTTCCAGTCACAATATTAATATCATGAAGTGAATATAACCAAAATAGCATACAGGTTTTTGGATTGAAAATTTCAGGTGCAACTGCACTAACCAAGCAATCTGAGGAGGGCAACTGATTTGCACTCCTTGATTTTCTAGATTACTAGGCCTGTATGGCCCGGCGACGTTTGCGATTCAAATCGTTTCTCTGATTCGATTCGAACCCATGTCGATTATTCGAAAGAATCGAATCCCGGAGAATTTGGGATTTCATATTATTCTTTCTAGTCGAATGTCTAAAGATGACAACTCATGCTGCAGTTTTCCGAGAAAGAAAACGTTTCGTATCTAGCCTAACAATTAAGATAACATCAATGTACTGAGAACATTCCAAAATTGTGAATTGAATCGATAGCGGAGATCGCGTTATACACGTCTAGTTTGTACAATATATTGCCCCTAAAGCATTGCAGATGGCATCTGGTTCCACACAAGGGACGATATACGGATTTTTCTTCGTCCACTTTGGTGATACCGCATCAATTTACCGTTTGAATCTACTCTCGTTGCTAAAATAGCTGTGGGTGAGTCGCCACCACTAGCATATTAAGAACAGAAAATATCCAAACTCTTTTTGGGAGTGATACAATCAACGCCAGTCTGTTGTTTAATTGACAATATTATTGATACGTGTTATGCCAGTATCCTTTCGAGCCTAAACACTTGCATGCTCTTTGTTCTGGTTCGGATCAGGTCGAGAGTTACGTCATGTTCCCGCTTTGTTTATTGTTTATTCGGAACGTCGCGGTTTGGCAGACTGTATTTTGTGTGTTAATCGTTAAAACAAAAAAACAACGATCTAGGGTCATGTTAGTTGTGGCAATGTGAAATGTAAACTTCTCCTTACTGGCGTAGTGGCATGGCAGACATGCATAAGACAACATAAGATATATAATAATTTATATAATTCGCATAATCACCATCAAATAGCTCATTACAGAAAATATCGTTCACAACACGACTAATACGGGGATGACGTCAGAAATCAATGTCAACGTGGTGACGTTGTGAGAGAGTTGGTACAGGAAGAGAATTGAATTAATCTTTTTATTTTTCATTAATTGCCTACCTAATACAAATAGCATAAATCTGCAGAAAACATTTTCTGAATGAATTACTAAATATTTTATTTTTTGCCTCGAAACTTAGCTCATGATCCTCATTGGAACGAGCTCGTTGTCAGGGCAAAGCCAGTCTAAAAGGGACGAGGCCCCCTCCCCCCACTTTCAAGTTCAGATATATGTATATATTCCTTCTCTCTGTGTAGTAAGCACACATGTTTTAATTAGATAATTACCCTTAGGCGATTCACAGTGGGATACTTCTTTAGCATATTACTAGTCAGAATAAGTTGTCTTCCTGTTATCATCTATCTGACCATCCCAAGACGAGATATAAAGTGTGGGGAACAAGCTATTTCAGAGAGACTTGGGTTCCGACCGTTTAGGAGAGCGACTTGGGTTCCGACCGTTTAGGAGCGAGACTTGAGTTCGGCCGAATAGGAGACGCCATATAGGGTATCGTACGAGTGGAATTGCTGGGCAATCCACGAAGCTCCGTTGTACGCCGCTGTTATCAGATTAGGTGGACACATGTATAAGGTATGTGACGTAGACTTGCTAAACTAGCCGACAGAGTTGATAAACCGAATCCAGATCAGAACTATGTTTCCACAAGGTAATTAACAATACTAGTCGGGATCCCCAGGCAGTCAGAGCTACAGACGCGCACGGACGTGCACAGACGCAAAAGACTAAGACTCGGTGTTTTAAGCTCCTGTTGCGAGCCGGCGACAGTGACATTTTGAGAGTGTACTATAGCGTCAGTACAGGGCTATAGAGAGACTGAATTGATGAAAAACTATTTAACCCCTGTGATAAGTCTTTGATTTGTGTTGATAAAATTGTCAAATGAGTTGAATATGGAATGAGTTTATTTTAAATGTAAATAAAAGAATCGCTGTTACTTTAATCATTGTTTCCTCTTCGCAGCCGGAAGTGATTAGGAATCACACCTAACGAAGAACGAACCTACATTTTGAGTTCACTCGGCAGGGAAGAACATCATAGTGCGGTCCCAATTCAGCTCTGCGAGCCGAGTTTGGCCCGTGCCCGGATTCCGACCCCCCAATATTTTTAATAGCGAGGTTAAACAACCCCATGTCACATCTCCCACGTGGATGGAGGTGTTGTGACACTCGTTCCAGTGAGAGTCAAAAGCTATGTTTTTGAGGCAAAACTTGAAAACAAATAAAAAAATTTGGATGTCGGTCGATTTTTCTGAACCTCTTTCACTAAAATCGATCTAAGCCTCGGTATACATCGGCTCAGATCGGTTTTAGTGAACTCGGTACAGAAATTCCATAGAAAGTTGCGACACTTCAGAGATCATCTTTAGTTACCGTTCCATCATATTTTTTATATTGGTACAATTACATTGTTCACGATATACATCACTGATTGGATGGTATGTAGTTCTCTAGTTTGGGTCCTCTTCTTCCTGGAGTGTTGGATAATCAGCACAATAAACAGTGCTCAACAACAACAACAACAACAACAACAACAACAACAACAATAGATTCTCGAAGGTTTTAATTTTCTGACGCCTTGCGATCACCGATCACGTTTTAAAGAATACACTTTGATGTACGTGAAAAATGAATATAGTGATGATGTTAACATTTTTAGCATATATTTGGAAAATATTTTTCTTACTATTGTTTACCCTTTCTTACTATTGTTTACCCTTTACCTAACACGAAAAGCAGACGACACTTGCGAATAAAATTCTTGAAGCACTGTTTTGATTTTGTTTTTTTGCGTCAAAAAACATAGCTTATGACCCCTCATTGGAACGAGCTCGTTGAGCTCGTTTCAATGAGGGGTCATAAGCTATGTTTTTGTGAGAAAAAATGAAAAAGTAATAAAAATTGAATGGTGGATTTTGTGAATAGCGCTGGCCGGTTTTAACTGTTACGTTGGGTAAAGGGTTAAAAAACAAGTGCCGAGATTAGAAAGTTGGTAACGTGTTATTACGTGTCTTGCTAGGTAAACTTCATGACTTTTGATGAAGTGAAAGCTGTTACACTGCGACTACAGTCACAGCTTAACAATTTCTCGCGTTGATCGACTTGATGCCATCTTAGAGGAAGGGGTGGCATATTGTGTTGCAACAGTTTTTCCTTACCTTCAATGAATCTATTTATATACAAATCAGTGGTCTATTCCAAGAGTTGTCTTTAATTATGCAGACATTCTGAAAAGGTTCAAAACTTAAAAAACATATTCATTGTTGTCGACACATAGCAGACGAAATGTGAACATATAACCAGAGGTTAAGGTTCAAGTATCTCGTAAGCAAACGTCTTCGCACACTTGCGCTAATTCCCGAGTGTTATTGGATGATCGGTATTTTCCGTTTTTAGAGTAGGAGTTTAAACGACCAGACCATGCGATAAAAATGGAGTATAAACCGCGTCCTCTTTCAAACTGCTCATAAATTGTTAGCCGGCTTAATTATTAAAGATTATCCTGTTTGGAGCTTTGCTCCCGCACCTGGTAAATTGATTCATATAATCGAACCTACTTACATCCCAATTCAGCTGCACATCTCTCTGAGTTACCAGTGTTCATCGATTTGGGTAAGACTCCTATTCTTAACTTGGAGCAGTAAATCAGTCTTTACTAAATCACTTGTACTTGATGGCTGCGAAAATACCATTGATATTGTATTAACCGATATCATTCAATTTAATCCTCTTCAGTAGTAACCGCTTGTGTTGCAACACACCCAACTGCAATTGTTTTCACAAAAAGCATGTTTGATTTCCAGTGGGGTTCGTTCACCTAATTCGTTCCAATCTTGAGATTTAAACAGCTATTTCAACCCATTACCTAACACGAAAAGCAGACGACACATGCAAGCAAATTCTTGAATAACTAATTTTTTCATATTTTGCGTCAAAAACATAGCTTATGACCCCTCATTGGAATGAGCTCGTTCCAATGAGGGTTCATAAGGTATGTTTCGTGACAAAAATTAAAACTAATGAAAATTGAATGTGATTTTGGTGAATAGCGCTGGTCGGTTTTGGCAGTAACGTTGGACAAAGGGTTAAGGCCAAGATCAATATGATCGGTTAAGCTTATTAGAACTTATCCTGGGTGCCTCAGTGAGTGGTGTTCTCTTTTGTAATACTCTGCTGGGAAGAAGTGGAGGGGCCAGAATTCTGAGTTTGATAGGTGGAGGTACCACATTTCAATCATAGGTCCTGGTGCGAAACATTTCCCCGCGCACTTAGCGGTGAGCAGGGAGGGAACACATCTTTACACGTCGAAAATATTAATTGTCTACCCTCCACAAATTCACAGGGGAGCCATATATTTTATGAAGTTGCACCCTGAAAAAACGGTCTTACTCGTTGAAAGGGTTATTTTCTTCACCGGTTGTTGTACATTTGTGAAATCTGGGCGTGTTATTGCAACGAAACAGTGCATGTGTTAGAACGTTCCAAGAATGAACGTCAATGACTGTTATGACAGTAACGTAAAAACATTTAATCCTTTGAGCCCCGCTGATATCTTTCCTGACGACTGAATGGCATCAGTTGGAAAAACCCATATGCATTATTTGAGGGTAGACCAATTAATATTTTCGACGTGCAGCCCTGCATGCACGTTCAAAATATTGATAGGTCTAACCTCCACAAATTCACAGAGTCGTCATATACTTTATGAAGTTACAAGAGAAAACGGTCTTATTTGTTCAAAGGGTTAATAGTGTTATTGCAATGAAGACATGCATGTGTGATATCCACCCTGACAAGAGTCCTCATGGGCTCTTGATTGTTGCGCTTAACTCTTTGCCTAACATAACGGTCATAAAATTGCTATTCAAATGTTATTATTTATCAAGTTTTGACTCTGAAATATAGCTAATGATCCCTCAATGGAACAAACTCATTCCAACGAGATGTCGTTCCTTAAGTGTTAACACACGCAGGTTATATACCATGTCTCTCTCCAGTCTCTATCAGGCCACACCGCTGTAGTACTATCTATTGGTTGTGCCCTTCCCATACCAGCTTCCTGCAACATTTTAGTCTATTATTTATTTATTTATTTATTTATTTATTTATTTATTTATTTATTTATTTATTGGTCTTTAACGTCACATACTTATGCACAATGGCTAATCGTGACCGTGACAGTTTAACGGGTGGAGGAAACCGGAGTACCCGGAGAGAACCACCGAGCACCGATGAGCAACTGTCAGCTCCTCAACATTCTAACTCTGTTCATGCTCCACTCAAGCAGGGTTACAGCGGTTGAAGACATGCGCACCATCGACGTACAGTACACCTTAGTACACGGCGTCATCGTGCCTCATGTAAGCACAACGCGGGTCACCCCGGGCGGGAATCGAACTAGGGACCTCCAGCATAGAAGTCTTACAGTTGCTGTTGCACGCTCAAATAATCTCAGTATTATATAAACCACATATACACTGATGTACACTTAAGTCAAAATGCTGAAATATCAAGCAGCCATTTTTCGCAAAATACAACTTGAAATTCAACTAATTCAGTCTTGTGTGACAGAGCTCACTGACAGAGCTCAGTGAGCTCTGTCAAACAAGATTGAATTCGGTAAATTCTGGTTAAATATTTGCATATTGAAATTAAATATTAAGGTCAAATTTATGTTATATAGTAGGGTTACATTACTTTTCGTTGGGCTAGCCTCACTGCGTTTCTTTGGCGCATTGCCTCTCGTTCACAAAATTGCTGTTGTGACTGAAATTTACGTAAATTCACCTCCACTACTAAAGAAAGTAGAGACCTTTTCTCAATTCCTCCTGGAACTTCTCCATTTCGTCCTTTGCTCTCTAAGATTTTGTTCTTTTGATATCTATCCTAGTAGGGTTTTTTCTGCTGCCGTCGTAGCTGTCAGCAGTTTATTCAAAACCCGTCATTTCTCAGCAATATGATGTATAGTTTCCTTGACGTGAATGTAGTGATGATGATGATGAGGATAATGATATGTCCTCCATATTTGAAGAGTATAACAAAAAACAAGTGATGTCACAGGCGAGGTGTTTAAATGAGACATCCAGGTATTAAATCTCCATATACCATACATGTTGGCGGAGATAACGTTTTTGTCCAGTTTGAAACACAATACAAGCATAGTGGAAATAAAATCTCAGCTCCACAATTACTTGGACCAAATTCATGATAATTATTTTGTTTTTATAATCGCAGAAGACAACAGATAGAGTTACATCCCTTAGGTCGATAAGGAAACGAGTGAACAGTATTTTGTTGACATATCGACCCCTGAGTTCCAATGTGTTCTATGTGCCTACTGGCACATAGAACACATTGATACTCAGGGGACGAATTATTTGCTCTTATTTTATTTGTATGACTGAATTGTCGGAAATCTGATGATATTTGTGACTTTTTTCGGGTTTTTTGGTTCGATTTTTATTTCGAGGCGAGCAAAATCGGAAAGCTTTCGTTTAAACCATATATCCCAGATGTTTCGCGTGCGCTTATACCCTGGATGTTGTACACTCTCATATACCTTGGGTATTGGGTGCATCCTTTACCAAGGCTATCTGTCCAGGGCATTCTGACCAATCAAAAGACCGAGTTTTTCGGGATATAGGGACAAAACTTATTATCTGCAATCTTGCCCAAGACATGCATTGTAATTCTTGAACTTACAGAAAACGAAACAGAATTTCGAAAAGTATCTCTTAAAAGGGTCCTCGTGTTCCACCAGTCAAACGTCCTAGGGAAAAAACACGGCTATTTTTAGAAAGTGTGTTATGCACGGGAACAGTGCACGAGTTTATGATTTAGAATCCGCGATAAGAAAACCTAGCCGAAATAATCTAGTACCTACCTATAGTAGGAGGAGGAAAGGAAAGTCGCGTGAGATATATATTAACAGTTTTTACGTCAGCAACATAAAAATACAACCAACATAAACTGTCATTCGAATGTGACGTGACGAAAACAATTTCGACAGAAAAGAGGATTTGATCAAAATCACCGATAGTGGACCTTATTGCTTGTGCATAAACTAGAAACTCAAATAGTCATTGACGAATCGCCGCAAGAAATTTTGAGTGCAGAAGGGACATTCCAGGATATACGACACTTACAATGTGATCGCGTACAATAAAGTCGAACCTTTTTACATGATTCCAGAACGTCGGAAAAAAATTCTTAATTCTTGAAAATAATTTAGATAATTTGCGAGTAGAAAATTCCGAAGTTCTGATGATTTAGTTATAATTCAGTCTCCCAGGACTGTTTGTTTGAAACCTTTTCAACCCTGTATGTATAATTTATGTGTACATAATGAACAATAAATCGGAAGTGTTGTGCCGTAAAGATTCAATAAATCAGGTCTACCGTGCAGTAGGATTAACGTTTTTATGAAGTTCCCTACAAATCCAAAATGGATTAGTCAATTTCGCCGAAGACAATACATGTATGATACGATACCATCCACAGCGCCACTGTTGGAAGGGGTTAACTCCATGCTTCTGACGGATATTCCAGCCGGGTATGCGATATCTCTTGCCACCGAAATAAGTATAATTTTGCACATTTACCCAAATTTCCCTACTGTAAACTGAATGGACTTTTTGAACAATGGTTTCTTAAGTTAAATTCAGAAGAATTTTTCATTAAATCTAGTCATGGCTGCACTGAAGCAGACATGACTAGATTGGATAAAAAATTATTTTGAAAATGCTCAGCGGGTAGGAGTTAAATCTAGGTACTTATATCCTAATGGGAATTATATTTTTGTTCTAACCACATGTATTCAGTACAAAGGGAATATTAACCCTCTGCACTCTGATGTCGAAATATTAAAACTTCAACATGCAATTATATCCCATAATGCAACTAGGAAATTAACCAATTCAATGTTGTTAGACAGAGCTCCTTGAGCTCTGTCAAACTAGATCGAACTTGTTAAATTCATAGTTGCATCATGGGAAAATTAGCAGACTGAAATTTAGAGATTTCGACATCAGTTTGCAGAAGGTTAAAATACGGCGGTGGTGGATTTTCTACTTGATTACCTTTGAGAAAAGGTCACAATACCTGCAAACGTTCAGTTCACGAAGCACAGGACTACTACGTATTAATTATATTAACGCCTCTCCTTGGTCCAAAAGGCGCAGGTGTGTGTGATGGCCATCGTAGCAACAACTTCACGGTAGCGCTTCTCGAATACTACGTACAGATCTTTAGTCTTCAATGGGTGTGTTTCCCTCTGCATTGAGGATAGCCATTCTACGTCCCCACTCGATAGGACGGTACGCTGTGACAGAATTAACCCCACAATGGATGCGGACAGAGAGTGTTCGGACACCTCGAGAACTTCTCCGACCGAGGATCGATCCCGGGACATTTGGTATAAGAGACCAGCGTACTCGTCAACTCGGCCACCGCTCTCTCTCTCTCTGACTAATAGCACACGTGCAGAAAATTTACCCCTACCGTCTTTTAAAATATCCATTCTACTCGCGCAGTACCATTTTGCTGGAGAATTTACCCCGTGATGTCACAAAATAACATACTGAAGCCGACCGTTAAATTTATGAATTATCGTGTATTTGTATTTGGAACCTGCGCTAGAATTCAATTCCGCTAATGCGTTTTTTTTTTTCAACTATTAATGTACCTATTCTTTTCCAATCTGATAGATGATGAGGAAAGCCCTGTAATATGCAATTGCTGTATCTTATCAGAGCCATCACCATAATTACAGACTGATTAAAAGTGCATTAGGGTTATCAGTGTTGTTGGGTATTTTATTTTTACGCGGAATGTTTTTGTCACAGGAATGAATTGGACGCACAATCTATTAACCATTAATACGGAAAGCTAACGGTGCATTACGTACACTATTAGTAATTCGACAAGAACAAGAACAGTCATTTCTATTTTCCTGCATTGATAAAATCTGCATCTGACATAATTTAACCTAAATGGATGGAGTTCTTTGTGGCCTCTTAACTATTTACTTCAACTATTTATTGTAAGTACAGTACAGTCGCCGTGGACTGATGATATCCACGCGTGCGTTTACCACGTAATAAAAATCATCAGCAGCAACATTTTAATTAATGAAGCACCGGGTTATATCTGGTCCTTCAATAATTAAAGTTTTGATGATTATTCCTGTAATTAGTGTTTGAAATCTAATATTATTGCGTCCGTGGAAATATAGCCCACTTGTGGAATGTGACCAGTACCCACGGAGGCCATACTGGATAAGCAAAACAAAAAATTTCCTCTGTCATAGAATAAAAAACCTTATATCCACGTCTGATTCACGCGTCTGTTCAATGTTAACCGTCAACTTCGCCACATGATTCTAGAAGTAATTGTGATGTACACTGATCCTTACTTTCCAAAGCAGACAGGGAATGTGGTTTTCCCGCTATTGGTTTAGGAAGAGGTGAAATAATCTCCTACAACAAACATTTACCACCTACACCCTTTTTCTTATTGATGGTACTTAACATGGTTAAGAAATTTGTCGGATGAACCTCTATGAACGAGAAATTAACACGTCTTTTCTGAATAATTTCCAAATAAAACTGACTGCTTATTAACTTTTTTAATTTACCAGCCGGTTTATCGTTGTTTTTTTAATTTTTATTGGGGTTTAAGGACACGTACGACATCCAGGATCACCTAGTGTCGGACAATTTTACGAGTGGAGGAGAGAACCACCAAACAGCGGCAGACAACTGCCAGACCCCAGCGTACTCACTCCGCATAAGCAGTGTTGGCATTGGTTGAAACCAAGCGCACCAGCGATTAGCGCTACCGTGCTCCCACGCGAGCAATCGGGATTAAGTGCCTTGTCAAGAACACAACGCAGTTACCTCTGGTAGGATGGAACCGTAGACTTTTCTGTTTGAAGTCCACTGTGGTAACCACTGAGCTACTGCTATCCCCACCTGCTTGTTAAGAAATATTTTATATATATGCATACAGTTAAAACTAGAAGTCCTGTCACGAACTGTGCGCTTATCTTGGCTTAATTGGGGGTAGGAATTGCGCGCAATTGCCATATCTATGGCATCCAAAAGCACGACAGGTTCTCCTGGTTACTCATAGCAAACACAGGCAATATTTCTGCCAATGGACCTCCGGGTTATCCGGAGGTCCATTGGCTGAAACATTGCTTGTGCACAGGCCATATGTACAGAATTTGATAGCCTTACTATGGTCATAACGTGTAGATTAACGCTCAGATAGATGTGCTATTTGTGCGCATTTCATGACAGGACTTCTAGTTTTAACTGTTTGTACATTTCACATACAGTTACATTAAAATTATGAACATGAATATGATGGGTATCCTTCATAACTTTAATTAAAATAATAATAATAATTGAAATGTTACACTTTTACTTTTATTGAACTGGTCAGCGATGAGCATAAAATATGTTTATGTTATTGATCAGATATGAGAGGCCGAAGATGAGTGTCCAGTATTGTGAGCGTCAAATACAAAAGTAACATTTTCCATCAAATCCAGTGACGATGAGAACTGATGTCTAATTGGTTAAAAACAGACTATAGCCACGTGTCCCTCATAAAAGTCTGCTTCTAATCCCCAATAATTACAACCTGGTCGCCACTCGGTCGCTATCTGGGTCGAAATTCTCTGTCCACCTTCCTGGATTCCATTGCGAGAAATGCGATTGAACCTCAAAAGTATTTTTCGTGGGTGGGGGGTTCCTGATTCGGACATAATCTTGCAATATTTTATATAGATAAAAAAGTCGATCTTTTCGCGACAAGCATACACCAGTTGGTGTATTTTATATACCCATTGGTATATGCTTGTCACGAAAAGACCGAGATCTGTTTCGAGAAAGTTCAAGGTGATGCTTTTGAGATCACCGAACAGTTTTGTTTGCGTGGAAACGTTCCGCCAAGAGACTTAGCTATTATTTTACGGGATTACTTGAGGTCTTAAGAGAAATGTCGTTCAGTTAATTTTTCCTACCTTGTTCAACTGTAGAACACATGAATTAAATTCATTTGTTAATTAGTGCAGCAATCTGGACGTAATCATCAGTATCAGTGACTATCAGTCACAAAAACCGGTAACTACGTTCAGATTCTGAACTAGTTTACGATATAACGGTGTATTATATGACTATGTAATTTAACCGCTAAATATCACTACTGTTTGACGATTTTTCCTGGTCCCCGTAAAATCCACATTGTGGAATCTGATTCCGTATCACTGTAGTATGGTGGACTATTTACGGGTGCGTTCGAATTCGCATAATTAGCTCTTCCTGTCGCAAAGAGCTCTTTACTTCGAGCTGAAATGGGTGCGCTCGAACGGCGGTCCGGTTTTTTTTTATCGTATTCGTGTTATTTTTATCGTATTTATGCGCATCGGGGATTCCCCGGAAGTGTGCACCTACCTGTTACAAAAATAAGTGTAAACAAAAAGAGTTCTTTCTAACTTTTATCCAATTTGTCTAAAAAAGGTTGGAGGAATTGTTAATGCTAGCGTTGGTATGGGATGTTGACCTATAAGTCATATAACAAACCTTTTATCGCTACATTGATGTGATCTGGGTCGTTGCATAACGTCTCGTTGGGGAGGTAAGATCGCCGGATCAAACTTGCTGCCTGTGGCAGCAAGTTTGATCCGGCGATCTGACCTCCCCAACTCGACGCGATACTACGGCCCAGATCACTTCACTGTCACATGTATATATCGTGGTATTTTTTTCAATATCGATACCGGTATTGACATTCGAATAACATGCAGCCCAAGCATATAAGCATGTGGTATTCAACTGATGGAAATGTTCAGTCAAAACCTGCATATGATATCATTTAATGTTTTTCAATGTACAACAACCATGCAAGGATTATTCAACGGAGTTGAAATGGTATGTTGGGATTGAAGATCCACAGAGAGCTCAATCACTACTTGAAAGGTGTGCAACATTGTTTTCAGATTTTGATTGTCAGAATATTTTTGACGCCATGATGTTTTGGGCGACCGGGTTCGTAAAACGTCGAAAATTAACTTTCACTGAATAAAGTTGAAAGCAAGAGATATTTTAGTTCATTTCGATTCAAATGGCATATTGGTACGTATCATTTCAAATAGAAAGCTAAAAAAAGGTTTGAAAATCGGACTACAAATACCTGAAATGTGACGTAAATACTGAAAGTTTCGGGACATTTTTCATCACCAACGCCTATTTTCAAACACACACAGTTCCGTATTGATAAGACAAGCAGCTATAAAAGCAGCTATAAAGCACTACTTGTTATGTGTCCATTCTAGCAAATAGCTATAATTTTGTGGTTAACGATGTTATCATTTTGACGTTTTGATGTAAAAACATCATTTGTAAACAATTTCGATATCTTGTATATGTAAAAGGCGTTTGCTTCTGAAAGTTGGGAAAAATAGCAAAAACTTGTTGCGGAGGCACAGGGAAATATACACGAGAGCCTCAAAGGCCCAAGTTGTATGGGACCTTACGCACCCACCACAAGTTCGATAAAACGTGTCCCGCCTAGATGCCTGTTGTGTTCTATGTTTACTCCACATCCGTTTCTTTGTGTGCTCAGCATCGAACTTTCTGAATTTTAGCTTTAAAACTGCGATATCATCTGCCGAAATTAATCCCTGAAGAAAAACACCATTTTACAATTGGGTTCATATTCACTCAACCCAGTTCATTCGGGTTAATTTTTAACCAAATGAATGTAGATATCGCGTTGGTCGTTTTGCATATGGGCACAGTGGGGCACCGAGAAGAGTTTTCTGGAGTGGAGCGGTCTCGTTAATGAGCTCAGAACCGTCAAAGCTTATTGAAACAGTTTGTGCACTCAATAAAGCGCCGTATATTTTCTCTGGAAAGACAGCTGTAAAAGCGATTAGATCACATTTTTTTGTTGGTACGTCACTGAATGTAATGATTTTGTCGAATTCATGTAACAGCTCTTGGGAATCTACGAATACCGGCTTTGCATCTGAAGAAGACGCTCCGACGTGTTCATCGAATGAGCATTGTCCCTTGAAGCCGATGGGACTGTGAAAAAGACATATGTGATAGCGGTCTGAAAGGCGCCGGTAACATTTACGATAAACTAATGAATTGGGGTCTCTAAGTAGAGCAAACGTACAAGAGTAAGATGCTACACAAAGTGCAACAAACTGTTTCAATCTACATGTATAAAGAGAACATAAAGTGCTACCGAACAGGCAGTCTTTGCCAATATATATGAATATGTATATCTTCATAACTTTATAAAAGCTGAAAGAACGGGAAAACGAAAGCTTCATCTCAAGGCTGTAGCTGATATGCTTCCATTATTCATTATTTGCAGCTGGTAGACATAACTCGCATTCAAACTCAGCAACAATTTACTTTAAAGATATGTTTGAGTTTGTAAATCCTTTATAGATGACAAGCAAATAAAAAGACACGGTGAAAAGATTTTGAGTAGCCTACCAACAGATCTTTTAATAGAGCAAGTACTTATGTACAACATTAATATGTCGGTGGGCGCGAAAGGGGCACAGGCTTTACAGATTTACAGCGAGTTGACTGGCGACTTTAGTCGCTCTCTTGTTGAGATATGAACTTGGCTATACTGCACTTTTCCGGGGGGGGGGAGGGGCTCATATCCTAGTGAGCAACAAGAAAAAAATGTGACACCACCACCCCAGAAGCGCAAAAAACGATATTTTTGATTTTGACAATGCAGGTTGCCTTAGGTGACAGAGATTCCTTTCATCCTTTACCTAACATGAAAAGCAGACGACACTTGCAAACAAAATTCTTGAATAAATCATTTTTTTCATGTTTTTGTCTCAAAAACATAACCTATGTTTTTGAGACAAAAAATGAAAAAATAATGAAAATTAATTGGCGACTTTTGTGAACAGCGCTGGCCGGTGTTGGCCGTTACGTTTGGTGAAGGTTATAGACGAGCCTCATCTGCGGAATATTATGAAAGATTAAAAAAGGAAGTGGTAACAAATTACTGACTTTGTGAAGAGAGGTTTAGGATTAGTAATCGGCAAAATAATTCTAGACTTTTTAAAAGCTAAAGATGCTATTGTGAATGTGAACTACACTCTAAAATCAGCTGGGTTAAAAATTAACCAAATCAATTAGTTTGAGGGAATAAGAACCCAATTGGGTTCATATTCACTCAACCCAACTGATTTGGGTTGATTTATAACTCAGCTGATTTTAGAGTGTACTAATATTCTGGTTATGCTGTGGTGAACATATTCAAGCGGATCTTTAGAATGTTACTCTAATGTCTCGTGGCAACAGTTAGTGAACTGCCTTATAGTAAGTGAATTGTCTTTTATTCTCTAAATACAAACCGCGCGGTGTCCCCGCAACCCTTTTTGATTTAAGAGGTCTGCCAAGGACTCCAGACAGGTCGTCTATTGCCGACTGCTGGTAGGCTATGTTTGACAACTCATAACAGACACAGTTGGCAAGAAATTTATTACCCAGTTTTGTATTAGACAGTGGTGACTTACTGAAGCGTGCAGTTTGGCTAGACGCAGTAATTTAATATATTATTCCATCTTCTAAATGTATGCTGGTTATGTTTCCCGTCATTAAAAGGATGCTGTTATTGTTTTTGACTGTTATGCGGGAAGTACTTCCACAAAAGACATGGCCAACAAAATATAAAAATGATGTCCAGGACGGAAGATAAAGTTTTTTCAGTGACATGATAGTTTTGATCAAGGAAAAGACTCAAAGAAATCAAACAAACGAGACATAAACTGACACAGTCTTGGTGTTCTGTATTCTGCTCCACATCTGATGTAGATTTCCTTATTGTACAGAATAAATGGGGAGTACAGTCCGCGTCCGCGTTCAGTTTCTTTCAATAGTACTGGTACAAGGCTGCAATGGAATAAGATTGCTATGGAAGCTAATGATAGGACAGATAGACCATAGACCAGTAGTGACCCTGGAGCTTTGGCGACAAGATGGAAGCGGTTGGTAAGACTACATTAGACCTCATTGAGGGATTACTCATGGTCCTCATGGCCTCATACGACAAAAAGGGGTGCCGAAGGCCATGTTTTCCAAAAAGGGGTGCCGAAATTGGGGTGCCTGGGGATATGGCTGTTAAATACTGAAATGAGGCTAAGAGTCGTAGTAAATTATACCTCATTGAGGGATTTTTCATGGTCCTCATAACCTCAAAATTCAATAAGGCTATGAGGGATAATACATAAGGACTCATTGAGGGCTTTTACATAGCCCTCATGGCCTCATACGACAAAAAAGGGGTGCCGAAGGCCAAATGTTTTCCAAAAAGGGGTGCCGAAATTGGGGTGCCTGGGGATATGGCTGTTAAATACCGAGATGAGGCTAAGAGTCGTAGTAAATTATGCCTCATTGAGGGATTTTTAATGGTCCTCATAACCTCAAAATTCAATGAGGCTATGAGGGATAATAAATGAGGACTCATTGAGGGCTTTTACATAGCCCTCATGGCCTCATACGACAAAAAAGGGATTCCACAGTCACAGGCGTTTTCCAAAATGGGATTCCATAGGATATACCTGTTAAATACTGAAATGAGGCTAAGAGTCGTAGTAAATTATACCTCATTGAGGGATTTTTCAAGGCCCTCATAACCTCAAAATTCAATGAGGGTATGAGGGATAATAAATGAGGCCTCATTGAGGGCTTTTACACAGCCCTCATGGCCTCATACGACAAAACAGGGATTCTATAGCCACGGGTGTTTCCCAAAAATGGGATTCCATGGGATGTGGCCATTGGATATAGGCTTTTATTATACACAGGGGAGATAACTCTGTATACAGATTATGGGAAATCAAGCAATCTGATTGGTTAGTTATTATCTAGATAAATGAAACAACAAGAGTACTTGGAATAGGGTTAGAACTAACAAGAATAGGCCAGACTAGCTAAATATAGTAATAATAAGCAAAACTGTTCCAACTAATAGGCTCTTCTACGCTACTGGAGTATACTCCAGAACAAAGGAACAGAAAAATTGGGTAACATAGCAATCACGTGCTACCATAGAAACCAAGATGGCGGCCTCCAGTATACAAAATGGACGACGGAACCACGTATCAACCTAGCAACACGCGCTGCGCATGCGCACTAACACCACGTATCACTATGGGGATGACGTCACAACATGCCCGCTCACGCGGGTTACCATGTCAACACAATATGGCGGCACTGGGTCACGTGACATAACGTCACTTCCGAGGTCCTGCACCGAGGTCCTGCCAATAAGGCCCCAAACATACGAGACATACTACTGGCGGTACTTCAGCAGGTAATTTTATCGCCGAAACGAAATAGAAAACGAAACGCGCATATTACGGCGCCTTTTTCATTTTAATAACATAATAACATACTATTTCGAGTTATGGATGCTTTATTAACATGAGACAACGTATGTTTGTTAATTTTTAGTATCTTATGAGGTAAACTTATTTAAAATCGTAACAAATAATAGACGGTTTTATTTCACTCTTCACGAGGCGACGAGTGATAAATTCAGACATGTGTGCATTCAAGGCGAGGTCACCAAAGGTCAGCCTGGATATAGTTCCACTGTAGGTGTAAATGTTAACTATTGAAATCCCATTGCTGGCATGTTCACCACGGTTGGTGTGTAAAGCTAAAATTTATGTCATAGGCTTTTTATATACAGTAGAATAGGTAATCATGGTATAAATAGAGGATATCTGCTGTTTTTTTAGTAGGTATGAGAACTACTTCAAGAATTTCGTGTGATGAAAACATGTCGACTCTGCAAAGTAAGATAGAAAGAATGCCCAGTGTTTTTGAGTGGGTGCCACCAGGACTATTTCATGCATGACTACAAAAAACGAGACGTCTTCAAGAGCGGCTGAAAAGACAAAAACACTATGTATGTTTTATTTCATGCATTATATTGTTTTCATCGCAATTAAAATACCTGCATCAAAACACACGCAGCGATAACGATCTAAACTAAATTCATTATGTACGCCACCTCCAGAGAGATAGTCTTTTATATCTATCAAAGAGGCTCAGTGGTTACGGCATTGGACTTCAAACCGAATGGACCACGATTCGATCCCCGCCAGGGGTACCCGCGCTGTGTCCTTGAGCGAGGCACTTCATCCCGACTGCCCATGTGGGGGCACGATGACGTTTTTCACTAAGGCGTACTGCACATCGACGGTGCACTTATCTTCAACCAATGCCAACCCTTCTTATGTGCAGTTAATACGTTGGGGAGTCTCGCAATTGCTCGCCGTTGTTCGGTGGTTCTCTCCGGGTACTCCGGCTTCTTCTACCGGTGAAACTGTCAGACACGAGGTGACCCTGGCTGTCGAAATTGTCGTTATACCACAATAAATACATAAATAAATAAATAAATGAATAAATAAAAAATAAATAAATAAATAAATAAATAAATAAATAAATAAATAAATAAATAAATAAATAAATAAATAAATAATATTTGTAAACCCTTTGGCTCCTGGCGATATATTCCATGTCAGTTCACAGCCATTAACTTGAGAGTCTGTATTCGTTACTTGGGGAAGACCGATCAATATTTTCAACGTGCAGCCTTGGGGCTGCATGTTGAAAATCTTGATTGGTCCACCACAGAAATTCACAGAGCAACTATGCACTTTACGTGTCACGACCCTGGGCGGGAAAGCGACCTTTCTTTTCAAAGGGATTAAGACATTGTCCGCTATCGTATGATATGGCATATGATGACAGCTTGAAATGAATCCTTCACATTGGCAAAGAATAGAAAACATTGAGATATTTTCCCGAATAAAGGAAACGCAACTCTTGACGATATATTGGCTGTCATTTAGCAGGCTTTGGTGAAGCATATCAATTGATCGTTCGATTTTGTAAGCTTTTAGACTGTCGAATTTGAGTAAAAATACGCTAATATATAATGTCACACGTTTGCTTGTCTGAGCGTTTTTATTCATTTGACGAATTAAGGTAGATCATCCGCGTCTCACTGATCCGTATATTATGATATTCAGCTCTTGTAAAAGTGATGTATTTGAAATCAATCAAATTTGAGAATTGTGTATAACTTGATAAGTTGATTATAGACACGAACAAGCGTTATATGCTGAATGTGAATTCATTTCGACCGGCAGCCCCAAGCGACATTTATATACTCGTTATCGCCATATCCGCAACAAGATGAGATTGCGGTGGCTCATTGGTTAGAGCATTGGAGTTCAGATCGAAAGGTCGTATTTAGACCCAGACCCGTGTCATCTGTGGGGTGTCATTGGGCAGAACAATTTATTTTTTTTATTTGTGTTTAAGGGCACGTATTTCTGCACAGTAGCTAAAAATGACCGCAACATGGCTATAAAGCCAAGTCCAGCCAATCCTCTATCACAATATTGCCCATTTTAGAGGACTTCACACCAGGCATCGGTTACTGGGTCCTATTATATCAGTAAAACATATCTAAGTTACCACGGTAAACAAGTACTGCTTCACTTCCCGAAGTTCCCATGGGGAGGCAGCACAATCATAGTTATCCCAACTGCCTCAGTAGGAGCACGGTGTGACAATGTGCAGAGACGTACAGCATGTTGATGTAACACATGTCCTGGACCAAGGTTAACACTGGTGTGCCGGTTCAGTCAGTTGGAGAGCCGACAGTTAATGTCCATTGCGCAGTAATTATTCCCGAGTTCCCTGGCGTCCTTCAAACTTAAACCTTCAACCTTAACCTTCAACCTTAAAACTGTCGGACGAGATACACTCGTGACTGTCGAATGTGTAGTTAATAAACAAACAAATACAGTCCGACCGCCGTGGACTGGTCACTTTCCACGGGTGGACAATATTTCCACGGACACAATAACATTAGATTCCAAACATTAATTATAGGAATAATATTCAAAAATTTTATTAATGAAGCACCGGGTCCTACCTGGTGCTTCATTAATTAAAATTTTGCTGATGATGATTTTTGTTACCTGGTAAATCCATGCGTGGACATCAATGCCCACGCATGGATTACGACCACTCCATGGCGACTGTACTGTATACAAATGGTAAACGGGTCAGACAAATACTGCAACATCATTGCAAACGCGGACAGAGAATTTTGACCAGATCGGAAATGGGTCGGGATCTCAACGTAATTATTCTCTGTACGCTTGTCAGCCCACAAGAGTGGAAACCTGTCAGTAGAAAAAAAAACGCGAAAATAATGAATCTCAACATTTTTTTTTCTTTTGTTTTTTGTATAATCAGTCTTACAATATTTTATCTCTGATATCTTGATACACCGGTACTAATTGGTAGCGTGGTGGCTCAGTGATTAGAGCATTAGACTTTAAACCGAAAGGTCTACGGTTCAATCATGACCGGTGTAACAGGAATGGAAGTCCGTAGGAAAATTAGTCCCTGTGGACTATTATTCAGCGGAATTATAGTCCTAGGTCTAACATTTCTAGGAATAGTAGTTCGCCGGACTACTATTCCTAGAAATGTTAGACCTAGGACTATAATTCCGCGGAATAATAGTCCAGAGGGACTAACGTTCCTACGGACTTCCATTCCTTTTACACCTGCGGTAACTGTATTGTGTCCTTGGGCAAGACACTTAATCTCGCCTGCCCACGTGGTAGCACGTTGACGCTTTATACTAAGGCGTAGTGCACGACAATAGTGCACTTGCCTTCAACCGCTGCAAACACAGCTCGTGCTGAGGTGTTAGTAAGTCGGAGTGTCTGTCAGTAGCTCGGTGCTGCTCGGTGGTTCTCTCTGCGTACTCTGGATTCATCCAACCATAAAACTGCCCAATGCATTGTGGCCCTGGCTGTTGCAATTGCCAGTACCCCCCCCCCCCCCCGGTACTAATGTGTAACGGCCAGATTGCGACCATATCACGATCCGACTAAGATACCGACCGATTTTGAGGTTACAGTACCGTTTTTTACAGTGTTATCAAGCACAGATTTTTTTCCATATCAGGCAGCCTTCTGGCTTAATTTTGCTTCATGAAACTAACTTCAGCTATCTTATCACCCACTTCAACGAATCTCTGCTTACAACTCTGAATCTTAGTTTGCGTTAAATTTTCTGTACAACTCTTTTCCTTCTTCTCTTCATTCACCTAATACTTACTTATTGCAATCAATGACTCCTCACCGTACACAAACTAAGCTTCAAACTACTCTGTTATGCGTTATGACGCCAGTTGACAATTTAAAAAAAAAAAAAGAAAAAAAACAAGTGCCGAGATTAGAAAACTGATGTCGTGTTATCAATTTTCATATAAAGTAAACGTCCTGGCGTTTGATGACATGAATGTTGTTACTCTACAGCGTAACAGCTTTCACGTCATCAAACGTCATGGCTTAGGAGGAGTTATTACATTGATTGACATGAAGCTATCTTGATAGGGGTTAGTTGCGGCGCTTTTTGCTGACGTTCCGAAAAGCCAGCTTTTTTGAGATGATTGAATACGGAGTAGATCGCGACTGTTGTTCACTTGTCTCTGATCGCGTTGATCGCTGGTTCTCTTCGGGTACTCCGGCTTCCAACACCCGTAAAACTAACACTGGCTATGAAAGTATGATTAAACTCTAATAACTGAACAAACAAACAACCTTAATTTATGTATTTGTAGCATATATGAGTGGATTCAGTTAACTTGTGATAATATTTCCTTTTGGTCACCGCCATTGACACAAACGTTGTTTTTCATTACATTTACAAATCTAAGTTCGAATTATAGATTCACTAACCAACCTAGCAGGTAACTTTCTCGAATATTGTTCCCCAAAATCTTTGGGAAATCAAATTGTGGATCACAGATCTGCACACGGCGGTCCATTATTTTCCAAGAGGCTGCTTGTCCTTTTATGTTTTGTCCTTTTATCACAAAATTACGTCACACCCCATTATGATATCCGGACAGACACCAGCGTTTATTAGGCCCGCAGTCAGTAGCGACTCGAAGCTGTGGTTTGGGATGCTAATGGATCTGGGACTATTAATCACTGATGGAGTGTCACGACGCAAAGTGTTACTATTGTTATCAACGCATATAAAAGGGAACTATATTGCCTTGTGGAGTATGTTACTGGTGTATGTGCAAAAAAAGACAAACAAAAGAACACCAAATACAATGTAAAACATTCATCTCGGAAAATCACGAGTCTTGGAACATTTAAAATTTATTTCGTTCCATTTCCTTGTGGCCAACGTAAATTCCTTTCATGTTGTCATATGATAAAAAATAAGCATTTATTTGCGAATTGGAAATCTAACATGTGGTATTTTGATATAAATCAAGTGTACACGAAGATTACTGCAACAATATTCTCTATTTCATGTAATTGAAAAACTGGAAGCATTCTGTTGGTAAGGCTTCGTTACCATAAATATAGTAAATGAGCGTACTCAGTGTAAAGAAACATAAACTGTAAGACTTCTTTGTCATTATACTGGAGATTTCATTCAGAAAAGAGAGAAAAAATACTACGACAATCAATGGACAACATTATTAAATATACACCCCTAACACGGAGGCATTTAGTGCTAAATGTCTTTGTGATCAAAACACAAACCCCACATGAATCACAGGTTTAGTTGTCTCACTTGTCGATATTGACAAAGCCATTTTTCAACTGTCGGAAGAGAGAGAGAAGCAAGTTGAGGAGAGATGCGCCTCCAAGCTGAATGTTGGTGTCGAAGCATTGTATTCTTCTTAGATTTTAGGAACGGACGAAAACTAATCCTTTTGTAGAAAAGCTTGTGTTGGTATGACATCCGGGGTATACCAATATAGGGGGGCTGGTGTACCACGTGCACTTCTCTCCTAAAATGTAACTCAAAGTCAAACAATGTCACCTTATAAAACAAAGTTATGACAACAAAATAGGTTGCGCACTTGGGATATTTTTGATTGTTTGAGTGTAGTTTCACATTAACTCTTTCCGTAACGAATGGGCCGCACCCGCCATTCGCCTGTGGAGATAAATACATAACCGTAAAGCAATTAAAGACAGGACGTCGCGGGGACGACCGATTGGATTGATTGGAGGTGTAAACCTGACAAGTCCCGACTGATAAAATATTCCAGCTCCCTCACCAAGGCATGTCTTCATAGGTATGCCTTGACGATGCAGTAGGAATATTAATTAGTTAGTCGTAGGATATAGTTATAGGCTGCACGTTGAGAATGTTGGTTGGTCATACACAAGTAACGAATACAAACTCTACCAGGTGATGGCTCTGAAGTAGCATAGAATATACCATCAGGCGCCAAAGAGTTAAGATATACAATGCACCAGTTATGAAATATCACGGCAGGGACTTTTAAATCATAATAGTTCTTGCTTTGTTAGTTTTACGTTTCAGTTGCATTTATGTTTAATTTCTCACAAAGCGCTGCATCACTATATACATAACAGCCACCCGCCATGCCATCAACAACAACTGACTGCACAGCAACCGAATGCCAGGTTATATTACAATTACTCAGTGCATAGTTGGGTTCTTTTGTCTGAAAATTCGGTCAGCTGTATGCTCGAGTTTCCAAGACTTTGATAACGTATTGAGTACACATGCGACGCGAAAAAACTATTTAAACATTCTGTGCAAATGAATGCTTCGGATCAATGACAGTATCGGAGGGAAAAGCTGAAAACCGATGAAATATGAGGGTCCACCCCACATTTCGGAATGTGGGTTGAATCAAATAGAATCTGGCAGAGGATATGGCATCGAATCGAATCTCAAGTCGAATCTCTCTCTTCAAGTTGTAAATATTGCACATTCTTAGAATAGTAAATATTGTCAGTTTCCACTCAAGTGTTGTATTCAACCGCGTCCAAGGGGAGACACCAGGTAGGATTTTGAGAACTTTTCCGACACGTCTTGACACGACTCGAATAGACAGAATCATCGAAATTTCGAAGCTTCACATGGTCCTATGTAATATATTAATTTGAAGTCTCCACAGCTTTGCTTTTTGGGCCCTTTGTAAGTGTACACATACGTGTGATTTGTATTCAAGTAATGTGGACTGTCTACCGGCTGGGAAACCGAATAGACGATATAAGTAGTATGTCATGTACCTTTGAGGGAATAGTTGGGGGATCTCATCAGGGGGGGGGGGGGTCTCATGTGACGTCATAGTCTCGTGACGTAGTGGCGCCATGTTGTGTTGTTATGGTAACCCGCGTGAGCGGCCATGTTGTGACGTCATCTCTATAGTGATGCGTGGTGTTAGTGCGCATGCGCAGCGCGTGTTGTTAGGGTGATACGTGTTTCCGTCGTCCATTTTGTATACTGGAGGCCGCCATCTTGGTTTCCATGGTAGCACGTGATTGCTATGTTACCTAAGGCCTACAATAGGATAGGGGTATGTTCGGTGGGTATGTTCGATTGAATCGGAGAAAATCTGATTACCACAAACAACCCGACAATTCCCCAAATCACCAAAATCCACCCAAAATCACCGAAATTGACTTTATTTCCCCAATTTATCAGCTTAGCACGTAGTGCTATAGTACTAAGGGGTACAAGGGGGTGCATTCGATTGAACAGAAGTAATGTTCTGGATTAGAAGTCTCCCAGAATCCCTTTTTGGATCCTTATCCCATGACGTTTTTCCCTATTAAGAATAGCACGTAGTGCTGTAGGACAAATTTACCCAGAATTCTCTGCTTCTATCTATATATGCAATAGTTTTCGTCTATCTGGCCATGTTCCTTTGTTCTAGAGTATACTGCAGTAGTGTAGAAGAGCCTATTAGTTGGAACAGTTTTCCTTATTATTACTATAATTAGCTATTCTAGTCTATTCTTGTTAGTTCTGACCCTATTCCAAGTACTCTTGTTGTTTCATTTATATAACTAACCAATCAGATTGCTTGATTTCCCATAACCTGTATGCAGAGTTATCTCCCCTGTGTATAACAAAAGCCTATATCCAATGGAAATATCCCCAGGCACCCCAATTTTAGCACCCCTTTTTTGAAAACACCTGTGGCTATGGAATCCCTTTTTGTTATATGTGCTTATGTGAAAAAGCACAATGTGACACAATGTGACCTAGTACAAAGGCACATGCTTTATGTGTCGATATGTGCTTATGTGAAAAAGCACAATGTGCCCTATCACATAGGCACATACGGGTATTTGAGGATACCTTTGGCCTGGTATTGTATTATTTGAGGATACCTATCGAGGATACCTACTGGAGAATCCCTTTTTTGTCATATGTGCTTATGTGAAAAAGCACAATGTGACACAATGTGACCTAGCACAAAGGCACATGCTTTATGTGCCGATATGTGCTTATGTGAAAAAGCACAATCTGATTGGTTAGTTATATAAATGAAACAACAAGAGTACTTGGAATAGGGTCAGAACTAACAAGAATAGACTAGAATAGCTAATTATAGTAATAATAAGCAAAACTGTTCCAACTAATAGGCTCTTCTACACTACTGGAGTATACTCTAGAATAAAGGAACAAGGCCAGATAAACGAAAACTATTGCATATATCGATAGAAGCAGAGAATTCTGGGTAAATTTGTCCTATAGCACTACGTGCTATTCTTAATAGAGAAAAACGTCATGGGATAAGGATCCAAAAAGGGATTCTGGGAGACTTCTAATCCAGAACATTACTCCTGTTCAATCGAATGCACCCCCTTGTACCCCTTAGTACTATAGCACTACGTGCTAAGCTGATAAATTGGGGAAATAAAGTCAATTTCGGTGATTTGGGGTGGATTTTGGTGATTTGGGGGATTGTCGGGTTGTTTGTGGTAATCAGATTTACTCAGATTCAATCGAACATACCCACCGAACATACCCCTATCCTATTGTAGGCCTTAGGTAACATAGCAATCACGTGCTACCATGGAAACCAAGATGGCGGCCTCCAGTATACAAAATGGACGACGGAAACACGTATCACCCTAACAACACGCGCTGCGCATGCGCACTAACACCACGCATCACTATGGAGATGACGTCACAACATGGCCGCTCACGCGGGTTACAATAACAACACAACATGGCGCCACTACGTCACGTGACTATGACGTCACATGAGATCCCCCGATAAGATCCCCCAACTATTCCCTCAAAGGTACATGACATACTACTGATATACCAAGGGTAGATCTCCCATCTAATCTTCCACCTACAGCCAGTCATCTTCGCGTTGCACGGCACGTAGAATTTTTGGCTTAGATAACTATTAAGTATGGTGGCAGTATTTGAGGCTTCAAGTTGTTCAAGCTAAACAGTACATGCCTCTAATAATAATAAAAAAATAATACAAAGAAGAGTGAACAAATTAACAAACGTTGTTGCAATGGCAGCCCCATCCAATCCGAAAATATTGATCTGTAGATGAGAATCGTTCATATGAAAGAATATCGCTCAGAAATATAATTCTAAATTAAAATCACTGTAGCCTCGCCAGTTTAAATTCGTTAATCCAATTTCAGGAAATAATATAAATCCATGTAATCCAATAGTAACTGCACATTTAAATTGGCACTGTTTTAGGGAAATATTCTTGTGCTCGTAGACTGTATGACCACGACAGTTGTAGTCCAATATTACTCCGGGTTTTCAAATAAACGTGTACAGGTTGCTATGGATAGACTTCTTCCTTTATCAAACTTGCAACAGACGTGGTCAAAACATAATTCCGGGCTTTTAAATAAGCATTTACAGTTAGTTATGGCTCTATACTCCTCGGTCAGATTTTGTAACATTACGTCAGACGTGGTTAAAACATAATTCCTGGCTTCTACATAGAATATCTCTGGTCGTTCAGTGTTTTAAATGAAATTACACAACATTAATATATGAATGTTATTTTTATGTACTTTATACATCTCCTTATTCCTTGACATAGACTAGTCCGATAAGAGGGCGGCAAACATGTTATGTAACCTCCGGGAATCGGAGTTTCCGTGCCTAGCTCAGCAATGGCAACATAACGTTTCTAGTGAATAAAAATCTAAATTTATTGTAAATTTCCTTTCTTATTATACCTACCACAATATATTTTTATTAAAGGCTTGCACTACAGTGCAAAGTCCCTAACTCGGAAAATATACCCTCTATTTTGATCTTTCCCAAGGGATTTGGGAAAGAAAAGTGGTGCAAAAGCACCAAGAAAAAATAAGCCAAAACTCGGTCAAGTGCTACTGGCGCACACCCAGTAGGGGATGCTCTTCTCCTAGTACAGATCCACGGCTTCCGGTACCAGTGCGCAGTCATGTAACTAATGAATATTTCTTTTGAATCCGCCAACATTGGAGTTATGTGATCAGTGGGGAAGAAGGATTCTTACCCGAATAAGAAGACGGGAGGGCCTCCATGTAAACAATTGTGGTAGGTATAATAAGAACGGAAATTTACTATAAATTTAGATTTCTTATCAACCTACCCTACAGGCTGTTTACTACAGGCTGAATAGACAATAGGAGGAGGGAATCACATAACCAACCCCCACATAACCTGACTGCACTGGAACGTGGACAGAAAAAGAGTTCCTAAGGTCTATCAAACCATAGCATCACAAACATTAGTAAAATACAATGAGTGATGAGGCGTATGGCACTGCGTGACGCACAGACAGAAAGGACAGTAAAACAAGACAGGGCTGGAGCTGATCTGAAAGCCTAATGGCTAGGGTAGACAACAGCCTGAGCAGAAGAAAGAGGGCCCAAAGAAAAAAGCTCCTCAGACTGCTCCTGCAACTCACGCAGATAGAAGGTGGAGAAAGTAGAAGCATTTCTCCAGTAGGATGCCTGCATAACATCAAACAACTTGACGGAGTTAGCATAAGCCCAGGAGGTAGTCAAGGCACGCACCTCGTGGAAAAAAATACGATTGGTAATACAATCATCAGTCGCCACACGAGCATAAGGGCGACTACCCTCAGCCGAAGGCCCTGATACTGATACAGAGCCCTGATACAGGTAGGAGGT
Organism: Pictodentalium vernedei; assembly: GCA_031216915.1. NCBI lineage: Eukaryota > Metazoa > Mollusca > Scaphopoda > Dentaliida > Dentaliidae > Pictodentalium > Pictodentalium vernedei. Next base: position 325,148,578 of record CM062289.1, on the reverse strand, counting down.
GGAGTTTCTGGTATCTGATTTTTGGCCAGAAAGGAGCAATTAGTGGTAAAAGTAACACTGTTGGCGGAGCTCCTGAAAAAGGTCGGATCAACAGAGAGGGCGTGAAGCACACTAACCCGTCTGGCTGAGGCAAAAGCCATCAGAAGAAAAAAACATATCCACCTGGTATAAAGGTTCGAACGCCACCCCCCCCCCTCCCCCCAGGCAAAGCAGCACCCGAGAAAGATTCCATCTTGGGGTAAGCTGCAAAATCCTAGGCCTTTTCAAAGAAAAGTGCTGAATAAGCTTGGAGAGGTATGGATTAGTGCCGATACGATGCTTTCCCACATACGAAAAAGTCTCCGAAAGCATGGACCTGTACCCTTTGATGGTAACAGGCTGGAGACCCCGAGAATCAAACAGATATAACAGAAACTCCGCAATCTGTGTTATCGAAGGATTGGCATAATCAACAGAGTGATCAGCACACCATCGACAGAAGACCTTCCACTTAGCCGCATAGGATAAACCATTGGAGTGCCGCCTTGAAGAAATGCACTCCACTGCTCGTCTCGAAAAACCTCTACGGAGGAGACAGGACCTAACAAAAGATATGCGTGAAGGCACAATGAAGTCGGGTCGACGTGAATCCTCTTCGGGTGGCCTTGGCAAAGAAGGTCGCGACGTAGAGGGGGACGTGCCGGAACCGCCGCCAACAGACAGCGGGGCTAATTGACCAACACCCGTGAGGCGACAGGGGAGCGATCAGAATGATACGACAACTGCAGGTTCTGATCTTGGCCAGAACATGAGGCAGAATCGGAACCGGTGGGAAGGCGTAGCCGACGAGGCCGTTCCAATCGAGTGACAGAGCGTCCACGGTCAGAGGATCTGGACACGGGGACACAAAAGTGTCCACCTGGTGGTTCCAACGGGTCCCAAAGACATAGATGTGGGGATGACCCCAGAGATCGCAAAGCGACTGGAACACTGCCCTGTGAATCATCTACTCGGTGGAAATGACCCTGCCCCGACCTGCCCCATCGGGGCAGGGAGTCGGCTAGGACGTTCAGACGACCGGGAATGTGACGAACAACCACTCCGGTGTTGACATCCTGAGCTAGCAGTAGAAGATCCCGAGCCAATTCGTACATGGGAACCCAGTGCGTGCCGCCCTGGTTCCTCATGTAAGCGACCACTGCCTAATTGTCGGACAACAGCAGGACCTGACGATTCGAAAGGTGGGGGACCCACTGCCAGAAACTCAGAAGAAGAGCAAGGAGCTCCTTCTGGTTGATGTGAAGAGCTGCTTGATCGTGGTCCCATACACAGTGAAGGGAAAGACCGAGAGGATCCAACCCCATCCGACATCGATGGTATCTGCCGTCAGAACACTATCGGACGTGGGCAAGTCCAACGGAACTCCCTGCATAATCCACTGAACATCCGTCCAGGAAATTTATTTTTTTAATGGTGTTTAAGGTCACATATTTTTGCACAGTGGCTAATCATGACCACGACAGTTTTATGAAAGGCATGCCTTGATGGTGCAGTTGAAATAGTAGTCAGTGAAGATTATATTTAAACAACTCAAGACTTCTTGGAAATTTCTTAGTGAATAAATTAAAACAATGGTCATGCTGCCACTCCCCCCCCCCCCCCCCCCCCACACACACACAACAGACCGAATCGGGTAGCACAGACCTCCATTTGTATGTCAAACTGTGTGTGTGACACAAGTCTCACTATCAAATCTAGTCTTTTTATAAAGTACGAGATTACGAACAAGTGTAAATTGATATCTTAGACTCGAAACCTAACGAAAATGTCCCGACAGGAAAAGTTAATATGTCATATGGCGTTTAGACTGTCGTACAATATTCATTGGTTTGTTGACTATTTTCTTTATTCAAGCTGAGACTATGATAAAAAACGGTTTTATGGATCTGTGGAAATGACTGGTCTTTTACATAATTGTTCAATGTATTGTTTCCACCCTGCAGGGTTGTTAAAATGACTCACTATTATTTGTAGTCATTAAATATAGCCCTCCTAAAACCACTCATTGCAAAATGATTCCCAATTAAGGAAGAGGAGAAAGGAATGACTTTTAAAGAACAATTTTAATTTTGAACACTATAATGATACCGATTGGCTTTTAAAGAACTATTTTAATTTTGAACACTATAATGCTAATATCGCCTTTTTTTCTTCAAGTATCGTTACACTGATAAAATAATCCAGGTTAGTCAACTGCGATTTCTCACGGCCCCTGAACCTTACACGAAAGCAGACGACACTTGCAAAATTTTTTTTTAAATAACTAATTTTTTTCATTTTTGCGTCAGAAACATAGCTTATGCAAACAATTTTTTTAAATAACTATTTATTTCATTTTTAGCGTCAAAAACATAGCTTGTGATCCCTCATTGGAAAGAGCTCAGCGAGCTCGTTCCAATGAGGGGTCATAAGCTACGCTTTTGAGCTAAAAATTAAAACAATAATGCAATTTGAATGGTAATTGAGTAGCGCTGATCTTTTTTTGTCGCTACGTTGGGTAAAGGGTTATTCAATACCAGTGGAAATAACTTGGAATTAACTGCTAGAGTGGTTTCATTATTTGTTCTTCTTCTCAGTGTCTTACAGGGCTATTTGGGAATCTTCTTGTGGAGATGATCAAAAATAGCGTTTGGGGGAAATCGTTGTGGTAATGTACAATAAACAGCTGAGAGAAGATAAAAATGACATTTCTGGCCATTATTCTACAATCTTTTTATCCCATTGTATGGAGAATAGAATAGCAGTTTCTGTCAAAGTACGACAGTAATTTTACCAAGCTCTCAAGCCACGAGTCAAATTCTATGAGGAATTCGACGCTGTAATTGTCCGGAACCGGTCAAGCTCTTAAATAGTACATCTACTGTGTTTATTCACTCGACTGCAGTATTTCAGTTTGTTGGATAAGCCAACCAAGAAATATTCTAGACAACTGAATCTAACAAATACCATAAACATTCATTTTCCTTGAATCAATAAAATAAATGTTTATCATTATTATATACTTTATAAATAACCACATTTCTATTGGCTGGATCTTATACACGTGACTGGTACTCAAAAACCCATGTTCATCGGTCTTCCAGTGGATATCAACTTTCTAGATATAGCTTTTGGAAATCCCCTCTCTAGTTCTATTTCAGTCGACGTGCATGCGCAATCAACCTGGCTTCCGTCTCATTTTTATGTTATTCTGCAGATGATAACTATTTTATTGATAAATAAAAGTATTTCTGGTTGATATAATTGAACTTTTAATTGACAAATAGAAGATTTTTTTTTCAGGATGGTGTTTCTGATAAAACAGTTATTGACTTTTATGGTTGTAAATATGATGCGATGTGAACCTACAAAACTTATATTGACCTCGGCTAACACCTCAGTCAATATAAGTGTTTTAGATTCATATCAGATCATATTCACCGCCACAAAAGTCCATAATTGTATAATGTAGACTTGATTTGTCCAAATCTGTAATTACTATTAGACATGTCAGTTTAAAAAATAATTATGATTGAAGACTCATTACAGCTGTAGTTTGTAATTACGTCGCGTTGTTCCAAAAAGTGTATTAATATCTTCATGTTTTTAACGCAACTTAAATACTTATTTATGTGAATATGAACGTCTGGGGCATTTGTGCGCAAACTGTATGAAACGTGAGTGAACAAACAATCCATAACAGTGTTGAATTCTTACGGAGTTCCACTGTTGGCTTATGGATCTATGTGTCTTGTCACAAGTACACTTACCTGTAGAATTACGTTGCAATAACGTGAGGAAAATATTTATCTTATTTTCCATTCACCAGTCATATTCTAATCACAACCCTTACTTTATTTCCTGGAAAGTGTTCATTTCGATTCGTTCTGACAATCGTTGTCGGAGGATAATATGTCAAGAAGTATGGACCACCGAAAGCTTAAACAATTGAGTGTTAAAAGAATCTTTTCATTGGATAAACTCCCTGGTGATTAATAATGAAAAATAGAATCACGATCAGCCATAGTTCAGTCGAACGATAGGATGTGTTCTTTGAAAGGTTAATTAATGAAAAAAGTGTTTTTGGAGACCTAGAATATTTTTTCAGTACTACAATGATGGGAAGACATTCGAGATAATCGTAACCAAATGTGAACTTACATTTAGTTTTACAGTTGCGGTATTTAAATAGCGTGATGTCGTTCTTTAAAATCCGTAAACGAACAGTCTTCATCCTCCAAATATCATGACGCACCCCACCCTCCAAAAAAAAAAAAAAAAAAATCACGGCTCTTATACATCTTCTTATTGATCTGTAAAACTTTCAAAGCAACAATATGTCAACCAACCAGCGAATAGTTACAGTAAACTCGTATGATAGAGGGTGTGTAATAAATACCGAACATTACAGACCCCACGCTAGAATAACACGAGAGTCTAACGGCTCTCTTGGTATTCTTGTACGACTCTCGGATGTTTCGTCCTCCTCGGCCAGTAATAATTATTGTTAACTCATCCATACCTTAGTGTTTTATTTTATATATTGTTACGAATTATTTCGCCTGCAGCATTCTGCCAAAGCAATAATATATCATTATTTTCCGAACAGCTTCTCTCCTCAACAAACAGTTAAAATGGGATCAAGAGTTACATTCAAACTATTCATCCGGCTACATTTGATTGACACCTTTTTATGATAGTAAGATAGAGATTTCCGCACACTGTATATCCACAGTTGACAATGAATGTTGGGTGAATGCATCAATTTATCATTTCTGAGGTAGTCGTGGCAGCAATAATAATAATAACAATAATAACACTTTGGCCAGCCGCTGATTTGTCGCGGTTCTCGGACGAGAAGGCCATGGTTACCCCTGTACTCCCAACTGCCTCCCTATTCCCACGCTTCTCCTCTCCTCCCAACACTCGGAGACGAACTGCTTGATGATATCCCTTGTCCCATTCTTCCAATCTCTCCGATTAGCATATTAACCCTCTCCTTTGAGTCTCCCCCTAACCACATGTCCTTCATTCTCCCATCCCACTTCCCCATTATACTCCCAGTGAATCTTATTCTTTTAGGCTGATACTTTGGGCATTCTAGAAGAAAGTGTTCCAGGGTCTCCACCATGTCCAAGTTACATATCTGGCACTCCCTTTCGCCGTCTTTCCCAATTTTTCCCCTCAAGCTCCAGGGATCGCGACCTCAATAGTAATAACCAAAGTTGGAGTTGCAGAAACTGTAGTAGAGGCAGAAAATGTTTCAGATGCGGACCTCGCCCCAAGGGTGGCGCCAGGATTTCCCTGACACGGGGCTTTGATCCCCGACAAGGGGAGGGGGAGGGGTAGAGAATTCTCGAACTATGATCGGCCCGGTCGGAGAAATTTGTGTTTTAATTGGGAAAAGGTTGCAGTACCCGTGACTGTAGAGGTTTTGAGAGAGTCAAAACGAAACGCCCCAAAAATTTGTGGCTTGTGGAACTCGGGTGTCAAAAACAGGTGTCATGGCGATTTGCCATGACACCTGTTTTTGATACCATAGTTCCAAAACCACAAATCCAGTGAGTACGATATAACTCACAACACTGACTAGATGTGTGGCGACCTGTGACTGTGTAGACAGTTTCTGGTACTGACTCAAACTCCGGCAATGTAATTAACTCTGCCTCCGCCACAGTGATTATATGACCACGGATTATTCCTATGGTACACGTGTATCGGATCTTCGGGCGTATTATCGTAATCTTCGTGGTGTTTACATAATGTTCGTGGTGTTTACATAAAGGACTTTCGTTACAATCCCCCACCAATTCTCATTCTGTTCGCCTCATCACATATTTTAGAAATTAATAGTATTAATGATATTCATTGCTGCATCTCTCTCAACATTTCTTGGAAATATACCGACTTTCGCCATCACATTCTTCTCAGCCATCTCTCCTTTATGTTTCTGTCGCATTTCTTCATCATTTCTTCAAGGACCTTCTAAGAGAAACTGTACATGATATCAATTACGATAAAACTACACAATTGTCGCCCATCAAATTTTCATTACGCCCAGGGCAAGCACAGAGCACTCCACATCGCACAAAATGAAATAGCACCGAAGGTCTCTTCCGGTGGGGAATGAAATGGTTTAAGGGGTCGTCCAACAAGCTTTGAACATTTTTTTGAAGATTTCAACAATGCCCTAAATGCGAATTAAACCGGTGAATTGCGACATATTATGTATCAAAATAATGACAAAAATACAAAACCTGAATTTATCCATCTCTTCAGAAATTGTTTAATTTTTTGGCTTTTAATAACAAAGAAATTGCGAGCCACAGAAGTAACCGACAAGAACAGCAGGGTGCATGTCTGAGTTGCAAATAAAAGCCTCCACATTCCATATTCGGAGAACGCATATTCATCATTTCATCATCGAGGTATTGAATATGCTCAAAGGAAAATGGACGACCACAAGATATAGATTGTGTTGGGACGACATGCTTGTAATGGTCACGTGATTCTTGGGCCAAGTTGGGAAACGATTTGATTTCCTAAGATCTGAAATCTGCAAACATTTCATTGCTATTTTCGACTCTGAGAGGCGATGTCATGCACAACATGATCTCTATTGGCACCAAATGAGTATTGACAATCTGTTGACAGAAATAGCACGAAGCCACCTGGTGGACAAAATCACACGAATTACCGAAATGAGACCACAACGTCTCATGCGTTTTAAGATAGATGAATTTAATAACCAACATAATTGCGATATTGTTCGGGCCAGAAATCCACTGCTTATAAAATTAATATTGGTAAGCAGATCCGTTTTTAATGTTCTTAAATCTCACGAGTATGCAACAGTCAAGCCTCCCCAAACAGCAACTACAGAAGGGCGATAGTTTCAAAACACATGAAGCATACCAAACAATGCACACAAATGAATTAGAAGCCATGCTTTCTAACTGAACGAAGCCGATTGATGTAAGTATTCTGCATGCAAAAGGTCATTGTTGTTGTTTGGGCCATACTTGAGCATTAGCACTCTTGGCAGTTGTCATTGCTCATGCATCCCCAGAAATGGTCACAGATAATACCAAATGAGGAAGTTTGGTAGTTTTCCCTTTTTTGGTGTATCTATCTTATCTTTTCTTATCAATTTGACATAGATCTCATGCAAAATGGCACAGAATTGTGTGTGTGCGTGTGTGTGTGTGTGTGGGGGGGGGGGGGGGGGTGGTGATAACAGCAGACTGACAAAAGCGACACTGGACATTTTTCATTTTACATTGATGCACTCTCTTATAACTCCATACTTGTTCTTGTGAATTGTGTGGATTTGACTCTTGGTGAACTTCATAAAAGGTAAATAAACACAAGACAAATGATAGCATTTGTGAAATTTAGACACCCTAAATTACAGTTTGTCTTGCTTTCCGTTCCTTGCAAGAATGAGAAAAAAATTTCTCAGATTCTGTACTAGAAGGATGGCAGAATTTAACTATTCAATAAATTTAAGGTATTATATTGTATAAAATCTAGTCTCTTACTTTTGACATAGCAGACTTTCAGGGATTTCTTCCTGCCACGTGGTAACGGTTCCACGGCATATATTAGTTTCTACAAAATCTATTTTCTTTCCCAATATAATTTATTGGGGTTATTCCTTTCTGGACTTTGGAGAAAATTACCTGAAATTTGACCAAAATTATGTTGGACGTCCCCTTATCGGAACATTCGTCCGGAAGAAGCGTTTTCGTAAATGGAAGAGCTTGATAAGAATAGTAATTTGCAGAATGCAATCACCGTTACACGGACCTCGACGTGATCCGTTCTTCAGAATCAGATGATAAGGATGAAGATTGCTAAATTCCTGCATTCGACGAACAGATTGTGGTATTGGTCACATTCGAATACAGTCGCCATTTGGGTTCATTTTTAGTGATAGAAATGAGGTATCTCCCTCTTTTCTACTCAGTCTGAACCTCCCCACACCCCAGTTGGTGCAGCTAGAGCATGCCCAGGGTAGTGCTCCACGACTATTCCATTCATATTTTCTTGCTCCGCGCACGCGGATTATAGGAAACTTGGATGTGGAATAAACATTTACCTTGATCTTAACTCCTTACCAAACGTAAGAGCCAAAACCGGCAAGCGCTATTCTCAACAATTGTCTCAAAAACATAGGTTATGACCCCTCGTTGGAACAAGCTCGTCGAGCTCGTTCCAACGAGGGGTCATAACCTATGTTTGTGAGACTAAAAATGAAAAAAAATAGTTATTCAAGAATTTTGTTTGCAAGTGTCGTCTGCTTTTAATGTTAGGTAAATGCTTAAGGGGTCGTCCAACCTAACTTTGGTCAATTTGTTGACATTTTTCCCAATGCCTCAGAAACAGATAAGAGAAGTAAGGAAAGGCAAATTATATATCAAAATAATGAGTAAAGTGCATAGAAAAGGTACATATAATCTCTTTTCAGGAAAAAAAGTGAATTTTATGATTTTGAAGAAGATTAATTTGCCAATGGCATAAGTAACGAACCGGTAAAACCACAAAATAATCGGCAATTCGAAAGCCTTGTCCTCAATATAATGATAACATACTGCAGACTCGGAGAAAGCATTTTTTTGACACACACTCTGGTGGGTTTTGATGTTTGAATGTAATAACACCAACACAAATTTTGGATGTTCTGGATTTGGCCATGTTTCAATGATGTTTATTCCGGTCATGTGACTATGATGTGGTTCTTGCAGAAATACTCAATTTGGGCAATCGCAAGAATGCAAGGACGTGATCACGCCCTTTATTTGTTCGAGACAATGTATGAGCGGATTTGCAAACAGGTAACAGCAAATACTTGAACTGTTTATGTCATAACTGCAAAATATGGTTCGAAATTCCCTCTCGTGTTTACAGGCCGTCTGAACTTTTTTGTTAACAAAAATTCTGAATTATTGCGCACTAGAAAGACAACATGAACCACTTGTAAAAAAATAACCGAGTGTATAAAATCGGGATGATACACATAAAATAAGGCAATATTCATAACAAAGTAAGCAGAATGCTTCAGAAATCACTTTTTCACAAAGTATATTCCAAGTGACCTGGAAATATATTGAGCGTGTTGATTTCCCCCGATGTTGTGAAGTTATTTACATCACAGTTACCATGGATCTTAGACGGGCTGCGTTGATGTCGGCAAAGGACCGATTCAAGATGGGTTGAAAATGATGCATTCGGGCTTTCAAATAAGGTGCGTTTGGACGATGCTGAGAATTTAGTTTTTTCTTGCAACCAACCATACTAACACAAGAGTCGATCAGTGTCTTTTGTCATCGTTTTACACTGACAAATGTGACAAATCTCCTTCAACGGAAACTATCTCCCAATTTGCATATCACAATAAACATAATCGCTGTCAGCGTGACCGTGTGGTCAAAACCGAAACGAATTATCGAATCCACGGTCAAAATTAACTGCAATTGGCTTTTACACAAATGAAATACACGAAATATTCGCAATTTCTTCAATATCCATGCCGAGTTACTTTTTAACCAGACCACAAGCGTTCAGTTTCGTTTGTCGGCATTAAATTGATATTGTTTGTGGTAATTAATAGTACGAGAAGGCGAAAGAAGCCAAATATTTCCCAATTATCTATAAATTAATTAAAATTGATAATTCCTTTTATTTTACTGAAATTATGAATTGATAAGGTGGTTGTGTGGTGATTATTGTGCCCCAGACCTGGAAGTTGTAAAATCAAAGGTGCATCTAGGGCCGTGCAGTGGTGACCTCTGTCCTCTTAGTCTTACTCATTCACCATTTATCATTACATGTACCAACATTCTGCCTTGTATCTCAACCACTGCTACTCCAATTTGAAGGATATTTGGTGTTGTGATCGAGCATCACGGGGAAACAATGCCTGTGTAGCTGCTGTAGCATGTGTTTCTTCCCACATTTTTTCAGAGTTGTGGTACTTTTTCACTCTTTTGAGTAAGACAATTTGTTTATAACTAGTTGACTTGTTACAATTTGTTGCAAAGTGCCTGCTGATACCCCCAAATGTATTGCTACAAAATATTTCTTGGAAGATTTTGTTCCTATTACTTATCAAGCAACAACCTAATGAATATTCTGTATAAAGCTACCAATCTGATGTTTGACACTTTTATCGGATCTGTTATGAAGGCTTTTTGGAACTCAATATGTTGATTAGGGCAGGACTTTTCTATTCACCCATTTATCGATAAATTAAGTGTTATAGTTGAAGGTAAGAAGCATGAAAGGTCCAGAATTTAAAGTCTAAAAAGAATATTTTGCAATGTAACATGATTTTTGCAGATACACTTATTTGGAGGGTTACCTGTCTGATAGTGTTTGGAACATGTGTGGCCAGGATCTTAAAAAGAAAAACGAGTTAAACTTTGAGAAAAAAGGCATATGCCTTGTGTACCGGAGGTAGAGTCATACAAGGAAGAGAGCCCCCCCCCCCCCCCCCTCCGCCTGTGAAATTTTTTGTGTCAAATGGAGCTCACTTGTCACCTTTTGGGGATTGCTTTGTGTACTGCGTTCTTGAAAAAAATATGTGAGACCCTCTGGATGTGCCCTTCTGATCTCAATATGCCAATAAGCCTCCTTGGGGAAAGTACATGCAATAATGGTTATGTAAGGTTGATTTGATGTATTTTGAATAACAATGTACTTTTAAGTACATTAGATGGTTTATTGCAGTGACAGGTTACAGTTACCCTTGTTTCTTCTCCAACAGATATCATGAGTGTATTTGTGTCCAAGAGTAAACGAAGCTATTATACTTATTGATAAACCAGACAAATTTAACAATTTAATCACAATCAAATTGATGCATGGGATAAAAGGGGTTACAGTGCAAGGGGTTTGTAAATATATTTATTCAACTACAATGTATGACATTGCAGTGCATTCTACATAGGAGAATATCATAGTTTCTTTCCAAATCACCACAGTGACACATACATCTTTATTTTGGGAGACACTCTTTTGTCCTCCATACGTCGTCTGGTGGCCTCCTTCAAGTTGACCTTTGTTGAACTCCCCAATTCAAAACATAAACAAAAGAAAATGTCTACCTTCAATCAGTGAGCACTCCACTTATAACATTTGGTCTCAATCTTTATTACTTTCATGAATTAAGAAAAGATTTCTTCGAGTATGTACTTCAATGTTTATAGAATACAGCTGTTATTTTATTTTGAGGTATGTTATTGTAAAAATTTTGTTCTCTTACTTATGCCCAGCAGACTTTCAGGTGGTGCTATTATACACATGGCAGCAGTTCCATGGCAAATTTCAGTTTCCACATGTTCTATGTTTCATTCCAAGCATTTTGGAATATAATTTATTGGGGTTATTCATTTTGGGACTTTTTTAGACTTGAAAGAAAATAGCATGAAATTTGACCAAAGTTAGGTTGGACGTCCCCTTAATTTGGCGAACGTGTCTCCGCCGCCTGAACACGTACAACTAAGTTACTCTTGAAAAGTTAGTTCCCCTTTATTAAAAAATCCGAAGTCAGTGCAAAGATCTAAGTGTACTGACTGCCTGTGACCAGTTTCGATTGTCTCGTTTTCCCAATATATTGGTTCTCGTCATTAAACACATATTTTACTGTAGCGACCTTGTCGTGATGGCTCACATTTCCTACTTCGGGCAAAACGTAATCTTATTTTACAAAGCAAAATCATTAATTACAAATACGGATTGTATTTTTAACATTCTAAACAAATATTTTTTATGTGAGTGAGTGTTGTTTCAAAGAGTAGCTGCCCTAAAGTGCCACTTTCTTTCTCACTTAAACGGACGCGTGAAATCTGTAATATCCGTTTTATGTGATGAAATTAATCACATTTTAACCTTGAACGCGCAATTCTCATATAATCGTCTTGGCTACAAGCCTTTTTGGCTTTATATGGTTTATCTGTATCACTCAAAGGAATATTACGTGAATATAACTTTTTTTTATCTTTTCAGGCAAAATAAAAATGTAGAAGAAACGTGTTGTGGAGAAGATTACCGGAAACTAAAAACGAATCTTTTTTCTTTTATGTCACCTTTTCCTTGTGAAATGTCTCTTTATTATGCTTTATAGACTTCTTAATAACTTTACTGTTTGACCACTTTGTTGAGAGAAAATGTACCCAACATCAAAGAATTAATCACGCTTTGTTTTTGCAGAAATACAGAATGCACATTAGACAGCTTATGATAGATACAGTTAAAACTAGAAGTGCTGTCATGAAATGAGCACAAATAGCACGTCGATCTGCGCGTTAATCTACGCGTTATGACCATAGTAAGGCTATCAAATTCAGTACATATGGCATGTGCACAAGCAATGTTTCAGCCAGTGGACCTCCGGGTAGCCCGAAGGTCCATTGGCAGAAACATTGCCTGTCTTTGCTATGAGTAACCAGGAGAACCTGCCGCGCTTTGGATGCCATTCGATATGGCAGTTGTGCACAATTCCTACGCGCAATTAAGCCTAGATAAGCGCACAGTTCGTGACAGGACTTCTAGTTTAACTGTACAGTACTGTGGCCATAAAATCAATCACTTCTCGACAAGAAAGTAATTTGGTTGCGACGCCCCCTACTAAATCAGTGGTCGAGATTTCGTGAGAAAACTAATTTGAAATCGCGACCGAGTCGAGACTTACAAACGAAAATAGTACTTGAGATGCAAGTTTTTTCCCATTTTGTTTTATGAGATTTAAAGAGTGATGAGTAGAATGCAGACAGAGAATTTCGGCTGCAACACGATCCGTTCGAAATTCTTTGCCCGTCTTTGCAATCACCGTTCGGTCCAGATAATTTTAAATTCTTTCATGTACTATTATTTCTTGGGATTTATTGACACTTTCGACAGCCGGTGTAAACTCGTGTCGGACATTTTCGCGGGTGAGGGAAGTCGGAGAAACCGAAGAGAACAATCGAGGAGAGGCGAGCAACTGTTAGACCCCCTAGCATACTAACTCTGCACAAGCAAGGTTAGCATTGGTTGAAGACTATTGCACCATCGACGCGCAGTACGCCTTAGTACACAGTGCTACCGTGACCCCGCGCGAGCAATCGTGGTGGAGTGCCTTGCACAAGGACAAAACCCAGTTACCGCTGGTCAGGATCGAACCGTGGACCTTTCGGTTCGAAGTTCAATGCTGCTCCCGCTAAGCCAACGCACTCCCTTCCATGTACTATGGGGTTTGTTCACAGTTGAGAAACTAAAATACATCGTTTCGTAGAATGTATCCAGATTGAACTAAATTTTCCAAGCATGTCCAAATAAGAATATTAAAGAACCGAATTAAGTATATGCAGTGCGCAAAGAGAAGATCACCTCTAAAACATCAGGGAGTGGCATTACCACCTAGGGAGCAATCACCAATGTATATACAAAAACGACAACAAAAAACGCCCAAAACTATGTGCCAGTTTAAAAACCTAGGTTTGAACTCTGAGAGCCATCAAATGATTTTTGCACTTCCTCGATGGATGAATAAATTGCTGCCAGATAAAACTCTACTCAGCCAATGTTTCAGTGGTCGTCCGTCACCATTATCGGTGTGTTTCTGTGTCTGCAGTCGAAGTTAGGTCTGGGTGTTCTCACTTTGCCAGCAGGTATTGTTCTCATAGAAAGGTGTTAATAACTTAGACAATAGAGATTTGAAGTATAGTCTGTACTATATTTCTATGCACATTTTGCACATAAACAAATGAAATACCAATTAATATATATATTTATTTATAAATATCGTCCCTTCAGTGCAACAGGGCGCCATCTGCAATGCTAAGGCAGTGAAGATGGCGCCTTATTGTACTCAAGAGACGATATATTGTTGAATTTAAAATTTTAAACTTTTTTCATAACGCAATTGTGAATTCAACCAATGCATTCCATTTTTGACCGACGGAGCCAGATTTTGCACTGCTGAAATTTAAATTTTAGCCCTCATGTTAACAGATCTTTGTAAAGATTGTTTTGATTATTGCATGGAAGTTGATGACTGCTAAGCAAATTATCCATTTGTGATTGCTAGTTCATTACCAATTATCGCCGATTCGTAGTAAACACTGCTAACAAACAGAGGACCAACGACTGTGAATATCTGTCACCAATACTAATACAGACTATAGAAGTGGCGTAAAAATTTCTATCTCCAGCCTGCTGGCAAAGTGGGAATACACCGTAGGTCATACTTTGATCAGTATATCATATCGAATATCTACGTAAGAGTTACACATAACCACAATTATTACACCAGCCGGATAGGTCAACTAATGAACGACCATAACTAGTGATCGAGGACTGAGGAATACATCAATAATAATGGTCAACAATCACTCCGTATTAATTCAATATACCGACACCTGGGGTATATTAATTGTCAATGAGATGTTGGATTACTCCCCTTGCATTACAACACTACTCGTCTGCTTCTGTAATGAAATGAATGCCGATAGGAAAGGAAAAATTAACGAAAACATGAAATGATTTGCAAAAATAACTGATGGTGAAATTTTGGAGAAAAAATGGCTGGCATAATAAATATGTTACGGGACGTTTAGACGTGGATACGGCTCAGCCTCACGTGACACCACATCGCCAACTAAACATCCGGTAACTTATAACCTATGGTAGGAAGTTTATATTAAACCAAGTGCAACAATTGACCAATTTCCAGTCATATATTGCAGTCACATATCTTGTGTCAGTCAATCCCACTAGTGTATGAACAAGTTTCAAGAAAAATCAAACTTGATTATTTATTCACTTCCTGCTTTCAAATACCGGGATATGTCGAAATAACTCGAGTCGCGAAATTACCTATTATCATGCCACCTGTTTAATTTGACGAATGAACGTGCTCTAATAGCATCGGTGCACTATGCCACATTAGGTTATCCAATGGGGAACCGGCTATCCGATTGAGTCCACACACTGCCAGTGACCGTGTATGAGCCCATACACCCCATCTGCTGGGCGCCATTTTGTTTCCGAATTAATTTTCCCACCTCAAGTTTTCACCTATTTTCGTGCAAATAAAAGACAAATTCCTGATAAATATTCAAAATGAAGCGATTCGGATCTTTTAATTTATTATTTAATTCGTTTGGTGGCATGATAAATACGTGCAGGGCGTATACTTGCCAGGTATGGCGTCATGTGAGGCTCAGCGCGATCAATATTAGATTCGGCCTACTGGGAAAATAGTTTCAAGGCGTTAGTCTGAAGCACAACAGAACGAAATATTATAATCAATTAAAGAAATACGACGATGCCTGTTAAGTTATTGTTGTATGTCGACTTGGTTAGTTGTTTGACGAATTGATTCATAAAATCACCACCAATAAGCTCATTTCTGGCGTCAGAAGTCAACGTCGACCTCGTAACATTGTGAGTGAGTTTGTGTCGGAAGTAGAATCGGATTGATCTTCTCTTACATTTCATTAACTGTTTACACAATAGGAATGCCAGTCGACATATGCGAAAACAAAATTTCTCGAATGACTGCAAATTTTCATTTTTATTCTCGAAAACATAGATTATGAATCCTCATTGGAACGAACGTGTCGAGCTCATTCCAATGAGGACCATGAGTTATGTTTTCGATGCCAAAATTGAAAAAAATATTAAAATTTGGTTGGAGATTTTTGTGAACTGCGCCGGCAAGTTTTTGTCGTTACATTAGGTAAATGATTTTTATTACACATCACATGATAAAAAGAATCCCAATTTCTTCACGATTTGACATCAACTTTCTCAACCTTGTTCACTAAAGTCGATCTGAGCTTCAGTAAACAACAGCTTATATAAATTTTAGTTAACTCCGTTCAGAAATTTCAAATCGAATTGTGACTCATTTGAGGCGCCCTATGTCAACAATCCCGACTGTTCTCTTTCGAGAAATGTACAGTTTATCAACATCTTTTCATCAGAAAATGAATAGTACAGCCGTGGACTGGTCGTTTTCCACGCGTGGGCAGTGATGTCTACGCATGCGTTTACCTGGTAATAAATATCATCATCAGCAAAATTACAATTAATGAAGCACCGGGTCGTACCCGGTGCTTCATTAATTAAATTGTTGATGATTATTCCTATAATTAGTGTCTTGAATCTAATATTATTGCATCTGTGGACATATTGCCCACCCGTGGACACTGACCAGTCCACGGTGGTCGAGCTGTATACAGTGTGTCGCCAGAAATAGAAATCGTGTAGTAAGCTGTGTGGTATGCATACAGCTCTCTTTCGAAAACTACACGATAAAAGAGTATTATCTCTCTACTACTCCGAAGGCTCAGACGTTCTGTTTCTTTGTTTATTGGGGTTTAACGGCACTTTGTACAGCCCGAATCATATCGCTTTTTAAGGGTGAAGGAAGTGGAGTTCCAGATAGTACTACCGAACAACGGCGAGTAACTGGCGAATGTCGAACGCACTAGCCCGGCACGATCAGAGTTACAATTAGTTGAAGACCAGTGTACCATCGACGTGTTTTATACTTGAATACACGAAGCCACAGTGCTCCTACTTGGACAATCGTTATAAAGTGTCTTGACCAAGGACACAACGCAGATTACGCGGACAATTTCACGCGTGATACAATATCTGATGACAGACTGTTATTTGACACACTTTTAAAAAGAGCTTGATATGTGTGATTCGTTCCAGATTAGACTTTTTCACTTGTGAAGTTTGGTGAAAAAGTTCTACAATTGATAAGGAGGAACGCCTTTGTTTCTGTGACACAGATATCGCGGGGCTACCTTTCAAAGGGACGACAACTTAGTCTCTCTCTTTGAATACCAGGAAGAGTCCTTTAACCTTTAGGCCCAGAGTTTGTTTTGTTTTGTATATATGACAGCCATATTATGTTCATCTTGGAAAGAACACCAGCAGCCTCACAAATGATGCGTCGGAGACACAAATATGTTTTGTTCCGACTGAGGTTTAATTCCTGGCCCATTGGCATGAGAGGACAGTGTTTTTTCAAGTCGGCCAAATCTCGGTTCACAGACTTTCATCGGCAAAGTCAGAAAATGCAATTGTTTCTTGTCAGTATAAAATTAGCGTAAGAGTTCGTCCTGGCCCTATAACGTACTCAGATGGGTTTGGATTTCCAAACTAATGTTCAAGGCCACTGGATGTCCTTGAATATCTGACATTGTTGAAGTCCTTGGGAAATATAAGTGCTTTGCTTATTTTGGTCAAAATATCGTCCCTTGAGTGCAAAAAAATGTGCCATCTGCAATGCCAAAGCATTGCAGATGGAGCCTTGTTGCACTAAGGGACTGATATGTTCTTATAAACTATGTTTGTAATTGACAGAAAAAATTCCCTTCGTCCGACACTGCTCGCTGGGAAAATCTGCGAAGGAGCTTTTCGGAAATATGTGTTAGATAAAGGTGTTATTGGTTTCTCATACATGGACAAACATTGTTAACTAGCGCGCTCAAAATAATCTCAGAGATGAGTAAATAACGTTAGTCGAAGGTCCTCGAAGTGCGTGAGGATTCTCTGGTGAAGTTATGGAATTGTTTGAACAATGTAGCAAGAAGTACAATCCGAGTAAATTTGATATTTATATTTGGAGGTTGGAATTTCTCATTGAACGAAAATTGTTGATCTTATTCTTATACGAAGGGATCGAAATGATACGCGAACGAACCTATCGTTCGTCTAGTCTAGAGGACGTTAGAGTGGTGCGTTTCGCACTAAAGCAATAACAAAAAATCTGTAAGAACAGGAGGAAACTTTCAATCCAGGATGACCCATGATATTGATTATTTAAAATTTTGCTGGCGTTGGCCATGCATATTCGCACTTTATCACATAATCACCATCAGATAGCTCATTACGGAAAATATCGCTCACATCACGTCTAATACGGGAATGACGTCAGACGTCAAAGTCGACGTAATAACGTTATGAGTGAGTAGGTTTCGGAAGAAGAATTAAATTAATCTCCTCTCATTTTTTTATTTACTGTTTACCTTATACAGATAGCAGACACCATCTGCAGAAAACATTTCCTAAATAACTAAATATTTTCTTTTTTTTTTGTCTCGATGACTCGTCGAGCTCGTTCCACTGTGGGAGTCATAAGCTATGTTTTTGAGGCAAAAATTTGGATGTCGATTTTTTTTAACAGCACATCTATTGTCGTTACTTCACGCTAAAAAGTTACGTTAGCTAAACGTTTAGAGTACACATTATGTGATAAAAAGAATATCAAATTCGTCACAATATGTCATGAAAATTCTGAACCTCGTAAATTTAGGCTCAGATCGATTTTAGTAAACTTAGTACAGAAATGTCAGTTGAAATCGCGACTCATTAAAGAGATCCTCTATATACTCTAAAATTGGTTTGGTTAAACATTAACCGAAATCAACCGGGTTGAGTGAATATAAACCCAATTGGGTTTATATTCACTCAACCCAGTTGATTTACGTTGATTATTAACCCAACTGGGTTTAGAATGTATTACCTACTACCGCTAGAAAAACAGCACTAATCAAATGGTAGCTTCGCAGATGAAACATCCACCTCGCACTCCAGAACAATAATGACTAATACATTATGCGTCGGCAGCTGAGTGCGTCCCGTTGTTTTGTTGATTTAACCGCAGATTGCCTTTAAAGAGAACGTAATTTTGAGTACGCATTTTCGTTTCCACTAGAATGGTGCAAGGAAAAGAATGCACGTATATGATAAGGAAAAACTGATTAGTGCAACCAAATGCTTACTCGAATATGGTACTGTGGGAGTTGGTTACTACTAAAACATCATGGAAGAGTTTTTTCTCAATAATTGTTTACAAACTTCTAAACAATAATTTCTTTTCTCATAAATGTATAAACATCCACCAGGTATGTGTTTAAGTGTAACCTATCTCTTCGTTCTCTACTGTCCGTGGAGAGTAGCTTAGCACTAAAATACTCGCGTGCGTTAATACTAATCCACTCATTACGTAGTGTAGGTATAGCGATATAACTCAGTAGCAAAATGGGTTTTTTTTTCAATCAATATTCATTGCGTTATCGTACTTTCAGTTCTTGGATCAATTTTTGTCACTTTTATTTTTGGCGTATACATCTTCTGGGCACGCGACTGACATTAAACGAACAGATTATTTAAAACAGAAGAATCATTGAATGAATGTAAATGGAGTTGTCAGTACTCCACTTATATAAATGAATTGTTTATGCTTCACCTGACGAACCAATCGCGGCCATTCTTGTTTAAATCCGTTCACACTGAATATACATACCTAACCCATCAACAACTGTCTTCCTTTTAAAGGTTGTTTCATAATAGATTCGATTTGAGCATTGCGATAAAGGATAATTTACAATTTTCTCCTCAGCTTGCAGTTTTAGAAAAATGCAGTACTACATACTTGATATTTGGTGTAAAATAATCACAGTTAACCCTTTACCCAACGCAGACGATATCAAAATTTATTATTTTAAATATAATTTTTTTCAAATTTTTCAAAACATTTCAACAAAATCATATCATGTGACCCCTCGTTGGAACGAGCTCGACGAGATCGTTCCAACGAGGGGTCACGTGATATGGTTTTGTTGAAATTGTTTGAAAAATAATTTTTTTTTCAACTGCTGAATTTTCATATTACGCGGGCGGATGCGCGATTCGTTAGGTAAAGGGTTAATCATTCCACGAGAACGACATGCGAATTCATTTATTTCTTTATTTAGTGGGGTTCAACGGGACTTTCGACAGCCAGGGTCACCTCGTGTCGGACAGTTTTATAGGGAGGAAAGCCGGCTAGTCCCACCGAGTAGCGGCGAGCAACTGTCATGCACCCCAACGTACTAACTCCACCAGCAGGGTTAGCATTGGTTGAAGACAAGTGCACCATCAACGTGCAGTACGCCTTGGTACACAGCGCCACTGTGCCCACCGCGTGAGCAATCGTTATTACGTGCCTGCCTAAGGACACAGAGCAGTTACCCTTGGCGCGAATCGAACTGTTGACCTTTCAGTTTAATTTCCAATGCTGTGACCACTGAGCCACCGAGCTCCCGAAACGCGTTTTAAAACCAAAATCACTGATTATAATTTTGACGCAACGAATCGTTGCGTCACGATTAACATCGGGGATTGTTCGTTTTCCTTCGGACTTTGGGCTCGGTCTAAGTTCTCATTATCTTTGTTGGACCACAAAGCTAAAATAAAAGGCACGACTAAAAGTCGAAATTTTAAGCTGAGACGGTAAACCATTAATTACTATTTTATCACAAAGCGCACTTTTACTCGCATACTCGCGTTGCGTATGGGGTGTAATGATCTTAAACGGTATCAGAAAAGGGCTTCAATGAGAGACCGGAAATTCCCCGTTGCAAAACAAAACCTTTCCATTCCCGGTTACCGATAGAAATGGGGGAAGCTGTCTGTTATTTTCGTTTATTACAAGTTACAAAAGGAAACACGGGTTTTTATGGCAAGGAAATTAGAAGCAACTAAGTAACTGTTCACTTTGGCACTTTGAAAATGAATTTGATTTTACAAGAATTTGCAAGATTTTATTCTTCCCAGAAAAAAATTTGCGAATCTTACCTGCAAGACTTTTATATTGGTGGAAAGGTTAGTGTTTGTGTTGTATGTCACAATGTGCACACTGTTGTTATAATGAACAGAAACAAGCTACAAAACATCAAAAGATGATAAAAGCACCCTTTTCGTATGTTTATGGGTTAAACAGAGAATAATAGTCAAATATTTACACTGATTTGGAAAAAATGTAAAAAATTTCTGTATTTTTATACTCCTCCACAGGAAAATAACTGAAGTTTGTGAAATGATGCGCACATCGATGATACAACTTCGCTAACATTTCCAAATTTCATTTTTTATATGAAATTCCCGTACCCTGAGCGTTGAATGTTCTGACAACTGTAAAAATTTAAGGGACGATAACTTTCCTGTAAATCTCTTTCATTTCGAAAATTGTCAGCTATGAATAGCTCTGAATCCTTGAGTATACCCGAGTATGTGAGTTTTATTGACTGAACAAAGGACAGGGTGTTAGTCTGTTATTAACCTTTCCGTTCAGATTTCATGGATTTGAACAACCTATTCCGTGTTGAAACAACCCACCCTTAGGCGGCTCGGGATCACCAACACAGGGGGCAGGTTGTTCGAATTCATGTAATACCCCTTCCTGACTGATAACTACCACCTCTCGCCCGCTAACTATAACTGAGACCGCGTCTTTCAGTGATCGAAGGGCAAGGCCAATATGCTATGCATGTTGGTGCCATTAACCCACTTAGTTTAAACAATATTTACTGTAAAAAACAAGTTAACTACATACAGGCGAAGAAGTGTAAACGGTTTGAATGTTTTGTACATAACTTTCAGTGAATACAATTAACGTATAATGCATCAAACTAAATTGGTGTCGTCGGGGATTCGGAAGAAAGCTGAAAGTTTACACAGTTTCAATTAGACAGATAGAACGGGTAGGTTGGTTGGATATTGTTTAAACCCCGAAAAAAATGAAGAAACTAGAACGAGAAGACGATTAAAAGAGATGGGCATTTGAAAAAAAGGCTAACTTGAATGCACAAGACAACAACGTTGATCAACAACAGTTTGGGAACTGACGCACTTGGAGATCACAGCCAAACGCTACTAAGTCAAGAGAATTTTCTAATGGACAGCGGAAGGGAGGGGGTGCGTGCACTGTTAAAGTTTTTCATTTCAGGACGGAACAAGACTCCGGAAGACCGTCGCCAGCACCACGCACCGTCGGGAAACGAACAATATCTCGCAAGTGTAAGACGTAATGTATTGTTCAATAATATACGAAACATTGTTCGCCCCCAACTCCCCGAGGCTCACTGCGCCGGCAGCAATTCCCAGGAACTACGCTCCCCCTGAACGCAAAACCTCAACAGCGTGAGGAGCGGATTGTGAACCAGGCACTCACCAGCAGATATTCACTAAAAACTTATGTAAGATAGACAAGCAAATCCTCCGCAACCCGATCATCAGGTTAGATTGATGGTCCATCAACAGAAGTGCCGCTTGCCGGTCTTTTAGAAGAGATAGTTGGATAACACGATAGGACCTCACTTAGAAGATATGTTGTATTGAGAGATCACTCAGTGGGCAACTTGGTCCAGATTTCACCCATTGTTAACTCTTAAGGTGAGCAGCGGAAGTGAAGCAATTATTGGAAGCGTTTACTAAGTAGAATAAAGTTCTGCACCATTTCAAATACAGACAAATTTTCAGCATTGTAAGGAATTTTGGAGTGTTGTCATATCTGGTGCGAATGGAAGTGATTATATTACTGAACTGCGTGCCTCTTCACAGACAGGACAGAACAAAAGAAAATGTTCACTTGACATAGGGGGCGATGGCTACAGATGGTTATTGAATAAAGAGGTGATTTATTTATTTATTTATTGGTGTTTAGGGTCTCATACTTATACACAATGGCTAATCGTGACCGTGACAGTTTTACAGGTGAAGGAAGCCGGAGTACCCGGAGAGAACCACCGAGCATCGACGAGCAACTGTCAGCGCCTCAACATTCTCTGTTCAAGCTCCGCTCAACCAGGGTTACAGCGGTTGAAGACATGTGCACCATCGACGTACAGTACACCTTAGTACACGGCGTCATTGTGCCGCTATGTAGGCAAACAGGATAAAGTGCCTTGCCCAAGGACACAACGCGAGTCGTCCCGGGCGGGGATCAAACTCGGGACCTCTAGCACAGAACTTCAACAGTCCACCACCGAGCCACCGCTCTCCTTAATAAATGGGTGATAAGATTACCGCAATCTAAAGTGACAGATTTGTCCTAATCTTGAATTTGCATGGTCATAATATGAAGAGGGTCGCTGATTGCCGCTGTTACGATAACTTGCAAAATTACTCGCCGATGAGTTTTCTCTGATTCATGACGGGGAGTCGTTCCATAGGCTTGTAGTTCTCGGTATAAAAGAAGACTGGTACAGTCGGGTGTTGCAAAAGGGAACTCGGTGATTATTACGTGCTGGTTGCTTGATACATCGGCTGGTAGCAGAGACTGTTGGAGAAACTTTATTGGCAATATATGGGGGCTTCATATGGTGAAACATTCGGAAGAATTGTTTCAGTATGTGCTTTCTCAAGGGAGTCCCAGTGGGTTTCATTGTCACTATCCTCGCTGAAGCCAACTGTACTTTTTCCAGTTCGATTGTATTGCTCACCGAGCAATTGTCCCAAATGGAGCTACAATATTCAAGAAGAGGCCTGATAAAGGCAAAGTAAATCTTTTCAAGGACACTGCGGTCAAGAGTAAATGTTTGCCTCCTCAGTAAATCTACGAGAGACCATGCTTTGCAGCAGATATGTTCGATGTGGTCATTCCACGTACAAGCACTATTTAAGATAACACACAGGTGCTGATGACTTTTAACTCCCGATATCTGGGTATTACTAAGAAATAGTGGTGGGTGCACGGCAGGGGTAACCTTGCGCGATTTGAGCATGTTCTCAGATTTTTTAGGACTGAACTCAACCAACCAGGTCTTGGCCCAATGCTCAATTGTAGTCAAATCCTGGTTGATTACAATTGCTGCTCGGGTTGGATTCTCAACTATAAGATACAATGATGTATAACCAGAGAATAGCCAAACGCTACTTAAGAGGTTATCTGTTTTGTCAATATATATATTAGAAATAATAAGGGGTCAAGTATCGACCCACGAGGAACACCAGAGTCATCTGTCTCCAGGATGACGTCTCGGAGGCAATTACGACCCACAGGACCCTGTCGGAAAGGTGCGATTTTAAAAAAATCAAGTAAATCACCTGACACTCCATTTTTCCAGCTTGCGAATGAGACCCATATGCCACACCTTATCGAATGCTTTGCTAACGTCACAGAAGACTAGCCGAACCTCTTTTCCGTCGTCGAGGGCTCGGGCAGAATTCGTCATAGAGGTAAGTTTGTTGAAGTATGCCTGACTGAAATTGACTTAGGATGTTGTTGTCTCTCAAGCACTTCCACAACTGTTTGAAAATACATTTTTCAAAAACCTACACAACTAAGAAGGGAAATCGGACGATAGTTGGTTACTAAATTGGAAGGGTGTTTTGTTTAAACGGACGTTATATTAGCTTTTTTCCACATATATGGAAAGAAATTATTATTCAGGAGAATATTGAAAATTACCGAGAGAGGTTCACATAAGGATAATTTACATTCCTTGAGCATCCGGGGACTTATAAGATCAGGTCCTGCGGCCTTTGATGCATTTTAACGCTTCGTATACTTCGCTGCTAAGTATGGTTATACTGTCTATTGTGTGAAGGGCGGGAGTGGCCAGTATGGGTAGAGAGACATGAGAGTCGTCCGCTGATGAGATTGAGCTAAAATATTCGTTGAACACGCCAGCTTTTTCTCTGTTTGTGGTGAACGTTTTGTCCAAATTATTGATAGCCGGAATATCTGAATTGGTGTTACCAATGAACGTATTAAGGGTTTTCCACCACTAGGCTGGCGTAGTTGCACGACTAATGGGCACTGACTGTACGTTTGCAACATAAGCAGCCTTCGCCTTCCTGATGGCCGAGACCACTTAGTTTCTCTTCTGTTTATATTTTTCAAAGGACTGTGGGAAACCATTGCGTTTGGCAACACGTGTAACCGTTTTCTCTGTCGTCTTATTAGTAATCTAATTTGGTTATGCATCCATTTCGGTTGGTCATTTCTAACAGTAATCCATTTGTTGAGTATATGACGGGAAGCAGTGTCAAGTAGCTCTTTAGTGAACTCTGAGACAATTGTATCAAGGCTCGATGCGTTGAATGTCATGTCTCAGTTTACACTATCGAGCGCGGCATTCAGTTCGCGATAGTGACCCTGTGAATACAACCAAATTTGTCTCCCGAAGAAGATGCGCGATGGTTTGATAAAATCATCTCCAGAACAGTAGGACAGTGATAGCGGATCATATCAGGTATGAATGGATCTAAGGTCACGCAAGTCTTCACGCTGACTATTTTGCTTACAGCGAAAATGTCAATCAGTGAAGTAGAAGATTCCGTGAAACACCGTAGGCCCTTCCACAAGCTGTCTAAAATTGAAATATCTAATAATATTTAAAAGATGCCCTCTGGGACCTGCAATTTGACGGTCGTTAAAATCACCGGTAATAACAAGGTCAGTAACAGGTGTATCCGTTGTTTGTCAATCGAAGTGGATATATTATTCCATGTTTCAACAGGAATATTGGGTGGGCGATAAAAAACTCTTTCCGTTATTATTTCCACCCATAGGCACTCGACAGGTGCAAATCTAGGTCAGGTCTGTGCCTAAATGCAGTGCCATCCTTAACGTAGACAGTAACCCCGCCTCCATTTGACGAACGATTGAAGCGCAGTGGTTCCTGGAATCCATGTATAATAATTTTATTAACTGGGTCATCATTATGTAACCACGTCTCAGTGAATGCCATAATGTTATGGCTCAAGGAATCACACTGGATAATGTCAAGCTTGGGCTTTAGGCTTTGTATGTTAAGATGGAGGATTTTAAGCGTGTTATTGGTGTGGTAAAAGTCCTCGTCAATTGGTTCTGGGTTGGGATGGATGCCTCGACAAGTTAACAACAGAACGGCCAGGAAACACGAAAGCAAGCCGAAAATAAAATATATTACGTTTGTATCCAGTACATTGTTAGGTACCATGTAGCCAAGGTCGTGGGTACGATGGGTTTCTTTGGACTCTTCGGCATGTAAGATGTATTTGCCCAAACGATCTTTCACGATGGCTGCAATGTGAGAAAGAACAGAACAGCCATCGTGACAATTCATTCAAGCTGTTCCGTGCCCTGAAGGCGCGTGTGTAGATATATCAATACGCAAATGGATTCCGATTGTCCTAACCTGATTTTAATGCGACGAATGTAGGCTAGGCTGAAGGTACCTATCCGCGCTCGATACATAGCGAGGTTACACGTTATGTAATATCTGAGTGGTACCACAAACTGAATGCTCGGATAATGGTGCTCTTCCTTATAAAAGACAGTTCGGTCTGTTGTGCATAACATACATTCAAGTTGGCTTCAGATAAAGAGAGGAAATGTAACGAAAACTGTTGGAAGTAAGACATACTGATGATGGATAAACAAAAAGCGAAAACACAAGAGAAGGAACAATATATGTACAAGAATTTGTGTTTAACACACGAGAAGGGTGCTAATCTTTGAAGTGGGTTGTGGTCAACGAAAAGTGTGATTTATTTGATGGGTTTTAAATAGGAGAAATTGGGATATGATTTGATGTGGATGAGGCACAGAGTTTTGTGTGTGTGTGTGGGGGGGGGGGGGGTGGGGGGAGGCTCAGACAAAGATAAGTTTGTGCAGCTTAGATCTTGTGAACTGACTATTTGAGGTGCAGTACGTGGAGCGCGGGTCATCAACAAAACATGCAGGAGGGTTCTCAACCACCATAGTTGAGTCAACAAACTTCTGGGTTGAACTCAGAACTACAGTGGCAAAGACACTGCTTGACACTAAGTGTATTACGACATATATCGACTGCGATTATTCCGTGGAAGTCCAACTCACCGGTGCAGGTTGTTCAATTTCATGAATTCTCGCTGCTCTGTTTGGAAATATCGCAAAACAAGACCTGAGAATAAAAAGCCCACATGGTATGAGTCGATATCATGTCTGCTGGTGCGTGTGATTAGGGCAAGGCATATACTATTTTTGGAGCAGTTAGAAAATACATAATTATTGAAGCATTCCGGTGAGTTGTCTAACATAATGCAAAACCTTTGATAATTCCCCATGTACATATTTGTTTACGAGGATCGATCATAAGGAATGAAATTCAATATGATATTTTCGTGATAATTCTCCAGTTGGATGTCATGTGACTCATCACAAATGAAGAATAATTTTAATTGAAGATTTTGACATGCATCAAGAAATCGATTCAAAATTGGATTGATAATCTGACTGCAGTTTATGTGATTGATTTTTGTATTTTGAAGATAAACACAATTTTAATGAATCTCTTCTGCTGTGCTGAACATTTCAAATTAACACTCCACTTTTAGATTTGAAAATTCACAAGTTCTTATCTAAAAACACCACGCACTGTATTTTAATATGAAAAAGTCAGTAATATCTAAAATATCAGTAACTTCGTACGTCTGTGTAACTTTTCGCACCTTTTCAGTTCTATTCACTGGAAAAAATGCAGCAGTGTACTTTGTGGGTAGTCGATGTCATGGTTTTTATGGAGGTTTTACGGTAAACGAATAGCAAAATCTCCATCCACTTTGGGCACAATTACACCAGAGTTTTCATATATAAAAACTTGTGAAAGAGAGAATCCAGGCTCTTATGCCACCAGTCTAATTCTGTAAGAAATGCGACGCCGTTATGGCCTGGAACCAGTCTAGCCCTAAAACAGTTCAACGCCTACGTTTAGATTCAAGCGGCTGGAATATTTCAGTTGGTCGGAAAATCGAACCTACGGTTCTCTTTTCAGACCAACTGAAATATACTATCTGACTGAATCGAAAAAATTCGATAAGACCTCACAAAGTAGACCTGTTTCTCAGACCACTTCTTGTAAAATTGCATGTGGGCGGGCGGTTTTTTATTTTATATTTTTTTTGTAGTTATTTCAAAAAGTTCATGTTCTTGTTTTTTATGTTTTAGGCCTCATAATCTTCAGAATAGCATGGGTGATGCATGGGTAAAGCATTGCAAAGCCTTGTTGCACTCAAAGGACACTCAAAGGACAAATTTGTCAATTTTATTAACTTGGGTAAAATATCAGACATAAACCATTTAAATTATTTTTTTTTAAAGTTTGCATTGGTTATAAAAGGAGAGCATGCAGTCGTCAAAATGACCACGTGGGAGGGCCAGAGAAACAAATTTGTAACTTTTTAGGCCTAAAAAAAATTCGGAATACGACAAGCCAGATCACTAAACTGTCATCATAAACTTATTTATTATATATCTAACACGAAAAGCTACCCGATATCATTATTTTGGACCCCTTCAATCCGATCTGGAGAAAAACGAGAGTGTGGTTTTACAAATCAATATCCCACACTCTTAGGCGAGGCTGTCGAAATATTACGTCTACATTGGAATTCCAGCTGGGTTCGGGGGAGTAAGGGTTATATTCCAGATTTAATCAATTGTTTACAATCTGCACATGTTTTAACGGTTGAAAAACTACCATTTACGTTTGAAAAGTAAGAGTAAATATTAACAAATATTAAAACAAAAGTATAATACGGCCAGTTTGTGTTATCTGTGAAAGCTTTGACGACGTGAAACAACTTGACCATTACGGTAACTTCATCAGTGAATGGCGTATTGTGATGACGTTTTGTATTTACTACCTCGTTTACTTGTTGAATGAATGACGTACAGATGGTGACATAATAGGATATGCAACGTGTTCAAAATCTGTTTACTTGTGTAGGCCTATTTCGATTATTATTCATGTGTTTTATCTGGCTGTAAACTTGTAAAGGTATATAGATGCAGGTAGATCCACACCATCACGCTACCGATCTCCTCTCATCAACTCAAAGGAATCTAGAAGACCTGATCTGTTACTGTCTTATTAATCTGTACTTAACAATTGTCTAAAAGATAAACTTACGTACTGGGGCTAATTTTAAACACCAACGTATCTTGCCGGCAAAAATAACTTATATAATATAAGTAATAATAATATATAATAAAATAATGAAAACAGATGAGAAAACTTCTGGCAGTGTTCTCATCGGTCCATACCTTTGACAGACATGCATATAAACATCAACATTGAAGCTAATATTTGGCAAAACTGATCAGTCTTAAATTATTTGGGGACGTGACAACCGTTACTTATTCCCAGTTCCTTATTCGACATGCGTCATCAACCGATTTAATCGGTTGATAACACACGGTGAATAAGCAGCTCTAAATAAGTAATGGTTGTCACATCCGTAAATTATTGCAATTATACTGATTCGCACAGCGACCTCGGAACGTTGTTGAAGGTGGGAGCGCTGGACTATAGTTGCGATTTGGTGGATGCTTACGTCTTTGTATACGGGAGGGCTAATCATGGGTATGCTTCAGAGGATTTTTTTTAAAAAGTTTGCCAAGGACTGATGCACGAGGGAAAGATTAATCTTATCCTACCATTCTCAAGGGAATCAACTCAGATTTCGATTCAATAATCTTTTAATTTAATGAAAACAAAATAACCAGGGATCTTAAAATGGCCAATTGGCAACGGTAACATTGTTGCTTTAAACATTGCACTCACACCTTAATTCAACTTGGGGATGTTACTCAAAGTCAGAGGCGAGGCAAAACGAAGTGGACATCAAGGCGTGTCTAAAAGCAAGTAACCGGAACACCACACTTTATATAAATGGAAGTTCACACAGAACATGTTTGCTTTGCTTCGACGTGTTAATGCCACATATGGACTTTTACTATGAATGTCGGATACCAACTCTACTATATTATTTATAAACTAGAGGTGTGATTGTCCTTGGATGGGCATATCAATATCCCTGTCGCAATGATTGGCATACCGTCATCAGAGAAAATCTCCGGATAAAATTTTGACCTAGCAGCAAATTACAGGTTCCCATGGTTGCAAACATGCATACCAGTGTTTCGACGAAAATAGCCCGACTGGAACTAGAATCGCAGGTGAACAGGTTCCTATGGTGGTGAACATGCATACCACGTTTCGACGGAGATTGGCCTGTAGACAGCAGGGAAATCTCCGGACAAAATTTAGACCTAGCAGCAGATTATTTTATGTTGAAAAGGGGCATACCTATAGCGAAAATAGTCCGACCAAAACAATAACCGCAGGTGTACATGTACTCATGGTGATGAACATATGCACCAAGTTTCAAAGGGATCGGCCCTTATACATCAGAGAAAATCTCCGGACAAACTTATGTCCGGACGGACGGACAAGATGATTCCACTATACCCCCCCCCCACCCCACCCCCACAACTCGTTGCGGGAGATAAAAAAAAGTTATACACCCTTTTGAAATAAATGCGGGAAGTACTCATCCCTCAGCTCCCTTCTTCTCCCATTTCGCGGAGCCTGTAGCACCTCTAAGCACGTTTACGAGTCCAGAAGCTTACCTGTTCTTCCGTAATTGCTTGCATAGTATAAAGCGAAGAATTGAAGAATGTCTATTTGTCTGATGGGCAATCCTTCTGTGCAATTAAAGTATAACAAATTAGCCTTTTTCTTCAACAGAGATGCCACTGTACCAATGTAGAATGCACACATTGTGTCTTAGTTGTCATTCCGAATTGAACTTTCTTCAGCACCCTTACCAATTAATATCTTCATTATACAATTATGGACTTTTGTGGTGGTGAATATGATGTGATATGAACCTAAAAAACTTATATTGACGAGGCATTAGTCGAGGTCAATATAAGTTTTTTAGGTTCATAACACATCATATTTACCACCACAAAAGTCCATAACTGTTTTATTATATACACCATCCTCAGAAAAAACAATCTTCTATTTGTCAATTAAATGCTCAATTATATCAACCAGAAATACTTTTATTTAACAATAAAATAGTTATCATCTGCAGAATAACATAAAAAACGATGTTATAGAGATTACTTCTACTGAAATAGAACTAGAGAGGGGATTTCCAAAAGCTATATTTAGAAAGTTGATATTCACTGGAAAACCGATGTACATGGATTTGTGAGTACCAGTCACGCGTATAAGGTCCAGCCAATAGAAATGTGGTTACTTACAAAGTATATAATAATGTCTGTTATCCTTTTCTAGTTGAATATTGACAACTTCATTCTGTCACTCTTTTACCCAGCCAGAGAGTTATATTTCTTTCACACGTTTGTGGTAGGAAAGATTCCAGAATTGAATTGACACTCTGCCTAACCTAACCCTCATACATTCTAAAAACAGCTGGGTTAAAATTAACCCAAATCTACTGGGTCGAGTGAATATGAACACCACGCACTGTATTTTAACATGAAAAATCAGTAATATCTAAAATATCAGTAACTTCGTACGTCTATGTAACTTATCGCACCCTTTCAGTTCTAATAACTGAAAAAAATGCTGCATTGTACTTTGTGGGTAGTCGATGTCATGGTTTTTACGTGAGTTCTACGGTAAACGAATCGCAAAATCTCCATCCGTTTTGGGCACAATTATACCAGAGATTTCATAAAAACTAGAGAAAGAGAGAATCCAGGCTCTTATGCCACCAGTCTAATTCTGTAAGAAATGTGATGCTGTTATGGCCTGGAACCAGTCTAGCCCTAAAATAGTTCAACGCCTACGTTTAGATTCAAGTGGCTGGAATATTTCAGTTGGACGGAAAATCGAACCTACGGTTCTCTTTTCCGACCAACTGAAATATGCTATCTGACTGAATCGAAAAAAATCGATAAGGCCTCACAAAGTAGACCTGTTACTCAGACCACTTCTTGTAAAATTGCATGTGGGCAGGCGGTTTTTTATTTTATATTTTTTTTGTAGTTATTTCATTGCCATCAAAAGTGCATGTTCTTGGTTTGTTTTATGTTTTAGGTCCCATAATCTCCAGAATAGCATGGGTGATGCATGGGTGAAGCATTGCAAAGCCTGGTTGCACTCAAGGGGCAAATTTATCAATTTTATTAACTTGAGTAAAATATCAGACATTATGTAATCTCACTCTATTTCTTAGGTCAGTTTGCTTATTTAAATTATTTCCTACAAAACAAAACTTATGGCATCTTCACTGGAACGGGCTTATTCAGTTTGTCAAGCATAGGAATTTGTAGTTCTTTAAGATTTTGTTTTGCAAATCTTGTTCTAGTTATTTTAGATAACCAATATGAACTTCGACGTAGTCACACAGGGGTGGGCGGGAGTGGGGGCGGGGGGGGGGGGGGCGTGTGGACATCTGTTCCCATCCACGTCGCATAAAAATAAAAATGTCAACCTTATACAAATTCATGTCTGAAACCCCTAACATTCGTTGATGTACTCTCACCCTAGTATTTCTTGGGTCATTTTGCTATGGTTATTCTTCCATATTCTGGGTAGTTAAGCCTCCAAAATGTACCCAAGATGTTCCATTTGGCGTGAGAAGTCTTTCCTCACCGACGAAGGCCCTTCACCTTCACCTAAGGTACCGTACTTGGATAGTGCACTGTAACAAAATCACCCGCGGAGTGAAGTTATCACCCAAAGTATCACTTTGAAATTCCTTACATATGGACAAAAAACACAAGCAATGTTTCAGCCCTTGGACCGCCGGGTTTAACTTGCGCTTGTGCTTGTTATGCTTTGTAACAAATTTACAATTATTCCTTGTGTGGAATCTCCACTCCACGGGTGATTTAGTGATCATACACTCTACACGTTCTGTAAATACATAATCTAAACCGAACATGGGGTGAAATGAAGTGAGGGGATAAAATAGTTTTCTGCTGTCATTGGCAGAAGAAAAATATTTTGCCCCCCACTTCATTTGGCCTGATCACGCCCCTAAATAGGCAACGTACACCAATTTGCTTTAAAAATAAACCACATCGTAAAGAATGCTATAGGTACTCAATTTATGTATCACTGGCACACATATGTTTAACAACGTTTTGGCCATTTACAGCCGAATATTCTGAATGCGTTATGGCACTTATTACTTGCAGCCTCTGCAAAGCTTATGCTCTACCGAATCGTAGTTTGAATGCATCCAGAAGTGAACTGGTCTACATGCGGTCTATGGAGATCTTGGTCAATTTTTTTTTCTCGAATAGTTTGATGAAAATTAAGTGCAGTAAATCCTACAATACAGTCCACGAAATACCATTAAAACATCTAGACAAAACACAACCTTGTAGGGATCGAAGCAACACTCCTTACACATGCTAAATAAGGAAGCTCGCTCACAAAAGTAATGAAATACGTCAGTTTGTACACATGTTGAAGTCACAGTTTTTGGTAATACTCGTTAAGTAAATAAAGCTAGCTGATTTAATATATTGTTTGTCAATATTGTCAAGCGCACTCAAAAATTAATTCTTTCACGCTCAAATGAAACGGAAACTTCGCTGACATTGTTTTTAATCCAGGAAATGAATTCATGACAACATCGCTGTGCTTTTTCTTTGAACAAATAAAATACTTTCGTGTTTAAGTCGTGTGTGGATCATTTTTTAGAGGCGATATTGAAAGATAAATTGGTCATTACCATCCTGGTGCTTTGAAATCTCGACCTCGTCTCTGAGCATCCATCGACGAGTCCGAAGATCTCGACTTCAGTACACCATCTTGGATCCCACCACTACAGTACAGTCGCCGTGGACTGGTCACTTTCCACGCGTGGGCAATATTTCCACGAACGCAATAATATTAGATTCCAACCACTAATTACAGGAATAATCATCAAAAATTGAATTAATGAAGCACCGGGTACAACCCGGTGCTTCATTAATTAAAATTTTGCTAGTGGTGATTTTTACTACCTGGTAAACAGATGCGTGGACATAACTGCCCACGTGTGGATTATGACCAATCCACGGCGACTTACTGTAGTTCTCGAGTCGGTATTGTAAAACAATAGAGAAAAATTACCTTTGGGTCGTCTTTCACTGTGTCGATTCTTTCAAGCTGTTTTCTTTTTTATTTCCTCTTAGTCGCTGATAGTTTTTTTGCGATCACACAACACAAACTCAATATAGAACAACTAAAATGGAGATCAAAAATAATAAGGAGTTCTTTAACCGATTGAGTGCTAGAAGCCACAATCCGGCCTTTTATTAACCCTTTACCTAAGATGAAAAGCAGACGACACTTGCAAAAATAATTATTGATTAACTAATTTTTTTCATTTTTTGTCTCAAAAACATAGGTTATGACCCCTCGTTGGAACGAGCTCGACGAGCTCGTTCCAACGAGGGGTCATAACCTATGTTTTTGAGACAAAAAATGAAAATATTTTGAAAATTAATTGGCGATTTTTGAGAATAGCGCTGGCCGGTTTTGGCCGTTACGTTGGGTAAAGGGTTAAAATGAGGGTACCAGTGCAAAAGTAACATGTTCTTAACCCATATTTCGTATTCGGTTAAACGTAAATAATAGTTTGTTTACACAAATTTGTTCTATTACAGAACAATTGTTGATGAACAAATTGAGACCGCCAATAATATTCTAGTCCTCAACCAGTTGAATAAATATTTGTTTTGTATACATATGAGAATCGTGCCGCATTTTGCGAAGAGATTAACAATATTGTATCAATGGATTCGACATATTACATCGCAAATCGCGATGTGATACCTCTAAACTCACATGGCAGTTTTGTACATTTTGAATGTTGCCTCCGAAATAAAAATGACGAACGCGGGCTGAAAAAACGAATGCGCCGGTGCCTGAGAATCAAAAGGTTAATTTTCTTTAGCCTAAGTAGTTCTTTTTATTTGAAATAAGTAAGTTTAAAGAAGATAAACGGATAGAGAGTCGAAAGTATCTGTCCGCAAATGGAAGCAGCTTCAGTGCTCTTCTATAACGAGTTTCAATAGAATCGGATTGCTGAGTTTTGGTTTAGCAACATTCCCTCTGAGTGTGTATTTTGGATTTCCCGTATTCATGACGCTCATCTTTAATAACTGAGTTAAGGCTCACAAGGATTGTAACTGAATCCCATATAAAGGTGAATGCATCGAGAAATATAAGGCAGTACAAAGTTGTGACCCATGGAAGAATTTGAGCCAAATAAAGTCTAGTTCGGTGGTTTTTACTTAAGCCCACATGTTTGGATTTATACGAAATTAGAAAAATAGGGAAGGCAGACGCGTTCGCCGGGTCACGCATGCATGCATCCCCCAATAGATCAAAACTAGAGTGCCATGCACGGACTTGGCGGCAGACGTACGGACAAGATGAAAACAGCTCAGCCACCTAACTAACGAGTATGCAAATGGGAACGACCGCAACGAAAGAAGTGACTATTACATTTTCTTCAAGAATACACAATTATCTTCGAATATCGGGTGCGATTGTCATCAACAACGAACCGTTTGTTTGGACAATACAAAACTGATAGAACTTCAAGCTCCGAGAGAAAAAAACGATAACATGAACTTACAGTCAAAGGGAGATAACTCCACATCAATATCTTTGCTTTGAAGACACTTGGTGAATTCGTGAAGACCGTCGCACCAAGCGACAGGGATATTGTGAAAAGTTCAGTTTTCGAAGACTGGTTCAGTGATAAAAGCACCAGGACGTATATTCCTTCTTGGGTCTTCGAGTTAAATAGCTCATTTCAATGTCTATTTTTTTAAACAAGACATCTTGCTTTAACCCTTTGAACACCAGAGGCCTTTTTCTGGCCCGGGAACATGATATTTTCATATTTTAATTAAGTGCGGTGTCTGTTATATTAATGTGTGGGGTTGGCGAATCAATATTTTAACGTGCAGCCTCATGGCTGCACGTTGAAAATATTAATTGGTCTATCCCCAAATGCTGAATATGGCCTCTTCCAATTGCTGCCATGGAACTGACTTGGAAGATACCACCAGGGTTCAAAGGGTTAATAACGTAAACCCAATAGTATTTGGACATGTTCCAAAACGTGCCGTATTATCTGTACTTTTGCCGGAGCTTTGACGGACTTTTTGAGAGGTGTCACCCGCTCCATCCTATTCAACGATATTCATTCTCTAAATTGTGGCTTACTATCACGGTCCATATATCCTTCCCTTCAAAGCTCAGGGAGTGGAGCATTCTTGATCTCTATCACCTATCTCGGATCCTTCGCGCCCATAAGGCCAACAAGCTGATCGCGTATGTACAAGAGATAACAGAAGACTTTCTCATTATTCAACAAATTTTATTACAACATTATATAACAATTATTATATAACAAGATATATGTAATATAACTGTCTAACAATACATGGGCTGCACTCTAAAATCAGATGGGTTAAACATCAACCCGAATCAACCGTCCTGCGTGAGTTTGAACCCAATTGGGTTCATATTCACTCAACCCAGTTGATTTGAGTTAATTGTTAATCCAACTGATTTTGGAGTGTAAATTGATTTTGGAGTGTAAATTGATTTCGGAGTGGAGTGGAGTGGAGTGGAGTGGAGTGGAGTGGAGGAGTGGAGTGGAGTGGAGTGGAGTAGAGTAGAGTAGAGTAGAGTAGAGTAGAGTAGAGTAGAGTAGAGTAGAGTACAGTACAGTACAGTATAGTAGAGTAGAGTACAGAACAGTACAGTACAGTATAGTGACTCGAACATATTAGTTTATCATCTGCTCAATAGTGCGCTCATGTACGGAACAGTACAACGTCACAGAGTACAGTACAGTATAGACAAGTACAGTACAAACCAGTACCGGACAGTACAGTACAGCACAATGCGGTGCATTGCAGTGCAGGACAGTACAGCACAGTAACCACTAAAACTCAAGCTGGGTGAGTTAAGATGTCGTATGTGCGAGTCACTCGATCGAGCAATTGCCCTATAGCTCATTTGCTCGGTAGGATTCGAGTTGTTCGAGGAATGACTTTTCAGTAATTGCTCAATAGTTTATAGGGGAAATTTTGGGATAGGTATGTCTTGGGGTGGTCTAGAAGGCCGGGCCAAACAGGTAATAGTATCCTCAGATAAGTATCCTATAAAAAGTATCCTCGAAAGGTATCCTCAAAAAATACAATAACAGGTCATAGGTATCCTCAAATACCCCTATGTGCTAGTGCACAATGTATCACTTTGTGCATTTTCACATAAACACCTATCGGCTTGTGCCTATGTGCTACCTGTAATGTGTACATATGACAAGTATTCTACAAAAGGTATCCTCGAAAGGTATGCTCAAATAATACAATACCAGGTCATAGGAATCCTCAAATACCCGTATGTGCCTATGTGCTAGTGCACAATGTGTCACATTGTGCATTTTCACATAAGCACATATCGGCACATTCAGCATGTGCCTATGTGTTAGAGCACAATGTGTCACATTGTACCTTTTCACATAAGCACAGATTGGCCAATCCAGCATGTGCCTATTTGCTACCTGTAATGTGTACAATAGAACATAAATATGTTCAGAGAAGTCAGAATAAACAGAACAAAGAAATCAAAATATAGCTTGTACATGCATAGGTAGAAACCGAGGATTTAGTTGAAATCAGAGCCAAGTAAACAATTTTCAGGTTGTTTGAGGTAGTAAACGAGGATTCTTATCCCCAGGGGCCCCTCGGTACTATAGCACTACGTGCTACTATTAAAATCCATGGTATGGCGGTCCTAAAAAAGATTCGGGTGGAATCCGTAATAAATAAAGTTATTTTTGGTGATTTGGAGGGATTGTCGGTTTTTTGTGATAATTCTGCTAATACCCCCGTCTTGTTGTAGGCTTTTGGGTAACATAGCAACCACGTGCGACCATAGAAACCAAGATGGCGGCCTCCAGTATACAAAATGGACGACGGAAACACGTATCACCCTAACAACACGTGCTGCGCATGCGCAATAACACCACGTATCTCTATGGTAATGGCGTCACAAGATGGCCGCTCACGCGGGCTACCATTACTACACAACATGGCGCCACTGGGTCACGTGACATGACGTCACTTCCGGAGTCCTGCTATCGTGACGGTTCAATTCATTTCAAGTGTTTGTCCTTGTTTTCATGATTGACTATACATTTATTGAAACACCTTTCGCGCAGGAATACAAACCGCGTACACTTCCGGACCGTTTGTGAACGATCGTGTTTAACGCGTTTAAGGTATGTGTTTTCTTGTTGGAAAAAGGAGCAAGGTCATGTGATAAATTGACATCTGAAATCACTAAACTTGGCTTTTTTCGAACACCGGTGTTCTCGAAATAGCTAGTAGGATAGATCATTTTCTAAAATAATATTGAAATTTAGTTTTTCTTTTTTCACGGAAATGTTGAAATTGCTCAATTAGTTATGGGTATCGACAGAGTTTTAAAAGTACGCGCTCTGTCTGGGTGGGGGTGGGGGTGGGAGGGTTGTTTTAGCAGAGTAGGGGTCGTGGTATGTGCTGTACATAGGCAGGGTCAGAAAAAGACAACATTTGAAGGAATCTGTATTACCACATAGCAACGCGACAACAATCCTCTACAAGAAACTATTCACAGAACGTAACAGGCGTGCCTCCAAACTGTTGTAGACGACTATAAAGTGGCGCCTCCGAAGGTAATCACAACCTTACCATTCTCGCAATATTTTCTTGGAAACGGCGAATGCGATTTTGGTCTTTAGCTCTTTCGTGATACATATTTATTAACATTATGTTTATATACAAAATGTTATATCAGAGTGTATTACTTGTTTTGTCATGCATTCCCTCAGAAACATTAGCGAGACGCTGATGGTAGATTTATCTTATAATTCTCAACTTTAGTGTCAACAACTTGATTAATTAACATTTTCATTTCGAATACATTTTCAGACTCATAAAAGTTGGGTCGTTTTGTTCGTAAGTGTATGCGGATGCGTGGAACCCCACCGAACCTCGATAAGCAGCAGAAAACACTGGGCACTGTAATTGCGTATTGTTTCATCTTGAATGTTTCTATATATTGGTTTACGGTCTCTCCGAAGCGCCACTCGAAATATTATAATGGTTTATATATAGTAAAGCGGAAGCGCGGTGGCTCAGTGGTTATGGCATTGGACTTCAAACCGAAAGGTCCACGGTTCGATCCCCGCCAGGCGTCAACTGTGTTGTGTCCTTAGGCAAGGCACTTAATCTCGACTGTCCGTGTGTGGTCTGCGCGGTGTATAAGTCGTACTGCACGTCGATGGTGCACTTGTCTTCAGCCAATGCTAATCCTGCTTGTATAGTAAAGTAAAACAAATTGTAATTAAGCACGCGCTTGTATACTGCAATTTTGGTGTCGAGAATTTGACTGATTGACATTTATTGTAAGATAAGTTTCGAAACTACAATAAAACATCGGGGAGTAGAAGTCAAATTTAAACAGGCCAAATTAACGCACACTAGACCTCATTCTGCAAGTGGCAGATTGCTTATTTCCAGAATGCTTGGCGCGGACTACTCGTAAGGTAAAGGGTTAACCGCTCTTCAAGTAAAATTCTTATACCGAATGCTTCAAAATATCTGCAGCAGTGGGGGCAATTTTGGGAGCGGATGCTCTGCCAAACAACAATGTAATGTAATGATACCTTATGAAGAGCTATTTGTCTTCCGATCAATGTATTCAGTTTATAGTGAAATGTACGAACATGTACAGTTTGCTATAAACTTGTGACTTATTGGAGACCCTGTCCATATGTACTCCAGTATAGTTATGAAAGTACTAACAGTATGGCTGCCATGACCTCATTTTAGATATAACAAGTTTACAGGACATGTATTTTGTGATCTTCGTTATTTGAGACTGCTCCGTTCACATTAAGGGATGAACAACAAAATCAACCCGTCTGTCGGTCGACTATTAATAAATTATTCCTTCAGCTCAATGAGATTAACTTACCCCCAATCTCAATCTCCACGTATTTATCTTCTTTGAAAAAACCCACACTGGCCGATTCAGCAAGCAAAGTGTGCAGATTTTTGGCAACACAAGAAATACGAGTCCATTCACAGTTCCCTCCCTTCCACCGTCAAACACAACAATCATATTGTTGGGTAAGATCGACACAAATTCGTGCTGCTGACAAATTTGAGCGAAAATCTGTTTTAATTAATTAATTCATTCATTCATTAATTCATTAATTAATTAATTTATTTATTTATTAGAAGAAACAAGCATATCCGCTGATAGGAAAGACCTTTGGATGACATTTGCGTTTATAAAACAATATATCACGAGTTGTGGCACTGATTTGGAGGGCCTCGATTGATGATCTGCGGAGTGAGGAAGGAGTGGATAATATAGTACACATGGTTCTAAACCGATCAAACCAGTGTTTGGCCACCACCACAGCTGTAAATTCGGAACAGGTAATGAACCGTGGCCGTGCTGCGACCGAGTTGGTCCGTAAAGCCGATTCCGTCCACAAGCCAATAACATCCGCCAAACGCATGACCATTGTATCCGCTGACGAATCGATTACGACCACAGGCACACCTCGAAACGATTGTGTGTGCAAAACCCAAGTCAACTGATCGCTAGACGATTACCTCCGACAAACGCGAACGACTGTGTCCGAACATGAGCCAACTACGTTCTCAGGAAGTCCAGGGGCCGGTTACGGTCCACGAAACCAAAACCGATTTTGTCCCCAAGTCAATTTCATCCACAAAAACGGAAGCCGATTGTGCTCACTGATTTGCCTGCGGACACTATCGACTCGCTTTGTTTGAACGTAATCGGATTTCGTACACAGTTGACCTTGAGGTCGAAATACACGAGAGGTTACTCAAAAAAATGGCTTATCCAACGACATGACGCCTCATCTGAGAACACGTGGTATCACCGTACTAAAAGTGGTTACATTTAAATAATCGGAAACGCACGTGAAGGTTTTAGAACATTTTCTCTCGTGTCACTCGATAAGTTACGGACGTGACGACCGTTACTTATTCCCAGTTCCATATACGAATTTCGTCATCACCTAAGATTATTGGTTGATTTCGAATGTCGAACAAGGAACTGGGAATAAGTAACGATAGTCACGTCTCCCAATACGTTAATCAGGTATTCAAATTAATTATCCGCCGCGCAGTTACAGCAGATTAAGAAATTAAAAAACTCATTCTAGTCTTCATTATTGATTACTTTAACAATTAGTTGTAAGGCATTTCAAGTTCCTGTTTGTCCGAAAACATATCTGTTTTTATTGTATATTTAAATTGTTGTTTATAGTAACCATGAGTATTTATTTATTGGGGTTTAACGACACTTTCGACAGCAGTTATCACGAGTGTATATAAATCAAGTTAGGAATGTAAGACGATGAATTTGGGAAAAGTGTACAATTTGGAAATATCCCATTGGGAGCGAGTCGACTGGAAACCTGTATTGTGAGAATAAAGTGTGTTTTAAATGAAACAAAAGACGTAGTCGCAGTTCAAAGTCAAAAAAAGGATATACAGTGGATCCAACATAATTAAATACATCTCTTAAATGAATATCCCTGTTAAGTGAATATAATTTCCAACGAAAAACCATTTCGCCTTCATCAGTACAATACTGACATGCTAACTGTATATATGTTATAGAGTAAACTCACGCTAACTGGATAAACAATCTTGTAATATGTCGAAATTGCCCTGTCAGTAAACAAATTCCTTTTGTCTTGAGACCTTTTTGGCCTCGGTGCATCAATACAGTCATTTAATCTATTATATCTTGTTTGTCAATCAAGATATAATAGATTAAACGCTCATTCTATCTGTAGAATACAGGAAAGAGAACAAAACCCTGTTAATTGAATACTCCTGTTAACTGAATAATCTTCACTAGCCATGGGGTGATTCAATTAACATGATTTCACTGTTTTTGGTATGCTACGAGAGGACCACTATCGGAGGCTTAATGCTCAAGACAGGTGATGCTTCAAGATTTCATTTGGTTAGAAATCCCTTCACTGATTCGATTCGATTCGAAATCTTTTGGAATATTCGTAAAGAATACGAAAATCTGCAAATTCCTGAGCGCAATGTGAAGTTGATATAGTGAGCTTCATAAGGACGTGTAGTGGTATACAGCAGCCAAGAACACATGTTTTTCCTTGATTACATACCTCATGTTATATAGGGGAGATAATTCCCGATAACCACGGACCCAACCATTGAAAGCCTGAATCGATTCGAGTTCTGTTCGAGGCTAATAATCACCGATCAAATGAATTTGATATGAGGGCTTCGACAAAAGATATGTGACCTTCGGTAATTTAACCAAAAACACACATAAACACGTTACATTTGTGTGAAGCACTGTAAAGGTTGGGGAAAGCTGTATGAACGATGATTTTTGTCTGCGACGCGAATATGTCTACCGGAACTAATTTTGCTGCGACGCGGAACTAGCTCGAATGATGGCACATCACCAATAAATGTGCGTCAGATAATTTATGCGCGATGGAACGATCAAACGAAGCTAGAGGAACAATTGATAAAGGAACGAGGGAAATCGAGGAGGCCATTGTGAGCTTTTTCCACTCCGAAGGTCTGCCTCACAGTCTGCACTACGTCTAAGACAGATATATCATTATCGGAGAAACATTCGCAGTCGGACTTGGAGTACTGTGCAGGAAAAACGGTCTCTTTCTCTATCATCTCCCATTCTGTTGGAGACACACGTTCTTCAGTAAGTCGAGATTTCCGAAACAAAATAAAAAAGGACAGCTAAGGAGAGGACGACACTGGGTTCATCCGGAATGTCGTAACAAGAAAGATATGAAAGACAGCAGGTACCTTGTAGACTAGCCCTCGACAGTTAGCTTGCAAAACGGTCCGTAGAAACTCATGCAGTATTTTGAATAGATATCGAAGATTTCGACTTCATTCTGAGTATAATACTTTATGTCCACCCAGGGCACCAGCTACGGAGGTGGTGTTATTTTAGATCAAAAACGATTACAGTGTTCAAGTTGCCTGGCTGCTGGGAATCCGTTCAGAAATTTGGCTTTTGGCTGCAGAATCGGAAGCTCCGCCATATGAGTGAACATATGCAAGTGATCTTTCAAAATAGAGGCACTTCCTTTTCTAAATAGTTTGACCTTGTCAATGAAAAATTGACTTTTCTCGACGATGGAGTCTCAGGCGGAAAGCATATCACGACAGCAGCATCATAGAACTCCAGCCAATCTTTGTGTTGTTCTCAGTCACTGGCATGAATGGGTGAGGGGTAGAACAATAGTTGTACACAAAAGGTAGAATTTTTGTTTTTACCATTTTGGGATCCACCAACGAAATATGCATAATATTTTCTATGGCCGTTGCCAATCTACCCAAATCTGCATGTTTGGCCTTTTGAATTTTGTATACATATCCCCGATCTACGTAACCGGAAAATGGGTGTTGTGTGCACCTTTAATAAAGAAAGAACCTTATGCTGATCTAGCTTCTCGATCGCAAAATGTACAAAGAAAACACATTTGGAAAATCACGGAAATAACATTAAACAACTATTTCAGGATGTAATTATGATCACGAAGTTTGCATTGGCGGCGACTGGTGTATATCACCATTTTGGCAGAGACAGTGCATGCCCAAAATACAAAAAGTGATTTCTCCCTGGTGAATAGCTGGATATTTGTGGGTTCTGTGACTTCTCGGTTCCCTATGGCCATGATATTCCAAGTTGTATACCCAAAGAAGGGCTGCAGGGGATGGTACGATCTCGCATCACCCTCGCGCGTCAACGGTACAAAAACCTGAACTCTTACCGATTAACAATTAGTATATATAAATGATTATAATCTTTACTTAAGATTATACATGTGCTGGAAATAGTTTGACTTTTGACGATGCATGTATTCCACCGGGTCTGTCCTTGACATCCTTAAAATTCATGCAGATTATAATAACAGTCAACTGATCTGGATTGTCATTTATCACACGTCTGTTCTATGAACTCCTTACCTACAGCAACACCAACCCATCTGGAAAAAGAAAATCCATTCCGCACACATGTGCCGAACGGAAGCGTTGAGCAGACGGTTGATCACCCGAAACCGAACCGACTGCGAAATAACTGTACAAAAATGTCTAAAATTGAAGGATATGGCGAATTTAATATGTACAAAAATATCGAAGAAGAAACAGAGTTGATATGTGAAGGGGATAATGAATATCCAGAAGAAGAGGAAGAGTATGAATACGCAAATGTGGTTGGCGATAAAATGTCTTCTTTTTGTAGATGGTTGTCAATGAATTGCTGCCTGTCCTTCTAATAATTGTTTTTTTTATAGACGTGAAGACCTGTAATAAA
The DNA here is from genome assembly GCA_031216915.1 of Pictodentalium vernedei. Classification (NCBI taxonomy): domain Eukaryota; kingdom Metazoa; phylum Mollusca; class Scaphopoda; order Dentaliida; family Dentaliidae; genus Pictodentalium; species Pictodentalium vernedei. The sequence continues at coordinate 325,104,554 of CM062289.1, read as the reverse complement.
CACAGAACGACACGCGCGTGTCGTTCTGTGTTTATTACAAGTCTTCACGTCTATAAAAAAAAAACAATTATTAGAAGGACACGCAGCAATTATATATTCTGATGAGTTGGCGAGACCAGATCATCCAGGTCAAACACGATGCCGTTAACGTCATGTTTGATCAGACTGGCCTGGTCTCGTCACCGAGACGGAATATGACAACCCAAACTAGATGGTCTTGAAATAGCAAAGCGAATTTCCAGAAGCCAGTCAACGAAGGACGACCAACGCCATTTTGCGGCTAACTCCGTTTTGGCGGCCAAGTCTGATGTGTATTGTGATTATATTTCTAAAATTTAGAAAGGGAAATGTTAAAAATGAGGTTGAAAAGAAAAGGTCAAAACAAAAACGTAAAAGTTTGCATTGCTGGCATCGGGGGTCAATTTATATATATGAAAAAGCAGCCCCGGATCGAAATGGTAGGAATCCATTGTTTTCCTATAAGGTGTTTGTTGAAGGCTTTGGGGGGCGGGATCATGGATCGTCGAGGAAAACATTGGACCCCGTTCGGCAATCCTCATTGAGTATATTGCCAAATATATCATTTTAGACCCATAATTTACGGTAGAGATTATTTCTAATCCGCTCCGATTCGATGAATCGCGAGCTCCACAAATGAACTTATGTCGGGACATTTAGAATTGCTAGAATGGTCAGACGCTTACAATTCTAAACTTTTTTATATCATTATATTATGTGGTGCTAATCTTTGTTTTGGACTAACATAACGATCACTGCACTGTCTGTTAGATGCCATTTTTTTCTCGTACAATGATACAGGTAGTCTGATGTGACTGGTTTATCGACTACTCAGTGATGACGTGGCAGAAGCGGACAGTGGTATGCTTCGACAACACTAATGACCAAGTATACTACCTTCTAGTGTACTTCTGGTCCGCAGTATAGCAGCCAAGGTTGGACTCAGAGTAAGGGTGGAATGTACAGGTAATGAATATATATCTACAAAACTTTGGCTTACAAACCAATAACTTCAAAACGACCGGCATTGGGGGGTCAAAATTTTAATTCCAAAATAGAGGTTCACAATTTTAAATGACTAGGTGTGTAAAGTTTCAAAGCTATGCAATTGATACATAATGAGCTACTGGAAGCACATGGTTTTTGTGGAGATCATATTCCCGAATTTTCGAAAGGCTGCGGCTCAAAATGAGGTTGAAACTAAAAGGACAAGACAGAGAAAACACGTAAACAATTGAAATGAAAAAAAACAAAACTTCAAATAACCAGAAATAAGTGTATGTGAGTTTCGTAACTGTTTCTTGTATAAATAAGGCGCAAATGAACGTACGAAGGTGGAACTTTTAATGAAGAGTATTGAAAATAGACTGAACTTCAAAGTGACGTAAATACGCCAAAATGGCACTTCATAAAAAAAACAACAGCTCTAGCTCTAGAGCATACAAAAATATCATAGAAATCAGACACACTTTAATTTTTTTTTACCTCGACCGCCATGACGTTACTAAAAAGTTCGACATTAAGGGTTAGAATTGTCTTGGGTTAGAATTGTCTAGGACGACAAAATATTTTAAGATATTTTTTTGTGGATTTTATATTCCCAAAATTTCTAAAGTCTCAGGCCCAAAATGAGGCTAAAAATAAAAAAGGTATAAACAACGTTAAATTGTAATCGCTGGTATCGGGTGTCCATATCTGAAATGAAAACAAAATTGCTCTACTTTAAATGACCAGAGCTAGGTGTGTGAAGTTTCATAACTGAATTAAGTATAAATAGGGCGCAAATGGACTCCTTGCTAATACGGAGCTGTTGGACACAAAGGTAAAACTGTTAATGCAGAACATAAAAAACAGACTAAACTTCAAATTGACGTAAAAACGTCAAAATGGCATTTAATCGAAAAACAAAAAAACCCCCAGAAAAACCCAAATATCTCCTAATTTCTTGAGCTCTCCAATATACTATAATTTCATAAAAATCGGATATGTCAGGCACCAATACTATAAAACTTTTACAATTGTATTCTATAGACTTGTATTTTCTGCCTCTTTACATAACTGACTAAAATTAATCATTAGCATTTTAAAAGATATGGCAATTTGCCAGCTGGCAAATTGCCAGATCTTTGAAAATGCTAATGGTTCATTTTAACCCATTTAAACTCATAACTAGAAAATTCCATTCCAGAAAATACAATTGTAAAAGTTTTATAGTACTGGCCCCAGGGCGTCACTAGAACGTTGAGTATTGAGGGATGGGAATATCTTAGGACGGCAAAACATTTTTACATATGGTTTTTGTGTAGATTATAATTGTACCAAAAATTTCGAGAGACTGAGACTGAAAATGAAGCTGAAAATAAAAGGTACAGAGACAAAACGCAACAATGGTATTGCTGGCATCGGGTGTCTAAATTCGCAATGAAAGCGTGAAGGCGCACAACTTCAAATGATCAGAAATTAGTGTGTGGAGTTCATAACACCATCCCATGTAAATCCGAGGCAAAGGACTCATTAAAGTGGCGTTTTCGGGGTTTTTAGACAACATTGTAAAATATTTGAATTGACATATTTTTTCAGTATTTCAGGAAACCCAAAAACTGAAAAATGGCAGTTATGTCTTAATTTTTCATGTCTGCAACATACTAAAATTCCATAACAATCGACCGACATTTAATTTTTTGTCAGGTCGACGTCAATAACGTCACCCGAAAATTGGGCCAGAACTCTTGAGAATTTCCCATTTCGGCCCCATATTTTTAGATACTTTTTGTTGGAGATGATATTTACAAAATCTGAAGGAGGGAGTCTTCAAACAGGAGCTAATTTCAAAAGAAAGAGAGGGGAAAAAAACGTTAAAAGTCACATTATTATTGATAAAGGTTAGAAATCAAAAAGCTAATTCCAGAATGTTTAATGGACCGAAACAACTTAGAATATTGTTATTCAGTTCCCTTTGTTTATTTTTTCTTTTTTTTTTTTTCTTCTCCGCCCTGTTTGCACTCATTCATACTCCATTCTCGAATATGCCACTTGACATGCTGTTTAATTTTGCTCTCTCCTACATGGATCCACATTCCACATCCATTTTTGACAACGGCCACCAACGTCAAAAAGGAGGGTGAATCACGTTGTTTTTTAAACTCCCATATCCCCGCAATCCTCAGGAGTATGCATTTCATAATGCAATTATGATATGTACAAGAACCAGGCTCCACTGTGCAGCAATGTAGATGGAAATCAGACACTGCTGATAATACCTGTTGGTGAGCGTTATCGACCAATATTTACCAGTGTATTTGCAGACTTGTCTCAAGAACAGAAACTTCGAGAATATGAACAAACCTATAGATATGAAAACCGGACATTTCTTCTGTTCGTAAATGATGCGCCTTCATTAAAAGTCCATATCGTGAATTGAAACTTTTAACTATCGGTTTTTGCAGCTGGAAGGATAACAAATGCGTTCGGTATTTTGGGCCAAATTTTGATCCTGATGTAAATCTGTTTCCACAAATGCTGAAAAATTTGTGAAAGCTCCCGATGTGCTCTATATTTTCTGCAAGGTACATCTAATGTACACACACCTAATTCCAAGTGAAATGGTAGGGGCGTTAGGTCATTGCATGCATTCCTGCCAGAACAGCAACACTCTTATCAGCAAAATATAAATAATCCTGCCTCTACATTTATTCTTGTAAATTAGGTAAATCATTTCATGAATAATTACTGAGCTTCGCTTGTTTGAATTTTTAATCAAATTCAGTCATGGTTAGTAGTAGGAGAGGGATGGATCGGCGCCGGTTAGATTTACCTCGAAAGTGACATCATAGTCACGTAACTTAGTTACGTCATATTTGGTTGTCATGGTAGCCCACGTGAGCGGCAATCTGGTGATGTCATCCCCATAGTGATACGCGATGATAGCGCAGATGCGCATCGCGTTTATTAGAGTGACACGTGTTCCGTCGTGCATTTTGTTTAACGGACGCCGCCAATTTGGTTTGTATAGTGGCACGTGGTTGCTATGTGACCCAACGGCCTGCAATAGAACGTGGAAATGTCCTGAGGGTGTGTACCCAGATTCATCGATTAGAATTACCCAATAGACCCGAGAATGCCTCAAACTCATCAAAAAACACGAAACCACTATCTTGGGCTTATAACAGTGGCTTGGTGTGCTCTCAGCCTCATTCCTTTGTACAAGAGTGACTTCCTGCAGAATCCTCATCGTTTTGTACCAGTTTTGCCTATAACGGGCCGTATTCTGACTATCCTAGCAGTGTATCTAATCTTAGCTGTCTCTGTGTCTAACCTCTCCCTTCGCCCAAGTCTTATAATCAATAGTCAGATTGCTTCACTTCCCGTAATCTGTATACACCAATACAGAGTTATCTCCCCTGTGTATACAGAAATTGAAAATGATTCTTACGACGAAGAGTCAATCGCGCGGGAACAGACATTGCTCAAATGGCCAGAATCTCATGGAGCACATAAGCCATCGAGTAATTGTTCGAACGAGTGACTCCTCTTTCGACTCTTGCGCTCATCTGGGTATTGGAGGATACCTATGACATGGTGATGAACTATTGGATAATACCTTTTAGAGGATACTTATCGGAAGATATCTGCTAAGATGTTTATGGCATCTAGCGACCGTTCAGTTCCTTGCATCTAGACCACCCGACAGTCTTTATAGCTCCATGACCACTACTGTTGATTTGGCCATTGCCACGTCGTCTGTCCTACGATTAGCTTCTGCTGAAAACACCCAACCCTATAGTCTTCCTTCACTATTGCAGTCTAGTGCTATTACTACTGGCTTATAGCACTACTACAGGTTTGCTAAATATCTCTGTTTGCCCGAACGACCAGAATCCCATCGAGCACATAAGCCCTCGAGTAATGGCTTAAACGAATGACTCTCCTTACGAGTCTACGACTTATCTCAGAAAAAATGGATTCCAGAACTGCAGACAGTTTTTTTTTAAATAAAAAGGTTCTCATAGTGGAATTCCGTAAGAAAGATATCAAAAGGAGGATACCTTTTGGAGGATAGTTGTCGTAAAAACCAGTGGTTTCTATACAAATGTACTTCGCGCTACATCCGGGTACTTCAGTGTAAACGGTGTAAGAAGGGCGCGAGATCAGGCTTTCAGTTCATTTGTGTCCTGACTGTCGTCGAGTGAAGACGAATCATACAGAAAGGTTTTTTTTAAAAAAAGGAAGTTGATAAAACCCGTGTATTGTCAAGATATCCTCAGCCTATAGCACGACGTATCGGTAACAAAATTGTCATTTGTGATCCAACTTTCGAAGAGAGCGGACGCAATGCAATCCTGTCTTCATTTTTCACCAAGAAACTATTCACCAGTGGAAGATTTAGAGTCGAACGAGTCGTCGGGAGTATCTCAAGAAGAATCTGAAGAAGAGGAACCAGTGGGCGATTCTAATAATGCAATGGAAAATGTCGTCAGAAGTTTCCTACAGTGATTACCAAGAGGAATTTGAACACCTTGTGGATAGGTATATCGAGGATGGAATGAATAGAGAAGGCAGGTGCAGTCAAAAAAGCTGTCACATCACTTGAACGTTCTGTCAGAGAAGCAATCGGGGTGAAATTCATTAATACGCTAGTGTACATTACGAATTTTTGCAGTAACCCAATTCACAAGAAAATTCAAGAGATCGCTAAACGGCATCTTGAAGAAGAGGAATGTGAATTTGTACAGTCCCAGAAATACGCCTTGGAAAAGAGAAAAGTTCTGGTTGACGACCTCTTGTCAAAATATTTATTCGAAGTGAAGATAGTGATGATGACTTACCACCGAGAACAAGAACGAACTGAGAAAGAGTGATGTTGGTGCTCAGAAAAAGGCGGTTTCTTCCCAGCCTGCAGATCAAATCAAGAGGACTGCACAGAAAACTGAAGGTTCGGTGGTGGACCAACCCACGAATGGAGCCCCAAAGCACGGAGTGGTGGACTTACCTGCCTGCACCACGCCCGGGATTAGATCAACCAGGAGAGTCAAGCTGCCAGTATACAACAAGCGAACACACAACATGAGGAACCCAGCCAGAGTTAACCAATTGGAAGAAGGTCGGTTGGAGAAGTCTTTGATCGGATGGTTGCCAACCTCTCCAGGAAGAAGAGGACGGAAGAATTACACTCCATTCAAGGATGAATAAGATGTCAAATGACTATGATTTGAACAAAGTGCTTGTACACGCCGATACCTACAGCAATTGACTATGAACTTAATAAACTGTATACTGTGATTGCGACAAAATAAAAAATTAATTGAATGTTATATCTTGTTGTCTTGTTCAACTACCTAACCGAAGTCCTTGGATGCAGAAGCCACAGGATTCTTCGACAACTACCTCAAAAGATATTCTCAAACAGATATCCTCCTTATGGAATCCCACAATGAGAATCCCTTTTGGAAAAAAAAACGGCCGCGGTTTTCGTAGAGTCTTACGAAGAGACACTTGTTCGAGCAATTACTCGATGGCTTATTTGATCGATGGGATTCTAGTCGTTCGAGCAACCCGAGGCAGTTAGCAAGCCAGTACTAATGGCACAAGGCAGCAAGAGTGAAAGAAGACTTTAGGATTGTGTGAAGCTAATCATAGGACAGACGATGGTGACAATGACCAAATCAGCATTAGTGGTCTTGGAGATATGAATGCTATGGGGAGGTCTAGATCAAGGAACTGAACAGACGCTACGAGCCATAACCATCTTCAGAGAGATATCCTCCGATAAGTATCCTCTAAAAGATATCCTCCAATAGTACATCACCATGTCATAGATATCCTCCAAAATCAAGACGACCACAAAAGAGGAGTCACTCGTTCGAGCAATTACACAATGACTTATTTGCTGGATACGATTCGGAATATTCCAGCAATGCCTGTTCCCGCTCGATTGATTCTTGGCCGTACGTATGTATCATATATGACTTCGTTAAACACTGGGGGGATAACTATGCATGAGTATGTACAGATTACGGGAAATGAAGCAATATCTGACTAGTACTTACAAGACATGGACGAGGGTAGAGGTTTAGAAACAGAGACAGCTGAGACTAGATAGACTGCTAGGATACTAAGTTATAGGCTAAACAGGTACAAAACGATGATTCTGCAGGAAAGTTACTCTTATAGGAAGGATCGCTCCTTATAGCACAACGTTCTACTATTATAAGCCCTAGATTGTGGCGTCGCCAAGTCCGTTTTGGTGATTTGGGGTGTTTATTGTGATTTGGAGGGATTGTCGGGTCTATTTGGTTAATTCTGACCAAGGATTCTGGGCAATTAGATTGATTTTAATACACCGTCAGAAGATATTCCTGTCCTATTGTAGGCATTGGGGTCACATAGCAACCACGTGCTACCATTGAAATAAGACTGTAGCCCCCAATATCCTACAGCGGTATATATGTCAGTCTCCTTTCAACTATCGTATTGTACTGCGACTCGTCTCTTTGGCAAGTCAAAATAAAACTTAGGAATTTTCCAGAACGGAATAAATGTAGTTATGTCGGAAGCAGAACCTCCTTGAACTCTTCTTCTGTCATCATGTCTCTTTCCAATAAAAGAGTTCAAAAGGAAACGATAGGTAAGATTTGTACATCTCGTCATTCGAAAGTTTTCGAATCAGTACGTCGCAAATCGAATCACCGTGGTGCTTTCTGATCGTATCTTCGTGGGGCCCTAACATACCGACTTATCTGTTTAAACAACAGTTGCTCATTCAAAACGGAACAACTGTCAACGATGATACATGTCGGCACTACCAACAATCCCGTTGCAATAAATGTTCATAACCTGTGTTTCCTGTCAAAAAACTATAACTCTAATAAACATTAATGGTTATTTTTGTGGTGTGTGCATATCGCTGACTGGTTTTAGCAGTTACTTTTGGTAAAGGGTTAAAATCTCATATTAATACGAAAAGGCTTTTAGAACGAAATCACTTGATAAAATTAATATGGAAAATTGTTTTCATAAGTTCAGAACGCATTGATTTTTTTCATCAGCTCTCTCTAACCAAAGTTTGTGAGCTTGATGACAGCCAAACTACCAAATCGAACATATCTTCATGGTTTGATATAACGTGTTGAACATGAGAAAAATAATCTCCTTGGTTAAAAAAATCAGTAAACACAGGCGTCGAGAAGATTGCCGATTGAGGAGGGGAATAAAACAAATTTGTCCCGTCTGTCATGGCGCAAGTCCCGACTGATGAACATTCCAACTACATCATCAAGGCATGCCTTCTTTGAAGGCATGCCTTGACGATGTAGGTGGAATATTTGTCTGTTAGGATTATAGTTCAAACATTTGTTTGTGGATAAATATATGCAGCGGTCGTGACACACGGGTTTCCTTAACTTCTTATTTAATTAATATGTACCCAATTCAAATTTGGTCATTGTGTGGCCGAGTCGGACGCAGACCACCATTTCTGTGACTTCACGAGACCTACTACGTATGTGACATAAGTCCAAGTACGTGATTGTTACTAGTAGGAGCCAATCGATATCTAAAACTCCAATACATATGAAATTGTCCCGGGTGGAAAATTATTGGGAGGTGTCAGACCCCTACCCGTCCCACCTCTACTAGTGCGCCCCTGTCAGTGAGATCAAAAATAGTGAATAGAAATAAAAGTGCTTACATACTGACATTTATTTTACGTGAGCAGAGGAGACAACCAGCTCGAGAAGCAATTTAAATTCAAGGAAGTTTATTGCAGACAATAACGTCATAGATTAAGATCAGTCGTACTTGTGTGGTTTCTTGACATTTGTCTCGAGTTTGGTGTCTCGTATTTAGAACAGGTTAACCTGACACAATCACGCCTGGTCCGAACAACTCGTTGACTATTGCGAAAGGCATGTAAGGTTAGTTTTCTTAACCTTTTATCGACCAAAAGTGGGTTCTTGCTCCCACGATATAAGTAAATTAAACTGAAATGAAAGTGTGCCAATGTTTGTGGGGGTGGGGAGGGGGCACTAATCGGTTCCACATGTTGTTTGTGAGCTGGTTCTTATTGTTATTGCAAGTAGGAGATAACTATCATAAATCAACATATTTCAATAATCTAAAATAATACATCACTCACCTTACAGAACAAAGTGATAATAACAACGTTATGGCATTGTTGAGATAGGAAAATAAATAGAGAGTAATCGCTTGACTGGACTGGTTACGTGAAATAATTCATGAGAGGTTAGGGACGTTGCACAAACACGAGTGCGCGAATGCGCACGAGTGTTTAAGAATATAGCCCCTCGCCTTGAATGAATTATTTCACGTAACCAGTCCAGTCAAGCGATTACTCTGTTTGTTACTTTTCATTATTATTTATTTATTGGTGTTTAAGGTCACATATTTATGCACAATAGCTAATCTTGACCGCAACAGTTTTACGGGTGCAGGAAGCCGGAGTACCCGGAGAGAACCAAAGAGCAACGGCGAGCAACTGTCAGCTCCCCAACACACTAAATCCACGCAAGCGCAGGGTTATCATTGGTTGAAGACAAGTGCACCATCGACGTGCAGTACGTCTTAGTACACAACGCCACCGTGCCCCCACGCGGGCAATAGAGATGAAATGTCTTGCCCAAGGACACAACGCGGTTGCCGCAGGTGGGATTCGAACCGAGAACCTCTCGGCTTGCAGCCTGCATCTCTACCTACTGAGCCACCGCACTCCCACTTTTCATTATTAACGATAATTATGTTATTTAACCCTTTACCTAACGTAACGTTTAAAAACGGCCAGCGTTATTCTCAAAACTCGCCAATTAATTTTCATTATTTTTTTCATTTTTTGTCTCTAAAACAATGTTATGACCCCTCAGTGGAACGAGCTCGTCGAGCTCGTTCCAATGAGGGTCATAACCTATGTTTTTGAGACAAAAAAAATGAAAATAATAGTTATTCAAGAATATTTTTACACAGTTTAGCCCAACTTTTTCTTTTCATATGTTCTCTCTTTTAAAAGCGGGTAGACGTGTATTTCTGCTCATTTCCACAGCTGAAAGTTTTCGTCATTTCATGAAAGGAGTTACCATCTCAGTTATTTCACGAAATGCTAATAATATAAAATCAGAAATCCTTCCGTTTTAGGCCCAGTGAAATGAGCATTTTTATCTCTTTGAACCCTGATTGTATATTCCATACTAGTTCAGAGCCATCAACTGATAGAGTATATATTCGTTACCTGGGAGAAGACAATCAATATATTCAACGAGCTGCCTTGGGGCTGCACGTTGAAAATCTTGATTGGTGTACCACACAAATTCACTGAGTGACTATCTACTTTATGAATGTAGGTTGTATCACGATCCTGGACCGATAAAGCGGCCTTTCGGGTTCAAAGGGTTAATATCTGTATAGTCATCGCCAAAACTCCAGTCACCCTCCATGACTGTGTTTGTGACCGCCAAAAACAAAGATAGATGTGATTATTAAGCGTTGTGACACAGTCACAAAAACGGAAAGATTGAATGTCTCCGCCAGTCCGTCTTTGAAACAAGTATAAAAGGAGAGACACCCAGTTGCCTTATGCTTCTGACGAAGTACGAAGTGGAACGAAACCGGTTAGGCTAAACTTACACGAGCTATATACGGGGTTGCTGAAGTCTTATAGCCCTCTCGTACGGAACTCAAGTCGGAACGTACACTACTTCATGAAATGCCCCGAATGTATACGTCATTTCACAATCATGCATGATTTCTTAGATTTCTACACAACTCGATTGCTGGAACCCTCATTGGTCACATTTAGAAACACCCCGACCAGCCACCGTGTTTGGAGGGGTGGGGGCATTTGTTGCAATATATAAACAATGTTCAAACAAAACAAAATTTAACTGAGGCTTTCAGTTTTCCATCGTCTCGTAAACGTCGATCGCTTATTGAAGAATATACCTTGATATTCGTGAGAAATGAGCATTTTGATGATGTGCACATTTTTCCTGGCAATACAAATTGAATATGTACAACGTATTTTAGTTATTATTAACAAAACAAAAAAACAAAAACAACAAAATCCGACAGTGTAAAATGGATACCCTGTTTCTAGTTTTCATGCTAAGCTATCGTTTTATGTCAGATTATGTGAAACCTGCTACGTTGTGACTACAGTCAGCGTAACGGCGTTCACGCCACCAAACGTCATCGACAGGAGGAGTTATCGCGCTGATTGTGTTGACATCTTGACGGGGTGGGGCAGGTGAGTTGCGACCTTTTTCGCTGAGGTTCCTGCAATCCAGTTGTATAGACATCAGTGATATTTTTCAACAATGATAGAAAGAGTGAGCTTTCGGCGTGCCAGAAGATTATCATTGCCTTTGCCTACCATCAACTCTGTCTATTGGTGTGATCCCTTGGAAGACTAAGGAAGCCAGTCAATATCACTCAGTCTACTTCCTTGACTGGACAGATTTTCAAGTCTGAGAAATGTCAGGATTCTTGAGATTTACTCAGAAAGAATACTCAGAGGAAATGAAAAAAATTTGTGATATAAACGATATATGAGAGAAAATGTGTTGTCAGGTACAAATGGGAACGCCAACGTAAGTATCTAAGAATGTTTTATTCAGTAAGGAAAGATACTACATATCTCAGTGTGATCTGGTGTTTTCGGATCTCTACAGTTTCGTATCAAAATAATGTTGGCCCAAGTTTGTGACTTCAGACCAGAGAAAAGCGTAAATACGAATTCGACCCAAGTGGTTTCAGACCCACCTAACTTGATTTTGGAACGTGTACCGAGACAAACTTCAAAGCCTTTGTGTAATTCAAACACTTTTTGTGACAATCGGTTGAATTCGGAAGCATTGCACCAGTAGGTGCGACTATGATCACTCCGGGGTGGGTGTGGGGGTGGGGGTGAGGTACAGTGCTCCAAATTCAGCAACACGCAATGTCCCCAAATTCAGCTAATCTAATGTTCTGGGTCTGGAAGCAATAGCTTCGCAGCCTACAAACGCGCGTGGCCAACGATTGTTCAGATGGTTTGAAATTTAAATGCAAGGTTTATACGATTGCCACCGCTGAATACAGTATATCACCGAAAATATCGAAATACATCACACGAATCTCAGTCGCCCCTTCTATCTATTTCCCACCAAATATCATAACTTTCCAGCAACTGAACCAGTCCCGGTCATACTTTGTATACTTTGTTCAAATAACTTTAAAAAAATTGAAATATAATATCTCAAAGTACAATCAAGCAAGACAAAACTTAACGAAAGTAATGAGAAACGGCAAGGCACCTTTAAAGAAGAAGTGGCAAACACAGAATGATAAACAGACAGCTGATGGGAAATGATATCAAAAATACTAATCTTAAGATTTACTCAGTCGAGCAGGAACATTTATCAAATTATAACAATTTTAAAATAATCCACATGTAATCGCCCCTAAAACAGAACTGTCATTTACAAATGAAACATCAATCAACCCTGGTGTCAATAGTTCATCTTGCCTTATAATGTGTATTAGCATTGGAATATGTGAGCGCTAGCAGCACCAACTATTCGTGTTAGCTATACGTTTCCCTATAGTATCGGTCAGGTCTATTACACCACAAGTGTCTTCGAACGTCTGGCGAGTCTCCAGTTTCTATAAACCCAAACTCTGTATTCCATGAACGTGATATTTAGTATCACAGGGGCTGTGCCAACACATGGGTAATCGGCATTAAGCGCCTGGTTCAAGGACACAACGCAATTTCAACTGATGGGAATCGAACCATCGAACTTTCGTTTTGAAATCCAATGCTATTACCACATGGCACGGAGTTCCCTTTATTGCATGTGAGGGACGCAGAGAGTACATGTACCAAGTTTTACCCTCTTTACCTGTGTAATCGGCGGAATTTACAAATTTCGACAAAACCATATCACGTGACAACTGTTTCGAAAGAGCTCGTCGAGATCGACACAGTGAGGACTTACATGATATGGTCGTGTTGAAATTTTGTGAAAATGAGGAGGAGGGGGGGGGGGGGGGGGTGTTCACGCGATATTGTTTTGTTGACTTTTTGTGCAAATTTTACAAATAGAATCTTTAATACAACAAATTTTATATCGCGCGCTCTGGGTAAATAGTTAATGGCTAGTTTCAATGTTAATCATATTGGACGTCTTGTGCAGCGAGTACAGGCACCAGCAACTCCAGTCTGCTATACGTTTCTCCATTGGGTCGGGCTATATTACGCCATAAGTTTCATTCAATGTCCAGCCAATTTCAAGTCCCTCTGGTCGCAGCCCGTATAATACCAGCTCCTATATTCCTTGTCCGTGGATTTTGAAAGGATTGGCACTGGAAGTGACCACTAAAGTCAGTCCTATACTCACTGTATCCACTATTATCGCACGTTCTTTTACGAATAATGGTGATCAGGCGCATGCGTTTTGCCATAGAAATATTAAACAATTGTTCTAGGCTATTATCAGAATAGGCAACCATAAGCTAATTTCTCCTTAAATTCAGTTTTCTATAAGAATTTACCATCATTCGTAACGAAATTAACTTACCATATTACACCGTTTAGTGTTGATATATTCGTTGGCACCAAAGTGAAATATCACCTAATTCCTGTCATCCTTGTCCATCGCGACTTTATCAATGAGAATATCAACCTCCGAAACATTAACTACGGATATGAAATAAACTTTCACATTTTGGTTTGGTAAATCAGCCATTCTGTAGTTACCTTCTCACAGAACAACAGTATCAACTGTTTTATCCTCTCTCTGATCTTAGACATTTTCGACATTATCGCACTCAGTACTCGCAATCTCCAAAAAATTCTCGTATTTTCGCAAACGACACGGGGGGTGGGGGGGGGGGGGGGGGTCAGGTAAAAAATTATGGATACAAGGTGGAAATTTTTACATTTTCAATTTTTGGGACCCACCACCCCCGGAATGCAAATTTTTGCCAGTCATGTCTTGGACACCTACCCCTCCCGCACAGTTTTTCCTCAAAGACAATTGGGGACCCTCCTCCAATTTATAAAATCTGTTTAACGAAGTATTCAAATTACCTAAATCAAAAAAAAAAAAAAAATAAATAAATACTTTTCCCAAACATGAAAGGTGCCGCAAACCAACTCGTCCGATATCCCAGCCCTTGGGCATCCAAGGCATCCCTAGCCACAGATGGCTCCAGAACAATCTCTCTGCATATAAAGCCACAACGGAAATGCAGCATCAGACCCCCAGGTAACCACTGGAACCGGGCCTCCACCAACTGAATTGCAGATATACCCATTCATTTTCCAAGCAACACAACTCTTACCCCGAAGTACAACATGTCTATGCTGTTCAGACACCAGTCGAATCCCACCACCAAGAAGCCCTGCCCAAAATATATTGTTCTCACCTGGATATCTTCAACTGTCTACAAGAAATAGTTTTTCATTTCATTACTTTTCATTACTTTTCGGTTAAATGCTTAGTTTGTACAGCTGGTCTGAGAGAGACCTAATACTGAAGTTCTTTGACCCATGCCAGGGTGGCTTGTCTGAGATGAATTGCCTCTTATTTATTTTTTTATGTTAGTGTCACTAGAGTCATATTTCCCTTCAAATTATACACGTTTTCCACAATCAAGATTTTTATTCTAGCAATCTTTCCAATTATTCCATACATGGAAGCACACTAGACCAATGAGGCACCCTGAGGGTTACAGAAGAATCAAATAATAGGAGCTACAAAGCACTAATAAGAGGCAGACTGCCTTAGTAGAAATATAAAGGAGTGAAAATCATGACCAAAAAGCTGGGAATCACTTGTTTGTTTCGCAAATTTTTGCCACACCCAGAAC